>CM057449.1:581377500-582002500 GCA_016271365.2 Neoceratodus forsteri
TCATGTTCTGGACTGTGCACTGCTAACATATACAGTAGCATTACAACCATTTGAAAACAGACTAGGAAAAAGTTAATGTACCAAGAAAGGGTTAATATGAACTGTGCACTGCTAACATATAGCATTACAATCATTCAAAAACTGACTAGGAAAAGGATACTGTACCAGGAAATGGTTAACATGAACAGTGCACTACTAACATGTAGCATTACACCCATTTGAAAGCTGACTAGGAAAAGGTTAATGTACCAGGAAAGGGTTAACAGAGTGGCACATGCGCATGTGAGTGCACACACACACACACACACACACACACACACACACACACACACACATTAACTCTTGTAGATTTACTGAACTGATTACAAAACACAGCTGTTGATACACTGAGCACATCCGCTAACTGTAATTTGAGCTGGCATGAGTATGTTCCATTTAGAAGAGATTTATGAATGAATCAAACAGTTTCAGTCAAAATAGTACAGAGCAGGGAAATACCACAGACAAACTGCTGTAGCAGAGGAATTCTAAGACAACCTCAGTTTTGTGAAGTCCATTAAGAATCTGGAGAGCTCCCTTTCTCTACTTTCATAGCAACAAGTTTGCAGGACTCTACCTACAGCAGCCGTAAAAAGGGCCCCACTCATTGGTCCTGTGTTATGTGTTGCAGTTCAATGCACATGCAGTGATGTACTTCTCATGAGTTAGCACTGAAATGTATGATATAATATAGCAGTAGCACCTCCCTGCCACAAAAACAAAACAAACAAACAAAACATTAACAAATAAATTGTGCTACCAGTTGTTTATTAAAAAGAAACAGTGTTTTTCTTTTTGTGATCCACCAATAGCACTACAATTGCCCTACTTATGAGGTGGCCCTGCATCATGAATCACAGTGGGGTATGGAAGTAGTGCTGCAGTTCCCATGTATCAACACTGACATTTACTAGTTAACTATATATATATATATATATATATATATATATATATATATATATATATATACACACACATATGTACATATATAAAACAGTAGCACCATAAGACATTTTACAGAGAAATTGTGCCAACAGCTGTAAATGAAAAGGCTATATATGTATATTGTGAGTGTAATTAGCAAATATCAGAAAAAGTGCCCTAATTAATAGTTTGTCCTGCATCATGCACCACAGTGTGGTATGCATGCAGTGCTGTAATCCTCAAGGGTCACCACTGAAATTCACCATATTTCAGTGGTGTCAGCTGAAAGTGTAGAGTGAATCTAAGCTAGCAGCTGTATTCTAAAGAGCAACTCTTTATTATAATAAAAAATTAAAAACACTAGATTTATACCAAATATGTTTTAACATATGTGCCTTAATCTGTATGATACTCTGTGATATAAATATGCACTTGTTTCCTACAATATACTTCACTTTCCATATTTGTTTGATGTGTGTAGCTTAGTACTATAAATCTACTCCAATACCATGTACTGTAAGGTATGCCCCATGCATGCTGGCATATTCCGTGTGTAACTAATGTCATCTGTCAGTTTGTCTGAATATATTGTCTGTAATTAATTCAAGGTAACCCCTCAAAAAGGGACCTCAGTTCCAGTGGGTTCTCCCAGTCACCAATATTTCAATAAATAAATAATAAATAAACTTTTTATTTTCTTAATTATTTTCTAGTTACTTGTTATTTTTGTATATATATATATATATATATATCTATATCTATCTATCTATCTATTATATATATATATATATATATATATATATATATATATAGTTTGTTTTATTTTTGCTTCCCTGCTGTTGGAGTACTAACTAATGTAAATAATGCAGCAATTATTTCACTGAGTCTTTCAAAATGTATCTAACTCCCACTTGTTGTTTTCGACATCACAATCTGTTGGCATAGTGATCACTGTGCTGTCATAAACCCAAGGCACTGTGAGGTCAACAGGGAGAGGCACATGTTTTCAAATGTTTTCTGTACAGAATTTATCGTTGGACTACCAAGATGCTATAAATCTTGGAAAGAAATGTTGAAAATGTATTCTGTATTAAATTGTAACAGCTGAAACATCTTATTAATGAAAGCACATTCTGAAATGCAGAGCTGTTCTTTAAAAGGCAGAATGTATTTTTGGGGAGTGATCAGCAAGTACAAAGTGCATTAGCTTCAAAAGCTGTTTTAAAAATATTTGAAAAAACTAAAAATACACTAAGCATGAATCTTGGGATGTTAGAAATATGTTAGAAATACATTCTTGCTGAAAAACTTTGTGATGAAAATTGTTACCAGCTAAGAAATATTGCTGATTTAAATGGATTTTGACTCAATTCAGTGAAATTGTGCAAATACAAACTGGGCAATTTCACACAATATTTTAAGACTCATAAATGTTTTACCAACTTATTATTTAACCTGGGATAAGCTTGTGTAGTCCAGGTTTCTTCTTTAAGTTCAGACTGCTTGCACAACTTCTAAAATGACAACAGCATGTTTTTCTTATCGATCCTTGTAGCAGTGCTAGAATACTACGATAAATGAAGAGACTAAAGAATCTGGTGCAGGTTTGCTGGTTCCTGTGTACCACCACAGCCAAGGACTTGCATTTTCAGTTTCACAAGTTCCAGCTGATGCCGACACTTGTGCATTTTCTGCCAATTACATTCACTTCACCTCAAATCCCCTTTACTCTTCTTTTTGGCTCACTCCCTTTGCCATCATTGTTACTCCCTCTCCCATTCTTTCTTTCCATCTTTATTTTCTACAGCATATAATGCTGCTGCAGTTTCTGCTTCTTCAGTTCCACTGTCTCTGCTGGTCTAATGATGCTGATTACCTCTTGTCATCTGCTCTTGCCTAAGTGCTAACTGGTGCAAATTCCCCTTAACTACTGGTCCCATCTGTGGATGTGACTATTTACTATTCACCATCCCTGCTCCAACTTGATAAGTTTCTATCAGCAATTCTACCAAATTCTGTTTGAGGGACTTTATATGCATCACCTGTTTCAAACCATACAAATTCTACTGTCAGCTTCTCTTATTTTTGTGTCACAGTTCCACATTGCAAATTGGCTGTTTTGTAGCTGATTTGATTCACCTTTTTTCCTTTACTCATGCTGTGATAAAACCCATCTGCTCTGCCTCCATAATGTGACGATCATGCTCATTATAATGTTTTTTGCATATTGTTCTGCTTCCACCAACTTGTGACTTGTGCAGTACCATTGTAACAGCTAAACAGGCTTTTGTCAATGGCCTGATACCCATATGGCACCTTTCTGTGCACTCTCATGTGTAGGACTTAACTGCAGTAATGCTGCAAAATGCTGTCCCACAAATTTTCTTCTCTGGATCTACCAGATTGCTTTGGATAGACATGTTTTCAGAAGGTGGCAATGACTGATCCATACACATATACTGTATATATATATATATATATATATATTCTCTCCATATTTAAAGTAGCAGAGTAAGTGGCAAGGGAAAGAGTTTTAGTCAAATTGGTGGAGAACATTGAGATTTTTCTTTAAATCTGGACTGGAGGAGGGCACATGTAGTCCCTCTTCACGAAAGGGGAAGCAAGGAGAACCACTCAGCCTCACCTCAGTAGTGAAGAAGATTGATTATTTAATTAATTTATTTATTTCAAAGTTTGGAAACACACCTCTGAGCAGAAATGCTCATTTACAGAGGTTCCTTATCAGAATAACAATTTGTTTACACTACGTCAAAAACAGTATTAAAAACTGATTAACAAAGGCTGGACAATATTGATTCAGTGACAAAACAAAACAAAATGAATAACATATGTACAGTGTCGGCAATACAAAGTGAACAAAAGTTAACATTCAACAGGTACCTTAGGGGATCATGGAAGCACTGCTTAAAGAAAGGATTATGGAATACTTGGAACCAAGTGAAATGCAGGGCCTGAGGTAGCATGGATTCACAACTGAAAAGTCATGTCAAACACATTTGATAGATTTCTTTGACTGGGTGACAAGGGAGGTGGATCATGGAGGAGCGGTGGATGTCACCTACCTTGATTTCAGCATGGGTTTTGACACCATTTCACATGAAAGACTGGTAAAGAAGCTGGAGAGCCAGGGAGTGGGCCACAAGGTGGTAATCTGGGTTCAGAATTGGTTAATGAACAGAAAGCAGAGAGTGGTGGTAAATGGAATACAATCTGAGGAGAGGAGGAGTGACCCGTGGGGTACCACAAGGATCAGTCCTGGGCCCTGTCCTATTCAATGTCTACATCAGTAGCATTGCAGAAGGGCTACAGTGAAAGGCTTGCCTGTTTTCAGATGCCACCAAGATCTGCAACATGGTGGATACTCCAGATGGGGTGGAGAAAATGAGAAGGGGCCTAGGAAAGCTGGAGAAATGGTCTGAAAGTGGCAACAGAGATTCAATGTGAAAAAGTGCAAAGTCATGCATTTGGGGTGCAGGAACACTCAGGAAAGCTACAGGATTGGAGGGTAGAGGCATTAACAGTCACCAAGGAGGAAATGGATTTGGTAATAATAATTTCAGATGCCTTAAAGGTAGCAAAATGGTGTGCCAAGGCTGTGGAGAGGGCCAGTGGTATGCTGGTATGTATAGGAAGGGGTAATACTAGCAGAAGAAAGGAGGTGCTAATTCCACTATACAGAACACTAGACAGGCCTCATCTGGAGTACTGCATACAGTTCTGGAGGCCACATCTTCATGAGGACATGGACAGGGTGGAGGCGGTTCAGAGACGGTCAACTAAAATGGTGCAGGGCTTGCACCAGAAGACATACAGGGAGAGAATGTGGGACCTCAATATGTATACACTGGAAGAGAGAAGAGAAGGGAGGATATAATACAACCCTACAAGTATCTTAAGGGCATAAAAAGGTGCAAGTGGGAGACATCTTTCAAATACAGGAGAAGTACAAGATCGAAAGGGCACACTATGAGATTTCATGGGGCAGAATAAGGGAAAATGTGAGAATGTTTTTTTCATGGAAAGGCTGGTGGATGCATGGAACAGTCTACCTTAAGAAGTAGTGGCAGCAAACACAGTAGGGGGGATTCAAAAATGCACAGGATAAGCACAATGGAACCATAGTAGTGGGTAAAAGAGGCTAAAGCCACAGACCAAATAGGGTCAGCAGCCACTGATACAGGTAGGGAAAATGGACAGACTGTATGGGCCTATCGGTCCTTATCTGCTGGCTAATTCTGTTTCTATGTAAATTTGTAACAGGAAGTGTGGGGAACTTAGCTAAGACAAAAAGTTATCTTGGGGTTTAATAACACATAAACACAGAAACATAGATTCTGTTGTTAGAAAATGATCTTTAGGCCCATCCATTCTGCCCCTTGCCCTTGCCTAGTCCATCAGTACTGACCCTAGTTGGTCATAGGTGTCACTTATTCCCCTGTTCCTCTATTTAATATGCTGCTGTGCCTATCCCATGCATGCCTGAAACTCGCCACAGTCTTTTCCCCTACTACCTCCTCTGGCAAACTGTTCCAGTCATCCACAACCCTTTCCATGAAGTAGTATTTCTGCACATCACTATTAAACTTCCCCCTTAGCTTCATTGAATGCACCCTTGTTCTAGTGCCTTCCTTTCTCTGAAGTAAACCCTCCAGCTGCATCTTATTCACTCCTGTGAGATACTCGTAGGCTTCAATTATTTCTCATCTTGCTTTCCTCTCTTCCAGGGAGTGCATGTTAAGTTCCTGCAGCCTTTCTTCATATTGCTTCTTGTGCAATCCCCTCACTATTTTGGTTGCCCTCCTCCATACAGCTTCCACTCTTTCAATGTCCTTGCAGAGGTACAGCCTCCTAAGGAGATTAGAACAGCCCTGTGAATCAAGTGTGTGAGATAGAGGGAGGAGCTCCCAGAGGCTTAGTGGGGACAGGCAGTTGGGGGGCACCTGGAAGCAGGAAGGTGAGATAAATGCAGTAACCCCCAGCATGTCCTGTCACACTCATGTCCCATCGTGTGACTGACACAGTGCAGCTGTTGAGCATCTGCCTTGAAGCTATCTGCAGGGCATGGCACAGAGCAGGAGTGGAGCATCTGCCTTCATGGAATCTGCAGGACATGATACAGAGCAGGAGTGAAACATCCTTACAGTAAAGGGACCACAGTCCTTGGTGGGAGGTTTAAGTGCTACTGCAGTTGATGTGGACTATCTGACCTTCAGTAAGTCCTTTGACACTGTGCTGCACAGAAGCCTAGTAAAGAAATCAAGCAATGTGTGGATTGGGGAAAATGTGGTAAGCCTTGTAGCAACCTGGTTGAAGGATTGAAGACAGAGGGTAGGGGTAAACACCAGACACTCAGGGGAAGGATAGTGACCAGTGGGGTGTCAGAGGGATCAGTACTGAGACCAGTCCTTTTCAATATATTCATAAGTGACATCACTGAAGATCTGGAGGATAAGGTCTGCCTCTCTGTGAATGACACATTCAGGAGGGGGTGGTAAGAATGCAATGTAATCTGGGAAAAGTAGAGGAGTGATCTAGGTTGGGGTAGCTGGGTTTCAATGCCAAAAACGTGCAATGTCATGCACCTGTGTTGGAGTAACCCAGAAGCGGTGTATAAGATAGGGTGGTTTGCCTATCACAAGTCAACATCTGCAGCGCCGACATCCCCGACAGCAACAGACAGAATGCCGAGTGTTGGCATTGTAATGTCAGGGATATGGTGTGTTTTCTTCAAGGGGCTATGCCCCTGAACCCCCCATGCAGGGGGCTCCACCTCAACCCCCTTGTCTCTAGAAATACAACTCCAGGTCAGAGTTGTCTCGGGGAAGGGGTGAAATACTGGGAGATGCAGTGGGGACAATAGCAGTGACCTGACGCTTTCCATTGAATTATTTCACTGTGATGCTCTTCACTGTGGCAATGTTGACATGTGGTCGGTACACCGATGGGGAGCAGTACTTACGGTCACAATGCAAGAAAGGAGCCCAAGGTGATCATATCTTTTGATCGCAAGGTAGCAGGGCACTGGGACAAGGAAGCAAGGAAAGCTAGTGGGTCACTGGGTTGCACAGGGAGGGGGATTTCTAGCAGAAGAAGGGAGGTGGTGTTACTGCTATATCATTCATTAGTGAGACCTCACCTTGAGTACTATGTCCAGTTCTGAAGGCCCCAACTCTGCAAGGACATTGACAGGATGAAAGCTGTCCAGAGGAGAGCTATCACAATTGTGCTGGGGTTGCACTGGAAGTCATACAAAGACAGTTGCACCATCTCAACATGTACTCCCTGGAGGAGAGGAAAGTGACAGGGGACAGAATTAAAAAACTATAATTACCTTGTGGGGTGAACAAGGTGCAACTGGGAAGTCACTTTAAGAGGAGGAAAAGCATCAGAACACGGGGTCATGTAATGGAGCTGGGGGGCATTGAAAGGGATTTGAGGAAATATTTCTTCACACAAAGTTATGTGGATGCTTGAAACAGCCTGCCAGAAGAAGTGCTGGGGGCAGAGACAGAGTGGAGCTTCAAGCAAGTGGGGGACATGCACATAGGTAAAATAAGTACAGGAAAGGGAGGCGGGGATGGATAGCAGTGATCAAATAGGGTACAAGGTGTCAGAGTAGGTAGGGAAAAAGTAGAGCAGACTGGATGGACCTTCCATTGCTTTTCTGCTTACAAATTATATGTTTCTGTGAAAATAATATCTGTTAACTATTTACAGAGGTGTATTCCAGTGCATGCAAAATGCTTTAAAAAGTCACAGCACTATTTGGATATATTGTACTGTATATTAATACAGGGTTTTGTTTTTAGAGTGTCTTTTGTATGTGTGTCTTATAAAACTGCAGCCTGCATTCTTGTTCTAGCTGGACATTAAAGATATGAGATCCTTTTCTTTGAAATTTGTCACTACTGTAGTAAACCTGCTCTAAAAGTTTGATTTTTATCCAATTGGCCACCAAACCCTTTATCAGATTTCAAAGGTCCCCTATTACATCCCTCTCTCCTGCTGTTCAGGATTCCTTACCATACTGTAACTCTTTTTTTTTTTTTAAATGACACATCCTCTTGGGAATGTACTGTGGCTAGAATCCAACAAAGCATCAGCTAAGAAAAACTAAAAAGAATACTAATCTACCATTCCAACTCAACATGGCTGCTGCTAGCAGCTATACCTGTGCAAGTGACAAGGCATGTCATACTCTTCCAATTTTTATGATGTATTAGTTTCATAGTTTTGCTGTAGACTGTTCCAAAAACAGAAACATTTTGATGAAGTCAAAATGACACATGTATATGAAATCCAAAAGTCAGTGTCTCTTGTTCAGATTAGGTTGCCTTTTGCAGGGTTTTGTAAGTTATTGCCCCATGCATAAACTCATCAAATCTCAGCCTGATCAGCTGTCACATTAGGATGTCAGGGTTTTATATTTAAATTATCAATGTACATCAACTATGGGGGTCAAGACTGTACTATTATAAATAAGCTGAACTCCATGTTGGTCAAAAATAACCTTTAAGGTATTTTTTCCTTTTGCAATTAACAGAAAAGAAAATGCAGAAGTCTGAATACTTTTCTTTAAAAGTTTGTACATCATTTTAGCAATTTGATTGATCTCAATAATTAAAAATATTTTTTTTTCCTTTTTGAAACTGTTGATCATTGTAATATCTTTGCATTTATATTTCCAAGAAAAACTCAAAGTTACAGATCAGACCCTTTACATTTATCAGTTTGATTTTACTCTTTATCTAAATGACTAGCATTAACAAGAAGGCACCTTTATTTTGAATACTTTGATTTTCTGCTTAGAGAGAATTATTAATAGCAAATTAGAAAGCTGTAAATTAAACAACTGAGTATACCAAGCACACCCATAATGTACTGCCATATAAAACTACGAAATGAAAATTCTGTGAAATATTGATATAAACCACAGACATTTATTTATTAATTTTATTTATTTAAATGTTTCACCAGGAAGGCACACTGGGCAACAGGTTGCTTGTTTCCTAGTGCTACCTGGGGGAAGGGGTACAATAGGGATGAGACATTTTATATTTAAGTTACAAAGATCAACATAGCATACAATTAATAAAGGCAGCTGTTATAAACAGTGTTGTATACATATGTAATTTGTGAAGACGATTTATAAGTGCAATTGTAATAAGTGCTATCATGAAATAAGGGGGTGAAAGGATGATATGACAGGTAGTGCAGAGTTGTGTCCCAGAAAGACCCTTCAGGATGCAGGGAATACTGCAAAGGGACAGGGGACTGGAGTAGGAATTAGAGAGAGAGAGAGAGAGAGATTGAGTAAGTGTGATTAACACCTAGGAGGAGAAATAAGCCCTGACCCCAAAACAAAGCCTTTCACGATGCAATGTACCCTGCAAGGGGGCAGGGAAGTTCTGGCAATTGTAAATCTTCCTGTGGTTAGGTGTTGTAATTATAGAGGGATAGTAAGAGGGAGGGAATGTGAAATAACACCTGGGAGGGGATGAAGCCTGATCCAAGGAACCCTCCAAGATGCTGGGGACCCTGCAAGGGGACCAGGAAGGCCAAGGATAGGTAAATGGGGGAAGAAAAGGTGGCAAGCCTAGGCAACTATAGGACCCCTTCTGGATGCTGAGAACCCCTCAAGGGGAGTGTGAAGGCTAGGGGAGAAAGGGAAGAGAGTAGGGGACGGGAAAAAGATATGAGAACTAGCATCTAGGAGGGGCTAGGGTCAGTATTTATTTATTTATTTATTGAATTGATTCACCAGGAAAGGCACACTGAGCAAAATGATGCTCGTCTCCAGGTGCGACCTGGGGGAAGGGTACAAGGGGGAGATAACATGCAGGTTATCATAATAACAGAATAACAATTACATAATTAACATTTTGGCAGTTTCACAGGAAAGAAGGGTACAACTTGGTTATCAGCTTAGTAATAGAGAGTTAAAAGCATACACTGTAGTACTACATGTAACTGCTATACATACATACAATGCTTCCATACATATATGGAGAACAGTTTGTTACTGTTGATTGACACATAGGCTAGAGCTAGGTACTGTAGGCCAGAGACAGAGAGACCAGGGTGTATATGAGTAAGTACCAGTTTTTTTTTATACATTTTTTTTATATAGATATAGGTATATAGGCCAGCTAATGTGGATAGGGTGGTGCCGCTGGTCAAGCAGAGGAAATATGGGAATAAGGGGGGATTTAATATGTGCAGTAGAGGCAGTGGAGCCAATAGAAGAGGCATTGGGTACATTCCAAAAGGGGACAAACTGTAAGGAGCAATATGAAGAAAATTAAGGTGGATCATAACAGGCAGAGTTAGGTGAAAGATAAATGCAGAGGGCAGTGTTGAGGAAATAGAGGGAGGAGGAGTGTCAGATTTGGGAGATAAAGAGTTCCATATCTTAGGGAATCAGTGAGAGTTCCCAGACTGGCTGGAGAGGGTTGAGTGGCGGGGGACAGTTAGTGTGTGAGTGTCAGTAGATCTGAGGGAATGGGAAGGGGGAGTGGGTGTTATAAATGAGGGGGAGAGGTTGGAAGGGAGTTCACAAAGCCAGTGTTTAGTGGTGAATTTAGTGCAGTGTGAGAGGCATCTATTTGTAAGAAAGGGAAAGGAAAGGGGTCGACAGAGGTCACAGTGGTGTCTGCGAGATGGAGCATCAAGGGCAAAGCAGCAGAAGGAGTTGAAGAGAGTGTCCAATCTTGTCAGGAGGACCTAGAAGTGGCACCATAGACTACATCACAGTAGTCTAAAATGGGGAGGATCATCTTCTGGACAAGCTCCAGCCTAGCTGCAGGAGGGATGCAATTATGGTTTCTGAACTAGGCACCGAGCTTGGGGTGCAATTTTTTCTGGGTGGTGTCAATGTGTCCAGAGAAGCTGATATGTTGGTGTAACCAAACTCCAAGGTATCAGAAGGAAGAGGTGTCTTCAAGTAAAGTCCCATCAGGAGTGTGGAAACTGGGTGGGGAAGGAAGCCTAGAGAATCTCAGCTCTGTGCCAAAGGTCATGGAGACTGTCTTCTTGGCATTGAGGAATAATTGATGGTTTGTAAACCAGAGCTGGAGCTTGTTGAAGTCATGCTGCAAGCTGGAGGTAACCTCTGCTGGGCATGAGAAAGATGCATACAGCATAGTATCATCAGCGTGCATATGTACTGTGGAGGAGGGGGAGCAGACAGATGGCAGGTCAATAAGGAAGATGGAGAATAGAAGGGGAGAATAGAAGGTGACCAAGCATGCTGGGATGCCAGTGCAGATTGGGAGGGGTGGCGAGATAGCATCTTTGATTAACTGATTGAGTTCTAACAGTAAGGTAGGCCTTAAATCAGTTAGTGGCAGAAGGGGATAGACCAGCAGATGAGAGGGAACCAAGGAGAAGGGAGTGGGAAACAGTGTCAAAAGCCTTGGCAAGGTCAACAAATATCTCTGAGAGGATTTGGCCATCATCCATCCCAGAGAGGATGGAGTCAGTGAGCTGATGTAGGGAGGTGGTGGTAGAGTGGTTTTTGCTGAAACCAGATTGAATGAGGTGAAGAAGTAAGTATCAGATAGAAAGGGGGTAGTTGAGAGAGGACTAGATGTTCTTGTAGTTTGGCCAGGGTGGAGAATAGAGCAAGATGGGGCAATAGTTGACAGGGTATGAGGGGTCTCCACCTTTAGGTAGGGGGAAGACAACTGCATGCTTCCGTGTGGTAGGGACATCAGAGGTTGAGAAGGAGAGATTTAAGATTAAGGAGAGGGGATAGGCAATGGCCAGGGCTGAGAGACAGAGGAGTTTAGGCTCAAGGTCATCTGGGGAAGATCCTTTTGAGGGATTGATGGCGAGGAGGGCATTTAGAGTATCGGGGGAGACTGAAGAAAATGAGAAGGAGGGGTGTGGGGAAATAGGAAGTGGAGCGTTTTGGAGGGGGAGGATGGAGGATAGACATATGTACTGATTATCAAATACAGTATTATAGAATTCAAGCAGCTGATTAAAATGCAGTTTTTTTGGCCTTCTACATATTACAGAAGGTGACTGCTAACATTATAGCATTCACTACCAAATCATTGATCAGTGCAAGTCCCACGATCTCGCCTGGGCTCGCTGTAAATTATATCACTCCCTTCCTGATTTCCTCCACTACAGGGCCCTGAGAGACCACTGAACAAAGGCTTTCCAGGCTACAAAATCCCATTATATCACAGCCAACCTCCATAACAACTTTAACACCCCTGGTAAATTCTGAAAAGTAAACCAATCCCTTTTTGAACCCTCCCAACCCAGTCTGCTCCTCCTGTCCTCAAAGTAATGGTACACCTGTGTCTGACCCTTCCTCTGTTGCTACTCGCTTTAATGACTTTATCACCACATGTGCACTCTCCACTCCTACTCCAGACTCACCTACTTCTCCTCCTGTTCCCTCCTTCTCTCCCCCTCTAACCTCACTTGGTTTACATTTCCCTCCCATCATTGCTTTAGAAATGCTGTCTTTACTTTCTCCAAACAATCTGTCAAAGTCCAGCCCTGATGGACTTGATCCCAAAACTCCTCCACCTCTCAGCTCCTGCTATTGCAGCTCCACTTACTCACCTTATCATCCTGTCATTCACCCTCATCTCCATTCCTCAGTCTGGGAAGACTGCCAAAGCCCTTCCACTTTGCAAAGTGGATGACCCCTCCTCCCATGACAACTTCCATCCTATCTCCTGTCTCCCCTCCCTTGCCAAGCTGCAAGAAAGATTAGTCTACATTAGACTTCTTGACTACCTTACCATTTCTAGTTTTTTCTTCCCATTCCAATATGGCTTTCAGAAGCACCATTCCACTGTCTTCTCAGGGACTAACCAGGGGAACATCATGGCAACCATTTTCATTGATCTGGTTAAAACCTTTCACTCAGTGTCCCACCCACTCCTCCTGGGCAAGCTGAGCTCCTCTGGCCTCTCAGATCCCACTGTTGGCTGGTACATTTCCTACCTAACAGGTGGTTAATAGTCAATACAGGTGGTAGGCATCTTATCATCCTTCTTACCATCCAGGCTTGGGACCCACAGGGCTTCATGCTTGGGCCATTCTGTTTTCCATTTTTCTAAATAACTTCCCATCTGCCTGTGCAAACTTGCATATACATACGTATACCAATGGAACACTCATATTTGCCTCTGGACCCTCCACTGCATCTGTGAAATACCAGCTTCAGCAAGATTTTCATAACATACTGTGTTGGTTCCACTACAACCATCCTCAGGTCAACACCAAAGAAAAGCTGTCCTTGCTTTTTGGTACCTTCCTGAAAAGGGCCATTATCTTGAGATTTTTGGACATCTTCATGCTGGATGGCTCTCCTTTTGAACTGGTGCAATCCTTCATGTACATCAGTATGTGGCTTGACAGCAAGCTTAATTCCTCTGCCCACATTGATGCCATAGCTGCAAAACTCTACCTTAAGTTGGATGCCCTGCACAATAATAAAGACTGCCAGTCCCCGCTGGTCTGCCACAAGCTGGTCACCAAAATGGTTCTTCCAGTCTTCGATTATTCTGATGCACTCTACGGTACTACCCCCACTGCTACCCTAGCTAAACTCAACACCCTTTGCAATGCCTTTTGTTGCTTCATGACAAACTCCTGTCTTTGTACTCACCATTGCTCCCCTTACTCTTCTCTTCGCATCATCTTCCTACTATCATGTCACCAGTCCCACTGTTCATCCTTCATCTCCAAATACTGAGTTGATTTTGTTCCCTTCCATCCTGCCTCTCATCTCTCCTTTCCTCTCCCCAGTTTTCCCAGCTCCATGCTCTCACCATTCCAGGGACCAGCAAACCATCTCCAGTTCTCATACCTGTTCCTCTGCTCGGCAAACTGCTTTCTCCTATCACTTTACAAAACTGTGAAACCAACTCCCCCATCCCTCCACTATTCCACCTCCTCTGGCTCCTTCAGTCACCCACTGAAACTTCTTCCACTCTCCATCTGTGCATGATTCTCTTTGAAAGCATTCCTTGTTTGATACTGGTATCACTGGGTTTTCATTCTTCCAGGACCAAATTTATCCCTACTGCACTGCATTGCTCATTTGGTGAACGTATTCAATGGCATACAATATTTTAGTGACTCCTGTCTGTAAAGTTGCACTTTAACTTATAAAGGCATGCACCTGCAAAGTATTTGTACACTGTACTAATGTCTGTCTGTATCTCTGTATTATGAAATACACTGTATTATGTTTCTCTGATCCTCCTGTTTCCCTTTCTCCTTGGTCAATCATGGAAGCAAGCCTCAGCTCAGGGCGCCTTTCCCAGTCACCAATTTTCAAATAAATACATTTCTGAAAATGCAATAAATTTGTTATTGGGGACTAATAATTTTTGAAGTTAATATCAACTCATACAACTGAAGTCAACAGCACATGATTTCATTGCTGTTAAAGATTAACAACAGA
Organism: Neoceratodus forsteri; assembly: GCA_016271365.2. Taxonomy (NCBI): domain Eukaryota; kingdom Metazoa; phylum Chordata; order Ceratodontiformes; family Ceratodontidae; genus Neoceratodus; species Neoceratodus forsteri. The sequence continues at coordinate 581,391,923 of CM057449.1, forward strand.
ATACTTACACTCACTTTCCCTAGTATCTCTGTACAGATCAGTAGTATGAACCATAATTTTCTTTAGATGCATGTTTATGGAATGACTTGTGCACAGTACTTTTGAAAAGACTTTTAGACATTTTCACTTGTCACCCTTTGGTGAACATGTATTATCACAGTAGTCAGCAAGAATGATTCTGACAGTCTTTTTTTTTCTTGACAGGGGCTTGTAATTGTATATGATATAGAATACTGGTGTTAGAGAAACCATATGGTGAGGAGTTAGTGATAATGAGGTAAGCAACTTCCATTGTCATTGTCTTATCCCAGGTGAAAAAACTTACTGTAATAGTGAAGTTTCTTCTAGAGGGAATATCTGTAAGACAATCTTTATCATCTCAGCCCTGAGGTATTACCCAGGGGATAGAATTTTATATTCGCTGACTTGTGCAGCCAGTATGATGTTATGCTTGTACAACTGTGTTAGTTTGGTTTTGGCTGTTCACACTCTCTATTCCAGAGGAATTACCACCCTGTAGGGTTACAAAAGGCAAGGAACCTCAGAGAGGGTTCCACCCCTACAGGTGCCACAGGATGATTCCCGTGACTAAAGGTACCTTAGGAATCCTCCTAAGCAGAGAGTGCTGCCATTGGAGAAGGAGGGGAGGATGGTGGGTCAAAGAAATAATGCTTTACAAAGAGGCTGAGAGGAACTGCTTATATAGCTCAGGAAGTGGGAGTGGCTGGCTGCTTGGCCACCAAACTCCAGACAAAGTCTTTCCAATTCACTAGCCTATGCGGCCTGGATAGTGTTATGCTTGTGCAACTGTGTTAGTTTTGTTTTGGCCATTCATACTCTCTAGTCCAGAGGAATTACCACCCTGTAGGGTTACAAAAGGCAAGGAACTCTTGGAGAGGGTTCCACCCTTAAAGGTTCCACAGGACGATTCCCATGACTAAAGGTACCTTAAGAATCCCCAAAAGAAATGTATAATCATCCACAAGAAGGAGGCAACATGAAGCATATGAGTAAAAAGTAACTGTGACATAGGAGCAGTAACTGTAATGTAGTAGCAGAGAAGCACAGGCAGTTTGATAATGCAATGAGATGCTCAGTTGACTAATGTAATGACTGCCCAGGTTTGCGTAGTATGATACTGATGGTTTGCATTGAGATTAGATGATCTCCTAAGGAGAGAGGGAACAGCAGAACATCCTCCACCTCTATACAACAGCGGAACCTACCTAAAGAAACTAGGGGAAACAACTATGCTAACTAACTGTTATAAGCTGAGACAATGGAGTGGAGAAAAAATCCTCTATGAGGAGGAAATCCCTGGGGATCCAAGGCCTAGGTCGCCTTCCCTTCAGGCTTGAGATAGTTTATTTAGTGATGGCTCTGCAGTTGCAATTTGGAAAACCCAATTAAAGGGAGGTGGAAAATATTCCAATTTGGCAAAAGGCTCTCACTCAAACCCTCTAGCAGGAATGCTGTGGAAGGTTGTAAGAAAACTCTGCAATAATACATGTAACCAAGGCACAGGAGGAGAGCAATGACTGCTGAGGCACTCACCTGGCCTATCCACCCTAAACTCAAACTAGGAGAACCATGGGCAGTCATAGGAAGAATGCAGTGAAGGTGACTTGCTAGAGAAACCACTAAAGTCAATGGCTAACCATTATAATGGAACACTAGAGCTAAAAGAGATCATTGTAACCACCCTTCACCACTAGTCTTAAATTCTACACCAGGAGCTGCTGTCACATAGCAGGCAGTTAAAGCCAAGCCCAGGGTGAGGACATTCCCAGCTGTGGGTCAGGTGAGAAGGATCCCACCCCAAGTTGGACACGCTCGAGATCCGGACTAAATGCAGAGTGAGACCATCGGCTGCAGGAACCCTGCACCAGATAGAATAGCTGGCATGCACCAGAATTGACTGAGAGCTGAAAACCTGGTGAGCTAAATGAGCACAGCATGCTAAGATTGTAAAGAGCATTGAGTGCTGAGACCTTGCAAGATCAAATGCAGATTGAGTGCAGCAGAATCCCAGAGGTTGAAGTCAAGGGTATGGCAGTATGCATGAAGCAATGGTTTGCATAAGCAAGGAGCAATGATTGTGTAAGCAAGTGTGTACCTGCACATAGGTCAGTAAACAAAGTAGTAATAAGTGGACCAGTACAAAGGTCTGCATAATGTAGGGCAAACAGCACTGAATAGTGGGACAAGTCAGCCAGGCATTTCAAAGCCAAATCAAGGTGACAAACTCTGAGAATATTTGGTGGCAAAAACAGGATTTAGAACAGAAATAATTGGCCACATTGGCCACAACCCCACAAACACCTCCAAGTCCCTGCCATAGGACAAACAAAGAAGCAATGGAAGGGTTGAGAACCACATGCAGATATAACAGCTAATTTAACAGCCACAGCAGGAGCTTTAGCTAACCTCAGAGTAGAAAAAAGGTACAATAGCAATGGGAGTAAACAAAGTAGTAGCAGGAAGCAATTAGGCCTGTGCAGTAGTAGTGAAAACAATTGAGTACGCTGACTATGGGGACTAATAATTTTTGAAGTTAATATCCACACATGCAACTGCAGTCAACAGCACATGATTTCATTGCTGTTAGAGATTAACAACAGAATACTTACACTCACTTTCCCTAGTATCTCTGTACAGATCAGTAATAGGGCACCATAATTTTCTTTAGATGTGTGTTTATGGAATGACTTGTGCACGGTACTTTTGAAAATACTTTTAGACATTTTCACTCGTCACCCCTTGGTGAACATGTATTAGACAGCAGTGACCACCTACAAATTTATGCTACAGACATCTTCACTGCATAGAATGGAGCACTGCTCTGAGTTGTAACTGTAATAAACAAAATAAAAGGAGGCAAAATGCTCTGAAAGCACTGTCACCAAGCAGTGCAATGAGACTCTTGCAATGAGGTAATTAGAACAAGCATGAGTGAGCTGTATAGCTAGGTTCAAGTAAATCTGAGTCAGGTGAATGTAAATGAAGTATGCAACATGGAGCAGCTATAGTTGAGCTGAAACACACAGATCAGGTCTGTAAGTGTAGTGCAAGTAATTTGAGAGTTGTAAGTAACTGAAAGCAAGCAGTATGAGATCTGGAGTAGCAGTATGCTGGTAGCTTAGAAACAAAGCCCCTCCCCCCAAAAAAGGAAGAAAGCACACACAGCTGCAGGCAAAAGACAAACCAGAAGCAGGAAAATAAACACAGAAGTCTAGCAGAGACAAGCAGGAGCAGCAAGGTGGGGGGGCACAGGCCCCAGCCAGCCAGGGAGGCCCAACCAGCTCAGAGACAAACAGACAGAGCCTTCAGCTGCAAAGAAAAAAATGCTTCACAATGAGACTGAGAGGAACTGCTTATACAGCTCAGGAAGTGGGAGTGGCTGGCTGCTTGGTCACCAAACTCCAGGCAAAGCCTTTCCAAATGTTAAAGTTCAGCCACTGCAGTGTGACCACACACAACCTGTCCCCCAAATAGCAGATTTATATCTGAAGAGCATTAGACAGCAGTGACCACCTACAAATCTATGCTACAGTATGCATTAAGAAATGGACTGTAAAGATAATAGGAAATGGCTAATCACCAAACAAAAATTTGTAAAACCTGCAGTTTGAATGACAATTAGATTAATGAATTTCAAATGCTCAAGCAGAAATTACATAACTGCAACATATACTGTACATATGAAACTAAAAAGGTTAGGCAGGGCTTTTACAGTATGATTCAAAAGCATTCCCTCTAATAGAGTCATCATTACTATGATGAGTGATTTTTTTTCTTCTAACTACTAGAGTGCAGTTGTGATGTCATACAGTTTATAGACTCCAAGCAATACCTGGAAGACAAGGTCTGGAACCTAATGTATTTAGGACCAGATTGTGGGGTATGAATGTACCAAAGCTGGTACCCTTTATAGGTTGGATGTCCAGAAAAATAATGAGAAATAATTGTGTGTACTATAGACTATGTGGCTGCCTTGCACATCTCTAGAAATGTACTATATTTCTTTACTATTGCTACTGTGGTAGATGTAGTTCTCATGGAATGTGCCCTTAGCACTTGTGGTGACTATACCAGCTTTAATGTAGCAGAGTTCAATGCAAGAAGCAATCCAATGAGAGACTGACTTTCTGCAGCTGGTTTTCCTGTTCCCATCTCACCATAAATGACAAACAGCTGTCTGATGCCAGTTCTGAACTGCTCAGTTCTTTGCAGGAAAAAAAAGTGAAAACTTGAAGCCTTCTTAACATACAGACTATGAAGTTTCTGATCACCTGTATTGGAGTACAGCTTTGGAAAACACAGGCAGTGTTACAGAATGATTTATGTGAAAAGTGAAACTGCCTCTGTCAGACATTTTACATTTATTCTGAGCACTACCGCTATAAAATACCATAAAATTAGGGTCTGTATGTGATACTTGCAACTCAGTGACCTGACTTTCAGAAGTAATGGCCACAAAAACATAGTTTCTGGATATAATATTTGAGCCCTGTTGATGACATAGGTTCCAATGGTGGATTCAGCAGTTGTAAAATTACCAGGTTCTAGTCCCATGATAGGACTAGTTCCCTTAAAGGGGGATACAAATGGTTACAGTCTTTAAAAATCATCTTGATTACAGGATGAGCTGCAAGAGATCTTTCTCACCCTGAAGATTTAAAGGCATATATAGTTGCTAAATGGACTTTAAGGGTAGATGATTTTAGTCCTTGTGCCTTTAGGTGCACAGGTAATCCAGAAACACTTACACAGTACGTCCACGGTTTTGGCATTGCCACTAGAGTAATATCAAATATGGAATCTTTTCCATTTTAAAACACGTCTTCCTAGTTGCTAACTTTATAGCAACCTTCAATACTTGTATTAACTGGTCAGAGAGGTTCAAATGTAAGTTAAAAAAAAATTCCTCATAAACCATATGCTCTAATGTAAGGATTTAAGGATCTTATGTCTAGGTGAGACACCCTGCCTTGAGAGAGAATCAGCAGGTCTTGTCTCAATGTCATATCTAATGGCATATGACATTGTGTGAAATTATCAGAATCAGAAAGCACCATAAGTGTCTTGCCCAGCCTGGTGCTGTCAGAATCAAAGTTGCACTCTCAGTTTCAACAGTACTTTGGGAATTAGTGGAAATGGAGAAAATGTATAAATAAATCTATTCTTGTAGGATACAGTCACTGAGTCTTCTGAAACCTATCCAATTTAGAAGGATATGCAACAGAATTAGGGTAGCTAATCTATTTTCCCATGAGCCAAACAGATCTATGTCTGGCACACTCCATATCAAAAACATTGAGTTCAGAACCTTTTCTTCAGAGACATTTGTAGGTTGTAGGTCCCATTTTGCTGAAGCAGAATTACTTTTCTAGTGCATTCTCCTTTCCTGTTTGGTGTATTGTTAAGTCTTTCATTTATAAATTCCAGATTTTCATTACCTCTGTAGAAAGTTGTCATAACCTGGTGCTTCTCTGTTTGTTTATATAATTTATGGTTATTTGTATTGTTTGTCTTTATCAGAAGTGTTCGATCCTGTAACAAGGAGGAGAAAGACATCATAGGATGGAGCACTGATCTGAGTTTTAGCAGGTATATGTGCTCTTCTTTCTGAGTGAACAAATTCCAACTTATTCCCCCCAACCCCCAGAGTTCTTTTCTCCATTTTAACATCATTATAAAGAACCCAACTAATATTCTTGCAGATTCCATATCAATTGGGTTCAATAAAATTGTCACACAGTCCATTTAGGCATTCTTGTACACTTTTATATTATACAGTGGGTCTTAAAATACTGCATCATGACTGGCTGACTGGCACCTTTTGCCCATTGTAAATCCTAGCATTACCTCAGGGTAAAAGATGCCAGTCAGCTGCATGTGGAACACAAATCAATGCGGTCCCTGAAAACAAAAACAAATGCCTCCATGTTAGATTGCCACTAAGCAACAACTCTCAATTCAACAGCCGAACAGCTTCAAATTCCTGACCTCCTCCAAAACCACCTATGGGGAAAAAAACAAATCCGATTTACTCCCATTCATCCTCATTCCTCCTGTTACCTTGTTCCCTGCTGTGTGATGACTCCTCGGTCCCGTTTCTTCTCCTTGGTATTTGTCTGCCTGCTGCCATTGCTCCGATAAACCCACCAGTGATTCTTTGAAGGTCATCACCCACCCCACCTAGCTTTTACCCCTCTGACCCTTTGTGCTTCAGCATTTTACCTTGCCCACCATTCTCTCGGCTTGAAACAAACAGAAACTGGCATTGCAAGTCTCAAGCACCTCCCAACAGAAAAGGCATCAACCGCAGTAAAGACTGAGTACTTTCTGTCTCTCTTTGTAGAATGGCAAGGTACAGCAGTATATCACAGTTCCACCTCTTGCTCCCACCTTTCTGCAGTTTTACCCAGAGAAACATTTTTTTTTTCCATTATCAGCTCCGGTAAAACAAATCAAAGTGAGACAAAAAAAAAGTATCTGAGATAAACATGCTAGTGCTTGTCTCACAGCCCTAGCAACCCAGAACGCATCCCTCATAATCAAGCACTATTACTTTTCACGGAGCAATATGTACAATAAAAAATAATTAAAAATATTAGAATGAAACTGTTTTTTTCTTTTTTCTTCTTTCTCAAAAGAGGAGAGATATTGTATAATCACAATATACCACTCCAGGGTGTGGGTGATGCCAGGATTTATCCACTTTTGTTGTGGTTTACTCATTCAGCCTGTAGCATTATGAGCGAACCACAACAGGGGTAAATCCTGGCATCACACATACTCTGTCATGGTATGTTGCTTAAATATCCCATAACCAGGTCCTCCTACAGGATTCATAAAGTTGACAAACAGTACGTGGAATAAATTCTTCTCATGATGGTGTACAGAAACATCCTTAGTCCTTTCTTTTGTAATCAGCATGATGTCATCACTTTTTTTATTCTTCTAGATGGAATAAATTATAATCTTAATTTTTATTGTTAGCACTCTTTGATGTGGGATTAATGGAAGTAATAAATACCTTTAACAACCATGCAAAATTTTGTTGACAGCAAACTAGGGAGACATTTTTGAGTTTTTAATGCATTAGCCAATCCTTCTCAGCATAATGAAGAAAAATACATCACTTCACATATGAACAGTAACTAGATGCTATCACCACACCTTAACAAAATCATTTAATAAACAATAAAATGAAATTTAAAAATAATGTTTTTGAGGTAGCTAAGCCATTTTGTTTACCTTTGATTTTCTACTATTCATTTTTTTCCCCCAATAAACATAGTTTTGGTCATGGATTTATATGAGAATTAAAGTTACACAATTACTATTTAATACATCTCAGTTTCAATAGAGCTTTGATGGGAACTCTCCCAAGTTCCAACCTTACATATTCTTCTGGGAAGGATGTTGGAATTCTAAGCAATGCTTCCTACAGCAGTGAGAATGGAATTTTTAGTTTGAGAGGATAGCTTTGTCTCCAAACTTCAGCACCAAAGGGAAGCCGCAATGGTTCTATGTGATAATAACAAGTGCCAAATGGTGACTCACATCATGGCGACGTCAGGGCTGCAAAAACAATTTCACCACCCTAACATCCTCGGTGCATGGAAGAATGGTGCTGGGGATTTCTATACTTTGCAGCATGACCCGCTACATCCCCTCCACCCCCTCCCAGGCCACTCTCGCTGTGCTTGCTCCCCCCCATGCGTGTATACATATAGTGACATCCTGTCACTAGGGTCGCCCACAACCCCACATCTGGTTGCCCTCCCTTCTCCCTCACCTTTCAGGCTTTCACCCACATCGCGTCACCATTTTGGACAGTGCAGTCTTTTGGGCACCAACCTCACATGCTACCAGCAGGAATGAATGGCCACCATATTTGGTGTTAAATCTGCATAAGCCCAAAGTTAGGCATGATTTTCTTTATTTAAGCAGTTGCATGTTTAGACCAACACTCATTTTGTGCAAAGGTTAGCCCCTAAGTAGAGGCACTCCATGACCATGCTAGGGCTTGTGTCAGCTTCATACATGCAAATCTTGAAACCTGGTCAGACACCTGGCAACTGGGGTTTAATGCCAAAAAGTGCAAGGTGCTGCATTTTGGGATGAAGAACCCAAGGAGGAGTTACCAGCTGGGGGGAGTGCAGATAGCCCAGACAGAGGAGGAGAAGGATCTGGGGGTGCTCATTACATGGTCAATAAACAACTTGGCACAATGTAGGAAGGCAGCTGCAAAGGTCAACAAAATGCTGGGTTGCATTGCAAGGGGTATATCCTCAAGGAGGAAGGAGGTGATTCTGCCACTGTATAGGTCATTGGTTAGACTGCACCTGGAGTACTGCATGCAGTACTGGTGCCCGTATCTGAAGAGGGACATTAAGTTACTGGAGGGGAGGCAGTGCAGGGCAACAAATATGATCAAGGGGCTGGGGGACTTATCATATGAGAGGAGGCTGAGGGAATTGAACATGTACTCACTGGAGGAGAGAAGGGACAGGAGGGACATGATTGAAACCTTTAAGTACATGAAAGGAATAAACAAGACAGGTATAGAGGGGTTGTTCAAACTAAGAGAGGGGAAGGGAAGGACAACAAGGGCCATGATATGAGACTGGAGGGAGGGAGGAAGGTTCAGGAGGGAGATGAGGAGACACTTTTTTACAGAGAGGGTAGTAGCTAGGTGGAATGTGTTACCTACAGAAGTGGTATCCAGTAGAACAGAGGACTGCTTCAAAAGGGGATGGGACAGGACAAGAGGGGGTCAATGTAGGGGAAGGGTGGAAGGGAGGGTCAGCAGCAGAATAAGGGGTGCTAGCTGCACATTCAAGAAGACTTGATAGACCTCTAGTCCTTTATCTGCTGGCAAATTTTGTATGTTCATATGTTCCTATAATTGTGCCTTTTGCCATAGTGTTGCAATTTCTTGTGTGGCCACTGTCTTATGAGATGGTACTGGACATCCCACATTTATTACATGGCATATAGCACCACTACTGTGGTGGCAGCCATGTGGCACAGAATAATTAAAAAAAAATCAGCTGCCTTATTTTGCATGACCTGTGAGAAACATATTGTTCTAAGTAATGCAAATCTGGCAGACACTAAATTCGCTACTGCCCTGGAAGTAATATAAGTTCATATATCTCATCAAATGTTAAATTTCAGCCAATCAGCGCATGCCACATCATTTGACAGGTGGGCGTGGCCTAAAATGGACCAATCAGAATCGTCCCTTGTTAAACCGGAAGTCCCTTCCTAAAATGCGCTAGCCCCGTCCACTTCTGGCAGAAGTGATGCAACCTCAAACCCGTGTCCTGCCCCTTGCACAGGAAATGACATGCATTCAAACCATGTCCCAACCCTTGCGCTAGGAAATGGCCTACACTGAAACCCTGGAAGTGACATAATACCACCATTTTGTAAGTGTCTTATGCCCCTCATTCTCATACACTCCTCGAACCCCTGCCACCCACCATTTTGTAAGCATCCTATGCCCCTCCTTCTCATACACTCCTCGAACCCATGCCACGCCATCCTGGCTGGAACCTGAGTCCCACCATGCTAGCTTGAACTCCTGTCCCCCTCCTTTCTCCTGCACCCCCACCATCCTGGCTCAAACCCCTGTCCCTCTTCCCCACCATGCCCCCACCCACCCCAAAAATCAGTTAGGGTTTATGTAATGTTATGTGACCCCTGTAGGCTTGGGGGGTATAACTGCAGGGACATGTGTGTGTTTTTTTATTAGGATATTTTCAGAAAGAAGCATCTAGGAGGCAACCTGACTATGCAGAGGTTTCACAGATCTGTGTGGAGACTCCCCCAAGGAAATTCATCTGCCTGTGTGAGTACCCCTTGTTCTGTTTTTTATAACAATATACAAAATAATTTAACATGCATCTGTAGGACTGTGTCAAACTTACATCAAAGGATACCTTTATGTATATGCATGTAACATTTATAAGCTAAAACAGGGGACCTCTGTGTAAATAAGATGGTTCAGCAGTTTTCTCTGGATAGCATTGCAACATGCTGGCTGTGTGTGTGTGTGTGTGTGTGTGTGTGTGTGTGTGTGTGTGATTCTATAGCAATCACAAAACTAATTATTATACACCATCATGAATTAAAAGAATAAAATATATCAGAAAAAAGGAATACACATACCTATAGTTCACCCCACAGCTCTGTGTAGTATCAAGGAGAAAGCTGAATGAAATGTGAGTGATATTTATAATGTTTTAAAAAGGGGGTGGGGGGCTACAACAGATGTGCCTCTGACACATGTTACAATGTATAGTTTGATGGGGTGTGGGGATGGTTTTACCAAGGGGCAGTCCATCTTGCAAAGTGTTATATAAACCCTGCATTTGAAGCCAGAAGGCACAGATTTTTGAGAGATTCCTCAGATTCTGTTTTATAGACTTTGAGCAGATTATCAAAAACATCAAGCAAGAAGATGGCACAGTGCAGCGCTTCTCAATTCAACCTCCCAGCAACAGGCCAGACTGGCACACTACCGAATGAAAAGTCTGGAGATGAAAAACCAAGCAAGAAGATGGCATAGCGCAGTGCTTCTCAATTCAACCTCCCTGCAACAGGCCAGATTGTCACACCACCTAATGAAAAGTCTGGAGATGAAAAGCCAAGCAAGAAGATGGCTATCAGGGCCCCATAACCCAAGCCAACATATGTGTACTACATGAGGTGTGAAAAAGAATGTCCCACACAAGTCTTGTTGAGTGGAAGAGTGTCTGATATAAAAAAGAAACTCGCTGAACAGTTTGGTGAATCAGAAAATCCTAAATCTGACTGTCCTTCTGAAGAGACACCACTGCAAGACCTTGAAGAGTTGCTGGAGTGTGAATCTGATGCAGAAAAAGAAGTTACTATGAAACCCAAAACAGAGAGTGACAAGAAGGGGGAGCCAGAGAAGATGGTCAGTGAGACACTGCCAAAACAATCATCAGAGAAAGTTGTGAAAAAGAAATTCAAGACATAGTCAAGAGGTGCCTCTGACCAAGAGAGGGGTGATGATGATAATGTAGCCACAAGCAGTCAAGCCCAGACTAAGAAAGAGAAAGATAAGAAAAATGAAGAAGAAGAAGAAGAAAAGAGTTTTCTTGATGAGGTAAATGCATTTTAACATTTAAAAAAAATGTGAGTGGTGACATGCGTACATGGTGTAACTGAGGGAGATGAGTTAGTAGTAGAACTAAATCTTACCTATAATGAGTCAGAGGACCAATGCTGTTTTCTGTTTTTACTTTAATAGACTGAAGGATTTGCGATGGAGCAGCAGTCATATTAGGACAGCATAGATTTGCAACTTTCCACAAATCTACTGCTCAACTGTCTTTGCTGTGTGAAAGATACAAATGAGGTTGTTAATGAGATGTGTGAGAACCAGTATGTTAGAAATACAGAGAGCGATAGAATGTTTCAAAATGTCACAGAACAGGCTGTGATCACTATCCAACCCCTCTTCTTCTTCTACTGAGATTAGACAGGGGACCTCATGTGAAAAACCAGGCCTCAGTAGTAAACCCCCCAAAGCTGACCACGAAATGTATTGTAAGTACATTATGTATCATACCATCTGTGGCGTAATTGCCTCAGTGATACAGAGGGTGATACATTGTGAATTGGTCGATTCCTGTCCTGGGTGTGAGATAGATGATCTGAGTCAGAAAAAACATTCATGTATCCTTGATGACTTAATGTCTAAAGAAGCATACAGAAATGTTTCTGAAGCCATACATATAGGGCAGCTCACACCCGTGATCTTGGCAATCGCTATGAAGCATCAGGGGTTAAATATGACCAATTGTACCCTGGAAACTATAAGTCATGTTTTAAATGATGTGAGAAAATCCGATGACCCCATGTGGTTAGTTATGCAAATGTTACAGCAGACAGACAGTGAAATTAAAAAAGATGCCTGCCATCTGGTCAGCAAAGGCTCCTTTAAAACATTTCTAAAAAGAAATTCAGGAACCCTGTTTATATTGTAAAAAAAATTACCCCACCCCAAATTACTACATGTAAACATTTCAGTACCAAAATGTGTCATATTTTATTTTTACAGATAATCATGCGGGATGCAAGTACAGAGAGAATCCAAAGGCTTATGTATCTGATCCTAAGCCATTACTGCCATCCATCACTGTTTGGTTCACCTCAATATGACATTTGCCTTTGTGAGATACATGCAGCCTCTGAACTGATGATGTGTGCCCTTCCAGAAATATGGGAGGATACAGATAAATATATAAATGAATCGGTGTTGCCACTTGTAGAAAATGTTAAAGTGTTTGTCGATATATTTGTGGAAGACGATGAATGTCTTTGTGGACTTTATATCATGATTGTCATAGTCATGTGTGTGTGTACTACAAAGCAGAAAAAAACCTTGTGATATTGTACCTGTTGTTAACCTGACTTCTCTGCTTGCTGAAATATCCACTGGTCAAAAAAGGGGCCCTTTAAAAAATTATATAAGGAAATTTAGGAACCCTGTTTATGTTGTTAAAAAACATTTACCCCAAAAAACTGTTACTTGTTACCATTTTAATATTGTTCATGTTGTTACACTGTCTTTTTCCGCTTGCTAAACCACCCATGCAGTGAGATGTCACTAAAACATAGTGCTGTATGTTTTTTTCTAGAGTATACTACAATGGGAAACACCCTGTTAGTGCGTCCAGAGGCTTAGTTACCAACTAGTCAGACACAGAGCTAAACAACTTGGTTTAAATCTACCTACAGGACAAGCACCGTCTGTACTTTTAGAGACATGCCAAGGTCTTTTTGATGGTCTCCCAGAAGGACCCCAAAAGGAAACTGTGGATTATTTTAAGGATGAGGGGGCTACTCTTGAGGAAGCAATGTATAAAATTGCTGTAGAGTTTATGCATAATCCTTATGATGTGATACACTTTTGAGTTTTATCTGTACTGCTGTTGACTTTTTAGTGTTTAGTTTGCAAAACGGGGTGTCTGAGTCTGTCATCATAAATTTTGCTTCTTTTATCACTTTTGTTGTGTTTCATAAATCAGATTTAGCATATGCTTTTCCTAAATAGTGTATTATAATGTACTTTCAGATGGAACGTACTGGCATGCTCCCAATATTCCAGGCAGTCTTGATGTCTACAATGTACAGTGTGATAAAGAACATTTTAAAGGAACCTATATACTTTGGAAACCAGCCTGTATTAAATGTCTGCTCTGAAGATGCTGCTGCTTCACTGGCAGAAAACACACTGACTCTGATTAAAGAGTTGTCACCCCTTGTATGGAGAATCTATGTTGACATAATGGAAAACAGTAACCGTAGAGCAGTATGCAAGGTGAACGACATTTTAGATGTAACAGGTTGTCTTAAAAATCAGGCTTGTTATTTTGAGCGGTGTATGGCATATTTGTGTATGTATTTTGCCCACCTCATCACTAAGGGGGAAGCGGACGATGCCCATGCTTGTGTAAAACATGCAGCTCAAAAGTTGCTGTTTTTGGGTATTGTGAAGTGTGTAAAGATGGAAGAGTAGAAAACAAGATATTATATAATCATTGCATGCTTGCCATGTGTTATGCCTTTTGTATGTAGCAGCTATATGCATTAGTTTATGTATTATAAAGTATATAAAGTAAATCTTCAAATACTGTTATGACGTGTGTATTTATAAATAAAATATAATCATGCATTGCACTTTGTGGTTGTCATAGTGTTTATAAAAGAATAGAAAGAGCACATTCTTTATTTTACTGGTGACAAGAGTTTTGCTAGTTAACAGATGTATCGGGGGTTGATGAAAGAAGATGAATGATCACCTGTTCCAGAATATATATTTTAATGCAAAAAAAGAGGGTAGTTTCACAGGGGTGACTCAGCTGTATAATGCTGCAAAAAAACTTGACAAAGATGTCACCAGGAAAGGTGTTGCAGAATGGCTTGCAAAGCAGGACCCCTATTCATTACACAAAGCAGCCAGAGTCTGATTTAAGAGAAATACTGTCATTGTTTCTGACATAGACAGACAATAGCAAGCTGATTTAGTGGATATGAGTCAATATGCAAAGTACAATAATGGGTTTAAGCACATACTGACGTGCATCGATGTGCTGTCCAAGTATGCCTGGTTAGTGACTTTAAAAGACAAATCAGGCAAGGCAGTGATGCAAGCCATTAAAACTATTTTTAAAAGTGGACACACACCTCAGAAGTTGCAGACTGCTCAGGGTAAAGAGTTTCTAAATGCTTCCTTAAAGAACCTATTAAAACAAAATAAAATACACCATTTTGTGACGAATAATGAAGTTGAGGCCATCATTGTAGAAAGATTTAATAGGACACTGAAGTCACGCATGTGGCGTTACTTTACAGCCCAGAATACTTGGAAATATACAGATGTGTTGTCAGACCTGGTGCACAGCTATAACCATACTTATCACAGAAGCATTAAACACAGACCTGTGGATGTTAACCCTTCCAGTGCCCTGGGTGTGTGGAAGATCCTCTACGGTAATTTTGTTCTTGGCAAAAAACAAAAGGGTACACTTTAGAAAGATGATCACGTGAGACTATTTAAGCTAATCGGGGTGTTTGAAAAGGGATATGAACAGACGTACACAGACGAGATATTTATTGTGACAGAGGTCTTAAAGACACAGAGGCCCACCTATAAGCTAAAAGACCATTGGGGGAAGACATTAAAGGTACTTTTTATGCTGAGGAGTTGTAAAATTTGAACCTGATGAGGACCGTGTGTACAGGGTGCAGAAAATCCTGGCAGAGAAAAAGCGTGGCAGAAAAACTTGGTATCTGGCAAAGTGGAGAGGGTGACCTGATACATTTAATAGCTGGGTTGAGGCAACACTGGTTCGGGACATTAGAAGCAGATATGGCTTAAAATGCTCAAAAATGGATTTTATATCACATTGCCCAGCAACGCCTCACACAACATTTTCCCCAACAATATTATATCCACTTTTACAGTAAAGTTACCACAAACACTTGAACTACCTGGTGAATGGGAAGTGGGCTTAGCAGAAATTCAGTACCCTCATACCTGGGACAATGTGCCTGCACAGAAAAACAGGTTCAGTATGCTCTATCAGCCTCTAAGCATAGCCCACAGTAAAACGCCACCAACTGGACCCTTTACTGAGTCAGCAGCATTTAAAATTCCATTGGGCTATTATCCTAACATTGCTGGTGTTATTACTCAAATTAATAAAAGCATATTTGAAGTAAATAAACTGCCAGTGGTTTTGGAACAACAAGCCGTCGGGAGAGAAATAAGCATTGACAGTGACATCAAATGCATTTTGTTTATGCACGGGCAGTTACAGTACCTTTTGGGTTTTAGCAGACTCGAGGTAGGTGTAGGAAAGAATCTAACAAAGAACCCTACAGATATTAATGGGGGTTTTTACACATTATATATTTACACTGATATTATCACGCATGAAATAGTGGGTGACAGTCTAGTGCCTTTGCTGAGTTGCGTACCCGTCAGGGGCCAAGACAATGAGATAGTGACTGTGACCTACGATAAACCCCATTATCAAACAGTCAGTAAACATCAGATCGATACAGTCACTATTGAAATCAAGAATGATCAAAATGAACCTGTACCATTTCAATTTGGAAAGGTGATCATGAAGTTGCATTTTCGCCCACAGAGAGTGCTCTAAAATTTAAACAAGGATGGTGATCGTTCGACATTATGGGGACCCTGCCTTGTACAGAAGCTATTACAAGGCACAGACAAGATACGATCTGCCCAGCTTTCATGGACTTCCTACTATGTTTGGTTCTGGTATAGGAGGGATATTTCATAGTCTGTTCAGAAAAGCAGTTCCATTTTTAAAAAGGGGGTTTGAAATTGCAAAACCACATCTACAGACAGCTACTAAAAATGTTGCAAAGGATGTTGTGGGGCATGCGACTAGTGCTGTCACTCAAAAGATGTCAGGGAGAGATAAGCCTACTCAGGGTAGCTCAGGGTTTATTGTATTCAAGAGAGGTAAAAAGAGAAAGCGCAGAGTACACCCTTCGCTTTTCATCGGCCCTCCCGGCTACTTTAAAAGAGATGTTTCAAAACGCAAAACTTCACATAAAAGAAAACATTCAAAGGCAAAAGGATCTTCAAGGGGTCATAAAAAAAGCAGAGACCTGTTCTAAAAAATATGGCTTTCGTGCACTGTGGTTCCGAAGAATGCACAAAATCAGAACTTGACTTGTTTGCCATTTCTCCCACACAGACAAGCATTGAAAAAAGCATTTCTGTAGAGGTACCCCCTCTGGCTTCCCTTTCAGAAAACTCACCGATTTAATTTTATATAGCAGGGAATGGTGAAGACTATTTGGATCTAAACAACACGCTTCTTTACCTGGTTTGCAAAATCACTGAAGTGGATGGTGGTGATATACCTGCAGCAGCCAAAGTGGGCCTTATAAACTACCCAGTGGCCACCATTTTCAGTCAGCTGGATGTGACTGTCAGTGATTGGCTCATCAGTCAGAGCAATAACTGTTACCCCTACAGGGCTGTCATAGAATCTGTGCTTAACTTCAGTGAAGAGACCCTTTCTATCCAATTTACCACAGGGTTATTTTACAAAGACTCCCCGGGGAAACATGAAATCACAGACAGATATGGTGACAATGTAGGTTTTAATAAAATAAGCTTTTTCACACATCTCAGTAGAGGGGTAGAGCCACTGGGACACTTGCACACAGACTTGTTTTTTCAAGAGAAACTGATGCTGAATGGTGTGGATATTAAAATTAAACTGACACGTAACAGGGACAGCTTTTGCCTGATGAGTGGAGATTCTGAGCCTTATAAGCTAAAAGTCATGGCTACGCCTCTGTTTGTCAAAAGGGTTAAAGTGACTCCCGGTATTCGTCTGGGACACTCAGAAGCCCTGCTGACCTCCAATGCTAAATACCCTATAGACAGAGTGGGTATGAAAGTGTTCAGCCTCCATGCAGGCAGCAGGGTCTGCAACCAAGATAATTTGTTTTTGGGACAGTTACCAAAAATTATGGTAATGGGATTTGTTGACAATGATGCTTTTAGTGGTTCCTACACTAAAAACTCCTTTAACTTTAAGCATTATAACATTAATCTTATGGCTCTGTATCTGGACGGTGAATAAATCCCAGCTAAACCTCTGCAGCCCGATTTTAGAAATGGGAATGCTGTGAGAGAATATTTTAATCTAGTACTAGCGGTGGGGAAATCTATGAAAGATCGCCCGCTAGTTGTTAACCATCAGGAATTTACCCAAGGGTACACCCTGTTTGCCTTTGATCTCACTCCGGACCAAGAATGTGCTCATCATTATTCTTTAATTAAAACTGGGAACCTCAGAGTTGAGATCAGATTTGCAGAAGCCCTTCCACAAACAGTTAATCTCATTATCTATGCTGTGTTTGATAATGTCATTGAAATAAACCAGAGAAGAAATGTCATTTTTGATTATATGTGATTAACCATACAAATGAACACAAAGCAGCTGGAAAAAATTGTAACCAATGACTCCCACATCTGTGACTGCTTTCTGGGTGTGTTTCCCTGTGATCTGCTACCCAAGGAGAGACTAAGAAACCTTCCCGCAGCACTAGTCATCAATACTGACCCCCATGACCTCCCTCGACAGCACTGGTTAGCTGTATACATTTCTGAAAATGGGACTGGGGAGTTCTTTGACAGCTACGGTTTTCATTCTGACAATCATGCACAAATGAATGAGTTTTTTTTTAAACAGAAATGCAAAAAACATTTTGTACCAAAACACACAGTTGCAAGATACCTTTTCTACCACCTGTGGACTTCACTGCATCTTTTTCTTACACCACAGATGCAAAGGACTTTCTTATGATCAGATTTTAAAAATGTACTCTAATGATTTGCTGAAAAATAATGCCATGGTAACTAGTTTTGTACATCACCTTTTCAGACATCTAAACACATCAAGGCACGTATCAGTGAGGTGGCAACATGTTCAGACTTGTTTGTCTTGTAATGAATTTAAAATATGCAACCACTTGTAATTTTATTCTAAACCAGTCACTTATAAAATCATATATAAACACTCATAATTGTGTGTCTCTGTTTTTCTGGGGGTCTGTGTTTAAACTTGTGGGGGCACCTGTGTTTAAACTTTGGAGGCACCTGTGTTTAAACTTGGGAGGGGCACCTGTGTTTAGACTTGGGGGGGCACCTGTGTTTAAAATATTCAGGTATGCAATGTCTTCAATAATGACAAAAATATATAAAATATAAAAGTATTTATTGTAAAAAAAATGCCAATAAAATACAACATACATCAGTGGTAACATCATGGATAAGATATGCAATGTCTTCAATAATGACTAAACTATATCAAATATAAAGGTATTTATTGTAAAAAAAATGCCAATAAAATACAACATACATCAGTGGTAACAACATGGATAAGATATCATAAACAAAAGCATCTCCTTTTAAAAAATGCACACTATATATACCATAGCACTGAGGTAGAATTATGATAAGCACCTCTTTCTAAAAACATGCTAACATATTTAACTATGAGGTAGGCTAACATGCACCAATAGAAACACTTTTTTGTAAAAACAGGATTACATATTCAATATGAGGTAAATAGCTAACATAGGTTGTACACAGCAGTCAGTGAGGTAGGATTATATATTTAATATGAGCTAAATGTTTAGCATAGGCTGTACACAACAGTCACTGAGGTATCTAACATTCATACATAGAGATTGCATTTAAGTTTTACATAGTGAGCCATGTAGGTTTCTTAAAAGACTTTTGTCTTTTGGGCGTCACTGACCATTGGTTAACTGGAAATGGCTGTGGCTGTTTTGCACCAGCTGCTGATTTCAGCCTTTCCACATAGCTCCTGTTTGCTGAGTGAGCAAACACTGAGGTGGGTATGTTAGACTCAGCCATTGCTTTGACAAAAACATCCCAGCCCTTTGGCTTTCTGTGGTCAGGGCTTGTGTTAGTGGCTGTAGCCACTCTTACCAAATTGACCATGTGAGGCCCAGAAACAACAGTACCTTTATACATTAATTCCCCCTTATCACTCCAAAACACAATATCCTTGTTCTTTGCCATATGCTTTAACAAAAGTTCAGCACTGGTTTTAGACCGATGAGAAACACTACTTAAAATGTATTTTTCCATAGTACTAGGTACAGAAGCTGTCTCTGCCATGTCCGCAAGGGGGTCAGACATTGATTCATTTTCAGGCATGAGTAATGTCAAACTGGTTTTAGCTTGTTCTCCTTGTCTTACCAAAGTCAGATAGCGCTGTAACACAGCAGAGTACATTTTGACTTTGTCATAGTCTGATAAATCATTCCGGGACAGTATAGCTCTCATGTCAGTGTCCAAACTGTTAGTTGCAACTTTTCTCATATCCTGATCAGGGTAATCAGTTTTAATGTGATCCATCTGTTGCTGAGGTACCAAATACATTTTCTGAGTAAAATCCATTATCTGTTAGCCAGCAGGATGGTGATTAAAGGGATGGCAATTCCTAGCAGCGTTCCTATAAAACCACCTGTCTGATTAACTATTTTCTTTTTCCTTTTTAAGGTTATTTGTATATCGCTTAAAGTTTTAATGACTCTCCAATTTTTTTTCAGCAAACCTACCTGTTTTGCTGACAGTGGAATATTTCCTTTGAGAGTGTTTAAGGATATCTCAACTATAGCTGATATCAGATCATCAGAGGCTGAACATAAAATAGCTTTTCTTAAGCTCAGAGGCCCTTTTACTAGTAACTTTAAAACAGACAGATTTCTCTGCAGTCTTTTAGACATAATGACAATACAGTATCAAATATTTTTAGAAGCAGAATGTGTTTTCTTCATGACATATGCCACAGGCCAGTCAGGGGGAAACATCCCACTATGCAGTCTATATTCGTCTGGTGTATTGGATCTTAAATCAACCAGTAAATAGCCACGAGACTTTCTTGTGGCATCTTCAAAAGCTTCTAAGAAAAATTTTATCTGACCAGGATACATCTGCCTAGCCAGAGTTATGATCTGCAGCTTGTCTCTGGGGTTTTTAAACAAAATCATGTATTTGGCATTTAGTGTGATGGTCCTCCTTTTTTTTACCTTGACAGAACACATTCTGAACAATTAAAAATACTGTCAACTGTTTATGATGACTGTACTTGGTAAACCCATACTCCACATCACTATTTTGACAGGCAGAGTCCATCAAATCATCTATAACAACAAAATTTACCTTTCCATGTGGCAAGAGATCATTGTCAGCTAGTGACATTGGTAGCCCCTCCACAAATTTAATCTGAGGGAACTTTAACAGCAGTTCATTATACAAAGGTTGCCAACAGCTGTAGAACCAGACAATATTTTGAGGCTTGTGTGATAAAGTGGCATCAGCATGTTCCAACAACTGTTTTATAAAGAAGCTCTTCCCACTATTAGAGGGGCCTGCCAACAGACAAGTAAAGGGATGCTGCAACCAGATATCCATTTTTCACAATCAGTATCCGTAAGGAAGTGTTTTAAAAATGTCTTGTGAAACTCGCTTGTCATAAACTACTCTCTGGGTCTTGGACAGTGTTTTTGTTTCAAGGGACCACTGCTTTTTATTCCTAACAATGCTGGATTGACTCACGGTAATTTCTTTAGAGATCTGTGACCCCGTATAGTCAAAGACCAGGTCCTTCAGACTTTCAAAATGAATGTGTTTACTGCTGGCTACATTAAGGGTAAACCCTTTCACTTTAAGAACAACCTCTCCACTGGACAGCCTGTAGCCATAAGTTTTTGGGCCCGTGGAAATGAACTCTGTAATGTGTTCATCTGCAGAAACTTCACTGGTCAGCTCCCCATAATAAGCGCCCAGAGGTGGGGCCCAGTCACCCGGTCTGGACACAAAAATGACAGAGTCTGTGTCGTGGTAAAGGCACCTGTCCTGTAACCTATCTAGCAGGTTGTAGAGTTCCACTCTGGCATATGCTGTTGTAAAACTAGCTATAAATATGTTGATATTATTGGAATTTGGGTAATGATCGCTGGTATATTTCCAGCTTAAACAAGCTGTTTCATCATCGATGAAAAAGCATGAAGCGACATCGTAATAAGGTGCGAATACATACTGAAACAGTTTATCTTAGTCTGAACTATGCTCGTGGTCAGCAAATTAGCTGTCTGCCCAAATTTGCCCCAAAGAGAATTTAAAAACAGTTTAGATATCTGTCTCCTTGCGGGGTTAACAGCTATGGCTACAGGGTTCAAATGTACATTTTCCCTTTCAAAATACTGTTGCATGTACCTGACTTTATCTGCTTCATTTTTTACCCATGAAGGGAAACCAGACACCTCTTGCTTGCCTTTTAGATGCAGCTTGATGTAGTCTGCAAAAAGCTCTGTGCATGACTCTTTAAAATGCCAAACTTCATAAATATTAATGATTTTGTAGCCTTTTTCCAGTGCCAGGTTTAGTTTTACAGTACAGTAGGTACCTGTAAGTGACCTTTTGCTCATCATCATGTGGCCATGATGTTGTTTGAAGTCTATTTTCAGTGCATGCATGACATAATGTAAACACAAGTTTTTTATCAATCCTGGATGGCAGCACTGGAAAGAAAAGGTCTCTAGGGGTTAAGACTTTTACTTTTGCCAAACCAAAGTACTGAGTGAGGTCATCAAAATTGTCATAAATGATGTCAAGATGAATGACTGGATACTGTTTGGTTTTGTTAACAAAAGGGTAGAGGCTGGTAAAATCATAATAGTGTATTTTCTCATCAGGCTGCATCTTATAGTACAGACAAATGGCATTTGTTCTCCCCCCAAACAGTGACTGCCTAGGTTCGAGTGGCTGTGGTTGCTGCCTGTCCCTCAAGAAATTATTCAAACCCTGATCTGTAGTCAGCATTGCTTTCCATTTGTGTTCCCACAATACTCTAATGGCAAAACCCTTGCTTTTTAGAAAATGAAATTTGTGCATGGTCCTATTGAATAACTGTCCAAAACTAGTCCCTGTCATGTGGTTTCTATCTTTCTCACAGTAACAGATGTTGCAGCTGTGAAAAAAACAACCATTAAATTAAAATGCTGTGGGTATTCCATTTATGACAGAATAGCCATCCAAAAAGTACAGACCCACTTTAAATTCACCACCCCTTAGCGCATGCTGAATAGAAATGTTTTCTTTGTCAGATATGTACATAAGCCACTGAATAACAGGTGTGGAGTATCTCTTCAATTGTCTGTGGTAGTCGTCTGGGAGGAGAACAGCAACAGTGCATTCTTTCAAAAATAAAAATCTGTACATGGCCATGCAGACTGAGGCTATTGTGATGTACTGGAAGGGGTCTAAGGATACTGTTTCATACTCCACTGTATCACCATCTGACTGTTTTAAAACACTTTTGGCTGTCATGTTACAGTATCTTACAGGGAAGAACAGGATGCAGGAATGCACTATTTTTAAGCGAAAAAGATGTTCCAGGACTAGAGGGCATGGGATGAAGTTGGAGGGAGGACGATTCAGAGGAAATGTGAGAAAGAATTTCTTCACAGAATGGGTGGTGGACAAGTGGAACACCCTGCCAGAGGAAGTGGTGGGGGCTGAAACAATCACAGGATTTAAGAATGCATGGGATAGACACAAAGGAATTCTGGAGGTCAGGGGTAAGGGGCAACAGACTTCTTGGAAAACATAAACTGAACTTAGAAACTTAAATGGGCAGACTGGGTGGGCCATAGGCCCTTATCTGCTGACACTGTCTATGTATCTATGTATCTATGTTTATCACTTCTTTCCTAAATTTGACACAGGCTTTTCGAAGAATTTCAACATCTAACTGAAAATAGTAGCGAAGCTCTCTTTTCAGATCGAATTCTCTATGTCGGTTAGCTAGGTGCCATTGCAAAAACTCTTGCTTTTCTGCAGGCAGCATATATTCAGAACCATAAAACTCAGCATCAGACAGGGGGCGTACATAATTTTCATTAGCCTTGGTGTTAAAAAAATTGGGGAAGTAACCTTTAGCAATCTCATTCTCAGATCCAAGGGCTGCAGGGATTTTTGCTAGTTTAAATGGAAGAAAACAATGGCTGTCGATAAATCTGATGTGTAGGGATGTCACTGTGACACAGAGTAATTTTCCTCCTTGTGTGAGCAATTTAATATCAATTCTTTCCTTGACTAGCTGGCTAATAATAAAATAACTGTTATAGCCTTTGGCATTGTGTGCTATAAATGTGTAGTGTCTAAATGGTGCATCAATAAAATGTCCTACAAAATCTTTTATACAATCTTCCCCTTCGAATTCCCAGGACCTCTCTCCATCTAATTGCTTAGCATACACAAAATTTGGTATGTGCATCCCCGTTTCTTGTGTGGCTTCAAAATCAAACACTATATATTTCTCAGAGATTTTTATATCTGTGAGTGGTGACATGTAACACAGATGCTTGTCTGCTGTCATGAAAGAACCACATCTGTTACACTGAATCAATTTACATGTATGAGATCCCTTGTAAAAGACAAAACATTGTTCACACAGTTTCATGGATTTACAAGACCCTGTACTTCCATCAGCTCTAGCTAAATGCCTTTCTAGGCATGCTAAAGACCTACAAATCTTTTCACAGTTGGGGCAGGATGCTGTGTCAGTTTCCTGTTCAAGACAATTGGGGTCAAAGCAAACTTTGCACTGTTGTGCACAGATATGATTTCCCTTATGGCTATAGGCTACATCACAATATTCGCAGAGGTACCGTGCGCCGATGAATTTTTTTACATTTGTTATACCATAGAAATGGCCATCATGCAATAATACAAACAGTGTTTTAGGAAGTCTTTCTGGCCCTGTTGAAAATGTTTGCCAGTTTCCTTCATTATGATATAAAATCTTAATTTTGACTCCTAAAAAACATTCAAACTGGGACACATCCCTTAAAGTGACAGGGGTTTGGTCTGACAAACCTAGCTCAGCGTGTTATATTTTAGCCTTATTCAACAACTGACTGTCACTCATATGTGGATTTAAGAGTGCAAGAATGGAGCCACCGAAACACAAAATATTATCTCTGTTATTTAAATCAATCAAGTATTGTGTCTTTTTTTGTAAAATCCTGCTATACAAGATTGAGCTCAGTGTCCTTCTCCCCCCCACCTCTGAACCCTGGTGGTTCCTGATAGTAGTTACCATGAGATGTATAGTGTCATCAGTAATGATTTCTGTATTGCTCTGCAGCATATCAGCTAGCTGATCTAAGAAGGTGGCAGCATTTAACTCATCAGGGCGCCTTTTCCTTGAGAACAAGGGTTGATTTAAAGAAGCAGCATTTAATCTTACCTGTATGAAGTCACCAGGCCATGTTTGTCTCGTCACACTGTCTAACAATTTTTGTATAGCCTGGTGCATTGCAGCAATGGCCTCTGTAAAAGATTTTATTTTATCTAGATTTATAAACCTATATCATTGATGAAATTCTGTAGCATTATTTTTTTTTTAAAACACATTCATATTGCTGCACAGATTCTAAAAATACTGTATGGGCAACCTGTTTGCCAGTTCATCATCATCTTGCATATGTGCTGCAACCTGGATTTCTAATTCAGACTGCTGAACTTCAGCAACATGCTGTAACAACCTACGTTGTAATATTTTCCTGGCATGCTTTACTCTTCTTATCAAATTTTCTCGGATTGTTTTATTTTTTACCCACATTTTTATTTTTTGACCCCATTTGTTATTTTTTTTTTCATTTTATTAGTGCTGCCACCCTTTGTACTCAGCTCGTGAGAGCTTCTGTGCTTTCACTTTGTAATTTTATTTTTGTATTTGGCCACTGTTTCCTTCATGCCCCTGTACTTTTCATACATGTGGGCATCATTTTCAGCTCTGTGCATGAGAACTTGGATGCACACACTAAAGCAAATACACTGCTCAATAAAGTACCTGTACTTTTACAAAACTCAGAATTAAACATCTGATGACTGTAATCCTCACTAGATAATCTGCTCTCAATTACCACACCATTAAACAAACTATCAATTGTTTTAAGAATAAAGGCTTTCCCAACATTGAGCATGTCAATATCCCTTTCTTGAAACCTTTGGTTCAATAACTCTTTGTCAGAAACTCTTGTGCTGCTGCTCATAGATGGCTGTACGGCATTCACATTCAAACAAGGTCTATTTTGTTCATGACTCACAACAGCAGAAACTCTTGAGCGCCTTTCAAAAGCATCACATTCATGTAATGGTCTCTTTCTCCCTCTCTCTCTCCTGCAGGGGGTCGCTGTGCTGCTATTTAAAAACAGAAAATACACCCCATCACTACTTTTAGTATTTTAAATTTTATAATATAAGACAAAATTTAAACTCTAAAAACTTACAGCATTTTTAACCCCCCAGTCTTCCATTTTCAGCATTATACTGTAAAACAAATTTCAAATTTGAAACCTGCAGCATTTTTTCCTTAACCCCCCAAACCTGCAGCATCTACTATTCCTAGTTAAAAAATTAAAAATACACACCTTCAGTAGTGGTAAACTGTGCATTATTCATCTCTTCAATCGTTTGGAAAAGGGCATCATTTCCAACCCATGGCTCCATTGTTGCTTGTTAAATGTTTTAAAAAATTATTTTAGCTCAAGATGTATTTTGGGCAGCAAAATGTAAACTCTAAAAACTTATAGCATTTTCAGCTTTATACTGTAAAACAAATTTCAAATCTGAAACCTGCAGCATTTTTCCTTTATCCCCCCAAACCTGCAGCATCTACTATTCCTAGTTAAAAATAAAAAATACACACCTTCTGTAGTGGTAAACTGTGCATTATTCATCTCTTCAATCATTTGGAAAAGGGCATCATTTCCAACCCATGGCTCCATTGTTGCTTGTTAAATGTTTTTAAAAATTATTTTAGCTCAAGACATATTTTGGGCAGTCTGGCTCTGTTCTTCTTGTCTTTAGCTTCCAGTATCTTGAAATGCTTATATAAAAATGACCCAGACCACATCCCAAGTACGTACTGTAGCTAGTGGTGAAAAAATGTCTGAACATCTGGTACTGTCCATCAACCCCCCCCCCTTCTCCATGGGGAAATATATAAGTCCTAGGCTATTCAATGTAGGCTTTTGGTTTTCACTTCCTGCGACAGCTGGAAGGCATTAGAGAAATGCCTTTCTGCTACAAACTTTGGTCACAGTCTAATTAAAAGGTATGCAGACTGCTTCTTTAAGTCCAAATAAGCTTATGGCTTAGTTAGCTTTTAAAATGTGTAATGAAAATATTGTCTTTTTTTAAACAGCTGCATCCTTTAAATTAGTAATTCAGTAAAACAGCTTGCATACCACGAATCAGAAGCTAAAACTTATTTTGTTAAAAAGCATAGCATGAGAATCACCTGTTTTTTTTTTTCTCTTTTACACAGCAGGGGGTTTAGAAAAGAGTAATGGCTTTCTGCTAAAATGTTGGACACAGTCTAATTAAAACAGATGCTTTTTATCAATCTTAAGACACAAAGAGGCACTGTTTATAATAACGGCAGTTGAGTGCCAGCTTAAGTTATGTTTTTAAAAGTCAAAATGGAAATTCTATCTTTTTTCTAAAACAGCTGCAACCTTTAAATCAGTAATTTAGTGTAACATAGCACACACACACACACACACACAAAGTGTGTATTCTTTTGCACTGACTCTAAGCATAGCTGTAGATACATTTTAAGAAGACTATGTGCTTTGAAATTATTCTAAAAGAGAAACATTATCATTTTACATTCTGTCTTCTCTTTGTAACATATTATTTATTTTCCTATTTAGTTAAGCTTAAGATTAATACCTTTGAGCCCTGAGCTCTTTTACAAAGGTTCCAAGTCAGATAAATTACAGAAACATACAGGTAATGGTTACAAACCTACTACATGACTTTTTAATTTTTTGATAATGTAACTATAGACATTTATTTTGTAACAAAAGCATAAAGCTATATTTTCACAGATCCCCATAAATACAGGGACCCAGTAATCCAAAAATCTTGAGACACACATGTTTCCAAAGAGAATCAATAGTCCTTTGTAGCCATGGCTGTGTAAATGAACAACAGATGTTTTGTCTCAGTCTTAACAGACAAAGACACCCACCACACAGCCAACAGGACCATGGGCTCCAAAAAGCCCATCTATATTTTAAACATACATAAAAGACATTGCTTTTCCTACTTGCCTAATGAGGGACACACACACACACACACACACAGCCAGCATGTTGCAATGCTATCCAGAGAAAACTGCTGAACCATCTTATTTACACAGAGGTCCGCCATTTTAGTTATAAATGTTACATGCATATACATAAAGGCATCCTTTTGATGTAAGTTTGACACAGTCCTACAGATGTATGTTAAATTATTTTGTATATTGTTATAAAAAACAGAAAAAGGGGTACTCACACAGGCAGATGAATTTCCCTGTGGGGGTCTCCACACAGATCTGTGAAACCTCTGCATGATCAGTTTGCCTCCTAGATACTTCTTTCTGAAAATATCCTAATAAAAAAACACACACATGCCCCTGCAGTTATACCCCCCCAAGTCTACAGGGTCATATAACACTACATAAACCCTAACTGATTTTTTGGGTGGGTGGGGGCATGGTGGTGAAGAGGGACAGGAGTTTGAGCCAGGATGGTGGGGGGACAGGAGTTCAAGCTAGCATATTGGGACTCGGGTTCTAGCCAGGATGGCGTGGCAGGGGTTCAAGGAGTGTACGAGAAGGAGGGGCGCAGGATGCTTACAAAATAGTGGGTGGCAGGGGTTTGAAGAGTGTATGAGAACGAGGGGTGTAAGACGCTTACAAAATGGTGGTGTTATGTCACTTCCAGGGTTTCAGTGTGGGCCATTTCCTGCACAAGGGGTGGGACACGGGCTCGAATGCATGCCATTTCCTGCGCAAGGGACGGGACATGGGTTTGAGGTTGCGTCACTTCAGCCAGAAGTGGGAGGGGCTAGCGCATTTTAGGGAGGGACTTCCGGTTTAACAAGGGACGATTCTGATTGGTCCATTTTAGGCCACGCCCACCTGTCAAATGGCATGGCATCTGCTGATTGGCTGAAATTTAACATTTGATGAGATATATGAACTTATACTACTCCTGGATGCAGTGTTAGCACATCTGCAGTCATCTGAAACTGGTACTTAGCAACTTCCAAATCATTCTTCAGCTGATGTGCTAAATGGGTTTTCTTCTAGAAACATAGAACATAGAAACAGAATTTATCAGCAAAAAAGGGCCACTTTGTCAACCCAATCTGCCCAGATGTTCCCTGCTTATTCTGTCTCTGCAGACCATACCTGGTCTCAGTTGAACTTTCTCCCTACCTGCCTATTTACCAGTATCCCAACATGTCTATTCCATGTATGCTGAAGCCCCCCATTGTTTTTTCCTACTTGGATACTTGGATGTAGTTGGAGTAGAAATGTACTGTACTTGCCGATACTACAAGTCTACTCCTCCACTAATCATTTGTATAATATACACCCACCCATTTTTCCATTTCCCTATCCAACATAGATTTGAAATGATCCATGTTATGCTCATCCACCACCTCCTATGTTCCACAGACTCAGCACTCTCTGCGTAAACAAGCTTTGGCCACAGCGATAGGGCTGCTGCTGATGAATCTAGGTTAAACATATTGAAAGTTTGTTTTGTAATATTTTTACATCAGATTTTCAACATAGCCTTGCTGTGATGCTGTCTCATGAAGAAGGGCATAGGTAATGATCAGCTCTTGGCCTAAAGGTGATTTTGTGCAGGGACTGGGAAATCAACTTTCAGGATGCAGAAACACATTTTGGGCAGGAGTTGAAAAATGACAGTTGTCACAGTCAAGAGATGCTGTAAAGATATGGCTATGTTGAAAATTTGGGTTAAGCTATTGAAAATTACCAAAGTTACGAGCCTGTGTTAATAAAAT
Organism: Neoceratodus forsteri; assembly: GCA_016271365.2. NCBI lineage: Eukaryota > Metazoa > Chordata > Ceratodontiformes > Ceratodontidae > Neoceratodus > Neoceratodus forsteri. The sequence goes on from CM057449.1 coordinate 581,420,949, forward strand.
TCAACGTAGTCTCACAACTGTATTGTTTTTTAACATTTTTACACCAAATTATCAACATAGCCTTCTTATGACCCCACCTCATGAACAATGGCAGAGAAAATTTTCAACTCCTGCCTGAAAGGTGATTTTGTGCAGGGACCATAAAATCACCTTCTGGGACAGATCTACCTAATGACAGTGCAATTGTTTAAAAGGTAGAGTCCCAAATGAGGCATGTTGAAAATTTGGGCCACAGATATGCAAAGGTGCCCACATTAGTCCACTACATTTGGTGTGAGAGGAACTGAGCAGCAGCTTTCTGAAACTGAGTCACTTCACCACCTCCCCATTAGAGTACCAACATGACTGGCAGATGGAGAACTTGGCAACAGTGCCAGGTGACCTGAGAAGTGACAATTCCTGGATGGAAGTCAGACTGTCAAAGTTTAAAAAATAAAATTATAAAAGAAAAAAAATAATATACAAGCTAGTTTTGGATACATACACAAGGTGGTGGAGAAACTGTGCATATGGCACTTAACCAAAAATGCCTTTTTTTTTTTGCATTTGCTATTCATTACATGCCATACATTAGAGTTATTGCAGTTGATGCTGGTTCCTGAGTCCGTGGATACATTTGTATCCAAAACTGTACACTCCTTCCATCTAGACAACTAGTCAGAAATCAGCTCAAACTGAATGCCTATGCATTCCGACAAGCCTCTGGCTTTCTTTGTTAACAGCTGACCAGTTAGAGGGACATTGCAACCACAAGTCTTGATGAAGAAAACTAAGATAGCATCCTTGACTCAAGAGTCTTTCCACGTTTCTGTCTTTTATGGCCCATATTGCAGCTGCCACTCCAAATGCATAAAATAAGCTCATGATTCTGTAGAATGCATCTGACCCAGGAGATGTCGACTTTGAATTCGAGGACAAAATCTTTTCATGAGACCCCAGGTACAGCAGCACAGTCAAGGAGCCTAACTTTCTGATCCAATATCAGCACATTTCATTTGAAAGATGTTTTTTGACTTCATGGCTGAACTCCCCATGTTGAAGTGAGTGCTTTCATAATGGGCTGAGCAATTGCTAATTGACAAATTAGCAGACTGTTAACATACAGGCATAGTCATTACAGCTGAGCTGTCAGACCTATTCATGCTTATTGAGAGGCTGAAAATGCCTGCTAAAATTGTGCATGCAACTGAAATTGAAAAGCACTTGTGTTTTGTTTTTTTTATATAGGTATAACTATATTTGAATCTGGACAAAAGAACTTTGTGCACACAACCCAATGTGGACATAACCAAAAGGCATACATGTGGAATTGACTGTATGCTGATGGTCACTAAAAAACAAGTTGTTGCCATCATAACACAATGCACTTGTTTCATACTGTGTCACTCCAGCCATGTGTACCTGTTTAACCATCCCATTTCTTTCCTGGATGTCTTTTGCCTGTTGTTGTTGGAAGGGGGGGACAGCCACAGAAATAAGATCAGCAGACAGGTATTGCATAGCAAATAGCACAGTAGAAGTGCCATGCAGTGGGTGACATGAAGGGGGGGGGACAGCCATGGAAGTCAGAAGCCCGACAGGCAGGTAGGTAGTGGATATCAAGCAGGGTGCCCATCTTGGATGTGCTGGGTCTGTAGGTAGAATGCTCACTTAGCCCTGGGGTTAAGGATTCCAGTGATGGGAGCCTGGATGGTGGACACAGGGATACTGAATACTCACTTAGCCCTGGTGTTGAGGATTACAGTAAAGGGTGCATGGATGGTGCCAGAGGGGATATTAAAGGCTTACACAACCCACAGACCCTGTCATTTCACAGAACTGCACAAATCCAACAGCTAGTGTTGTGCAAAATTAAAAAATTTCTCCCAACAAAATATTTTCGTGTAATCCCCCTATTACGAGAAATATTTTGAGGGTGCGAAATGTGAAATTCCTCCAGTGAAATGCAAAATTTTACCTGCAAAATTCTTATATCATCACCATGGGTGAAATTCTGCATTTGCAAGTCAGGTGGGAACAACTTCCAATAAAAAAAAGGAAAAAAAATGAAGAGTTTCCCCCCTCCCGAAGACCAACCCCATATCCCTGGTGTCTAGTGCCACCCCCCCCAGCTGATTGCCGGCCAAATGAAAAATGATCCTGTGCTACTAACCCCACCTTGAGAGTCACACCAGTCCCCCCTTCACCCCTTCCATTGTCCAAGTAATTGTAGGTGCCACAGATCAGAATTTTTGTAAAATAATTTAAAAAAAGAACTTTTCATTGTGTCTAGTGGACCCCCTCAATCCAGTATTAGTAGATTACCCCACCCCACACACACTCATCTAGTAGCCCCCCCATCGGGCCACTGGCACAGCCCTCCACTCACCTCCACGGTAAAATAAAATTCCACTTTATCTCTGCCAACAGCTGGAATAACAAAATTCAGAACATTTGTTTGTTTTTTTACTGAAAGAAGACATGCAGACTTGGTGGTTGGTCGCCACAGCACGGTCTCTCTCCCTCTTTCTCTCTCTCTCCCTCTCTCATTCGGTTGCAAATCCTAGGCCCAGGACTTAAGTGTGTAAAACAAAAAGCTGCCTTCCAGAATTTTTTCTCTGACCCCAATGACTGCAAACAGAAAGAAAAGAAACAGACTCAGCAATACTTCAAATCAAACCAAATCAAAACATATCTAAACATGGTCTTGTCACGCCACTAAAACCTAGTGTTACTAACAAATGTCACAGCCCCTTTTCCTATTAAAATTTTGTGTCTTTATGGACTTTGTAGAGGGTTTTGATATTGTACTGCTTTATCAGCTTTATAACCACACATACAGTGACTTTACTATGTCTTTCACTGCTGAGCAGCATGTTAGAGGAGATTAGATTAAATCTGCTAAACTATTTATTTTGTCTATATAAATTTCTTGTTATCACAAAATTTTATTAAAAAAATGATCATTTCATCACAGTCTTGGAAGATTTTATCCTGGAACATTGGGGGGGGGTAACTTAAAGAGATACTGTGTGTTGTGCCATCTGAAAGGTTTTCAACCTCATTTCACTCTGCTGCAAGAGACACATCTTCAGGTAGATCAAATTAAAAATTTGAATAAATTGTGGGTAGAGCAAGAGTACAGAGCAGGAACCAGTGCCAGGAAGAGATGGGTTTTCCATTTTAGTGAACAAATCTGTACCTTTCCAACTACTACATGAACTGAAAGAGCCAGATGGAATGTACATATATGTACATGGAGTGTTAACCAATATGGAAATTGTAGTTGGCTCCATTTATGGGCCCAGTGTAGATACCACTTCCTTTTTTCCTTCCTTGCATAGGTTCTTTCTCTGTATGCACATATTCCATGCATTTTGGGAAGGGACTAGAATCACGTTCATTCTAATGACTTAAATAGGTCTTATAGAAAGAGAGTGGGTTTAACCTCTGCCATGGGGGCCTTTAGGGAATTTATGGAGAACCTATGATTAGCAGACCCCTGGAGGGTTTTACATCCCTGAGAACAAACATTTACATTGTATTCATCTCTGCACAGGGTATACTCCCATCTTGATTATTTTTTTTAATTAGCCACTTGCTGTTACATTATGTTATTGATTCTAGTACAGGAGGCAGAGTGATCTCTGACCACTCTCCAATTCATCTACAAATAGCATTGTCACAACTGCATCTTTGATCTGGCACTTGGTCCCTTAACCCTCAGCTGTTGTATGACTCTGCCCTTCTTGAACATGTAAGGACCTATATACTGTACTTTGCTCCATAACAGAGAATGTGGATTCTATATCTGTGAAGGATGTGATGTGGGGGTCCCTCAAAGCTGTTTGGAGAGGGGAGCTGATAAGATTAGCCAAAATTGGAAAAAGGAAACGATGAAACAGGTTGAGGAATGGTTATCTAATATTAAAACATTAGAGTACACCCTCTCCAAAAACTCTGATGAGGATGAGTGGTTGGAGTTGAGTAAATTGAAGGTCCAGTATTCTGCCCATCTTTTAGACTAAGTGACCCAGACAGCAGCTAAAATGAAGGCCACATATATAGGGCAGTGAGAGAAGACAGGAAAACTACTTGTTAGGCATCTCAAGCAAAGGGCAGCAGCAAGATGGGTGGCTGCTCTGGTCGATCCCTCATCTCAATGTACTTTATCAGACCCTAGTCAATTGGTGGAGATATTTAAAACTTTCTGTCAAACTCTCTATATGGCACCGGAGGCTAACCCAAGTTTTCAGGTGAACCTGGAAAACTTCCTTGCTGAAGTGGATCTACCCACCCTCACAGACCCACAAAAACATAGAAACATAGACTTTGATGGCAGATAAGGACTGCTTGGCCCACATAGTCTGCCCATTTCCCTACCTATTGGATAAGATGCAGATCCTAGTTAACCAATAACCTACTTCTTCCTAACCCCCACCAAAATTGGTTTATGTCCATCCCATGCATTCTTGAATTTCCCCACAGATTTTGACCCCACAAACTCCTCAGGAAAGCTGTTCCAAATGCCCACCACCATCTCTGTGAAAAAATACCTCCTCACGTTGCTCCTGAGCCATCCCCCTTTATCTTCAAATTGTGCCCCCTTGTTCTTGCACATCTCTTTTTTCTGAAAGAAGCTACCCTCTTGGACTTTGCTGATTCCCTTGAGGTACTTGAAAGTTTCTATCATGTCCCTCCTTTCCTCGGGGGTATACATATTAAGCTGCTTTTGTCTCTTTTCACATGGCTTCTCTTGCAGACCCTGCACCATTCTAGTTGCCCTCCTCTGGACTGCCTCCATCCTGTCTATGTCCTTGCAGAGATGGGGTCTCCAGAACTGCACACAGTACTCCAGATGAGGTCTCACCAACTGTCTGTACAGAGGGATAAAAACTACTTATTTTCTACTGGTGGTGCCTCTCCCAATACATCCCAGTATCCCCCCAGCCCTCCTTACTGCCTTCTCACATTGCCTACTTACCTTTACATCATCTGATATGACCACCCACAGATCCCTTTCCATTTTTGTTGTTGTTAGTACCCCTCCATTGTGTACTTTTCCCCCAGGTTTTTGTTTCCCAGGTGCATTACTTTGCACTTTTTTGAATTGAATTTAAGCTGCAATACTTTTGACTTTTAAAACACTCTCTTATGGGCCCCATTACTGAGGTGGAAGTAATGTCAGCAAAAGGAGCTCTCTCAACAGATAAGACCCCCAGGCCTGATGGCTTTGCACCCTTATTTTATAAAAATTTTAAAGTAGAGTTAGCTCCTACCCTTTCTCTTTTATATAACTACTTACATGCATCTGAGATCAAGGAGTCTGCACTTTTCAAATCCAGGATTGTTATGCTCCCAAAGCATGGGAGATCCTACTGTCCCTGACAATTATTAACCTATCTCAATTTTAAATGTGGACATTAAGCTTCTTGCAACCATCCTGGCTTCTAGAATCAAAAAGGTCTGATCTGGTCTAGTCTGGCCAGATAAGCCCTGAACAGGTGGATTTTGTCACCGGGTGCCATTCCAGTGACCACTTCAGAAACATTTTCTATCTCTTCTCTGCACACAGGCAGACCATCTCAGATATTTTGTTGATCTCTTTGGATGCAGACAAAGCATTTGATCTTGTGGCCTGATCTTTTCTGTTTAATCTTCTCCCTAGATTTGGTTTACCCTCAGAGTTTGTGCAGTGGATTAAAGTGTTGTATACCATTCCCTCTACCAGAATTCTTTGAAATGAGAAACTCTCTGAACCCTTTCAGTTAACAAGGGTACTCAACAGGGATGCCCCCTTTCTCCGATGTTATTTAACTTACATATAGATCCCCTGTCTAGAAAAATAATCTCTATTCCCCAGTTTAAGGGCATAACAGTGGGGGCTAGAGAATATAAACTTTCAATGTTTGCTGATAATGTGTTACTTCACATCTCAGTCTGGCAAGACCCTCTTTCCACAGCACTGCACCTACTTTCGGATTTTGGATAGCTATCGGGATACAAATCGGATGTGACTGCTCTCGGTCTTAAATGGGAATTTCAATCCTTATCATACTTGAGAATAAAACTATCTCATGATACTAATCACATAAAAGGACTAAACTTAGACCCAGTGATTACACAAATGGAGTTAGATTTTTAGAGATGGCAGCATTTATAGTTATTGATGTGGGGCCGAGTCAATATAATCAAAATGGTTGTTTTACCCCTGTTACTATACCTCTTGAGTATGTTAAATTTGGCTCTCTCAAGATGTTGGTTTACAAAAATACAGTCTATTTGGCCCAGGTTTATTTGGTTAGTGCCATAACAGTATCCAAAATCCCTACCCTCTGATTGTGACTGTAGCCAGGGGTATCGAGAGGGGACTAAGCAGATGACTGCTTTTCTCATTTGTTTGTACTCTTCATTTGCCAGCACATTAAACCCAATATCAATAGCTGACAAAAAAAATCCTAAAATAAAGAAGCATGGACTAAAGGAGTGGCAAGGTGACTCTGACTATGTATTTTCTCTCATTTTTTTTAAAGCTGCCACACATTTTCTCCACTAGTACCAACCTGAAAGTCTGATTCTGTAATCTTGTCATTAGTACACTTCTGCTTCTTGACACATTCACCATCTACTGTATAACTAACAAGGCAATTGAAATAAAACAATAAATAAATAAATAAATAAGAAAAACACAATGAAAGGCATGTGTTATTTCAATGTGATGTCTTTATTTCTATCCACTAAAGCGGGTATGATTCAGTCTGCCAGATATATTTTTATGGACAGAGAAAGCACTTCTGAGATAAACTTTTTTGTGACCCTGACAGTCCTTACAAGACAGGAGATGGTTGCTGTCATCTCAAGGTGCAGACGTGAGCTCCACTTGAGTATGTCAATTATTGTCAGTGCTTTCATGAATGAGTGCCCGCATTATGAACATGGAAAACAGCTAAAGGCAGCACATGTGCATAGGGACTTTCTAGCACATGCCAGAGTGAAGAATAATTCTGTATGATGACCTCCCCTCACCTGAATGGGATGGATCTGTTTTGTTCTTCTTCTAATCTGCTTCTTTGCTGTACCCTCTTAGGAGTGGGATGGCATGGTGTTTTGCCATGGACTGGTTGCTATGGAGATGGTCAGAGTGAGAACCTGGGGCTCAAAGCTGGTTAACAGTCAAAAGTCAACAGCCTTGGTAGACAGCAAATGGAGGCAGGGAGTAGGACACTTGACCAGAGTACTCAGTGGTGAGTGGCTGCTTCAGAAGGGGTCAGTAGGGAGGAAATCTCAGCTCACTGAGCAGCAGTTGTGGAGTGGATGCAATAATTATGTCAGGACTCAGGAGTTTTAGTAGTACACTAACTGTTGGAAAAGCTTCATGCAGACCGCCAGCACTGTAAAATGGTGCAGTGCTGTGGTCGATAATGACAGCATGGGTGGACTGCTCCACAGACATGCAGGGGACTGTGACACAATCCAACATGTTATTCATTCAGAAGGAATGCAGAGTCCTTTTTCTCAGTGATTGTAAAAGGACTGCAGGGCTCTACCCACTGCAACCCAAAAAAGGCCCTGTTTTGTTAGTCCTATTTGTTAGTCATACATTGCTTGTTATGATCCCTATGGCCATAGCTTGCTTGTTTCAACTCAAAAGCCATATTAGTCATTAAGTAGCTATTTTTAAAAAGGTTGTAAATTAAAATCAAATCTCCTTACACCATTCTTCTCTCCGAACTATACAAACACAGATGAACAAGCCTGTACTTATAACTTTTGTTCCTTAATCCACAAACTGCCTTTGTGCATTTCCTTTGGACCCTTTCTTTAGTGCTTATTTCACCCTGTAAATAAAGGCAGAAAACTATGAGAAAAAGTCCAAGTGTGGTCTGGTCAATGCCTGATATACAGTATAGGTATTATAACTTCACTTTTGCAATGTACAGTTTTTTTAACACATCCAAGGATCCTATTTGCTCTTACCACTACCAATTCATTGTTATTTTTAAAGATGAGGTCAGATTGCACCAATATCCAAAAATTTCTCTCCTCCTAGACTGGTTTTTATTCAGTCTCACCCAACCTGTAAATGGTACAAGGGTGATTACAACCCACATGCAAAATCGCTCATTTATCCACATTAAATTGCATACGCCACTTGTTAGCCCATTTCTGCAAACTATCCATGTCTAACTGCAGTTGTTTGTTATCATTGTCTATAAGTGCTGGTCTCCCTATTTTAATGTTGCCAGAAAACTTTTTAATATGACATGTAAGAGTGTGGTGCAGGTTTATAACATATAAGTTAAATAGGAGTGGACCAAGGACAGAACCCTGCAGTACTCCACTAGCAGCTGGAATTTATTTTGAGAATTCCACATTGATTCTTAGCTTCTGCTTCCTATCATAGAAATAGTCTGGACTGAGGTCACCACTCTGCAATCCACCTCAATATAACTCAGCTTGAGAACTAGCTTAGAATGAGGAATCATATCAATCTTAAAACCCAGATCTACTGTATTATGTTTCTGGAAATATTATAATCAAGTAAATCACTGAAAAGCTCATAGAAGGATGTCAGATTTGTAACACATGACCTCCCTATGGTAAATCCATGTTGTGACAGGTTCAATACTCCCTCAAAGCAAGATGTCTCTACCAAATACTCCTTTAGTATTGATTCCATGACTTCTGCCACAGCTGCTACTTCTGCTGGCAGACTGTTCTAGGCATCCACTACTCTTTCAGTAAAGTAGTATTTTCTCACATCCCTCTTAGGCATCCTCCTTTTCAAGCTTTATTGCATGCCTCTTGTCCTGGAGTACTTCCTCATTTGAAACAGAGTCCCTCCCATACCCTGTTCACTTCTGTGAGGTACCTGTCTGCCTCTATTTTGCCTCCACTCTTCTTTCTCTTCCCTAGGGTGTATGTGTTGAGATCCCTTAGTCTCTCATCATAGGGCTTCTCATGCTTTTGAGATGCTAGACCTTCACAAAGAGGTAAAACTGTGTTTTGCAATGCCTGCTGGTAAAGTGCAGAGCAACTCAGGTAGGCTGTGTGCCTCAACAGTTAAGTCAAAATAGTGAAACTATTTTTGTTATTAAACCAATGTTCCTGGGATCTCTAGCAGGAGGTGCTTCTGAGAAATTGCCATTAATTTTCTCACAGGCATCAGCATGAATAACTATGCCTAGGTCAGAACAAGTGTAAATGAACTCTGAGCCCTCCTTGGGTAACACATATCATTTCTTAATTCTCTTGTCTGCAACCAAAGCAGTTTTAGGCATAAAAAGAATATTTTGCTAGCTTTTGAAAGCCAAATGAATGGAAACAGACACTATATTTTTTTTTGTTGAGGTTAAACCATTATACTCATAAATTCTGTCTCCTTTACATCCACTTTTGTTTCAGTAGTATGTAGGTTCAGAATGTTATCCATTTGTCTTAAAATGGTGTCAAAAATTGTTTGTTGCCATAGTTTAATTTTGAAAGCTTAAGGATCTTCTGTAAGCCTTTGTTGGTTCAATAAAAGGTATCAAATCACCTATTTTGTGCATCTTAAAAATGCTGTATACTATGAATAGTCTTCATTCACCCTTGAATGTGACCCAAATACCACATGAGTAGGATCTTCTTAGGGAATCAATTTCTACTACACTTCCTCCTCAAAAACGTAATCCGAAAGAAGACTAAGAGGCACATCTGAAGCAGATTTTTCAAAATGCTGCATTATTTTGAAAAAAAAAACTACTATAGATTTTTGGTGTCCTCCTATGAAGGCATGTCTTTGGCTGGAACTGGTCCCTCATTTTAGTTTTCAGGGATAGTGTCATTAAGCCAAACAAAGTTAAAAAGCAGCTAAGGGAGTCCACACCTGAAGCTCATTTAATATACAGAGTGTCATCAAGGGGATTTTCTTTATGTTGTTTTAAACAAGTTGTTGTGAGTTCCTGATATTCAGAAAGTCTTTTTTTTTTTTCTGGTTGCTGTCAGAGCTACAGTATTAGAGTGATCCAGGCTACAAGTTGTGTTCTTTGCTGGAAGATGATTTTACAGCGTTTTCTGTCTCCTTGGGTGCTAGAGAGAACTGATCTTTAGTAGCTGAGTGTTTTGCAGCATTTTTAGCCTCTTTGAGTACAAGAGACCACTGCAGAGAAGAAAAGCCACTTGATGCACACATTCTACCTTCAGTGGTAGCTTTCTTCATATATATTGAAACAGCAAGCTTTACAGGTGAGCATTTCATGTCAGAGACTAAAGCGTAGCTAGAAATCAGGCATTGCAAGTTGTGTAAGGTGCTTGGTTCTAAATGTGTGCTGTTTTATTGAATGCAGCAAATTTAAAAACAGTGATTTTCAGTAAAATAAAATACAATGGCACCCGTCATGATGCAGTATCATGTATTTCTGAATTCTGGAGTTATTTCAGGAAACAGTGAAGTTTCAATGGCAGTTAATCCTTTCTGTCATGCAGGAATGTTTGACACAGCATTGCATGTTGGTGGGTTCCAATGTACAGAGGTGTTAGGCAGATTCTACTGTTTTAAGATCATTTTACTTTGCAGATACTACTGTTGGTGGGCTGGTTGGGAGAAAATAAGGGTCATGGATAAATGAGTACTTGCCAAAAATAATTGGTCCTTTCTTTTGTTTCACACTGCCTTCCATGGCAGCGCAGATTAAAATGGGCCAGTAAAGAAATTGAAAATGAAAGTCCAGAAGGTCACAACTAAAATAAGGGTAGGGGCTGAGAGAAGTGCCCAAGAAAAGGAGTTTTGGCCCTAAGTAACTAGCTTGAGAACCAGAAGGTGTCATCAAATTAGGGTCAGCAAAAAAAGACAGCAAAGAGGTAAGCATGGTGCATTTTCTTTCTTTCTATTTCATGTAAACCCTATTATTTTACTGTTTGGTATTGAGAATATGGTCTTGCAATGGTGACACCAATTCTCACTCACTAACATTCACTTATAGTAATATAGACAAGAAATGTTTTTTTTTTGGAGGGGGTTGTACCCTATCATATTTCTTCCATATTCAAACAGAAACTCATCCCAGCAGGGAATTAACTTTCACATCTGTTGTATTCAAAGAGGCAGAAAATTAGTTTTGTTGCCATATTGGTCCTAGTAACAAAAAATCCAGGAAAAAAGAAATGATCTGATACCTTTTATTGGACCAACATAGATGTTACAGAAGAAAATAGGTGCTTGAGCTTTTGGATTACATAGAATCCTTCATCAGAAAAATGACAGTTGGTTTGGAAGAACACACTTTCTTAAAGGTGAGATAATACAAAAAATTATGATCTGGACTTTAAGAAAGTGTATTCTTCCAAACCAACTGTCATTTTTCTGATGAGGATGCTATGTATCCTGAAATCTCAAGCATCCGTTTTCTTTTGTAATATCTATGTTGGTATCAAATCATCGCTTTTTTTCTGGATATTCAAAGAGGGTAAGGTTGAGAGAAATAAGTCAAAGCCATCTTTGGTTCAGCATTGAGTTGAGGCCACAACATTCTGCTTAACTTGTCAATTTGGTAGAATCACTTTGACTCCTCATGCAGTAGTTGGTAAAGAGTAAAACAGAAAAATAAGAAGGAAAGCACTGCGGAAGGCAATGAATAATAATTACTATTCTTTACTTGTGGCAAGCACTATCTGCATACAGCTGCTGTGAATTGGAATGCTTGTGGTGATGTGACACAGTCTGCAATTTGTATTTTATTTATTTATTTTACCATTTTTGGCCAGGAAAGAAAGGAAAGGAAACTGTAACTCTTGTGTCCCAGTTTTGAGCTTTAGTAATTATTAACATTAATTGCTGAGCTCAAGGCTTACTTTGCTGTAGTCTCTGTTTTATCTCTGTGCCAGTTACTATTTTCTCTTCTGCCCTGTATATTTCAAAAATTCATAATAACACCCCAAAACATTATGCATTCAAGTACAAAAACACAAATTAGTTTACCTTCCCAATGTTCTACTATGCATAGATGTAGTATTTTTTCTTTTTGTTTGTCTGTTATACAGATCCCTTAATCAGAGTAAAGGCATGGAAACATGTGTTATAAAAGAAGATCAGGAAGGTTTCATTCCAGGGATACAGTAGTAGAATACAGTGGGTGACTTCAACCTACCAGATATAGATTGGAGCATTTCTTAATCCAATAAAAGCAGAAGCCAGATGCTTCTAGATAGGCTACAAGATGGATTTTTACCTTGGGGGTGAGTGAACTGACTAGGGATTGGGCAATCTTTGACCTTGTCAGGAGGTCTAAACCTTAATTTTAGGTTTTTGATATATTGCCTGCATGCGGTCATCAATTGTCAGGAGGTCTAAACATTACTTTTAGGTTTTTGGCAATATTGGGAATGCAAAGAATTATAAACATGTTGCATAAGAGTAATGCACTTGTTTATTTCTGCTAAAAAGGATAATTACAGTTGCCCTAAGCAGCCAATGCTAAACATTTTTTATACCTCGAGGATTTTTTGGGTTTTTTGAGGTCTCTGAGGTAGAAGACGTAATGTCTCACATTATATACCTATGATAATTACTATGGTTACTGTAAGATAGAAACATTTCTAGTTACAGAGATGAGCCCTATTGGCTAAATTAGAGGTGGCTCCACAGTCCAAGATAACATTATACAATTTTTAGTAGTCATCACTTTGTGAAACAAAAGAGTATCATTTTTACATGAATTAGTGTAGTAGTACAAATTACCAAAAGGTGCCAATGCCTACTTATATATTATAATTATTACAAGGACACAGGTGTCCTAACATTTTGTAAGCAAGAAATACATATATGTATTAGAAAGCAAAGTGTATAACAATAATATGCATACATATTCTGACATCTAGTCTTATACAGTAGATGCCTTTAGCCCTATATGTTAGTATAACATATGCCTAAATGCTATCTGCGGTGTACCGATGGGGGTACCAATATGGGTGATGGGACTTCGTGTAACAACCTGGTACTGAAAAAAGTACAGTTACTTAAGAACTTACCATAACAGTAAATCTTTGACAGAAGCTCTTGCAGCAGACAGTCATTGATAGGACTAAGCAACCAGGCACCAGAACCACACAGAAACCTTTCTAGCTAGCAGTGTACCACGGGGGACTGCCCACTACCAATGCCATTATGCTGTTGCCAGCCTATCCTATAAAGGCAAGCTGTCCCCCACACCCTGAACAGGTCTCCCAGTGGAGGCCCGAAATGGGCAGTGGAAGAAGAAACCAAGGAGGTTTCCCAAGAGCCATAGTAAAGAAAAAGAGATAACAGAAGACTCACTTGCATGGAAGAGGAGAAAGGCAAACGGATAGCAGGGGGAAGAAGGGAGGAAAAATAGGGCGTGCTGCAAGAGCTCCTCTCAAAGATCTACTGTTATGGTAAGTTTTTACATAACTGTACTATCTTATTTCAAGGGAGACTCTTGCAGCAGACAATCATTGGTAGGACTGAGACACAAGCAGTTTTAGTAACCAAATGAAACAGCAGTGGGAAGAGGAAACATAGCAGCCAGAGGCTCAAGAAAGAAGGCCCTGGAGAACAGCCTAGCTGAAGTTAGTCCTTTACCTAGAGGCAATGCCCAGGCTATAGTGTTTGGTGAAGGTATTGACAGAGCTCCAAGTGGCGGCTGCACAAGATGTCTGCAGTAGACACATTCCTGAAACTAGCCATGGAAGCAGCCATACTCCTGGTACAATGGCCCTTAACAACTCTGGGATGTTCCTTGTTGTACTTTCAGTAACAGTAAACATTGCAATTTGCTAACCACCTAGACAAACACTGTTTAAACAGTAAAGCACCCTCTCTCTCTTCAGGGCAGATGAAATGAACAACTGATCAGACTCCCTCAAAGTCTTAGTCCGTTGTGTATAGTAACACAAGATTCAATGTACATCCAAAGTATGGAGGAAAGCCTCCCTCTGATTAGAATACTCTGGAAGTAAACAGGAAGGTTGATGGATTGATTCAAAGTAAACTATGACACCACCTTAGGAGGAAACTTAGGATTGATATGCAAAAACACCCTGTTTTTGTGAAAAAACCAAATAAGGCTCTTTGCACATGAGAGCTTGAAGCTCAGAAATCCCTCTAGCAGAAGTAATGACAACTAAAATGAGTGCTTTCCATGACAGATAGTGCAGCTCACGGCTGCTTCAAAGGGAGGTAACATGAGTTTATCCAACACAAATTGAGGTTCCAAGGATGGTCTGGGTCCCATATGGGAGGTTTGAGATGCAGAACAGCTCGCATGAAACTGCAAGACACATTGAGCTGGGTCACAGCTCTGCCCTTGACAGGTACATGGTATGCAGAGATGGCAGAAAGATGTACCTTGATGGAGTAGTACCTCAATCCAGAATCAGAGAGGGGAGAAAATATACTCAAACACCTGATCCACAGTGCAGGTGAAAGGATCTAACTGGTGGGAAGCAGCCCAAAGGAAAAACTCTTCCACTTCATAGCATAGGCCACCCTGGTGGAGGGCTTACGGGCAGCTACCAGTACATCTGCGATCATAGGGAAGACGCAAAACTTGGCAATGGCTACAGCATGTCCTTATAAGCCATGAATGTAGATGCAGAGATTTGAGGTCTGGTTGGACCAGGTTCCCCTGCTCCAGGGAGAGCAAGCCTGTGCACAGGGACAAGAGCACTGGAGGTTCCACCATCAGCTGTTGCAGCAAGGGGAACTAGATCTGATGAGACAAGAAGGGAGCTATGTGGATCATCTCAGCCCCTTCCATCTGAAGCTTCATAAGGACCCACTGAAGGAGCAGGAAGGGAGAGAGGGAAGGCATAGAGAAACCTCCCCTTAAAGGGGAGGGACAATGAGTCTCATCAGAAAACTACAGGCCTGAGATCAATTGAGCAGAAAAGCATCAGTTTTGCTTTGACTGGGGATGCAAAAAGGTCCAGCTCTGGATGTCCCCACCTTTCAAAGAGGTTTTCAATCTACTGGGGTCAGAAGTTCCCACTCATGAACCCTGGAGCAGGAGTGGCCTAGGCTATCCACCATGATGTTTTGGATGCCTGGAACATGGATGGTGAAGTGCTCCAGACCATGCTGAATGGCCCAATACCAAATCCTCATTGCTTCCCTGCACAGGGTGTAAGAATGTGAACCCCCTTTTATGTAATAAACCACACACATGTTGTCAATCTGAACTAAGAGTGGACCTGGGAGGAGATGAGCCTGGAAGGCTTGAAGAACATACAGGATGGCCTGCATCTCTAGAACATTTAAGTGGAGACCTTGTTCCACATCTGTCCAAATTCCCTGAATCTGGTGAGCTCCCAGGTGGGCTCCCCAGCTGAGACCTGAGGCATGCGTCATCAGAATCTGGCAGGGGGTCAGGACAGCAAAGGGAATAGGCATGTGCAAAATAAAATTTCTGTGGATGGAATTCAAGTGAAAGTCTTTGGGAGGCAGTATAGCACAGTGGTTGAAGGCTCTGATCTGCAAATCTGGAGGCCTTGGTTTGCATCCCACAGCCCCTACTTGCATACTGTGTGACCCTGAGCAAGTCACTTACCTTCCCTGTGCTCCAAGGTCACACCTGTAAACAGGCTTTCAGCTTAGTGTGCTACTCCTGGTTAAGCAATTGGAAAGAGGAGTCTGAGTTTCGCTTCCATGGAAGTTTGGAAATTGATTTCTGAACTTCCACAGAAATTCCACCCATGGTCACCGCCCAACCAAGTTGCCCAACTTGCCCCCAAAAAGCCAAATTAAATATCCCTTGTGGCTAGCAGTCCCTCCTCCCATCGGGTTACCTGCCAGCGGCCCGACCTAAAAAATAAAATATCCCACCTTGGGGTCATGATCCCTCCATCCCATCCCTGCCTGACAACAAATGTCCTGATGGCTAGTGGTCCCTCCCCTCCACCTCACTCACCCAGACTAAAATTGCCCACCATTTAGTAACAACCCCGCCATCCCCATCTCCATCTGATCTGTACTTTTAAAAAAAATTCCCTGGTGGTCTAGTGGTATCCCACACCCCACCCCAGCCGCAGTCCCCAGTCCTATTATTTCCTTGGTCATCTAGTGACCCCCTCCCATCAGGTGTCTCACCACCCCACTCCCACCCCCATCCTGAACCCCAGAGGTCGAACCAGCACAGCCCTCCTCTCTTCACCACAGCCAGCCCACCCACTGATCTGCAATGAATGAGCATGTTCTCATAACAAGAACATGATCATTCATTGACAGCTCAATGGGCAGGCCAGCCATGGTCGAGAGAGGAGGGCTGTGTCAGTCTGCCCACTGATGGAATTGGGATTTGTGTGGAAATGGGATGGTGGTACACCTGCTGGGGTGGGGAGATGGGGGAACTAGACCACCACTGAAATAATGGAACTGGGGATTGGAGATGGGAAGGGGTGTGGGAAACCACAAGACTACAAGGGAATTTTTTTTTAATTATGTATCAGATGGAGATGGGGATGGGGGGGTGTTACTAAATTGTGGACAATTTTAGTTTGGGCAGGTGAGGTGGAGGGGAGGGACCACTAGCCACCAGGGAATTTGTTATCAGGCAGGGATGGGGTGGGAGAGGGATTGCAACCCGGTGGGCTGGGGTATATTTTTTTTAGGTCAGGCTGCAGTCAAGTGATCCAGTGAGGCATGGGACTGCTAGCCACCAAGAATAGGTTATGTACTTGTGGGGTGGGTGGGAGGGGTCACTAGCCACCAGGTCTGGTGATGGGCACAATTGCAGTTTTCCATCCCCCAGGGCTTGATACCAGATGACATTTTGCTCATAACATTTGCAGAAGTTTTCTGCTTCACCATGGACAGAAGTTTTAAAACTTATGTGAAAGTTCACTGATTTCCATGGAGGTTCTGTGGGGCTGGAAAACTGCACTTTTGCCCATCTCTAAAAGGGAACCCCCCAAAACAGGTTGGCTATCTCTAGCAACCAGGAAAGATCTCATTGTATGTGGTCAGAGACCTTGACCAGCTGGTCGAGATCATCTGCGCAATGGTGACATTGGATCCATAACATCCACTGAGGAATCCTCATACATAGTCAGGCTAGAAGCACCATGGCAATTGCAGCTGCCACATGACCCAGAAGTCACAGGAATATCCTAGTTGGAACCTGAAAGCTGTAAGAGACCAGATAGGCCTTGTCCATCAGATGCTCTGCCCTGTCCTTGAGCCAAAAAGCCATGCCCTGGGACCAGAATGGCCTCTATGTACTGGAGCCATTGACAGGCTGTCAGACAGGACTTAGTCATGTTGATAGTGATCCTCAGGGCCTGGAAAAGACTAAAAGTATGCTCCAGGATCTGGAGAAGGCATTCCTGGGATGGGGCTGCTAGGAGCCAGTTGTCCAGGTAGGAAAAGACATAAAATCCCTGCCTCCAGAGGGCAGCTGCCACCACTGCCAGACACTTGGTTAAAAACCATGGGGACTGAGGACAGGCCACAGGGGAGACCCCAGAACTGAAAATGGGCACTTTAGAAATGAAAGCAGAGGAAGCATATGTGGGATAGAAAATGTTGATGTGCAAGTACTGTAGGCATCCTGCATGTCCAGAGAACAGAGCCAGTCCCCCCAGTGTAGGAGGGGCAGGAGCCTCTGAAGGGTGACTATCTGAAAGAATTTGTATTCTATGAACAGATTCAGATCACTCAGGGCTAGATTGGGCCTGAGGTCCCAGGTCTTTCTGGAGACCAGGAAGAAGTGAGAGTAGTACCCACGGCACCACTTAGCCTAAGGGACAGGCTCTATGGCTCTTATTTTGCAGCAGAAGTATAATTTCCTCCCAGGTGAGAGACAAGATATCTGGGGGGGTAGAAGGAGTTGCCCAGAGGATTTTTGAGAGGTCATTTGAGGAGTTCCAGAGTGTGACCTCATTCTATGAGCTGTAGAACCCAGCTGTCCAAGGTGGAGGGTGAATCAACCCCCTAGCTCCTCCTCCAGGATTTCCATTGGAGAGAGGGTCTGGCCAGGAGTCAGGAAGTAGGAGCAGGCATGGCAGGGCCAGGCATGTCACCCGTGGAGCCCTAGCGGTGGTAGCAGTGGGGGTCAATGCTTGTTTGTGCTTATCCTGATCTTTGGAGGGAGGGCAGGTTTGCCAGTGAGAAGAGTGGCAGAAAGGTGACCACTGGCCAGACTTAGGTTGTGTATGGTACAAGGAGTGGATGGACCTAGAGGCATGGCAAAATTCCTGGAGGGAGGAGATTAAGTCCTGAACAAACCCTTCAAATAGAACAGAACCCCAAAAGGGGACATCCAAAATTCTGGACTGCACATCAGAGGCAAACCCAGACACCAGAAGCTAAGAGTGGCACTGGAGACAGATGCCTGAGGCTGCTCTTCTGCTCATGGCAACAACAGCATCATTGGCAGCCTGCATGATATGATTCCCGATGCCCAATCATGTCTTGATAGTCTGAGGTAGCAGCTTCTTAGTTGGATCATCAGGCAGGGTTTGAACCAAGTCCCTGGCTTATTCCCAAAAAACATTCTGGTACTGGTCCATATGAGACAAATAGTTAATGGCCATAATGGCCAGGGTAGATGAGGTGTAGACTCTCTTACCCAGGTGATCCAACTGTCTGGATTCTTTGTCTAGAGGGTGAACATTGAGGTACTTAGGTTTCTAGGTGCAGTCATGTGCCACACTGATGACCACTGAGTTAGCCTTTGGCTGCCCTCCAAAAAAGAGCTTAGCAGTGCGGGCGTGGTAAAGGAGGTCAGCCTTCTTGGGTACTGCTGGAGTAGTAGAGGGGTGATTCCAGGCCACCATTGTGACATTATCATAAGAGTTGATCAAGGGAGGGACCACCAAAGAGAAAGCATCAGGCTGGTGCAGTTATATGGCTAACTGGTGATGCTCTGGGTCCTGCTCCTCAGTATTCCAACCCATAGTGAGCTTAATATGCCTCATGATGTCCAAGAAAGAGGGGTCATCAGAAGGGGATTTGTGGACTACCTTAGGGGGCTCCTCCTTAACAGATGAGTCCCCTGCAAGGGAGGAAGATTCTGAATAATCAGGATCCTCTTCATCCTCATCATCTGGATCACCATCAGGGGGCTGGCATCAGTCCAGGCACCCACCCGAACCTGCATCAGACCTGGTGAATGACATTTAATTGTCACTGGGAGCAGGTCTAACAGGACCCGGAGCATGCTGAGTCCCGGGAGGGAAGTGTGCCCACTGGGGTGGGGTTTTGCTTCTGCACCAGAGTCCTTCAAGAGTTAAACAGGGCTTTAATGTCCACTGGTAGAGGGTAACTATAAACCAGAGGTTAAGGGCAGGCAGGTGCTGGGTAAGGATAACCTGGCATAGGTCCCATCGGTGCTGGAGGAGGGGCTGGTGCTGGGGAAGGATGAGGCAGCAGTGGTGGTGGCCCAGTGGGTGCAGGTCATGGGAGCCAGGGAGGGGTGTCCACAGGTGCTGGGAGAGCAGAGACTGGCACCAGTGGGGACAGAGCCCTCCCAGGTTGGGACTGAGATGAGACCAGATGTGGAAAAGCACTAGTATCCTGCAGCAGATGCTGCCTCAAAGGACTGGCACTGGATCCCATAGAGGGGACTGATGCAGGCAGTGCCTTGGCTGGGGGGGATTGTCGGCCAAGGAACCACCACCCGAAGAACCATCACCAGCTGAGCTACCTGGCTGAGAGCCCTTGGAAGTCAGGGGCCTGAGTGTCAGGGTCTGGGGGGGCAGGAGACAAAGTCCCCTGATCCAAGGAGCTGCTGTTCACCACTGAGAAAAGAACAGGTGGTGAGGCCACTGGTATTCCAGGAGAGATTAAGGGCTGTCAGGGCTGAAGAGGCTGACCTCCCATGGGAGGAAGACCCTGACATGGTACAAGGCTTATGAGGAGACCATGAACGAGAAGCAAACCAGGCCCGGTCCCAGTCCTTATCTCTGTGTTTGTGATTCCCACTAGATTTTTTACTGGGAAGGGAAGAAGAGGAAGCCCCAGAGGACTAAGGTGTAGTCAAAGAGCTCCTGGCCTGCAGTTCCTGTTCCATCGTGACAAGCATCTGCTTAAGGGGATGGGTCTCTAGAATTTTTTGGTGATATCTCCACGTGGCCTTTTTAAATTTCTATCAAAACTGGCAGGCTTCTGTGTCATGGCTGGGGCCTAGGCACAGCATGCAAGCAGAATGTCTGTCCTTTTCTGGAACCTTTTTCCTGAAGGCACACTTTGTGGAGTGGTCAGAAGACGAACAGGTTAAGGAGACATAAATCTGACTCCTGTAACACCGAATAATCAATGTTAACACTAAGAGAAATAGGAAAATAAAAAAGGCACAATGCACAGGAAATGACAGTCAACTGTAGCTGTGGTGGTATCAGTTGTCCAACATGTATGTGTCAAAGGCAGGAATGGACTGAGGGAGGGTAGGTGGGCCATCCAACTTTATTGGATAGGCAGATGTCAGCAAAGTGATATTGGTGGATTGCAATATCCTGTGATTCACTGCTAGCCAGAAAGGTTTCTGTGTGGTCCTGATGCCTGGCGGCATAGTCCTACCAGTGATTGTCAGTTGGAAGAGCATCCCTCAAAGTAATATCAGTGACCATGTCTGTGACATAAGCATAACTGTGGTTTCAGCTTGATATGGGAAAAAAATCTTGAACACTGAAACATGTGTTCTTTATTTCAGAAAGAAAGACTTTGCCAAAAAGTGGAGCAAACAACTTGGTGAGAACCTGGCTGAGCTCGAGAGAGCAAGGGGGGAGAAGGAAAATTCTCCATCATTAGGAAAGGGATAATAACATCTGTCTTCAGTAGAAGGTTAAGAAGAACAAATGCAAGAAATCCCTTTGATTCACTGGGGAGGAAGTAACTGCAATAAGGGAGAAAAGGGCTTCCCTTAAAAGATGCAGGAAGACTCAGTGAAAGATGGACATAGTGAACTACCTGAACATATTCAAGTTAGCTAGTAGGGAAGTGAGAAACGCCATAGCAGGAAGTGAACTAAGAATAGTGGAGGAAGTCAAAAACGTGACAAGACTTTCTTTTAGCACATCTGGGAAAAAATGAAGAATAAGCACGGTATTAGCACACTTAGAAAATGAACAGAGCTGGAGGACATTAAAGTAAAGACAAAATTATTGCATGGATACTTCTGCTTAGTATTCACTAAAGAGAAGAATGGTCCAAGACTGCAAGGTAAGATATATGAAGGGAGGTGGGGGTGAAATGTTTGAGGAACCAATCATAACTGACAAGGTCTTGAAGTGACTGAAAGCTCTTAAGGTGAAGAAATCTGCCAGGCCTGATGGTATGCACTCAAGGGCACAGAGGGAGCTGGTAGCAGTATTGGCAGACCCACTGGATGACCTGTTCATTTGATCCCTAGAATCAGGCTTGGTGTCAAAAGAGTGGAGGATCTATGGATACAGTGTCATTACATAAGAGCAGGTCTAAAGACAAGACAGAATACTACAGGCCAGTCATCTTGTCATCAGTGATTGGCAAACTGATTCAAACCATCCTTAAGGAAAGGTTCTGGAGGTCCTTGAGGCAAAAGAGCTCCTAGATGACAGATAGTACAGGCTTGTGGTATGGAGGTCATGTCAAATGACATTAACAATGTTTTTTGACAAGGATGGTGGATAAGTACCAGACAATAGACAGCTGTACAGTACCTGGATTTCAGCAAGGCCTTTGACTCAGTCCCAACATAAAAGATTGATCAAAAAGTTGAATAACCAAGAGGTGGGGTGGCAAAATGTCTAGTGGGTGGCAAACAAGTTGGGATGGAGAACCCAGGGAGTAATGATTAGGGGGGGACACTTAGAGCGCAGGAAGTTACCAACAGAGTAGCCCAGGGTTTGCTGCTTGGGCCAGTGTGGTTCTGTATGTTCATTATTTACATTTCTGGATGAAATAAAAGGCATACTTTGCTTTTCTGTGGATAGCCCCAAACTCATCAGGAGGGTGGACAAAGAGGAAAGGGTCAAAGACATGTAGAAAGTCCTAAAAAAGCTGAAAAATGGTCCAGATTCTGGCAACTGGGATTTATTGCCAAACAATTCAAAAAATGTACATGTGTAGAAAGAATTCAAGGGTGAACTACAGGTCTGGGGATACCCATCACATTGTACAAAGAGGAGAAAGACCTTGGGATTGCAATTATTAGCACCCTCAGGCCGTCAACATAGTGTAGAAAAGCAGAGCAGAGGGCTAACAGAATGCTGGGCTGCATAGTGGAGGGTTCACAAGCATAAGAAAGGAGGTCATACTGCCTCTGGGCAGATCCATAGTGCGACTTCACTTTGAATACTGCATGCAGTTCTGGAACACTTACTACAAGAAGAACAAAAAAACAGCTGGAGGCAGTCCAAAGAAGGACCACAAAAATGATTCAGGGCAGCAGGGGTTCAGATATGAACAGTGGCTGGAGACCCAGATTAGTAATAACCAGAGGACAGAAAGGAATGGGCGGAGCTTGATAAAGACCTTTAAATATCAATAAGACATTATTAAGGTAGGTCCTAGAGAACTTTTCAGGACCAGCTACAATAAAAACCTGAGGGAAAACAGCTGCAATCTATCTAAGGGCATGTTTCACAAGGAGACAGAGGGCATGTCTTCATGGAGAGAAATGTGGAGGGATGGAACAGGCTACCAAAGGAGGTGGTAAGCATGGAATCCATGGTTGTCTTCAACAGGGGATGGGATATATTTAAGGTGAGGGTTAATATTTGTGTAGGGGGGTGAGGCAGCATGCTACCTAGACAGTATGGGCACTGCATATGATTAATGAAACCGGAAGTAGTTTGGAAAGAAACTTCCATTTTCACATTATAAAGTGCTGAGGCTATGCAAGCATATTTTAAAATATGTAAAGGAACTCTGGAGAGCTCCAGGTGTGCATATTATAGGCAGCAAACTAGTATTTATTGAAAATCTGGGCATTGCTGGCAGCTGTAGCTCCTGTAGCCTCAGGAACTACAGAATAAAGGATTGTGGGTAGCAGTGCAAGTGACATTCCTGTATTAGGACCTCCATTTCTATTTGTCCTTTTAATAGCTTTTTAACTCAGCTACAGCCCTCACAGTCTCCTTAGCAGCACTTAGGCAATTCCATACTGTCTGGCTCCATGTTTGAGTGTTTAAAAGAGTTTTTAGGAGCCGGTGAAACCAGAAAAAGTTCAAAGAGGCAATTCCAGGATTGCACTATAAAGTGTATGAGTAGTGAAAGCATTGTTGAGCACATGGTATTGGCAAGATGAGCACAGGTGGCACATGTCTGCTAGTGTTGAAGGGGGGAGCCCAGTGAGCTGTGGGACTCCTATTTCAGCTACAGTTAACTTGTTTCTAACATTTTCAATCTAATTCCTGTTAATAATTTGTATAATGACAGTAGACATGGTTATGACCTTGGATGGTGGTCTTGGTTTAAAATGTAATTGTTGCAGGATGTATAGAATAGTGAGCTCTAATTGTAGCTTAGGGAACTATACATGTGATAAACACATCATGAATGAGGAATTAACAAAGTTAAATAAACAAACTAAGGGAAAGGCTGGACAGATTGGAAAGTTGATTAGGCAACAAGGGCAATGAAGGTAAGGAAATGATGCAAGGGAGGCAAGGGAACTGAGAAATGATGAAATAAATAAAACAGGAGCAACAAATAATGATGAAGCAAACAGTTTTGAAAACAATGGAAAAAGAAAATTAGCTCACAATGACATTGAATTGGGTAATGAATGGTGTACAGTACATAGAAACAAACAATAAAAGGGGAGAGAAGCAGGTGCTCATTTAATTAGCTTTGAATCTGAGAGTAGGTTCTGTCCCCTTGTAGTAACTGAAGAAACTGTAAGAACATTAACAAATACTATCATTATGAATTCTCATATGATCAGCCCCTTGCTAATCAAACAATTGTGATGGGGGACTCTATATTGTGCTACACCGATACAACAATTAGTAGGAACAACAGACAGACTACAGATAATTCATGTCTCCCTCATGCAAAATCAGGGGCTTTAAGAACCTTATGGAGAGACTTATTAATATCCAAAACAATCATCCATTAATTGTGATACATGAAGGGACCTGTGGGTAGAACACCAGAAAACAATTAAAAAAAGAATTTGAAGGCATTGAGCAAAGTCTGAAAAGAAAAAAATGTAAAGCTACCATCCCAGAAATAGTACAGGCCTCAAGGGTCAGACATGTGAGATTAACTGCTGCAATACTTGCAGACTAAACCAGCGGTTATGAACGTGGACAACTAAAAAATACTTTAAGTGTTTGTAGGCTTTAAGGGAGAAAGAGCTGGAGATCAACTAGGTTCTGCGATGATACTACAGGTAGGGAAAAATGGACAGACTGCATGGGCCATGCCATCCTTGTCTGTCATCAAATTTTATAATTCTATGTTTGTGTTAGTAACTGGGAACTTTTATGGGGATAAGCGATTATTACTTCAAAGATGCCTACAACTGAACAAAAAGGGGCAGCTATTAAGGTTAATAGAATAACCACTGTAATTAAGTTTAATTTGAACTAGATAAGCAAGGGGGAAGTGTCCTAGATGATCATTTAGGCACTGTCAATGCATGGAGTGATATAACATGTGGCACTAGAACCACCTACTCTGTGCATGCCCCAAGGTGGGGGGGCATTATTAGAAGAAACTGTAATATCCTTAGGGGTGACCCGCTCTTACATCTTTATCATGACAACACCCCTAGGATGCCATACAGACAAGCTGATACCCTTAAGGATCATTTCTTCCATAGCAGGCAGGCCCAACCTGTTGTACAGACTTGGCTAAAGCAAAGTGCAGGATGCTACAAGTGCCATAGGTACATTTGATGCCCAAGTATTTCACCAAGCAAAGAATTCACAAGCCCACATGAAGATGCACTTTTCCAGATAAGACAACTGATTACATGTGACACATGTGGGGTAACGTACATGGCCATGTGCACATGTGGTGCATTTTATGTTGGTAAAATCAAAAGAAATTTTAAGGCTAGGGTAGGTGAACACTGCAGGGCTGTTCAGAATGGTGACCCATCCTATGCTAATGCTGTTTATGTCATGCAGGCTAGAAACAAATGGGACCATACCTTTTCATTCAGAGGTATAGAAAAGGTGCATATGAACCCTAGAGGGGTGATTTTAATAATTTTAAGCATGAAAGATAGGAGTTTTATATCTACACACTGGGTGCCACCAAACATCAAGGTATGAATGAAAGATTCAGTATTACTTCAAATTTGAAATGTAGGACGTAATGAGATCAACAGACCTATATACACTTAGTGTGTCTAGACCTATTTGTAATATGCCATACATTATGAATTTTTATTTTTGTGTATTTGATATTTACAGTTATGAATTATAGATATGAGGTATTTATGAATATCATGTCTGCCAGTATTTTCAGTGCTAATATATTCTCTTTATGTGCATTTTTCCAGATATCATGTTCTCAAGTGGACCTAATTATCGAAGGAAGCCACATGGACTTCTTCTTTGCACTTTCATTTGATTTTTACTACACTAAAACTTAAAGTATTTTACTTAATACCTTACACAGTCTTAACTGCCTTTGTCATTTTAACATGTATATAATAGAACTACTATGTGTTTATTTATTTATTCATATGTTTTTAACCTCAATTGCACTAGTGTGATGTCACTTGGTATTGTCTCTTGCCAGTGATGTCATCATTATGGATGATCAGAGCACACTTTCCCATGTTCAACAGATCCTTTGAGAAAGGAATATGTAATTCTGAAATGCACCAGGGTACTTTTCTGCACATTGGCACTTTCAATAAAATGAAACACCTTGGATACTTTGTGAGCAGCCTATCATTTTGGGTGGTGAGTGTGGGATTTTCACTTTCTCTTCAACAAAATTGACATGTTTCAAGAAACTACTTGACAAGGCAAATACTACCTATTATAGATAACTGAAACATGACTGAATGAGGCAATAGACTGGGACCATTATTTGGAGGGTCTTGCAATATGCAGAGAGAATACAAAGCACAAAGAAGGTGGAGGTGTAGTAAGCAAGCAATAATACCCAAAAGGGTGGGCGGTATTGGGCAATACCGGACCACCCAGGGGCGTAATGAGGTCCGACGCCATAGGCGGAGGGCCTTATAGCCCCTGGAAGGTCTGGTATTGCCCATACCACCCACCCTGGAGGGTATTATTGCGCTTAGAAAATGGGCTAGTGTATTTCACATGTGTGAAAAAATATTTTATTAGAAAATGTTTAAATCTTTTGTTTTTGCTTTATTTTATAATAAAATAGTTCATAACATAGTTCCTCCACCTTTTTGAACAATGATTTTTTTTTCTTTTTAAGTAGGGAATCTTGTCCCAGTGGAGCCACCAAAGTCCTAATGTGTTCGGTTCATTGTCATTGTTACACCCCCTCCCCAAAGATCACAGGTGGCAGAAACACTGTTCTCCCTCACTTTAAAAATGAGTTAGAGTGTGTGTGTGTGTGTGTGTGTGTGTGTGTGTTTAAAACATTCAGTTTCACTCTCTCAGAAGCATCTGCATCAGAGAACCAGCAGCGGGTGGAAGAAGAAGAAGAATGAAAAGTAAGCCTACATAAAGCGGGTTCATTTATGTTTTTATTTTTGTATGCCAGCAATATCCATGGTTACAGCAAAATGGGCCAGCAGAGCATCGGTGATGGCGGGGAAGGGGCCGCACTGTGTAGAAAGAAAAAGTGAATATGGACGAAAGGTCCGCACATTTTCTGGGACTCATTTTCAAAATAGATGTTTACCAGAAGTTTAAAGTTCAGAAATGTTAACTAGTTGTGAAACTGTAGTAAAACATTTTAAATCTATAACACTCTGTTATCCAATAGGACTTGTAATATGTATGCTTGAATAAGCGGGATGGCAGAGGGATCAGCTGAGTGAGGTGAATGTTGAATTCTCAAGGTTGCCAGTAACTGCGTTTTGGACATTCTGTAGAGGCTGAGCATTTGATGAGATGAGCGATTATCTTTTTTCTTTTTTTTCACAGGGCTATTGAGTTGTATATTCTGGTAATAGTTTTTAGCAATTCTCTTCAAAGTTTGAAGAGAATTGCTAAAGAATATTTTCAAAGCCAGCTGACAGATGAGCGGCAGAGGAGGGAGGGGGAAGTCCGGAGAGGTGGTAGCATCGGAGTCAGTAGCAGGCAAGCGGCTGCGGTCTGCAGCTACAGTGGGAGGGAAGGATAGCAGGTTTATACCTTCGATTTAAAAATTGCATAGTGAGCAAACGAGAGTAACAGTGAGACAGAGATGCTAGATCTGCGGTCTGGGAAATGAACGAAAATACCACTGCTCTTACAGACAGTGCTATCTGTCTTGTTTAGCTCAGCTGGCAATTCTGCAGGTGAATGACCATTTTTACAAGACATGAGAGAGGGAATTTGGATGAAAATTACCCAGTGTGTGCCATTTGAGGAAAGAGACTACAGTGTGTACCGAGTGTGTACTGTGGGTTCATCCTCTCAGTAAAACAAAACATGGCGGCAATTACGATGTAAAAATTCTATTGGCACAAGGATTTTGGACTGTAATTAGGCAACAGACACTGGGACTCATTGTTTTCTGGTGTCTATTGCCTGATACCGGACCGGCTGGTTGGTGGCTTTAGCCAATCAGAATTGAGATTTCTCTGTGCCCATTTTCTAATGTACACTAGAAACACATCACAAGTAAACCAGTAAGTCAGATAAACACAGATGATGACACCAATTCATTTATGAAAATATTTGGGTAGAGGCAAGTGAGAAAGAAAGCTCTATAATAATCTTTACTTGCTAGACACCTCCAGATAATAATTAGGATTATACAGACAGAATGATATTTAACCAAAAAGTGTGAAGGTAGAAAGGATGTGCTTATACTAGTTGCCTTTATACTTAGAAGCATAACATTGTGATACCTCAACATTAACATACATCACAGGCAAATATTTTTTTAGAAATAAACAAATATGGCATGGAACAATTACTACTAAACCTTACAAGAGGAAGAAACATTCTTGATCTGGTGCTGATACACATTGGTAACAGAACTAAACAATGTACAGTCAAAGAATTGTTGTGTAACAGTGATACCTGCATGTTAGAGGTTGAATTTAATTACAAGTACAAAGGATATCAAGCAGGGTTATAACATATAATTACAGGAGGCTAACTTAGCAGAAATGCACAAAGGATTAAACAGCAGGGACAGGGAAAATAAAATCATTAACAAAACCCATAATGAAATCAGGCGAATCATCTGGGATAAATCGATATGCTTACAGGATAAATGAGTCTTAAAAAGAAACAAATATAGTAACATGAAAACTAAGCCTAAATGGATGACTAAGAAAGGTAGTAGAGAAATAAATAAAAAAAGTTCATACATAGCACAAAAATGGAAGAAAAAGAGTCCAACAAAGCAAGATAGCTAAGTGACCTTATGAACTGTAAAAATGCCATCAGAAATAGTAAGCAGAATTTTAAAGTTAGATTATGAAACAGCCAGAAGAAAACTCTAAAGAATTCTTTGGGTATATTTATTTATTTATTTGAAAAGTTTCACCAGGAGATACATACTGAACCAAGTAGCTGCTCATTTCCAGAAAGAGCGGGAGACAGAAGGGGGGGCCACTAGTGCTAAATGAAATAACTATTGAGAAGTCATTGAGAAGCAATTAGACATGGTTACTACTTTCAACGATTACTTTAGTTCAGTATTCAACTCAGTCTATGGAGGGTGGAGCATGTATCTGTAAGCATTGGTAACTTTTCAAATGACCTCAGAAACAGCTGCTCAAAGAGGGAAGAATCTCTAGTGAATTATGGAAAACATACCCATATAATTCAAAAAGGCAGACAACAGACAGAACACCAGGAGGAAGGAGCTACTGGTCTAACTAAAACTCCTCTAGTAGGACTAAGAACTAGAAATCTTGTACTGGGACCTTCAATTTAGGGTAAAAAAAAAAGTTAGTGTGTTTGTCAGAGGTAATTGAAGTAAACTGTTATCTGTTATCTGTGTACTTATCTAGGTGCTTGTCACAGGTGTCAGAAGGGAATTGTTATCTGTGAAATTAATTAAGTGTAGAAAGATTTGCAAAGTAGGGGGAGTGGCTTAGCTAGAAGGAGCCAGGTTAAAACCAGATTTAAGCACTGCCCTAGATAGCTTCTGCCAGAGAACAGACAGAACACCAGGAGGAAGGAGCTACTGGTCTAACTAAAACTTCTCTACTAGGACTATATTGCCCTCCTTCCCTCCACCCTAAACCAGTTCTACTTTTATAGGCAAAGGATTTAACTGACAACAGGAACTTCCTATTTGGGAGCAAGAAGTGAGTGATCACAGAGCCACCAAAGACTCACCATCCTAGAAGGGCAAAATTAGCCCTCTGTCCCTCCCTAGCTGCTGGAGGTCTGACTCTGAGCAAGTAAGGAGACTACTGAGAAATTCAGGAACTTTTTGTCTTAGAACAGGAAGATCAGGAGCTAAATTTTAAATGTTTTGTAATGTATGTATGGTAAATGAATAGGCCAGGTGGGATATTTAGGTTTTTATAATTGTTTATTTGGTTATAAGCCTGATAACTAAGAATCATTTGTTGTTCTAGATGTATATGGGCTATATGGTTGGATTAAAGGGGGTTAAAATTATCTACGATGGTTCAATGCTTCACGATCTATGCCCTTTTATTCCCCTCCCAGTATCAGACACTACTGCCAGATGCTGCTGGGAGGTGGGGATTGGAACGGATGGTGGTGACCTTGGTCTGTTGAGCAACCCATGTATGGGTGGGAGGGTTGAGGTTGTCAGGTCCAGAAGGCACCCTGGGTTATGATGGGCATATGGGAGAGGCCAGACGTGGTTGGTGCCCATCCCCAGGGAGCCCACCGGATCGAGTGTCCAGGTAACCTGTGGGGCTGCACCACCCCTAAATCCCCTGACGGCAGTGCTTTGTAATGCCAGATCGATCAGAAATAAGACAGCAATTATTTCTGCCTTGATTTCGTCAGTCGATCTGGCTTTTATCATGGAGACTTGGGTGGGAGACGATGCGGGCCCAATTTTTGAGCCCGCAGTCCCCCCTTGGTATACTGTGGTGCACTGCCCCAGAGTGAAATGCAGGGGTGGCGGTGTAGCCATCTGCTTTAGATCCAGCCTGACCTTCACCATGCACCCGGTAAGAGCTCTGGGTACTTTTGAGTGTGTGGCCATCCGGGGAGGACCTGATGTGGGCTGCAGGATCTTTCTCATCTATCGCCCTCCTGGGTCGATGGGAAATTTCCTGCAGGAGATCACTAATTTCATCACCGTTGCATCATTGGAATCCCCCAGATGTGTTTTTCTGGGGGATTTCAATGTTTGGTTCGACGACGTGAATCATAGACATAGTTATGAATTCTTTCAGATTATGTCCTCCTTGGGTCTGATGCAGGCAGTTACTTCATCGACCCATCGTGATGGCCATATATTGGACCTGGTGTTCTCACTCAGATTTGATATCAATGATCTTGAGATCAATCCAGTTCTTTGGTCCGATCATTGCACGGTGCAGTTCACACTTGGGGCTCCTGCCATAAGCCCTTCCCCTGTTGAGACAATTTGCTGTCGCAATTTACGGGGTTTGACCCCTGAGGGTTTTTTGACAGCAGCAAATTTGTCTAGAGTGGGTGATGCATGCACGGGAGGTGTTGTGGATGGGGTTAACGCCTATAATAGGGTGTTATCCGACACTATTAACTCCCTCGCACCTGTCCGTGTACGACCCAGAACTTCGTACCTGAGATCGCCATGGTTTGATGGCGATCTCAGGGAGATGAAGAAGATGGGTCAGAGATTGGAGCGCCACTGGAGGAGATCCCATCTGGACGTGGACAAACTGGCCCTGCGTGCCCATTATGTTGGGTACCAGGAGGCAATCAACCATAAGAAGACAGTTTTTCTGTCTAAGGAGATTGCTGCTGGAAGAACCGACCGGCCTCACTTTTCCGGACTGTTGATAAACTTTTACATCCAGTTTGTCTACGGCCCAGGAGGGTTTTTTCTAATACTGACTGTGAGGATTTTGCTCGGTTCTTCTCAGATAGGGTGTCCGCGATCCGGCGGGTGGCTCCTTCAGTCAGCAATGACATAGCTGGCAGTGATCACCTGATGTGTTCTGAGTGCACTCCATCTGGTTGGGGAGAGTTTAGACCAGTGGAGGTAAATGAGGTTATTGAGGTAGCAACCAATATGAAGCATACCTTTTGTGAACTGGACCCGGTGCCAACGCGTTTTTTAATGAGATGCACTGACTCTGTCGGCCCGGTGTTTGCCTTGATTGTATGGTGTTCCCTTTCTGAGGGTGTCTTTCCAGATGCCTTGAAGGAGGCTCTGGTGAGACCCCTTTTAAAGAAGCCATGTTTGGACCCGGAGGTCAAGGCAAATTACCGTCCAATTCTCTAACCTTCCATTTCTGGGAAAGGTTATTGAGAAGGTGGTAGCGCTTCAGTTGGAAGAGCACCTCATATCTCATGAGTTGTATGAACCCTTCCAGTTGGCTTTTCATGCTAGACATAGCACTGAAACTGCACTTGTTCGGGTGCAGAATGACCTTCTCAGGGCTAGAGACTGGGGAGGCAAGACAATTCTTGTTCTCCTCAATCTCTCTTCAGCATTTGACACTGTCGACCATTGTGTGCTGCTTGCTCGCCTTGAGGACCTATGTGGACTCACCGGTAATGTCATCAAATGGTTTGAGTCCTTTCTTACCAACAGGAGGCAGCGGGTCATGATGGGAAATTTCTCATCTACATCCAGCCTACTTATTTGCAGAGTTCCTCAGGGATCAGTATTGGCTCCGATGCTGTTCGCAGTGTATATGCTGCCTCTGGGTGGGATCATTAGGAAGAACGGCTTGAGTTTCCATTGTTATGCCGATGATACTCAGCTGTATTTTTCCTTTGCCCCAGGAACACCTAATGCAGTGGATGTGCTTAATATCTGTCTGGCCGAGACAAATGACTGGATGGCCGCCAGCTGGTTGCGGCTGAACCCCGATAAGATGGAGGTATTAGTAGTGGAGTCGAACAGAGTCCGTGATAGGATGGCCTCTGATGCAGAAACTGGGCTTGTCCTAGGATCTGTGCCATTGAAGGCCTCCTCTTGGGTGTGAAATCTTGGCGTGATTCTGGATAAAGATTTAACCATGGAGGCCCAAATATCCTCCATGGTTCGTACTTGCTTTTACCATCTCAGAAACATTGCCAGGATTAAGTCCCTTGTTCCACCTCTGGACCTCCCTACTTTGATACACGCCTTAGTCACATCTAGGCTTGATTACTGTAATGTGCTCTATCTCGGGGTCACAGGAGGATCTCTCCGCAGATTGCAGCTGGTGCAAAATGCAGCTGCCCAGTTGTTGACCGGGCAGCAAAAGTTTTGCCACATTACACTGGTCTTGCGTGAGTTGCACTGGCTTCCAGTCAGGTGGAGAGTCCTCTTTAAGGTGGGCCTTCTCACTTATAAGGCCCTACATGGGCAGGGCCCTGGTTACCTGTTAAACCTTCTGTCACCTACCTTTTCCTCGGGTCCTCTTAGCTCTTCTAGTGAATGCTTCCTGACAATTCCCAGAACTAGGCTGAAATCCACTGGTGATAGAGCATTTAGGGCCGTGGCCCCTGTTCTGTGGAACTCTTTACCAACTATGGTCAGAGAAGATTCCTCAGTTGATGTTTTTAAGGTCCAGCTTAAAGCTTTTCTCTTTTCTAAAGCTTTTAATGTCTAGATGTATATTCATAGTTATGGCTTGATTTCTGTAAGATTTGTATTTATTATATGTAATGTTTATATTTATTATATCTTAATGCTTGTTCTAAATTTTGTATGGTGCCCAGAGCCTCTGGGATTGGACGTCTTTTAAATAAATTTTTCCTTGCCTTGCCTTGCCTAAAAGAGCACAGAGGCAGTAAGTAAGTAGGGGAAGAAAAAAAGAAAATAAACAAACAGAGGAAAGAGTAAGTATTCCAAACAACAGTTAGGGGGCCAGAAAAAAGACATGATGGGAGTGATGCAGTGCAGTGGCTTTGGATCAACAGTCTTCCAGAAGATGTTCTGGAGGATGCAGTGTTGTCCCATCTGTAGGCATCTCTCTGGGCTGAGGGAGGAGGTTGCTCATCTCCAGACTGAGTTGGCCAGGATTTGTGGGACCTCCTCTCTCACCCAGGGACCACCAGAGTCACTGCCGTTGTCTCAGAGGTTGCCAAGAAAGAGGAGCGGTTGGACCACAGTGGGCTCAGGGAGGGTGAGGGTGGTGGAACAGAGGTGCATCCCTCCAGTTGCACCTCTCCACAATTTCTATGCCATTCTGGAAAAGTGTGGTTCCTATATGGAGGCACCCACAGTGGAGACCAAGGAGGATGCTGGGAGCCTCCACAAAGGAGACCCACAGGAGGGTGGCATGGGACCCCACAGGGGAAGAAAACAACTCCTGGTGGGATTCCATTGTTAGGAAGGTAGAACTGGGGGAGGAAGGGGAGAGGGAGGTAAGGTGCCTGTCTGGCACCATGGCTTGGAGGGACAGGGAGCGAATCCTCAGGATCACAGAAGCAGCCACACAGGAGAGGGAGCTGGATGTCATTGTCCACCTAGGGACAAATGACCTGGCTAAGAAAGGGATCAGAGCAGTGCAAGAAGCATTTGTGGAGATGGGGAGGGGCCTTA
Organism: Neoceratodus forsteri; assembly: GCA_016271365.2. Classification (NCBI taxonomy): domain Eukaryota; kingdom Metazoa; phylum Chordata; order Ceratodontiformes; family Ceratodontidae; genus Neoceratodus; species Neoceratodus forsteri. Next base: position 581,454,631 of record CM057449.1, read on the forward strand.
GACAAATAGCACACACGGTAACCTTCTCAGAGGTGCTGCCTGTCTATGGCATGGATGAGGCTAGGGTGCTCCACACCATGGGATTCAATCAATGGTTGAAAAACTGGTGCAGAGCTCAGGGATTTGGCTTCAATGGGGACTGGGGGTCCACCTGAATGGATGAAGGCCTATACTGGTGTGATGGTCTGTATCTGTTCCGGAGGGGAACCAGGATCCTAAGTGATTAGTTTAAATATTTCATTGCTTGAAGCATTTAAACTAATAGCTGGGAGAGCCTGGAAAGGAGCAGAAATCCTTGCCCCCCCAAAAAAAATTAGGGTACTAAGTGAGGTAGACACCAACATAGAGATGTCAATAGGGAGAAGTGCAGGGGTAAATGGAGAAAGTGACAAATGCAATAAGGACAAGGATGGGGCAAAAAGGGTTAAGGCCATCAAGAAATGGAGGGTAATGAGTACCAATAGCCTGTAGTCTGGGCAACAAGCTCCCTGAACTGGTGGCCTTGATGGAAGAGGGATGCCTGGATATTGTAGCAGTCACAGAAACATGGTACACAGAGAGTCATGACTGGGATGGTAACACCAGGCACACATCAACTACATGGAGAGAGAGATAGGGAGGGAAGAAGGGAGTAGCTCTCTATGTACTGTAAGGAAGAATAAAAACAACTGAACAAAAGAGTAAAAACAAGGAGGAGAGGAGGCACAGTGGAACTCTTAGAGACTGTAAATGGAACCACAATCCTCACAGGGTTGTATACAGACCCCCAAGTCAGGGGGAGGGAATGGACAAGGATATGATAGAAGGCATACTTAAGATGGTAGAGGAAGGGGAGATACTGTTGATGGAGGACCTTAATATGCCGGATGTTAACTGGAGCACCTTTGCTGCAGCCACATCCAAAAGCAGGGCCATTCTTGATGCCCTTCAGGTTGCATGCTTCAGACAGCTAGTGTTGGAACGTACTTGTGAGGGAGCAATCTTAGACCTAGTACTCTCAAATGGGGACAGTGAGAGGATCTCAGATCTAGAAGTGGGTAGCCATTTGGGAACAAGTGACCACCAAACAGTGTGGTTCATGATAAACTCAGCTACAGAGTCAAGCGCATACAAAAGGAGGGTCTCCTGACCCAGAAGAGTTGACTTCTGCAAGATTGAGAGGCTTAGAAAGCACTCAGCAAACAGGCTAGAAGGAGGGGTGGAGCAACAATGGGAAATATCAAACTGCCATAACATAGCAACAAGCTTTGTGTGAATAAATAAACAAATCAAAATGAAGAAAAGCCACTATGGTTCTCAAAAGAAGTGGCGGTGAAGGCTAGGGAGAAAAGATAGCATTTGGAAGTATAAGGGAAACACAGAGGAACGGACAGAGAACTGTACCGAGTTAAGGCAGAAGGAATCAGGGAGAGTAGTCAGAATAGCAAAGGCACAAACTAAGGAAAAGATAGCCAACTCTGTTAAGAAGGGGGATAAAACCTTTTATTAGTATATCAGGGAGCATAGAAAGACAAAGGGAGGGATAGTGAGGCTGAATAGAATGGATGGTGGGTGGGCAGAGAGTGACGGTGAAAAAACAGGGATACTGAATGAATACTTCTGTTCAGTATTCACAAAACAGGAAGTGGAGGAGGTGCCTAATCCAATTAACAGAAGCACTCTGGAGAGGAGGGTCGATCCCAGTCCTTTCACAGAAGAAAGGGTTCTGAAAGAACTCCTAAAACTGAAGGTGGACAAAGCAATGGGGCCAGATGGAATCATCCCAGAATTCTAAAAGAATTAAGCAGAGAACTAGTAACACCACTGACTACAATTTATAACAAATCATGGGAGGATGGTGTGGTACCTGAGGACTGGAAGAAGGCTGATGTGATTCCCCTTCACAAAAGTGGGAGCAAGACAGAAGCAAGAAACTACAGACCTCTCAGTTTGACCTCTGTGGTAGGGAAAGTGATGGAATCACTTCTGAAAGAAAGAATTATTGAATACCTAGAGGCCAGTGGGTCACAGGACCCAAGACAGCATGGGTTCACAGCGGGAAGGTCATGTCAGATGAATCTAATTGATTTCTTTGACTGGGTGACCAAAGTAGTAGACCAGGGAGGGGCTGTGGACATGGCCTACCTAGACATTAGCAAGGCATCTGACACAGTCCACACAAAAGATTAGTAGTCAAATTAACCAGCCTTTGGAGTGGGTCCCAGGGTGGTAGCCTGGGTAAAACATTGGCTGAACAACAGGATGCAGAAGGTAATTGTAAATGGAGTCCACTCTGAAGAAAAGAGGGTTACTAGTGTGGTACCGCAGGAGTTCGGTAGTACTGTCAGTCCTTTTTAATGTCTTTATAAGTGACATTGCAGTGGGACTGGAAGGAAAAGTATGCCTCTTTGCAGATGACACAAAGATCTGCCATGGGGTTGATACACAAGAAAGCATGGAAAGGATGAGAAGGGACTTGGCAAGGTTGGAGGAATGGTCAGAAGTATGGCAGTTTGGATTCAGTACAAAGAAGTGCAAAGTAATGCACCTGGGAAACAAAAACCGAGGGGAAAATTACACAATGGGGGGAGGTAGTAACAACAACAAAAATGGAAAGGGACCTGGGGGTAATCATATCAGATGACCTTAAGATTGGCAAGCAACGTGAGAAGGTGGTAGGGAGGGCTGGGGATACTGGGATGTATAGGGAGAGGCATCACCAGCAGAAAACAGGAAGTTGTTATCCCCCTGTACAGGCAGTTGGTGAGACCCCATCTGGAGTACTGTGTCCAGTTCTGGAGACCCCATCTCCACAAGGACATAGACAGGATGGAGGCAGTTCAGAGGAGGGCAACTAAAATGGTGCAGGGTCTGCAAGAGAAGCCACACGGAGAGGCAAAAAGGAGCTTAATATCTATACCCTGAGGAAAGGAGGAGAGGGGGACATGATAGAAACGTTTAAGTACCTCAGTGAATCAACAAAGTCCAAGAGGGTAGCATCTTTCTGAAAAAGAAATGTGCAAAAACAAGGGAACACAATTTGAAGGTAGAGGGAACGCTCAGGGGCAATGTGAGGAAGTATTTTTTCACAGAGAGGGTGGTGGATGCATGGAACAGCCTTCCTGAGGAGGTTGTGGGGTCTACAACTGTGGGAGAATTCAAGAATGCAGGGGACAGACATAAGGCATTTTTTGTGGGGGGTAGGAAGAAATAGGCTGTTGGTTAAATAGGATCTGCAGCTTATCCTCTAGGTAGGGAAATGGGCAGACTAGGTGGGCCAAGCAGTCTTTATCTGCCGTCAAAGTCTATGTTTTTCTATATTTATTCACCCACAACTTCTTAAAAATGTTAAAAATAATTGCTGTGGATCTAGCAGGGCCAGTATGTGTACTAGTCAGAACCTCATTCCTTATTGATGAAGTGTGATATGAATGGAAACAGACTATAATAACCCCAATTTTAAAAAGGGTACCAATCAGTTATCAGATTGTAGGCCAATAGGCCTTATGTCTATAGTGGGTGAAATAATGGAAACTATTTTGAAGGACTATTGCATTGATGTGGTTGGCAACAGTTGTAGAATAGACATTCAGATAGATTTACCAGAAACCATTCATGTGTAACAAATTTAATCAAATGTGTAAACACTTTAGTGAGATATGTGATACGAGTATAATCAGTGACATCATATATTTAGACTTTTGCAAAGCTTTTGAAAAGGTCCCCCATGGCAAATTAATTCACAAAATAAACACAATGGAATATGACTAAAGGATAATCAGACGGATTCAGAATTTGCTTATAGGAATATATCAAAATGTAAGGATTAAAAGAGTATTAACCAAAGATGTTGAGGTTGAAAGTGGAGTTCTAGAGGGATCTGTTTTGGGGTCAATTTTGTTCACAGCATATTTGAAGGATGTGCATGTTCTCTGACAAAATTTGCAGATGATACAAAACTATGTGGCCCAGCATTAAACATAGAGGACATCTTTAAATTAAAAACAAACCTTGAGAAACTGTATTGCTTAAGTGGGTAATGACTGGGGAATGGAGTTCAACTCAGATAACTATGTTGTACTACCCTTTGACAATAACAACAGCACAACAACGTGTGACATAGGAGGTAAACTACTCAAGAATGTTAGAGAGGACATAGACGTTGGTATCTTAATGCAATCGAGCCTTAAATTAACAAATAACAACAGGACCACCAGAGTGAAAGCCACAAAATGTTTGTATTGCACTAGAAAGAACGTTGTTAATAGATCCAGAAGCATCATTATACCATTTTATCAAATATTAGCAAGACTACATCTTGATTATTTCTTCTAAATGTGGTCACCATATTAATGGGGAGAAATTAATACTCTAGAAAGCGTACAGAGGAGATTTACTACAATAATACATAGTTCCAAGGTTATGGATTATAGTTCCAGATTGAAAACTTTAGGTATGAATTACATTGAGAGGAGGCGTTCTTGTGGGGATGTTATTCCAATGTACAAACTATTGAAGGATGACCTGCATTGTCCAGGAATGGGTTTTTGAATTTAAAAACACTGAACACTATATTAGAGAGCATGATCTACAACTCAAAGGGATTCATTGCAAAACTACTAAGAGAGGATTCTATACACCAAGAGTTGTTAAACTTTGGAATAATCTGCCACAGGAAGTGGTCACTGCATCAGGCATAAATACAGTAACTTTGGTAAAAAAAATACTGGATGATAACATAGATGGGTCTGAAATCTATGTCTATAGCCACTAAGTAGTGGGAAAGTTAACCTGAAGTGCCATTAGGCTCAATTATACCTCTTTACACCATTATAACAATAATAATCATAGTAGATTTGAGATACAGTACAACAAGGCCTTCTTATTCTTCTTATGTTTGTATTCAGTGGAGTCCATCAGGACGCAGTGCCATACCATGGATTTCTGCATGACAAATGGGATTAATTGCCTTCAAAACTGTGTTGTTTCCTTCAGATGCCCTGCTGAATTTGGTAGTATTGTGTTGTAACCTGGTGGGCACCACTATATGTTACCATTACCTTTCTTTTTTAAAAACAAATGTTATTTTCTTTATAAAGATTTAACTGAAGTAACAAATAAGACAGTTGCTGCCATTATGGCACCTAAACTTGTAGTCAAAAAACTCAATGAGGTCACATGACCAAGGAAGTTACAGATCAGTGCACAGCCAATACTAATGATTCATTTGTTATTGAAGCTGCCATCATGGTGTTGCCATTCATCGATGGTGTGATAGGATGACCTGGATGAGAGGTCTTATTTAACTGATAATGCCCTCAAACCTGATAACATCAAGATTGCTGATGATGACACTTTAGTTTTGTACTGTCTTCAGGAGGATTTGAGGTGGAGGTATGTGTTATAGTCCATGTACTAACAGTGCTGCTGGCACTTCTGGTAGTTTGTGAGGCAGACTGTGGTTTTGCCAGTGCCAGTGGGAGTCTGTTTAGAGATTTTAGCATGAGGTACAGGAGTGAGATGGTAGAAAATATGACTTGGACAAGGGAATAACCAAATGGACAGCTGAAGCTGATTCATGGTAAGTCAAGTTTCAGAAAGGCTGAGAAACCATTATTGTCAAGATCTAGCCAGAAGCAGTTTGGTGAGGCAATATTACCATATGCACTGAAATATCTTCCTGATGTGATTTGATATTGCAGGGCATTAGTTGAAGCACAATTCCAGTTGAGGCAGTAGGGCAAATGACTTTCTTGTCTTGCCAGAATTTGACAGGATTACTTCTTGAACAGTGACTTGGTTAAAAAAGCCTCCACCATGTTCTTTAATTAGATGTCTGTGTCTTCGTCCAAAATGTATGCACAGTGTCAGCAGTCAGTGTCACACCTCCCAAATGTCCTTTGTGTCTCCAGATCATTATTATCCAATTCATCTCCATGTCACACTTACTCCTGGCACTGGAAGTATCAAAGTCAATGGAGGTGAAGTAGCAGTATGAGCAGGAGGAGGAGGTAGAATTTTTTATCTGTGCTGCATCCTTTCTAATGCATGCAAAAGCTTCTGTTTGATTATAGTCGCATCCAGGGGAAATGCCCATTTCCTTATACAGTTGTAATAATTGACATGGTCACATATTTCCAAAAATTGTAATGATATCTCTAGAGAAATTCTCTGCCTGCCTGCAGTACAACTGTATGAGGATACAAACCTATAAAATAGCCAGAAGAAGAAAGCTAATTTGGTCTACTGCATATGCTCGGGAAATGATGCAGGGTCCATGGCATATGACAATGACCATGCCCCCCCCCCGTGTATTCAACCCCCTTCCTTCTCCCCCTCCATGGTCCCATCGATTCTGTAAGTGTGCATCCTAGGTCCTCTTAAAAGCTCCCACAGTCTTTATTGAGACCACCTCTTATGGCAGGTCATTCCAAGTAGCCACCACCCTCTCCATATAGAAATGCTTCCTAACATTCCTCCAACCCCCCAATCAACTCTAAGTTATGACCCCTCATGGTTCTTTTGTCATTCATTTTAAAGAGACCTTCTCTTTCCACTCTGTTTATCCCCTTCAAGTATTTGAAAGTCTCTATCATATCACCCTTTTCCCTCCTTTCTTCAAGGTAGTAAATCCTTAGGTCTTACAGCCTCTCCTAGTAGGACCTATTCTGTTGCCCTTAGATCATCTTGATTGCTCTCCTTTGGATCCCCCCCCAGTATGCTTATGTCTTTCTTGAGGTATAGATGCCAATACCTTACCCCTTATTCTAAATGTGGTCTTACCAGTGACCTGTACAATAGCAAAATTACCTCACTCCACCTACTACTAAATCCCCTTGCAATAGACACAAGCATCCTGTTAGCCTTTGCTGCTGCCTTTTTGCATTGAGTTGTGTGTTTTAGGTCTCTAGTTATCACCACACCCCAGATCCTTTTCTTCTTCTGAAGCAAGCTACCCCCCAGGTAATACTCTGTCCAGGATTTGTTGCCTCTATATGCATCACTTTGCACTTTTTGTCATTGAAGCCAAGTTGCCAGATTCCTGACCATCTCTCAAGCTTACCAAGGTCCTCCATCAGGTCCTGTATCCCTTCCTTTGTGTCCATCCTCCCACAGAGTTTGGTGTTGTCTGCAAATAGGCAAATCTTTCTCCTAATGCCTTCCCTGATGTCACTTACAAAGACATTGAGCAACATTGGCCCTAGCACTGCTCCCTGTGGGACCCTGCTGGTGACCTCCTTGGTGATGGAGAACTGTACCCCCACCACTGCTCTCTGGCTTCTGCCACTCAGCCAATTGTTTACCCATCATACCATTTTCTCTCCTACCCCTAGATCTGTTAGTTTCATTATCAGCCTCCTGTGTGGTACAGAATCAAAGGCCTTCTGGAAATCAAGGTATATGATGTCCAGCGCCTGTCCTTTGTCCACCCACTTGTGATGCAATCAAAGAATTTGATCAGGTTCATTTAAAATGATCTGCCAGCCACAAACCTGTGCTACCTTCTGTCTTGTAGACCATTCTTCTCAATGTATCTCATCTGCTTTTTCTTTAGTATCGTCTCCATGAGCTTACATACAGTACTGTAGAGGTCAGACTAACTGGCCTATAGTTCCATGGGTCATCCTTGGGTCCGCTTTTGTGGAAGGGCACAACATGTGCCATTTTCCATTCCAGTGGCACCACATCTGATTCCAGGGATCTATTGAAGAGAATTTCCAGCTTCTCTGTCAGTTCCTCTGCCAGCTCTTTCAGCACCCTAGGGCGTATGCCATTTGGTCCTGGTGATTTGTCCACCTTCAGAGCCAGCAGACCCTTCCTTACTCTTTGAATCTTTATCATTGCTTCAGATTCCCTCCAGGCCCCCTCCCTTCTTCATACTCCATGTAGCAGTGGTCCACCCTTTTCTGTTGTAAAGACAGAGCAGAAGTATTCTTTAATACCGCTGCTTTACTCATGTCTTCATCTACCCATCCATCACATTTTCTTAGCCTAACTATACTGTCTTTTTTGTCCCTCCTTTCACTTACATAGCAAAAGAAGGCCTTCTTCTACCTCTTTATGCCTTCAGCTATTGGAGCTCTTTCTGCACCTTAGCATGCTGTACCTCCCTTCTTGCCAAGTTAGCCAGCCTCAGGTATTCTTCCTCATCTTCTTCCCTTGCTGTTCTCTTGAATTTTCTGTAGGCTACCCTTTTTTCCCTCACCACTCTGGCCACCTCAAAGTTAAACCAGGTCAGTGATCTGGCTCCTGATTTCTTCCCTCTCAGCTTTATATTCAATTCAATTCAGTTCAACTTTATTTTTATAGCGCCTTTCAAAACCAAGGCGCTTAACGTAAAAACAGAAACAGCCAATATAAATAACATTAAAACATAAAAATTACATTATCCATCACTAGAGAAGGCCAGATCAAATAAATAAGCTTTAAGCTCAGTTTTAAATCTACTGACAGTTGGGCATTATCTCAACCAACGAGGTAGAGAATTCCACAGGGCCAGAGCTGAAAAAGCAAAGGCACGAGAACCAGACATCTTTAATCGTACCCCAGGAATCTCTAGAAATCCCTCATCAGTGGAACAGAGAGGATAGAGGGGGCTGTAAGATGCCAGGAGATCTTGCAGGTAGCTGTTTTCCTGATCATGTAGGGCTTTGAAGGTTAGCAAGCCAACCTTAAAGGTAATCTGCCACTGAATAGGCAACCAGTGCAGCATGCGGAGCACAGGCATAATATAACTGGTCTTAGATGTCCCAGTCAAAAACCTGGCCAAAACGTTCTGCACCAGCTGCAAGCAGTGGATATCAACTCTTGGAAGCCCTAGGTAGAGAGAATTGCAGTAGTCAAGATGGGTCGTAACAAAGGCATGAACCAGTGTTGGAAGATCATCTGAGGGAACCAGATGTTTCACCAGGGCAATATTCCTCAGATGATAAAAAGAGGATTTGATGACAGCTGACTCCTGAGATTTTAAGGCCAAGCCATCGTCAAAAATAATGCACAGATTACGCACCTGGTCTGAGGTAGTGAGTGGCACACCACCAAGTAATAAACCTGATGGTTGTCCAACCCCCAAACCCACCCTTGGATGACCTGGGTCCACAACCAACACCTCAGTCTTGTCTGGATTCAGTCTCAACCAACTGGAACTCATCCAAGATCTGATCTTGGCAAGGCAACTATTCAGCACGGAGACTGCATCATTCTATTGGGGCAGAAAGAACATATTCAGCTGAGTATCATCTGCATAGCACTGAAAACTCAGACTGTATCACCTAATAATATCTCCCAATGGCAGCATATACACTGCAAACAACATGGGGGCTAATATAGAGCCCTGTGGCACACCACAAAGCAGAGAGTGAGCGCCAGAGGAATACAATTATATTATACAATCCTTTGTGGCTATTAGAGTGGCTTCTTTGATGATGGCCCATGTTTCATCCACCCCATGTCCTCTTCAATTCCCATTAGTTGTTCTCTTAGCACCTCTTCCATCCTCTAAACATTTGCCCTCTTGAAATCCAACAGTCTGGTCTTGGTGGGGATGTTAGCCCTGCTCATGTCCAAATTGAACCACACTGTACCCAGCAATGTTAACATGGCAAATTGTGTTCCCTACCTACTGCTTTCAAATATGGTTGCAATTTATGTCAGCAATAGCTCTGCTGATTCCTTAATGAGTATTGCATTCTGCTTGTGCTGCTGCTGAGATGACTTAGATGAACAACAGTAGTAGTGTCACTAACACTTCCTTCACAGCCATCATTTTTACTGTCATTTTCACCACCACACTGCAAAAGTGAACATGAACATCACCACTAGACTTGCTTTGATGTGTTGCTGTAAGGAATGTCAGATAACGGTGTATGTTGCTCATGTTGTCTCATCAAGGGAAGGACCATGCTAAGGGTTACTGATTCAGCCCTGACATAATTGATGGCTTATTCATAAGTTCTCAGAAGTGCATAAAGCTTTTGCAGCACATACTGCTGCACCCAGAACAGTTACCCTCACAGGCCACATTGTTGAATTCCATAGACTGGAACACAGATTTCTGTTCCACCAGTCTCCACCACATAAAACCCAGTTCTGCCATGTTTTTAATTAAGTAACACTGTGGAACTTTGTGCTTGTCCTATCACTGGTGGATCAACTTTACATGTTTGGGCAATGATGGAAATATCTTGTGATGCCCTATGCAGTGTCAAGTATTTCTTTTAGCTGTGTATGTTTGTCAAACACATGACTCATCACCAGTTTCAGTGAATGTGTAAAACAATGTGCATGGTGGAAATCACAATCATTCATGACCTTTATCATGTTACTCCCACTGTCTACTGAGAACATTCCCATCATAACATTGTAAGGCTATACTCAAAGGTCCAGAAGTGATTGACTAAACTGCAGAATGTTGTCCCCACTGCACTTTCTTTCCATGACTGACACATTAAATGAGGCAGTTCCTCTAGTATTGTGCCTCTGTAAAGTTGTCTGATTTAATAGAAGTCCTACAGGAGTTTGTGGTAGTGAAAGTGGGTTGGAAATGGTAGTGGTGCTGCTTGATGTGTACACAGCTTAAGGAGCAGTGACCCTTAGGAAGCTATGGTTTGCACAATTGCTCCAGGTGTCAGTACTGAAATTGATACCATCCCCCTCTGCCTCATTCAGAAGTGTTGCCATCTGAGTGCATACTGACTCGTACATATAGTATTAGGGAGAACTTGCCTGGAAAATGTGTAGTCTGATGGAATAAGTATTTAGGCTTAAGTGTATGCTACATTCTTTGAAAACAGATGTCCTCTACCTTGAAGAATGGCTGAAGATCAAGAGCCCTCATCAAGATCACTGATTTACAGTGATTAAAGAAATGAAATTCCATTTTCAAAATGTGAAATTCTGGGAATTGCACCAGTGATTGTAAGTCTAATTTTTGGATGTTACAGGGATTCTACTGACATTCTTTTATTATATGTATAAATGATCAGAATAAGCAAAGGCTCAATATACAGAACATTAAATGAAGCAAACTAAAAATAGTACAAAACAACAGTTATAAGAAAAATACAAAGAAAAATACAAGTTTTGTAGATTGATTGATCTGGTATAAAATGCCAAATTCCATGAAATTTTATGTTTTTTTGAGTGTGCAGGCAGTTCAAATTTTGGAATTTTCTGTTTGTTTTTTCCAGTAAAAACAATATACCAGCATCCATGTCCATCATTTCCTCAATCTGTTCTGTGATTTGTGTGCAAGCTGGGTGACTTGAGCCCAGTTTAATGCAGACATGTAATTACACCAGTAAAATGAGAAGACTGACAGGGAGCTCGGGGAGTAAATCTGGAGGGTCAGTGGCAAAGGGTGTATGGTTATAGTAGGAGACTTCAACCTTCCTGCGATTGACTGGCAGATCATGACTACCACAAAAGCCAGGGAACAGGTACTGCTTCAGGTTATCCAGGACAGTTACCTAGAGCAGGGAGTGACGAGCCAACCAGGGAGGGAACATTCTGGATATTGTGTTAACAAATGGAGACCAAGTCCAGGATGTGGTCGTACAGGACCCACTAGAAGGAAGTGACCACCGCTCAGTGTGGTTCTTCCTCAACATAGGGAAGGAGTTGGCTAAGACCAGGATGAGAGTGTCTGACTTCAGGAAGGTGGATTTTGCCAGGATGGGCAATATCCAAGAGGGGAACCTTGATACAATCAGCCCGGGGATGGATGTGGAACAGAAGTGGTCAATCATAAGAAAGGGTCTGAGTGAGGCCACAGAAATGTGTGCAAAGTCTCAGCAAGCAGTCCAGATTTTTCTTCTAGAATATCTACTGCTGGCCAATCTGCTTTTTGCTGCTTTCCAAAACTTTAGTCCTCACTTCCCCTTCCTATTCATTTTGCCTCTTCTCCTTCCTCCCTAAAGTTTCTTCTTTCTGACTTTTGTCATCCTACCTACAACTGCTTGTGACTCTTCTTTTTCTCCATTCTCTAGTCTTGCCCTCTTCTTACTGTTCAGCTATGTTTTCTTTCTGTGTTTATTAGACTGTGTGTTATTTTCTAGACGCCTTCATTTACTATTCGGCCTATAATATTTAGGATTCTGCTTGTAAAACTATATTATTGTATTTTACCTTTTTTTATTGTTAGTGGTCTCCTACTCCCCTCTCCCCTAGGAAACATCTAGAAATTAGTTGTTTTCAGCTCAGTGTGTACTTCCTGGTTAAAGTTTAAATAAATAAATAAAGTCTCCAAATTAAGGTGCTTCAGTGGTTGTGCTATTGCCTTACTTTAATAAAACTGCTGAGTTGGTACAGCGATGTCAACCAGGATACAATGCAGTAATAGTGCAGTATTTCACTAAATGCTGTGGTATACTGAAGGGAACAGAGTAATTCAGTGGCAATTAAGCCCTTTTGCCATGCAATATTCTGTGATGTCATTTAATGCAAGTTACTACATGGCAGTGTGGCTGGATCTGTTGTACACCTCGCCTTAACTCATACAATTCCACCTTCACCTGAGGTGACAGGTTAACAGCAGTATGATTGCTAGACCCAAACTCTCTGTCACTTTCCTCACACAGTGACAGATCAGCAGAAGTGGGCTTGGTGATGCTACTGCTAGTAATGTTTGGTTTGGGGTTTGGTCAGGGGGGCATCATTTGTTAACTCAAGGCAGACAGGCAATCTTCTATGCCCATGATGTAGAGATGGCAGTGGCCCTTCTGTGCCACTGACAATGGCAGCTGGTGTCCTGTTCATACAAGAAGAATGGGCAGGTGGCTTGACTTTACAGACAGGTATTGATCATTTATACCCACTCGGTAGGGGACCACAAAGAACTCGAAGGAGGAGGAGTGGATAGCCTGTACCTCCTACCACAAAGTACTCAAAGCAGAAGGAATGGAAGGCCTGTGTGCTTCTGGTTTGATCAGAGAGCTTTCAGCACCTGAAGCACTGGATGAGTGGCAGTGGCTGGTAAATGTGCTGCTTTCAGTGGGTGTGGAATCAGTTGATTTCTGAGAACTAATGAACCATGGTTTCTTTGGATGGACTATCACATGCCCAGGCCTAGCCCTACTCTCAGGTTGACCATGCTCCACTGCTATAACTCTCAGTTCCTCTCCTCACTTCTTTGTTACCACAACCACTTTCAAAACTTAGTGAAGCTAACATAGCGGAACTTTTCTCTGCTCATTTCCTCCCCCATGCTTCCCATTCACCTCCAGTTCTTTTCCTTGTGGTTTCTTCACTGATCGTAGTTGTACACATGCCTGTCATGTTGCCCACTAGCATTCATTCCACTCCTCCTCACTGTCACTCTGAGTCCTGCAGTGGTGGAGTAACCAACTTCACTTAGTTTTCAGAAAGGCAAAACAAACAAATAAATAAATAAATAAACAAACAAATAAACAAATAAATAAATAAATAAATAGAGCTGATTCAGTGTCTCACAGCCCACACCACAAGAGAAGTCAAATTATTTGTCAAATAAATCCTTCACCCAGTCTGCAGCTCTCCCAGTCTGCAGTACTTAATTCTGCCTAAGATGCTGCTGCTGGGATAAAAAATATAAAAATGGATTCAGTGCTCTTTGCCACCAGAACTCAAGAAAATGAATCATTGTCAAATAAAGCTTGTATAAAGCTTCCTTTTGCCTTGCCCTGTCTAGTATTTTTATGGAATCTGCTTATTCCTATAGCAGGGCCTATAGCTGCCAGTGCAGATTCACATTGGTGGCTATTCTCCATTGCAGGCACACATGGTACTCATCGGGCCATGGACCTCTGTACCCACAGAATGATGCACCTTGGGTGTATTCTCAGCCAGCCACTGGGCCACCATGCATACCTCTTCAGCAGCCCCAACCCCTGTGTGCAGCTGCATAGGGGTGATCCCACGGACACAGGCAGGCATCCAATGGGATGCCTGGACCTGGTCCACTAGTAGATCACCTGCACCTATGGGGCACCCCAGCATGACAGCTGCTGTGGCACTGGGGCAGGCAGGTTGCCGGGTGGCCACCCCAGCCCTCCAAGTGGATCCCAAAGGCCGAGGCAGCATGTTGGTGGGTTACCTGTGCCCCTACTGCACAACCACAGATGGCGGCAGCATTCTTTGGGGGGCACATACCAGACTTTGTCTGGTGCCAGGTAGTATAGACAGCACCCCCTCATCCAGTGCTCTACACTTTCAAGTGTAGCACAGTGCATGGACATGCCCCCAGACCACCCCTTCACAGATCTCATTGTGCAGGTGGAGGATCAGGTGTGTGCCAGCCCCATGCTCCCTTTTGGGAATTGGGTGCATGGGCCACAGCAGCTGCGGAGTCTCTACATGCCAAAGATACGAGGTACGTTGTCACTTTGCACATTAGAAAATAGCCACCATTGTGCATGGTCTTCATTTCTCTACAGTGTGATTTTACTAGCCCGCCTTCTGGTAACTACTGTTGAAAGCAGACAATTAGATAACAAGAATAATAATGTATGATTCTCTGACAATTTCTAATTTTTTATGATAAAGTCACTCATTTTCACATCAAATGAACTCCTTTCTCTAGCAACATCCTTTTCGTGTGTGAGAGAGAGAGAGAGAGAGATGTAAATTGCACTCAGATACACACAACATGATGAGTTCTTGATCTCCAGCATCACTGCCTGGTTACTGTAGATCATGTGGTTTGCAAACAACTTGGGCAAGCTCATTGTGTGCTCCCTGTAAAAAGTGCTGCATGATGATGTTGAAGTGCTAAACTGATGAAAGGAAATCATACCCCTTTGAACCTTCTTTGCCAGTAGCCAAAACATCAGATTTTGGCATATTCACCAGATTCTAATTTGGCACTGGAATATGCTTAAAAGAGATCATTCCCTTCATTCTGCTTTGAAGGAGTAAAGAAGGCCCTAGCCATACTCTTTTAGGGATTTCGTTCTAAGGGATGCTAAAAACCTTATCTTCAACTTGAAGAGCTCCATCAACAGTCTCCATATCCAGATGATTCCTAGGAACTTTCTTCCAGAACAAATTAAATATTCTCTTTATCACAGATAGCATTTTTTTCCCTGCATATACAATCACATGTGTGTGCATACTTATGACCATTTCTTATCATTCATAACCTGTGACCAATAACATGATAAGTAATCTGCACTTATGCATTGAGCACCAGGTCTATGAATCACTTTGGACCTACAGTATGTACAGTATATTGCTGGAGCAACAGGTACAACCTGGCGACTTTGGCATTCTTATCTTTCATTTGGCTAATCAAGCAAAACAGATTATGATCCATCACCAGCATGAATTTCTGTCCACATCAAAACGCACCTCCTTAACTCAGTTACCCACTTGGCTGCAAGGCACTCTGTATTATAGAATATCTTTCATCTCTTCCATGAAATGTTCAGCTGTTGCATAGCACAGGATATTCCTCCCCATCTACACACTGTCTTTATACAGCACTGATTCATTTTTCAGTTGTTCTATCTGGCATAGAAAGGGTTTGGTAAAATTTGGACTATTCATTGTGGATGCAGACCTGAACTGAGATTTTTTGTCAGAAAACCCCTTGACACTTGTCTGACCATGGCCAAGATTTCACTGTCTCTTTTTGATCAGGTTAGTAAGAATTGCTTCTATTTCAGGAAAAGAACTGATATAAGCCTTCTGTAGTACAATTAATCCCCCAAAAGAAACAAAAATTCCTTTTTGTGTTAGGTGCTGGACTATTGGCAATAGCCTATGTCTTAGATTTCTGGTTTCATTTTGCCATTGCCCAATACAACACGTTATTTAATTTCCAGCATCCCTGTGGCACATTCTCATGCATTAATGGTAAGCCCTGTTTTCAATGGCTTCCACTACAACCCTCAGATGGCTTTCCCAGTTTGTACTGTGGATGACAACATCCAAATATTCTTCAGCATACTCAGCATGTGGAGAAAGGATGTGGTCCACTAGTCATCGGATGGTCATTGGGGCATGATGCAGACCATGTGGTATAATCTTAAATTAGTAAAACCCAATAAGAGTGGCAGCATTTTTTCTCTCATGGTGAGAGTAACAAAGGGATGTGCCAGAACCCTTTTGTAAGAGTTAAGTTAGTAAAGTTGAAGCTGCTTAGATGGGATGCCCTGGTGGAAGCAGTTTCATCCCATTTAAGCAGCCGTCCTTTCAATAGTTAGATTATTTTACATTGCTGTCAGTTCCTGGACACACAAAACCTACCCTGATGTGCTGTCTCACTTCTCTCTTATTCCTGCTGATACAGTACAATGTTATACTTTTATGCATAATGTTGTGAGTGGGTGTTGTGAAAGGTGATCTCAAAGAGCATCAGACAGCAGGGTTTGGCAGGATTCAGTGTTTTCAGCCTTCAGTGTGATTACGATCAGGGTTACAGGCAGTAAGTGCAAAGGATATCATGGAGTGAAGCAATCATGGCTAAAACATGGAAAAAGAAAGGTACAGAAGTTGCAGGGTGTAGTGGGAGAGTGGATTAAAGAATTGTGATTGTGTGTGTTGGTGTTGCTGGTAGCTACGAGCATACAATGAGAGGAATTAAGAGTACATGAGCTGCAGGGAGTGGGGGAGAATAGATGTAAAATGAAATTCACACATACTCAGGTGTGAAACAAAGATTAGTACAGGATAAGTAAGGGACAAGTGAGAACAAGTCTGGGCATGTCTGAGAAAACTGTCCCAATTAAGCAGCAAGGGTCATCATGGGCATCCTATTTAAGCAGTTCCAGCTTTCATAGATCAACTTAACCATTGAATGGGTTCCCTGTGGGATGTCCCAATTGAGTGGACATCCTGATTATCCCTCTCCCATTTAAGTGGCTTGTACTGTAATATAGTGGGTACCTCACACTGTAAGTGTCCTATTAGATCACCCACCCTGGATATATGATACGGATCAGATTTTGAGAACTAGTTGACCTTCTGAAAGTCAAAGCAAGCTGCCTTATCCAACCCTTGATATTGCCCACATTCACAATGAGGGAACTCCCCTTACTTCAGAAGGTGTCATGATATCTACTGTAGCTGTATCATGTTTTGTATTTTTTTTATTACCATAGGCTTAAATCTCTTTTCCAGCAAATATTGTTCCTGCCTTACAGGGCTTTGGCCTCCTGTCTCAAGTTAAAGCTACATATCTTTGGCTTCCTTGATACAGTAACACAGTAAAGTTCTGATCAAATCTCTATTACAGTGAAGCATGCCAGTATGAAACTCAATTCTGTAGAACTTTCAGCAGGGTTACTGGAGAATACAATGCAATTTCAGTAGGAGTTAATCCCTTTTGTCATGCAGGAAACTGTGAAACTGCATTTCATCCTGGTGGTATCTACTGTACCTTGGTCTACTCACACGCTTTTTTTAGAGATCAGATAAGACATGGTAACATTAATCTGAACTATTGCAGACATCTCCAACCGTTGATACACTCTCTCAAGCCATTAATTCTCCTATTATCTAAGAATGGTGTATGTGCAACATGATGGCTTCATTACCTCTGGTATTTACTTCCAAGCCTTCAATAAAATAACAAGATACATTTTTGAGCAGTTTCTTTTCCAAGTAGTTTGCTCTCATAGGTCCATAATAAGAGTGCACTGAATTCATGGTTTTGTACCTCTGACATTTCAAACATTGTGATTCTTTTGGGCATGTGAATAATTCTGTTACAAGGCAAAATTAAATTCATCAAATTATGAATTTTGATGAAACATAGAAACATAGACTTTGACGACAGATAAGGACCACTTGGCCCACCCAGTCTGCCCATTTCCCTACCTATTGGATAGGCTGCAGATTCTAGTTAACCAACAGCCTACTTCCTGCAGCCCCCCACTATAATTGCCTTTTGTCTGTCCCATGCATGTTTTAGACCCCACAACCTCTCCAGGAAGGTGGTTGCATGCGTCCACCACTCTCTATGTGAAAAAAAAATTCCTCACATTACCCCTGATCCATCCCCCCTCTATCTTTAAATTGTGCCTCCTTGTTCTTACACATCTCTTTTTCTGAAAGATGTTACCCTCCTGGACTTTGCTGATTCCCTTGAGGTACTTAAAGTTTCTATCATGTCCCCCGTCCCTCCTTTCATCAAGGGTATACATATAAAGCTCTCAGTCTCTCTTCATATGGTTTCTGATGTAGACCCTGCACCATTTAGTTGCCCTCCTCTGGACTGCTTCCATCCTGTCTATGTCCTTACGTAGATGAGGTGTCCAAAACTGCATGCAATACTCCAGATGGGGTCTCACCAACTGTCTGTACAGAGGAATCACTTCCCTTTTCTACTTGTGATCCTCCTATATTCCCAGTATCCCGGTTCTCCTTACCGACTTCTCACATTGCTTACCCAACTTTGGGTCATCTGACATGACTACCCCCAGGTCCCTTTCCATTATTGTTGTTGTTAGTACCTCCCCAGCTATTGTGTACTCTTCTCCTGGATTTTTATTTCCCAGGTGTATTACTTTGCACTTCTTTGCATTGAATCTAAGTTGTCATATGTCTGACCATTCCTCCAACCTTGCCAAGTCCCTTCTCATCCTTTCTAACCCCCCTTGTGTATCAACTCTGTTACAGATATTTGTATCATCTGTAAAGAGGCATACCTTTCCTTCCAGACCCTCTGCAATGTCACCTATAAAGATGTTAGAGAGGACTGTACCCAGTACTGAGCCCTGAGGTACTCCACTAGTAACCCCCCTTTCTTCGGAATGTGTTCCATTCACTATTACCTTCTGTGTCCTGTTGTGCAGCCAGTTTCCTACCCAGGCTACCACCCAGGGACCCACTCCAGGGCTGGCTAACTTGATTATTAATATTTTGTGCTGGACTGTGTCAAATGCCTTGCTAAAGTCTAAGTAGGCCATATCCACAGCCCCTTCCTGGTCTATTACTTTGGTCACCCAGTCAAAGAAATCAATTAGATTTGTCTGACATGACCTTCCTGCTGCAAATCCATGCTGCTTTGGGTCCTGTGCCCCGCTGGCCTCTAGGTACTCAACAATTCTTTCTTTCAGAAGTTATTCCATCATTTTCCCCACCACTAAGGTTAAACTAACAGGTCTGTAGTTTCCTGCTTCTGCCTTGCTCCCACTTTTGTGAAGGGGAACCACATGTGCCCTTCTCCAGTCGTCAGGTACCACCCCATCCTCCCATGATTTGTTAAAAAGTGTAGTCAGTGGTGTCACCAGGTCCTCCCTTAGTTCTTTTAGGATTCTAGGGTGAATCCCGTCAGGCCCCATTGTTTTGTCCACCTTGAGTTTTAGGGGTTCTTTCAGGACTCTTTCTTCTGTAAATGGACTGGCATCAACCCCACTACCCAGAGTGCTTCTATTGTTTGCTTTAGGTACCTGTAACTCCTCCTCTTCTTCTTTTGTGAATATTGAGCAAAAGTATTAATTCATTATCTCAGCCTTTTCACTGTCTCCCTCTGCCCACCTCCTCTCTCTCCTTTATTAATCTTCACTCTCCCTCCCTTAACCTTTCTATGCTCCCTAATGTACCTATAAAAGGTTTTATCCCCCTTCTTAACTGAGTTGGCTATCTTTTCCTCGGTTTGGGCCTGTGTTTTTCTGACTGCCTTCCCCACTTCTTTCTGCTTTAATTGATACAGTTCCCTGTTGTGCTCCTTCTGTGATTCCTTATACTTTTTGAATGGTTCATGAACATCCATAAAGTTTACCAACTGTTCTTCAACTCAGTTTGTGAACCATGTTTATGAACCATTCATCAATACAGAATACATGATGTTGTTGAACCTTTAAAGTACCATGTTGAACAGAGACAAAAATAATTTACGTAACTAATTTGCATATTGGATTGCATGGTTTTCTACTATGAGGGGTAAAAGTATCACAAAATCAGAACCAGTTCTATATGGGAGTAGAACATATATGCTTTACAAGGTAGTTAACTATTTGAGAACCCAAAATGATTAACATTTGCACTCACCACATTAGGAAGGTTTCAGATTCTGCAGACATAAATAGCAACTAGGCATTGTAGTTAAGAAAGGAAGGCAAACAGTGGTCCATTTGAAAGAAGAATGAATGAAAAAGTACAGTACTTATAAAGTAAGTTATTGGTTAGGGCTGCATTCTGGTACATGGTTCAGGTAAACTCAAAAGGAGCATTCTTGAGCAGCATTGCCCTGTACCTGCAGTGCTGTGCAGTTCTGGCCATATTCATGGGCCTGAACCACACATCACCAGTGCCCCCTCAACCTGCATTCCTGTGCCAGGTGTGTGGTGGGTCCAGCATGGCGATCAGCCATGGTCACCCAATAAGATGGCCTGGCTGTTGTGTGAGTGGAGCTCTGATCTTCATGATATGGACTTGTGGGATATGGCAGGTTTTTCAGGGACTGTTGTATCCTTTAAAGAGATGGCTGTTCAGACCATTGTTATTGACAAACCGCTGGTCCTTCTGATATGCTCTGAGGGCCTGGGGTGACAGGTTGGGTGTGGCAGTATGATGTCCACTGCCTTGTGAGGTTAGCAGGAGGGGGGAGTGTAGGCGGCTACTAAAGGGTTCCTAGCTGAATAGCTGGAGCCCCCTCTGCAGCTGCCCAAATATGGAACTGTCATTTGGTACATGGTGTATAGCCATGGCATATTCCCAGCCACCCTCCTCGTGAGGCCACATACGTAGCCTGCACCTGGTGTGAGTCGAGGGTGAAGAAGTAGCATAGAACCCCCACTGTAAATACACATAATATCTGTACCACCTCCACTGTGAGGAGGATCATCTTAACAAAGCCTACACACTGCATATCTGGGGTGTGTAGGCTTTATGACTATATAACTATAAGTTTTGCATACTTTATGTTCTCACTGTGCATTTATTTATTTTCCATGTCTGCTTCTCCCTGCTGGGGTGGGCTACTCCTTCCACAGCCCCCCCAAACCCTGTCACCCAGCCTTCCAGGGACTTATCTAGATCCTGGTATTCCAAACAGCTTGCACTCCCAAGGCAAGGGTCAGCAGCTCTGGCTTGCTGATGGAATGGATCCAGTTTCTGGGAGAGGGCACAATAGCCTGGATGCAAAGCCTGCAAGGTGTCATAGTAATTCTGCCCCTTTCCTGGCCATTTTTCCAATTTCCTCCCATCAGAGGAGAGGAAGTGCAATGCTGTCCATACACACCTATCCATGCTCCCGTGCTTAGGATGTCAGTGGCCACTGTTCCTCAGTTCCCCATGTTGCGGTCCTGGCTGCCTGTACCCCCACCCACCACAAGGGCCAGTGTGCCCCCTCCACAGAGAAGGAGAGCTGTCCTTAGGACGCTTGATCCTCCTCTCCCTGGCTGACCCCCAGAGGTCAATCCCACCCCCTGGGTCACTGGCATGGTGGCAGGTGAGGTTTGGTGCCTTGGCCTTCCATGCCACTGGGATGGATCCTGATTATATTGCTAATGTATGTTATTTAAATAATTCTGTATACAGCCCATTGATACTGTGACTATCTACACGTGTTTTGAACAATTTAGTACTTGTAATTACTAATCTCAAACTATAAGCTGTACTTTTTACTAATTGTAAAATGAATGGCAAGAAAAGCTATTCATAAAATCTTGAGTTTTTTAAAAGAGTAGCATTGTCATGGTTAAGTACTTTGGATGTGCCATAAAACAACTAATGGTTGAATGGGTCTGATTTGTACATAGGACAACATTCTTTTGAGAATAGTGATAAAACACATTATGAAATGAATTAACTGCTGTTATAAAAGCAGGTTATTTCTGGTCACCAAAAATATTGATGGACTTTGCATATAAATGTTCAGTGGAGGGATTTCATGTACTTTCATGGTATGAACCTTTATGCACTGTTTTATTCATAAATATTCATGAACAGAGTAAAACCATTTAATATTAATTTACAATCCATGAACATTCATGAACAATTTAATGCATACTTGTTGAATGTTCATGAGCTGAGTTCATGAACCCTTCATGAATAATTCAGGAACATTCAGGAACACATTATGATCATTTCAACTGGGCTGTACCAGTTTTGTATATGTCCCCATTTCTCTACCTCAGATGTACCATATACTGTACATGGTTACTCTAGCTTTTCTTTTGGTTGTTTTTCCCAAGATTCTGTCTTAACATCATGGGAGTCCTGAGGTGAAAACCCCCATATTTTTGGGCGGCACCTCCCTATAGGTGAAAAGCAAGTAAGATAGTTATGCTTCTCAATTCTTTCCTTTCTCATTTACATACTTTTTAACATTCTCTTCAGAGTTTCATTTATCTCTCTATCAAGCCATTGGTCTGTGGGTGATAGGAGGAGGTATGTACTGTCACCACGTCAGCAGTTCTTCAGGAAGGTTGAGTTAAAATTGTTCCCTTGATCTCTTAACACCTTTTTGGTACTACAAACCCTGTTAATTAATTTTGCCTACTCTTCAGTAATTCATTCAGCAATCAGAATCCTAAAGGGGAACTGCCTCAGTTCAACATTTACTATAATTACTTATCACAAGTATAAACTGGTTAGCCTTTGCACTTTTATCCAAGGGCTGAACAACTACAGTGGCCTTATGTACCTACTCTCAGGATGGGTATAAGTGGTGATTTCTCCATTTTAGTTACTATGGCTAACTTTAGACATTCAGCACCTGCACTACTCTTTGGCCTGCTGGTGTACACCTTGCCAAATGAATCGCTGAAGTAACCTGCTTAGGGAGGTACACTTCTTGCCCCTTATGTTTGGCAAAGGGAATGTCATGTGTCAAATACAATTACTCTGGGGCACTATCAATTTACCTAACCCATCTTTTATCTCTGGTTGAACACACATCTTTATACAAGAGATTATTTTTTATCTTATGCAGATTATCCAGACCTTTATTATCCCTTTCATTCAAATCAAACAAAGGGTTTAGTGACTCAGCAAGCTTTTTCTCTGTTGAAATTAAAAACAAAATACCACAACACATGTCTTAGTCACAAAGGTGCTTCACATTTCTGTAACAACAATACTTCATCAATGTCTGAATGTACAGTATGTTATTCACATCTCAATTACATGAGCAGCCTTTTTCCTGTTTTGACTTCTTCATCCTTCTGTGGGTATTGTACTGTTCATATTCATTAAAGGGGGATATAACTCCCGAGTCTTGTTTCTTGGTCTGAGATCTGGTGGTACAGTAGCTACCACAGTAAGTTGATCAATGCTCCTACTACAAAACTGTAGGAGGTTAATGACATCATGCTCAATTATTACTGTCAAAGGCAAATGTTTCACTACCCCAGCCTTTAACTCAAATGATGCCCTTTGCACACTTACTTTTATCATTGTAAAATGGTAATAGGTGTCTCCATGAAAATAAGTCACATCTGTGCAAAGCTTTCCTATTTTTGGAATCTGGTAGCATATCCACTCATACCAAAGTCCGATACCTACCAGAATAAATTATAATGACAGTCTTGACGTTAATGACAGTCATAAACCTCCCCTAGTTTTCCAAAACTAGCTTTGGTGGTTAAGCTTTTTTTTTCCTTGGACAATGCCCTGCACCATATCACACCCCCTTATAATAGCAAAGTATATAAGATGGTGCAGTCTTTCTCTATCACTACAGGGATAGCCATCACCATCTTCAGTAGTGGTGTGGCCAATGGTGCAACCCAGCATCTGTTGAAAAAGCCACATTTATCTTAATGCAGCTTTTTTTGGTATTGGTCTGAACTATGTCTTGACATGGTGTGCCATTATTCAAAGTACCAGTGGTAACCACTGTAGTTGTACACCTTGGTCTGTGTGAGGAGGCAGCAGTTCTTACCACTCTGAATGCAGCAGATGGATGATGGAGATGATGAAAAGCTTTCAGGGTGGACATATGAGCCATCTGAAAGTCCTCAGCCAGTGCCATGGCTCAGTCTTTGGTCTATGTTCAAGTTCTCAAAACCATAGTTTCAACTCACCTTGGACAAGTTGTAGAAACTGCTCCAGTATTATCCCTTTAATGATTTATTGGATATTTCCCTCTTTGCTTGTAACAATTTGGAGCAAAGTTCCTCGGTATACAAGATGACATATCAAGGATTATCATTTTGATTTATTTTAAGGGCTGTGAACCACTGGCATTATAATTCATCACTTAGGGTTTCCTCCTACTATAATCAAGCTGCCACCCATGACATATAGTAGACAACATCCCTAAGGGACAATTCCTACATATTAAAAGTAATTATAATTTCATGGAAAAGTATGATGTGGCAGCATTAGATCTGGAAAACAGATTTATTGAGAGAGGGTACAATGTTGTACAACTACATGAGACAAACATTGCTGTTAGGGATATACCTAGAGGCTCAGCATTGTATGGAGGGCCTGGGAGAAAACAAGATGATAGCAGGCAGAATTTTGTTACCAACATTTCTGTACAAGCACACAGGGTAGGGGAGATTATACTGTACAAAGAAACTGAAACATTTTAAGGGGTGATGTACACTTAACAGAATATCATTCTAATGTTCTGTGTCTCTCCTACAGAAGGGCCAAGACACTCAGAGACTATCTTGCCCATAGTAAATTCAGCAGACCTGTTACACAAACTTGGCTCTGCAACAAAAGTATGGGCTGCTTTCCTTGTAGGAGATGTATATACTGTCCTGTAATCACTTCATGGAAAGAATTTAGGAGTCTAAATAACAGCAAAACCTTTGAAATGCATCTGCTTATGACATGTAACACAAATGGTGTCATATATTTAGCTATGTGCAGCTGCAGTGCCTTCTATGTAGACAAAACTGACTGGGCTTTCAAATGCAGCATACTGTAGGTGAACAATGTAGAGGTATCAGACATGAGGATTTATCCTATGCCACTGGACTGCACATCAAGGGATCTATCAATCCAAGGGAACACAGGTTCACATACCAGGCAATTGAAAAAGTGGTTCCAAAATCTGGGGGGGGGGTGGATTTTAAAAACTTCATATTACAATGAGAAGGGCTCTAGATATATATTTTGGATATCTATTTTGGGGACATGTATGCCTCCTGGCCTTATCACACCTGACATTAAGTATAAGAGACAGAGGAGCCTGACCTGTGTTTGCAGTCTATTTGTTTTTGTTTTTTATGTACAAAAACAGGATCTTGGTTTACACAGACCATAGTTGCCACTAGATATACTGTTGATATTATGCCACATGTTTGTCCATATTGTATTATTTATATAATGTTTTTCTTTCATTTTTAGAACCTGCCTATATAGGGGAAGACTAAATCTACCATGGATCATCCCCCCCCCGTGCACTCCCCCCCATCCCTGCCCTCACCCCCTCTTGTCATATCTTGGTGTTTGCATGAGATGTTGTAGTAGCATTTTGGAGCTCCTGTGTACCTTTAATCTTATATGCTTATTTTTACTGGCAAAACAGTAGCATAACCTGAAATTTCTCATACTTTGCTTAGCGGAAAGATTTATTCAGTAATATTTATTAATCTTTATGTATATATGCACTATTTGTTTTTAATTCTGTCATCTGTTATCCATGTGTTCTGCTTTCTGTGTTTTTAAATCAAACTCCACCAGCTGATTGCACTTGACACTTTGTTATGATGTCAACCCTATGGGACTATATAGGTAGTGTGTTTGATTTGGTTAGCATGCCTTTGATAAAGGACATGTAGTCCAAAACTAGTCAAGGTGTGCTTGAGCACTGGCACTTAAATAAATTAAGCACTTTATTGAATTACAAGGGAGCAGCATCTATATTTGGTGGAGAATGCGGGGCTTTTCATGACTCTGATAAAAGTAAATAACCTGTCAGGCTCTACTCAGCATGGTTTTACCAGTGGCAGGTCATGTCAGACAAAACTCCTGAGTTTTTTGAAAATGTGAGTCAAGCACTAGATGGTGGTTATCCAGTGGATGTGATTTTTCTTGACTACAGTAAGGCATTTGATACAGCTGGTTTTGATAATGGAGCTGGCCAATATGGGTATGAATGGAAGATTGGTTGAATGTATTGAATCATGGTTGAAGGATTGAGAATAAAGGGTTTCACTGGTATGAGAAAACACAGAGTGGTAGGCAGTGACAAGAGGTGAGCTTCAGGGGTCAGTGTTGGGACCATGTTTTTTTAACATTCATACAACCCTTAGAGTAAGATGCAAAGTTTGCCCAGATGGAGAAATACACACAGTTCCAGAATGCGGGCATATTATGGCAGAAAATACTGGAATTATGCATGCTGCCAATTATGCCAGAGACAAATGGTGAAAAATGCAGAGTGGATGGCAACAGTTATGCATGATGCAAGCAAACACCAATAAGAAAGGACACAAACTGCAAAGCTGGTGCATACAGAAACATAAGTGGGTGGCAATGGCACAGAGCGGTGCAGTGGCAGCACAGGCAGCCAAACAAAGAAAATGTGAAAAGAACTTTACAAATGAGGAGACAGATTTACTCCTAGATGAGGTAGAGGCCAAGGCCAAACTGCTGCTGGGCAAGGGTGGGGAGAGGGAACTGTGGGAACAGCAGAAAGCCAGGAAGATAAATGTGGTAGCCAATGCCATGTGCACCCTGAGAGACCTTCAGAAATGGCTGAACGACTTAAATCAGCATGCCAGAGAGAAGGAGGTACACAACAAGTGCTGTGCTTTGGCAACAGGCAGCAGGCCAAGCGAAGAAAGAACCCTCAGTGGCCATGAACAGCATGTGGTGTCATTCCTCAGCCAGCACAGTGTGCATGGGGACATCGACCTGGATACAACAGGAATGCAGAATGGCACAGGTAGGCAATGCACAACTGCAATAACAGTAATGATCTATGTGCCACTGCAGTGTGATTGTGTGTGGCTGATGGGGGGGGGCTAGGCCAGTGCAGCTGTGCAGGTGCATGGTGTTTTGCAGTATAGTGGTGGTGGTGGTGGGGTGCCGATGAGATGCAAGTAGTGATGCAGCGTATGTGGGCATGGGGTTCAAGAACGTTCTGCGGTGTTGCATGGTGTGTAGCACTGTATGGTGGAGGAGGGCTGGAGGTCCTGCATGGTGTGTAGCACTGTATGGTGGGGGGGCTGGAGGTCCTCTGCTGTTGTAAGGGGTGTAGCACTGTATGGGGCGCTGGAGGTCCTGTGCACTTGCAATGTGTGTAGCACCATAAGGGGTTGTGGGGGGCTGGAGGGATGTACCATTGCATGCTGTGAGACACTGTGAATGGGGGTGGGTCAAGGTGGGCTATTGGCAACAGGCGGATGGCCTTTGCTGTGTGTCAGCATTGTGATGGAGTGGTGGACAGCACCATCATGTGTGTGCGTGTGTGTGTGTAGTGCTGCAGGATAGCAGGCAACATCTGTCAATGTGCCCGACCATGGGGTTGCACACTGGTGACTCACATGAGTAGCAGTGCTGTGCAGGCCTACATGTAGGTGTCACACCACACACACAGGGCAACAGATGAATGTGCCATGCATCTGCAGGCACACATGTACAGAACAGGAGGCACTCTGTAGACTCTAGGACAGGACACATGTGTTCAGCAATGGCCACAGTCAGTGATACAGCAGGCATACATAGGTACCATTCCTGCCTATATGTGTCACACAGCTGGCATGCTGGGATTGACATACACTGTTGTAACCCCACAGGTACAGTGAGGGAACAAGCAGCAGAGAACACCACCACCAGTGGCACAGGCAGTGATACAGAGGAGCCCAGCACTGTCCCAACAGATACACAATACACCGACACATCACAGGAGCAGAGCACAGAAGGCACTGGATTGCTGAACAGTGAGGGCACAGCCGTTGAAGATGTTATGACAGGGATGGCAGGGACAGAGCTGGAAGACACAGTGGAGGGGTGTAACATGTACAGTGTCGACAGCATAGCAGCTAACATCGTGCAGGAGCTAAGCCCCACCACAGCTGAGGAGCTGGAGGCACAATTGGACGAGACAGCACTGTCCCTGCAGGAGCAGACAGAAAGGTCCCCCACAGACTATGCCTCCTTCTGCCAGTCATTGGTGAGACAGCAGGAGGAGCAAACAGAAATGTTGGGATGCATATGGCTGTGCCTCGACACGCCTCACAATAATCTAGAAGAACAGATGGGCAGCCTAGTGACAACCATTGAGCATGATACATGCCAAACACAGGCATCTATGAACAAGCTTGTGGAGGCCATGAAGGCCACACAGGCCTGTGTCAAGGACCAGACATGGCCATCACTAGGCTTGCAATGTCTGTGGAACAGTTCACTGAAAAGCAGCATAGGCAGACAGACAGCTTTGTCGCAGTCTTGCAGAACATCATGGCAACACAGCTTATGAGGCAACATGTTATGAGGGAGGTTGTTACACAGGCATTGGACACCGTGCATCATGACAACAGATACCAGCACACAAGACACATAGATGCATCTGTACATACCACTACAGTACAGCAGCAGACCACACAAACAGCAGGCAAAACATTGATGGCAGGACAACAGTCAACGCATGCTGCACACAGATGCAGTCACCTGCACCAGTTGCCCATAGAGCACAGGACCAGGACACAGGGCCATCCATCCCCATCACCAGGGGTAGGGCCCATAGTGGCTGTGAACTGGCTTGGGTGTCAGATGATGGTGCCACCAACAGCAGCAGTGTTGTGCAATGCACAAAAACACAGAGGCAGGATGTGTCTGTGGGAAGTAGGGTGCAGCACACTGCTCAGACATCCGTGCCTGCCATCAGACAGGCTTACCATGTCAAACAGGACACAAAGCATGGGACTGTGGTATGCGCATCAGCAAGGGACAGTGTGAAGCAGGGACAGAAGCCAAAGTCAGCTGCTGTGCAGGACACAACAACGTCTGGTGGGGGAACAGCAACGGTGCCACCGGTTGTGGTGGTGACAAGCATAGCTTCAGGGACATGTACCAATATGCCACAGGGAGAGACCGCTTGCAACTGTGATTTTTCAGTGTTTAAACCTTTTTTTATTTAGTTAATGGAGTAGTGCAGGAAGTTTTAGTTAACTAGAAACTAGAAAGTTTTTTTTGTTTTGAAAAAAGGTTTATTTTTGGTTATTTACTTTTAGTTATTGTATTTATTTGACTAGTGCTTGTACTAGTATTTTTTTTTTTGTTCTTTGTGTTATAAATTTAATTTCTTTATGGATTGTGGTAGACAAAGTGGTGGAAAGCAGGGGCCAAGAATGCAGGGAGGCCTTGTCTGCCCAGTTCGATTAAACCAACCCAGTTTTGGGACCTCCACTTCAGCCACAGCCAACCCTGCAACAGTGGTCCTCCAGCAGCAATAACAGCAGCCAAAGTAGCTGCATCAGCAAGAGGAGCAGCAGCAGCAACCGCAGCAGTTGGTTGTTGCCCCTCCACCACCTGCAGCACAGCAGGCATCATCTGGTGCCCCGCCAAATGCCTGTACTGGGACCTGCACTGAGCTCTCCCATGTGGGAATTTTTTACAGCCTCCCTGGGGACCCCACTGTGGTGTGCTGCAAAATCTGTGATGTGCTGGTCCACCAGGAGCACAAGGGTGGGTACATTGGCACTAGTGGCCAGAGAACACACATGGTTGTTCACCACCATGCTAAGTGGGATGCCAAGCTGCAGGAGGTAGTAGCCACTCCTGGAGCTGTGGCAGAGGAACATCATCCACCTGTGTATCAGTGGCGGAGAAGGGAAACAGAATTGCCACATGTGGTGGTTCCCACAGCTGACTACAAGTAAGATCTGTTAGAGCAACCTGTGACCCAGGCAGACCTGGCTGTGCTGTGAACCGAGGAAGAGGTGGTGAAAATGGTGGTGGAGGCAGCCATGCAGTGATTCAGTCATATCGAGGGGCAGAATGAAGCGATCATAAGCTTGCCGCGCAGTATCAATGGTGGTGGTGGTCAGCAACAGCCCCCATAGGCCCCTTAATAAAAAATTATGATTTACAATTTCACCTCCCAAAACGTCTCCTCAGCTTTTAATTTTTTACTTAATTCATATTTTTCTTTTGCTCCACACTAAGTATGAAATTTATGTTCAATTAATGTTTTCTTTGTTGTTTATCATAGTTGTTTATTTTTTACATGACTGATGGTCGGCAAAATGGCAGACACTGCGTGCTTTCATTACAGGTGAAATTGTCATGCTGTTATGCATGCTGTAATAAAAGTGCCTTGAAGATGGCTTTTTGGTGGCACAATTTCAACTGAAATGAAAACACACAGTGTACACACAGTTGGCGACCACATAACTTATTACATAAAATAAAGTGATGAGTAAGAACAAAAAAATTGGCATTGCAGAAAGCATAGTGACATGGGGGGGGTAGAACATTTGGGGGAGGTGGCAAATTGGATTTACCATTATGAGGACCCAGAAAGACAGTATTAACCCCCCCTCCAAAAAAAAAAAACTATTTTCTGTTTTTATTTATTTACATATTTATTTGTGTTACGTACAAAGTATGACATTTAGGTTAAGTTAATGTTTTCTTTGTGATGTTAATTTTGTTAATCCTGTATTTCTTGACCCTTGTAATGGTAAATCAGATTCCCCACCTCCTCCAAATGTCCCCCCTTCCCCACGTCATTATGCTTTCAGCAATAGATTTTTTTTGTTCTTACTCATTTCCTCATTTTGGATTATTACTGAGTCCATGAGTCACCATTATTCACTTGTCATAGACACTGGGGCCCCTGAACTGTCACGGCTAGTGTGCATAAATGGGTACTCTGAGATTGCTTTGTACTGCTTGTACATTCATTCTTCCATGTAAAGTGTAGAGTTCCATCTCATGACAACTTCAAGCTTCAGGCGGTGCTGAGGGAGGCTGTTTTGAATCTGCAGCTACCTAAATTGGTCATGGGCCTTTCCAGACAGTGCAAAGTGGGCACAGATGTGGTGTGCAACAGTCAGTATTTGCTTTACTTCTGGGTACTGCAGAAACACCTGTACCACCAGATTTAAACAGTGGGCCATGCAGGGAACCCACACAAAGCCACCATTGCTGATACATTTATACATTTCATAATGTTTGATCCATTATCACTAGCTATGAAGCCAGCTTTTAGGGATGGGGGTGCAGCCACTCAGCAGTTTCTGTCAATAGAAAGTGTAGTATGTGTTCACCTGCATGCGTCCCTGCTACACTATGCATTGAAAGCATGGCATGCTGTATAATGCCATATAAACAGAGACTTTGACATCAGATAAGGACTGCTTGGCCCACCCTGTCTGCCCATTGCCCTACCTGTAGGATATTGGATAAGCTGCACATCCAACAGCCTACTTCTTCCTAACCCCCACCAGAATTGCCTTATGTCTGTCGTCTGCATTCCTGAATTCTCCCACTGTTTTTGACCCTACAACCTCCTCAGAAAGGCCGTTCCATGCGTCTGACACCCTCTCCAAGAAAAAAATACTTTCTCACATTAACCCAGAGTCATCCCCCCCTCTATGATAACCTGTATATGCATATGTTCAACTGTCTATAATATCATGTACTGTTATTCCCGGGTCGCCCCTGAAAAGGGACCTTCGGGGCCCAGTGGGCCTACCCCAACAAAATTCAATAAATAAATAATCTTCAGATTGTGTCCCCTTGTTATTGCACATCTCTTTTTCTGAAAGATGCTGCCCTGTTGGACTTTGTTGATTCCCTTGAGGTACTTGAACGTTTCTATCATGTCTCCCCACTCCCTCCTTTCCTCGAGGGTATACATATTAAACTCCTTTAGTCTCTCTTTGTATGGTTTCTGGTGCATACCCTGCACCATTTTAATTGCCCTCCTCTGAACTGCCTCCATCATGTCTATGTCCTTGTGGAGATGGGGTCTCCAGAACTGCATGCAGTATTCAGATGGGGTCTCACCAACTGTCTGTATAGAGGGATAATAACTTCTTGTTTTCTACTGGTGATGCTGCTCCCTATACATCCCAGTACCCCCCCAGCCCTCTTTATTGACTTCAAATATTGCTTGCTTGCCTTTAAGCCATCTGATATGACTACCCCCAGGTCCCTTTCCATTTTTGTTGTTGTTACTACCTCCCCCCATTGTGTACTCTTCCCCTGGGTTTTTGTTTCCCAGGTGCATTACTTTTCACTTCTTTGCATTGAATTTAAGCACCCACACTTTTCACCATTCCTCCAGCTTGCCAAATCCCTTCTCATCCTTTCCACTCCTCCTTGTGTATCAACCCTGTTGCAGATCTTTGTGTCTTCTGCAAAGAGGCATACCTTTCCTTGCAGTCCCTCTGCAATGTCACTTATGAAGACACTGAAAAGGATCAGTCTTAGTAGTGAAGCCTGCAGTACCCCAATAGTAACCTCCCTTTCATTGGAGTGGACTCCATTTACTATTACCCTCTGTGTCCTGTTCTCTAGCCAATTTCTTTACCCAGGCTACCACTCTGGGACCCACTTCCTGCTGGCTACCTTGTTTATTAATTGTTTGTGTGGGACTGTGTCAAATGTCTTGCTAAAGTCTAAGTAGGCCATGTCTACATCCTCTCCCTGGTCTACTGCTTTGGTCACCCAGTCAAAGAAATCTATTCAATTCATCTGACATGATCTTACCATGATGAATTCATGCTGCCTTGGGTCCTGTGCCCTGCTGGCCTCTAGGTGCTCAGCAATTCTTTCTTTCAGAAGTGATTCCATCATTTTCCCTACCACTGCGGTTAAACAAACAGGTCTGTAGTTGTCTGCCTCTGCTTCACTCCCACTTTTGTGAAGGGCAATCGCATCTGCTTCTCCAGTCCTCAAGTACCACACCATCCTCCCATGATTTGTCAAAAAGTGTAGTCAGTGGTGTCACTAGTGTTCCCCTTAGTTCTTTCAGAATTCTGGGATGAATCCTGTCAGATCCCATTGCTTTGTCCACCTTAAGTTTTAAGAGTTCTTTCAGAACCCTTTCTTCTGTGAATGGACTGGTATTGACCTCCCTATACAGAATGCTTCTATTGATTGAATTAGGTACCTCCCCTCCTCTGCTTTTGAGAATACTAAGCAGAAGTATTTGTTCTGAATATTCATTCATGAAGGTCGCTACCACCACAGTCTGACTTATTACACTGCCTTCCCATCTCACCATCACAGACTACCCCAGGTAACTGTGCCTAATGTGCAGTAATACACAGACAGGAACTACCCGCTGTTTTGCCACTTGTCCACATATTCATGCTTAGGTGAATGTAAGGCAATGTGGAATGTTGAAGGACATGTCTTACAGA
Source organism: Neoceratodus forsteri (assembly GCA_016271365.2). Lineage (NCBI taxonomy): Eukaryota > Metazoa > Chordata > Ceratodontiformes > Ceratodontidae > Neoceratodus > Neoceratodus forsteri. The sequence goes on from CM057449.1 coordinate 581,487,819, forward strand.
CTCTGTCACCATATTATATAACTGGGTCAGCATGTGTGGAAAAGTATGTCTGGGAAAGGACATGCCATTTAGGACATGCATGTGCTACAAAGCGCCAGAAGCCCACATTCTCCACAAAGGAAAATGGCATGGTGTGGATGGCTCTCCCCCTCCTAACCACAGTTTCAATAAAATACCTTGGGGTTACACTTGAACCCCAACTCGACCCGGGGAGTCACATCTTAAATGTTTGTAGAACCGTAAACTGCAAACTGGGTCTTGCCTACAGGGCAAAGAAAAACTTGACTTCTGCAGCTCGCTTGGCACTGGCCAGAGGTGTGCTGCTCTCTTCACTAAGCTATGGCCTTCTCCTGTTCACTGGCACCTCCAAGGTCCAACTTGCCAGGTGAAATATGCCTATAACAACATCTGTCGCTTTGCCCTGGCTGTCCCATGTCTCACTCACCATTGTCAATTATATGACAAACTGAGCTGGCTTTCCTCGGCCAGTCACTTGAAATACGGGTTGGGCTGCTTCGTAGGAAAGGTGCTCAAAACTAGCACCCCACCAGGATTGCACAGCTTCTCCTGCCTGCTGTATCCTCCTCCTCCTACTCCCTCAGGTCTCAAGGTCTGGCGGTGCTCAAAGTTCCATATACTCAAACCCTAATGGGGGATAGGGACTTTGCTACATGTGCTTTCAGGCTATGGAACTCCCTTCCTGACCATGTATGTTCCTCCCCCTCCCCACTGTGTCTCCAGAATTCCCTGTGGGAGAACTTGAAACTGTCCTCGGTGTGTGGGTGTCCCAAACTGCCCTAACCATGTCTCCAAATTGGTCCCTTTCTGATCCACTTCCTACTGTCCTTTAATCTCTGTGTAGCATGTGCTTGATCGCCATCTGCTTACGTATTAAGTGGCCCTGGTAAATCGGGTCACTCATGCAATGTAATTACCATTGAATGTGTTAGTCTATTTTTTCTGTATATATATGTATATTTTACCTATTACTGCTCACTCTATACTATCTATGTTTATCTTGCTCTGTTGTAATTCTGTACATTGCCCCTCTTGTTGTTATGAACCTTGTTTGAACCTGTATTTTCATTGTACTCTCCTGGGTAGTACCTGAAAATAGGCATACAGATTGTCTAGTGTACCTACCTGGTCAACAAAAGCTAAATAAATAAATAAATTGTCAGCATTTCTGCTATGGTAACATTGAGTTCATGTCCAACTGCATGATTTGGTGGGTATTTATTGTTACACGCAAAAAGGCTGTGTAACATGGGCTACATTGTTCATTGGCTTGCACATGGCATACCAAATGACTCTACTCTGCTAACTGACATGGACAGGGTACCTTGGATGTGTGAATGGTGGGTGCACAGTTGACAAGTCAATACATATTTTCTGTGTTTTAAGCACAGGGGTTGATGTAGTAGAATTACTACATGGACCTCCTCTACTACTCTGAACACTGCATGAACATTCCAAATCATCACCCTCTTCATGCCTGTAGTAATCCTTTGATGTCATTTCACCACTTTTACTGACATGGCTAATTACACTAAAGGAAGGGGATACCATGCTCACTAATGTAGCTGAGGGTGAATGCCCAGCTATGGCATTAGCTCCACTCTGTTGCCAAGTCCACAGTGCCATGTGCCTGTGCTCCAGATCAGTATGCTGGCCCCCAGTGCCTAAATGGCTACACTTTTTACCACTCTTCACATGCATTTGGCAAAGATGGCATATTGCCACTGTTTCATTGCAGCCATATTGTACAAAAAATTCCAAACTAGGGATTTGGATGCCTTACTCTTCACATGTTACTGCTGGTGCTGCATATGGAACTGCACTTTTGCTGACAATGAATTGAGGGGATGTACTGCATGACGTCTGGTGTTGTGCACACTTGGACTTTGACTGAACATCAGAATCTATGACTATTACATCAAGCTCAGCAAAAGATACTGCTACATCCAAACTTTGAGAAGGAGGGGGATTGACTTACAGACTGTTTACAAACAGCCACCTCTACTTTTTTTTTCTTTGTTTCCCAAATGGGGTCACTAGCATCATCATCATAATCATCATCACAAATTCAGTTTGGATACTGTCCTCCTGTGGAGATATTCCAACCACAGACTCAATATTATCATCCACACTTTTTTCGTGAACATCCAAATGTTTTGATGGGCTAACATCAAGATCAGAAACATGAGACTGTGAGTCATCATCATGATCAGAATCATGTTCAACTACTGTGGGGGGTGAGACATCAACTGCACTGAAGTCTGCAGATTCAACCACATTTTCCCCACCTGATAAGTTTAACAGAGTTGAACTTGTAGTAATACTCATGCTGTTATCAACCATTCTCTCACTAATGTTACTACCAGCAGGGACAACAGCATCTCCAACCAGCATTGAAGTGACTGATTTTGCTGTGAAATGCAGAGTCAGAGAAATCCCTTTACTTGCACCAACTACTAACTTTCCCTTCTGCTGTGTATTGCAATGGACACGGCCACCATCACTCTTATCAATGCTAGACTTGCTAGCACCTGATAAACCTGCCTCATCATCACAACTTCCACTACTAATAGTCTTCTTGGCAGCAGAACCACAGCCAGAAAAAGCTTTGCCTAAACACCTCTTCACAGGCATTATTTTAAGATTACACACAAAATTAACAGCAACTTTATGTTTCTGTACTTTTGGGAGGATGGGAAGCAAAACCACAAATCCAGTTGCACAGGCACAACACAAGACCTGTCCTGGAATCCTTAACCAGCCTTTCAAAATCCAACAGTCAAGAAACAATACCTTGTTTTGATGGGGGTGGGGGCAACAGCAATAGCTACCTACAAAGAAGCAGGGAAAAAAAATGCTGACAGGCTGAAAAATTCAGAATACTGCAATTGTGGTGTCACAGTAGAATACATATTAATTGACAGCATACACACAGATTAAATGTCAAGCACAGAAACTTTAACTGTTCAGTAAAGTACAACACAGACAGTCATTTAAAACGACTGCAAAAATGCTCAGCAAATGGAAAAAACATAGAAACTATTAAGTGAAGTTTTCCTGTGAGTACCTCAACACAAAAATAATAAATCACTAGCTAACAACACTTGGAAAAACTGTCTTTCTCACTAATCTCCCTTTTACACCACAGATCCGCCCCTCCTCCAAAGCACACTTCTATAGTGTCTCTCAGTACAGACACTGCCTCAACTAAGAAAAGGCAGTATAGCACAGTGGTCTAAGGCTCTGAACTGCAACTTTGGTGATATTCAGCAGACCAGACCTGGGTTTGAATCCCACAGTTTCCACTTGCATACTGTGTGACCCTGAGCAAGTCACTTAACCTGCTTGTGATCCCAGGTCGCTCCTGTGAAAAAAGCTTTCAGCTTAGTGTGCTATACCTGGTTAAAAAATAAATTAACCCTTACACTGCCACAGTTTTTCTGTAAATTGCATATCCTTGCTGCTAGAGGTTATTTCATTGGGTTTGTACACTTGTTTGTTACAACATTATTACATACTTTTTCTTAATTCTCTGGTAAAAATAACTATAATTTAAAGTGAAAATATAAGTTTTCCAACTAAGCAATTCAGTGATATATATATATATATATATATATATATATATATATATTTATAGGAAATTTCAATTGTTTTTGCAAATTTGTATTCACAAAAAATATTGAAGTTTATAAAAACATCAAAATCAGTTGGATCATTGATAAAAATTTTTGACAAAAAGTAACTAATTTTCAATTTCAGGTTATACATTCTTTATATAAACACACATTTCACATTGGTTTCTCACCTACAGATTATGAGAGTGACCAGAACCAGCTACCCACTGTATGGCCATGCTGGCCCATGAGGGGGTATCTATTGGATTATGGGGTACACGTCACTAAATCCATAAAGAAAAAGTAAGAAGTAGCTTGTTTCACATGACAGGGAAGAGAATGAGTAAATCAAGGCCCAGAATGTACCCATAGCAACATCCACTGGCTCACATGACCAAAAACAAGATGGCTGACATCATCCAGTCATTTTCTGTGTCAAACTGCTTGTGACTCATTTATTGGGATAACTAGATTATGAAAGTGGTACATGTCAATAGATTACAACTTTCTTACAGCAGCAGTGGCTTGGATGAAATTTCTGATCACTAATTTCACATTATGGACCCACTTGCAGATAGCCGGAGTGCCATACCCAATCACCCAGGGCTTGGCCAAGCTGGCCAAAGGAGTGACCACTTATTGCGTTATGGGGTGCATGCCAATAAATTCAAAAAGGAAAAGTAAGAAGTAGCCTGTTTTACATGACAGGAAAGTGAATGAGTAAATCAAGGCACAGATTTTAACTATAGCTACATTCCTTGTGTCACATGACCAAAAACAAGATGGCTGACACCGTTCAGTCATTTTCTATGTCAAACTGTTTCTCTTACACATTTATTGGGATAACTAGATCATAAAAGAGATAAATGTCAATTGATTACACATTTTCTTTCCGCAGCAGGGGCTTAGATGACATTTGTGATCTCTAATTTCACATTATAGACCCACCTGCAGATAGCTGGGGTGCCATAACCAACCACCCATGGTATGCCCCTTGCTGGCCCATAGGGTGTCTACCTATTGCATTATGGGGTACATGTCAATGAATCAATAAAGGACAAGTAGGAAGTAGCTTGTTTTACATGAAAGGGAAGTGAATGAGTACATTAAGGAACAGACAGTACCCACATCTACATCCCCTGGGTCACATGAACAAAAACAAGATGGAGGCTACTGTTTGATCATTTTCTGTGTCAAACTGCTTCTGTTACACTACTGTAGGGATAACTAGATTATAAAAGTGGTAAATGTCAATGGACTACACCTTTTCTTACATCTGCAGGGGCTTCGATGACATTTCTGATCAATAATTTCACATTACAGACCCATCTGCAGGTAGGTGGGGGTTCCATACCCAACCACCCATGGTAGGACCATGCTGGTTCATGTGGGGCCCACCTGTTTCATTATGAGATACACACAAATAAATTCAGAACGGAAAAGTAAGAAGTAAACTGTTTTACGTGACAGGGAAGTGAATGAGTAAGTCAAGGCCCAGATTGTACCCATAGCTACATCCCCTGGGTCGCATGACCAAAAACAATATGGCTGCCACTGTTCGGTCATTTTCTGTGTAAAACTGCTTCTGTTACAAGTTTGTAGGGATAACTAGAATATAAAAGTGGCAAATGTCAATGGATTACACCTTTTCTTACATCTTTAGGGGCTTAGATGACATTTCTAATCACTAATTTCACATTATAGATTCACCTGCAAATAGCTGGTGTGCCATACCCAACCACCCACGGTAGGTCCATGCTGGCCCATGAGGGGCCCACCTATTCCTTTATGGGGTACATGCCAATAAATTCAGAAAAGAAAAGTTAAACGTAGCCTGTTTTACATGGCAGGGAAGTGAATGAGTAAATCAAGGCCCAGATTGTACCCATAGCAAAATCCCCTGGCTCACATGACAAAAACAAGATGGCTGACACCACCAAGTCATTTTTTGTGTCAAACTGTTTCTCTTTCACATTTATTGGGATAACTAGATCACAAAAGAGGTAAATGTCAATGGATTACACATTCTCTTACAGCAGCAGGGGCTTAGATGACATTTGTGATCTCTAATTTCACATTAAAGACCCACCTGCAGATAGCCAGGGTGCCATACCCAACCACCCATGGTATGCCCATGCTGGCACATGGGGAGTCTACCTATTGCATTTTGGGGTACATGTCAATAAATCAATAAAGAACAAGTATGAAGTAGCCAGTTTTACATGAAAATGAAGTGAATGAGTAAACCAAGGCCCAGACGGTACCCATATCTACATCCTCTGTGGCACATAAACAAAAACAAGATGGCGGCTACTGTTCAATCATTTTCTGTGTCAAACTGCTTCTGTTACATGTTTGTAGTGATAACTAGACTATAAAAGGGGTAAATGTCAATGGATTACACCTTTTCTTACATCTGCAGGGGCTTGTATGACATTTCTGATGACTAATTTCACATTATAGACCCATCTGCAGATAGCTGAGGTGCCATACACAACCACCCACGGTAGGGCCATGCTGGCCCATGGGGGGCCCACCTATTCCATTATAGAGTACATGCCAATAAATTCAGAAAAGAAAAGTTAAAAGTAGCCTGATTAACATGACAGGGAAGTGAATGAGTAAATCAAGGCCCAGATTATACCCATAGCTACATACCCTGTGTCACATGACCAAAAATATGATGGCAGCTACTGTTCAGTCATCTTCTGTGCCAAACTGCTTCTGTTGCAGGTTTTTTGTGATAACTAGATTATAAAAGTGGTAAATGTCAATGGATTACACCTTTTCTTACAGCAGCAGGGATTTGGATAAAATTTCTGATCACTGATTTCACATTAAAAACCCACCTGCAGATAGGAGGGATGCCATACCCAACCACCCACGGTATGCCCATGTTGGCCAAAGGGGTGACCACCTATTGCATTATGGGGTGCATGCCAATAACTTCAAAAGAGAAAAGTATGAAGTAGCCTGTTTTACATGACAAGGATGTGAATGAGTAAATCAAGGCCCAGATTGTACCCATAGCTACATCCCCTGTGTCACATGACAAAAAACAAGATGGCTGTCACTGTTCAGTCATTTTCTGTGTCAGACTGTTTATCTTACACATTTACTGGAATAACTAGATCATAAAAGAGGAACATGTCAATGGACTACACATTTTCTTACAGCAGCAGGGGCTGGATAACATTTGTGATCTCAAATTTCACATTATAGACCCACCTGCTGATAGCCAAGGTGCCATACTCAACCACCCATGGTATGCCCATGCTGGCCATGGGGTGTCTACCTATTGCATTATGGGGTACATATCAATAAATCAATAAAGGACAAGTATGAAGTAGCCTGTTTTACATGAAAGGAAAGTGAATGAGTAAATCAAGGCCAGACAGTTTGCATATCTACAGCCAGCGGGTCACATGAACAAAAACAAGATGGTGGCTACTGTTAGATAATTTTCTGTCTCAAACTGCTTATGTTACACATTTGTAGGGATAACTACATTATAAAAGTGGTAAATGTCAATGGATTACACCTTTTCTTACATCTGTAGGGGCTTGGATGAAAATTTTGATCACTAATTTCATATTATAGACCCACCTGCAGATAGCTGGGGTGCCATACCCAACCACCCGTGCTAGGGCCATGCTGGCCCATCGGGGGCCCACCTATTCCATTTTGGGGAAAATGCCAATAAATTCAGAAAGGAAAAGTTAAAATTAGCCTGTTTTACATGACAGGAAAGTTAATGAATAAATCAGGGCCCAGATTCTACCCATAGCTACATCCCCTTGGTCACATGACCAAAAGTCTGATGGCAGCCACTGTTCGGGCATTTTCTGTCAAACTGCTTCTGTTACACATTTATTGTGATAACTAGATTATAAAAGTGGTAAATGTCAATGGATTACACTTTTTCTTACAGCAGCAGGAGTTCACATGAAATTTCTCATCACTAATTTCACATTCCAGACCCATCTGCAGATAGCCGGGGTGCCATACCCTATCACCCATGGTATGCCCATGCTGATCAATGGGGTGACCACTTATTGCATTATGGGGTGCATGCCAATAACTTCAAAAAGAAAAAGTAAGAAGTAGCCTGTTTTACATGACCGGGATGTGAGTGACTAAATCAATGCCCAGATTCTAACCATAGCTACATCCCCTTGGTCACATGACCAAAAACATGATGGCAGCCACCGTTTGATCATTTTCTGTCAAACTGCTTCTGTTACACATTTATTGGGATAACTAATTCATAAAAGAGGTAAATGTTGATGGATTACACATTTTCTTACAGCAGCAGGGGCTTGGATGACATTTGTGATCTCAAATTTCACATTATAGACCCACCTGCTGATAGCCAAGGTGCCACACTCAACCACCCATGGTATGCCCATGCTGGCCATGGGGTGTCTACCTATTGCATTATGGGGTACATGTCAATAAATCAATAAAGGACAAGTATGAAGTAGCCTGTTTTACATGAAAGGAAAGTGAATGAGTAAATCGAGGACAGACAGTTTGCATATCTACAGCCAGTGGGTCACATGAACAAAAACAAGATGGTGGTTACCATTCGATAATTTTCTGTCTCAAACTGCTTATGTTACACGTTTGTAGAGATAACTAGATTATAAAAGTGGTAAATGTCAATGGATTACACCTTTTCTTACATATGCTGGGGCTTGTATGACATTTCTGATCACTAATTTTACATAATAGACCCACCTGCTTATAGCTGGGGTGCCATACCCAACCACCCATGGTAGGGCCATCCTGGCCCATAAAGGGCCCACCTATTCAATTATGGGTTACATGCCAATAAATTTAAAAAAGAAAAGTTAAAAGTAGCCTATTTAACATAACAGGGAAGTGAATGAGTAAATCTAGGCCCAGATTGTACCCATAGCAACATCCCCAGGCTCACATGACCAAAAACAAGATGGCTGACACCATCCAGTAATTTTCTGTGTCAAATTGATTGTGACTCACTTATTGGGATAACTAGATTATAAAAGAGGTAAATGTCAATGGATTATAACCTTTCATACAGCAGCAGTGGCTTGGATGAAATTTCTGATCACTAATTTCACATTACAGACCCACCTGCAAATAGCCGGAGTGCCATACCCAACCACCCAGGGCTTACCCATGCTGGCCAATGGGGTGACTACCAATTGCATTATGGGATTGCTTGCCTATAAATTCAAAAAGGAAAAGTAAGAAGTAGCTTGTTTTACATGACAGGGAAGTGAATGAGTAAATTAAGGCCCGGATTGTACCTATAGCTACATCCCCAGGGTCCCATGACCAAAAACATGGTGTCAGCCACTGTTCAGTCATTTTCTGTCTCAAACTGCTTCTGTTACATGTTAATTGTGATAACTAGATTATAAAAGAGGTAAATGTCACTGGATTACAACCTTTCATACAGAAGCAGTGGCTTGGATGAAATTTCTGATCACTAATTTCACATTACAGACCCACCTGCAAATAGCCGGAGTGCCATACCCAACCCCCCTGGGCTTACCCATACCGGCCAATGGAGTTACCACCTATTGCATTATGGGGTGCATGCCAATAACTTCAAAAAGGTAAAGTAAGAAGTAGCCTGTTTTACATGACGGAGAAGTGAATGAGTAAATCAAAGCCCAGATTCTATCCGTGGCTACATTCCCTGAGTCACATGACCAAAAACAATATCGCTGACAAATTTCAGTCATTTTCTGTGTCAAACTGTTACTCTTACACATTTATTGGAATAAATATATGATAAAACAGGTAAATGTCAATGGAGTACACATTTTATTACAGCAGCTGGTGTTTGGATGAAATTTCTGATCACTAATTTTACATTACAGACCAACCTGCAGATAACCAGGGTGCCATACCCAACTACCCATGGTATGCCCATTCTGGCCCCTTGGGTGTCCACCTGTTGCATTATGGGGTACATGCCATTAAATTCAGAAAGTAAAAGTAAGAAGTAGCCTCTGTTACATGACAGGGACATGAATGAGTAAATCAAGGCCCAGACTGTACCTATATCTACATCTACTGGGTCAGATGAACAAAAACAAGATGGCTGACACCGTTTAATCATTTTCTGTGTCAGATTGCCTCTATTACACATTTATTGGTATGACTAGATTACAAAATAGGTAAATGTCAAAGGAATACACCTTTTCTTACAGCAGCAGGGACTTGGATGACATTTCTGATCACTAATTTCACATTATAGACCAATCTGCAGATAGCAGGGGTGCCATACCCAATCACCTATGGTATGCCCATGCTGGCCCATGGGGTGTCTACCTATTGCATTATGGGATACATGCCAATAAATCAATGAAAGAGAAGTATGAAGTAGCTTGTTTTAAATGAAAGGGAAGTGAATTTGTAAATCAAGGCCTAGACTATACCCATATCAACATCCCCTGGGTCACATGATCAAAAACAAGATGTCAGCTACCATTCAGTCATTTTCTGTGTCAAACTGCTTCTGTTACACATTTATAGGGATAACTAGATTATAAAAGTAGTAAATGTCAATTGGATTATACCTTTTCTTACATCTGCAGGGACTTGGATGAAATTTCTGATCACTGATTTCGCATTATAGACCCACCTGCAGATAGCAGGGGTGCCATACCAAATCACCTATGGTATGCCCATGCTGGCCCATGGGGTGTCTACCTATTGCATTATGGGGTACATGCCAATAAATCAATGAAAGAGAAGCATGAAGTAGCCTGTTTTAAATGAAAGGGAAGTGAATGAGTAAATCAAGGCCTGACTCTACCCATTTCTACATCCCCTCGGTCACATGAACAAAAACAAGATATCGGCTACCATTTTGTCATTTTCTGTGTCCAACCACTTCTGTTACAAGTTTGTAGGGATAACTAGATTATAAAAGTGGTAAATGTCAATGGATTACACCTTTCCTTACATCTACTGGGGCTTGGATGACATTTCTGATCACTAATTTCACATTATAGACCCACCTACAGATAGTTGGGGTGCCATACCCAACCACCGATGGTACTGCCATACTGGCCCATGTGGGGCCCACCTATTTCATTATGGGGTACATGCTAATAAATTCAGAAAGGAAAAGTAAGAAGTAGCCTGTTTTGCATGACAGGGAAGTGAATGAGTAAATTAAGGCCCAGATTGTACCCATAGCTACATCCCCAGGGTCACATGATCAAAAACATGGTGTCAGCCACCGTTCAGTCATTTTCTGTCTCAAACTGCTTCTGTTACATGTCAATTGTGATAACTAGATTATAAAAGTGCTAAATGTCAATGGATTACATTTTTTCTTACAGCGGCAGGGGTTCAGATAAAATTTCTGATCACTAATTTCACATTACATACCCATCTGCAGAATGCCACGGTGCCATACCGAACCACCCTGGGCTTACCCATACCGTCCAATGGGGTGACCACCTATTGCATTATGGGGTGCATGCCAATAACTACAAAAAGATAAAGTAAGAAGTAGCCTGTTTTATATGACGGGGAAGTGAATGAGTAAATCAATGACCAGATTCTAACCGTGGCTACATTTCCTGGGTCACATGACCAAAAACAATATGGCTGACAAAGTTCAATCATTTTCTGTGTCAAACTGTCTCTCTAACACATTTATTGGAATAACTATATCATAAAAAAGGTAAATGTCAATGGATTACACATTTTCTTACAGCAGCTGGTGTTTGGATGAAATTTCTGATCATTAATTTTACATTACAGACCAATTTGCAGATAGCCAGGGTGCCATACTCAACTACCCATGGTATGCCCATACTGGCCCTTTGGGTGTCCACCTGTTGTATTATGGGGTACATACCAATAAATTCAGAAAGAAAAAGTAAGAAATAGCCTGTTTTACATGACAGGGACATGAATGAGTAAATCAAGGCCCAGACTGTACCCATATCTACATCCCCTGGGTCACATGAACAAAAACAATATGGCTGACACTGTTTAATCATTTTCTGTGTCAGACTGCTTCTATTACGCATTTATTGAGATAACTAGATTACAAAATAGGTAAATGTCAAAGGAATACACCTTTTCTTACAGCAGTGGGGGCTTGGATGACATTTCTGATCACTAATTTCACATTATAGACCCACCTACAGATAGCAGGGGGGCCATACCCAACCACCTATGGTATGCCCATGCTGGCCCATGGGGTGTCTACCTATTGCATTATGGGGTACATGTCAATAAATCAATGAAAGAGAAGTATGAAGTATCCTGTTTTACATGAAAGGGAAGTGAATGAGTAAATCAAGGCCCAGACTCTACCCATTTCTACATCCCCTCAGTCACATGAACAAAAACAAGATGTTGGGTACTGTTCAGTCATTTTCTGTGTCAAACTGCTTTTGTTACATGTTTGTAGGTATAACTAGATTATAAATGGGTAAATGTCAAATGGTTACACCTTTTCTTACATCTTCAGGGGCTTGGAAGACATTTCTTATCACTAATTTTACATTATAGACCCACCTGCAGATAGCTGGAGTGCCATACCCAACCACCCATGGTAGTGCCATGCTGGCCAAAGGGGCCCACCTCTTCCATTATGGGGTACATGCCAATAGATTTTGAAAGAGAAAGTTAAAAGTAGCCTGTTTTGCATGACAGGGAAGGGAATGAATAAATTAAGGCCCAGATTGTACCCATAGCTACATCCTGTGGGTCACATGATCAAAAGCATGGTGGCAGCCACCGTTTGGTCATTTTCTGTGTTAAACTGCTACTGTTACACTTTAATTGTGATAACTAGATTATAAAAGTGGTAAATGTCAATGGATTAAATTTTTTCTTACAGCAGCAGAGGTTCAGATGAAATTTCTGATCACTAATTTCACATTACTGACCCACCTGCAGATAGCCGGGGTGCCATACCCACCACGCTATGGTATGCCCATGCTGGCAAATTTGATTACTACCTATTGCATTATGGGGTGCATGCCAATAACCTTCAAAAGGAAAAGTAAGAAGTAGCCTGTTCTGCATGACAGGGAAGTGAATGAGTAAATCAAGAGCTAGATTCTAACCATGGCCATATTCCCTGGGTCACATGACCATAGACAAGATGGCAGACAAAGTTGAGTTATTTTCAGTGTCAAACTGTTTCTCTTACACTTTTATTTGAATAACTATATCATAAAAGAGGTAAATGTCAATGGATTACACATTTTCTTACAGCAGCAGGGGCTTGGATGACATTTGCAATCTCTGATTTCACATTACAGACCCACCTGCAGATAGCCAGTGTGCCATACCCAATCACCCATGGTATGCCCATGCTTACCCACGGGGTGTCTACCTATTGCATTATGGGGTACATGTCACTAAATCAGTAAAGGGCAAGTATGAAGTAGCCTGTTTTAAATAAAAGGGAAGTGAATTAGTAAATTAAGGCCCAGACAGTACCCCTAGCTACATCCCCTAGGTCACATCAACAAAAACAAGATCTCAGCAACCGTCAATCATTTTCTGTCTCAAACTGCTTCTGTTACACCTTTGTAGGGATAACTAAATTATAAAAGTGGTAAATGTCAATGGATTACACCTTTCCTTACATCTGCAGGGGCTTGGATGACATTTCTGATCACTAATTTCACATTAGAGACCCTGCTGCAGATAGCTGGGGTGCCATACCCAACCACCCATGGTAGGGCCATGCTAGGCCAAGGGGTGGCACCTATTTCATTATGGTGTACATGCCAATAACTTCAAAAAGGAAAAGTAAGAAGTAGCCTGTTTTACATGACAGGGAATTGAATGATTAAATCAAGGAACAGATTCTAACCATATCTACATTCCCTAGGTCACATGACCAAAAACAAGATTCCTGACAAAGTTTAGTCATTTTCTGTGTCAAACGGTTTCTCTTACACATTTATTGGAATAACTAGATCATAAAAGTGATAAATGTCATTGGAATACACCTTTTGTTACAGCAGCAGGGGTTCGGATGAAATTTCTGATCACTAATTTTACATTACAGAAAGAAAAAGTAAGAAGTTGCAAGTTTTACATGACAGGGATGTGAATGAGTAAATCAATGCCCAGAATGTACCCATATCTTCATCCCCTGGGTCACATGAACAAAAACAAGATGGCTGACACAGTTTAATCATTTTCTGTGTCAGACTGCTTCTATTGCACATTCATTGGGATAACTAGATTATAAAATAGATAAATGTCAAAGGAATACACCTTTTCTTAGAGGAGCAGGGGCTTGGATGACATTTCTGTTCACTAATTTCACATTATAGACCCACTTGCAGATAGCAGGGTGCCATACCCAATCACTTATGGTATGCCCATGCTGGCCCATGGGGTGTCTACCTATTGCATTAAGGGGTACATGTCAATAAATCAATAAAAAAGAAGTATGAAGTAGCCTGTTTTACATGAAAGTGAAGTGAATGAGTAAATCAAGTCCCAGACTATACCCATATATTTATCCCCTGGGTCACGTGATCAAAACAAGATGTCAGCTACCTTTCAGTCATTTTCTGTGTCAAACTGCTTCTGTTAAACATTTATAGAGATAACGAAATGATAAAAGTGGTAAATGTCAAAATGGATTATACCTTTTCTCACATCTGCTGTGATTTGGATTACATTTCTGATCACTAATTTCACACTATAGACCAACCTGCAGATAGCATTGGTGCCATACCCAATCACCTATGGTATGCCCATTCTGGCCTATGGGCGGCTCACCTATTGAATTATGGGGTACGTGACAATGAATTTAGAAAGAAAAAGTAAGAAGTAGCCTGTTTCACATGACAGGGAAGTGAATGAGTAAATCAAGTCCCAGACTGTACCCATAGCTACATCCCCTGGGTCACATGACCAAAAATAAGATGGCTGCAACTGTTCAGTCAATTTCTGTGTCAAATTGCTTCTGTTACACATTTATTGTGATAACTAGAATATAAAAGTGGTAAATGTCAATAGGTTACACCTTTTCTTACAGTACCAGGGGTTCGGATGGAATTTCTGATCACTAATTTCTTATTACTGACCCAATTGCAGATAGCCAATGTGCCATACACAACCACCCATGGTATGACCATACTGGCCCATTGGGTGTTCACATATTGTGTTATGGGTACATGCCAATAAATTCAGAAAGGAAAAGCAAGAAGTAGCCTGTTTTTCATGACAGTTAAGTGAATGAGTAAATCAAGGCCCAGACTGTACCCGTATCTACATCTCCTGGGTCACTTGAATAAAAACAAGATGGTGGCTACCGTTCAGTCATTTTCTGTGTCAGACTGCATCTGTTACACATTTGTAGGAATAACTAGATTATAAAAGTGGTAAATATCAATGGATTACACCTTTCCTTACATCTGCATGATCTTGGATGAAATTTCTGATCACTAATTTCATATTGCAGTCCCACCTGCAGATAGCCGGGAAGCCATTTCCAACCACCTATTGTAGTGCCATGCGGGCTTATGTGGGGGGGCACCTATTGCATTATGGGGTTCATGTCAATAAATCCAATAAATATCATGCCTGTGACCTGTGAGGAAAATAAAATCCCATCTACTGTAACATTTTCATTGTGATGTACATACTAAAGTAGAATGTGATGTCGTTCTGTTTTAGTAGTGACATCACTATTGTGGCAGAATGACTTTTTCAAGACTTGTACGTATCATCATACACAATAGTGTTCCATCAGATGCTAGAAGACCATAAACCTGTGGAGAAAAACCCTATCTTTTCCCTTTTCTAAAACATGTCATGTAGTCTACTCTTTGTTTTATATTTATTTCAAACACGCCATTGCCAATTCTGTATGAAAAAAAAACTGTCTTTCCCTATATTTATCTACCAGCTTCATACCTGCTACCTGTGGAAATAAATACTTGTCTACTATTATCCTATACTATTACTTTTTAGATTACTGTACTGCCCCTGGAAACAGAACACATTTTTCTTAATTTACTCTATCCTGCTATGCCTTGATTGTTATTATCCCCATGTTTTTTCTCCCCATACATTATATAGAATAGTTGGAGGTTGTCAATACACAGCACTGATACACCTTCTCCCTAAGATTATAGTGAGTACAGTAAATTAAGAAAGGTTTTAAGAAAAGTGTTGTTGTGTATTTAGGCCACCATACAATATTTTATATAGTGTATTAAAGGAAAGAAACCGAAATAGCTTACTTTTTTTGATTACCATTAGCATTTACCATTAGTGGTCCACATTTCACCTTTGGTATTTTGCAGATGCGACACATTCCACAGACAGATGTCCCATGTACCGTGATGTTGGGGTCACTTGAACTGTGATGTATATACAAAAACAGAATGGAAAGTCATTCTGTTTTAATAGCAAAGTCACTATTGCAGCTGAATGACTTTTTCAAGTGTATGGATCATCATACACAAAGAGCGTTCCATTGGACAAAACATAACCAGAAAACTGTGGAAAAAAAACATAGCCTTTCCCTTTTCTAAAACATGTCATGTAGTCTTCTTTTTGTTTCATATTCATTTCAAACACACCATTGCCAATTCTGTAAGGAAAGTAAAAAAAACTGTTTCCCTATATCTATCTCTCCCACCTTTATGCCTGCGACCTATGGAAATATCTGTCTACTATTACCCTATAGTATTATTTTTTAGACCACTGTACTGCTCATGGAAAAGGAAAATTTTTCTTTTTTTACCCTATCCTACTATGCCTTATTCCCATGTTTTTATATGTAGTTTCCCCATATATTATATAGAATAGTTAGAGGTCATCAATACACAGCAACGATACACCTTCACCCTAAGGTTCATAGGCTCATAGATGGAATACAAGTTATGTAGACCATTGGCCTTTTGTGAACTTCCCATCATTCAGTGTTATATTGGTGGAAGGAGAATTTTTTGTTACTCATATATTCATCAAGTCTATTTTTGAATGTATTCATATTTTGACTCTCATCTATAGTCTTTGGTAGAATATTGCAGGTTGTAATTATTCTTTGACAGTTTTGTTTGTTTTGCCAATCAATTTAAGTTATGTGATCTGGTGCTATTATTGTTTTTATGTCTTCCCAGACCAATTATTTCTAGAGTAACGTCTTACTGGATCACTCTAAAAGTTAGATATAGGTTACCCGAGTCTTATACAATCCATAGAAAATAAATACAGGTTACTCACCTGTAACAGGAGTTCTAGGAGTGGTGTATGTTGTTCATCCACACTTGTTGGCAGGTACTTTGCCGCTTTAAGAGGAGCTGGATAGTCTTCAACCTGGCTCCTCCCACCCACCCAGGTGGTAAAACCCACTGCTCCACCCCATGATGCCAGATCTAGCCCACTGGAAGCCAGGTTGCACGTTGAAGCCAGGGAGGTTGGGTGGGTCATGTGGATGAACAACATATACCACTCCTAGAACTCCTGTTACAGGTAAGTAACCTGTATTTCTAGGGACATGGATATGATGTTCAATTCACACTTGTTGCAGACTCCTAGCAGTTCTCTGGGAGGAGGGAGGCAAGGCGAGCACCCCTTGTACTTACTTGGGGAATAAGGATGGGAGAACTGAGGTCCCAAAACCAGCATCCCGGCATGACTCTAGGTCAATGTGGTAATGGGAAATAAATGTGTGTGCTGACTTCCAAGTAGCAGCCTTGCAGGTTTCCTGGATAGGGACATCCCTAGAAGCAGCCACCGAAGCAGAGGTATAGCGGGTTAAATGAGCTTTTATCCCTTTGGGTGGCTGCATGCCCACCAACCTATAGCAGAGATCTATGCAGGAGGTGACCCCCTGCTTATTGTCTGCTTAGCTGCAGGTCTGCCAGGTGCGGCTTCAGCATAGGTGACAAACAGCTGGCGAACCTCTCCCCTAACTTTAGCCATCTGCTCCTTATAGTAAGCGAGCGCTCTTCTAGGGTTCAGAGTATGGAGTCTATAT
The DNA here is from genome assembly GCA_016271365.2 of Neoceratodus forsteri. Taxonomy (NCBI): domain Eukaryota; kingdom Metazoa; phylum Chordata; order Ceratodontiformes; family Ceratodontidae; genus Neoceratodus; species Neoceratodus forsteri. Next base: position 581,505,438 of record CM057449.1, read on the forward strand.
TCGGCCTCTGAGGTATAATTGGGGTAGAACACTGGCAGAGTCAACACCTGATTCAGGTGAAACTCCGACACCACCTTCAGAAGGAATCCTGGTTGGGGCAAAGGACAACCATGTCCCTGTGGAAGACCAGATAAGGATACTTGATGGAAAGCACCTGGAGCTCTCCCATCCTTCTGGCTGATGTGATAGCCACCAAGAAGGCGGTCTTCCATGACAGGTGGGAGATATCACACCTGTGCATCAGTACAAATGGCTTGCCCATGAGCTTAGTAATACCAATGCAGATCCCATGGAGATGGAGGTTCTTGCACTGGAGGGGATATGTAATCTAAGCCTTTGAAAAAGTGCCAGACCACTTTCTCCTGCTCCACCGACTGCTTGCTGGCCCATGCCCGGTGAGCAGAGATGGCTGCCAGGTGCACCTTAAGGGTGGTCGGCCAAAGCCACTGAGTAGAAGGGGACCACAGGTAATAAAATACTACAAATGGACAGGATGAAGTGTCCAACCCTTTACTCTGACACCAAATTGAGAATCTCTTCCATTTAAAGGCATAGCATTTTCTGGTCGACTTCTTACAGGACGCCTCAAAGATGTTGAGAACCTCATCGGAAGCACCCAAGGCCTGGAACTCTAGCTGCTCAGGAATCAGGCCATCAGGTGCAAGGATTGAAGGTCCAGATGGAACACCTTCCCCTTGCTGACAGAGATCAGGTCCGGGCAGGCTGGAAGCCGCCTCGGGAGACTGGAGCTGTGGCTGAAGAGATCTGGATACCAGAAATGGAGAGGCCAGTCTGAGGCTACCATAATCACCTGCACCTTGTCCCTCTTCACCTTAAGAAGTACCTTGGCAGATCAAAGGGCAATGGAGGAAAGTAGAAGATGCCTGGGGTCCACAGCCTTGAAAAGGCATCCCCCTGCTGCGTGCCCTGCTGAGGTGGGCAGGCATGAAACAGTCTCAGCTTCACATTCTCCCTGGAAACCAGTTCACCTGAGGGGTGCTTCACTGTAAGAACAGGTCTTGAGCTATCTCCGGCAGGACAGACCACTAATGAGATGCAGCACCTATCCGGCTGAGGGCATCGGCCAGATTGTTCGAGGGTCCTGCTACATGAATGGCGAGGAGATCCACCTCCAGGCTGATCATGAGAGACCAAATGCTGAGATCCTCCTTGCACAAGGGCAAGGAGTGCATCCCACCCTAATGGTTGAGGTAATACATGGTCATGGTATTGTCCTTCTGTACCTGAACCACTCAACCCCATACAAACAGAGCAAAGGCGGAGAGGTCTAACTGTACAGCTTGCAGCTCCAGCAGGTTACATACTATATACATACTATATACTATATACTAAGAAAGATACATAGAAGGCCAAAGCCCATAATTATGTATCTCCAGCACTTACTGGTACATTATCCCTTGTTCAACAGATGTTGATCGAGTTTGTGTTTAAAGTCTGTATGACTATGTGATTGCACTATAGTGTTTGGCAGTGGTTCCATATTGGGATTATTCTTTGTGAATAGAAATAACCCTCTTGATATTTCTTGGATAAGTAAGATAATTGATGGTTATGACTTCTTGGTCATGTTTCCTTATATTGAGGCATTCCGCTGAACCATTAATTAACTATCAGTTGATAATTATACATAAGAGAAGGTCTCCTCTAGTTCTCTCTTCAATATATAAATTTAATCATAGTCTTGTGGTAGTCATTAAGCAAATATTCATTATCAATTGATAGCCCTTCTCTGACCCTCAATCTATTTCGCACTTTTATGATGGGGTTCACAAAAACACAATCTAGGTGTGTACCCATATGCCTATACAAGGGCAGTATACAGCCTCGTCCCTTGAAATAAAGCTTCTTTTTATACAACCCAGTGCTCTACTGCCTTATTACAAAAAATTACAATGATTGTGAAAAAACTAAGTCATAGTAATTATTACCACTAAATGCTGTTTAACTGATGTGAATTTGATTATTTAGTAAACTGATAGCATTATTAGTTGTACCAAGTTGAACAACATTTATTGATATTAAAGGATGATGTGATTTTTTTTGCTCACTCTTCTAATATTAGAAGGCTACTATATGCATCTCTCCTGGATATTTTTTTTTACCTGTGCTGCTAATTTGTGTCGTCACCAAATTTAATAATGAAGTTTATGTATTTTCATTAAATCAAAAAAAATTGAGAACAATATTGATCCCAATACCCATCCTGAGGCCTCCACTGTTCACAAAAGAATCAAATGAATGTCTTAATAGAGACCCTCTGTGATTTGCAGCCACTTCTTCCACAATTAATTATTAAGTTTATCTTTTTCTCATTTATGCACCAATATGTTCGGGACTTTATCAAGCTTTGCAAAAATCTAAATAACCACATCCACTGGGTTATTGACAAAATTCTACTAATGTGCTCATAAAAACCAGATTACCAATCAAACAGACCTATTTTTTGAATCCATGTTGATTTTGACAGTTAAGCCCTTTTTCTAAATCTGTTTCTAATCTTTCAGCAGTGATTCAAACCTTCCCAGAACACTGGTTAGCCTAATGACCTACAATTGTATGTCTCATATTTACCCTTTTTATATATAGGTATTGTTTACTCTTCCAGTCTTCAGGTATAAACATATTTGAGAGACATATTAAAAATCTTAACAAGTGGCATAACTAACGTCTCTTATTTCCTAAATCTCGCAGCTTGTCTGGCCCAGGATTTTACATTTAATTAATTTACCTTGAAAGGATCTCTTGGAAAAGTCAAAATAATCATCTACACATTATTATGATGGGTTTTTTATTGAGGTTTTTGTAGAAAACTGCACAAAATATTGACCAAATTCAACTGCCATTCCTTAGATGTTATTAGGTTCACATTATTAACTGAAAAGGACTGACTACTGGTGATAAGTTTATTATTGACTAGAATAAAACCTTCCCCCATCTTTGTAAGCTAATCTGTGTTCAAATCCATTCTTTTCTCTTTTAATTGTGTTTTACATTCCTTTTGAGTTTTTATTCCCACATTAAAATCAGATATATTTTTCACTATTATATCCTCTTGTTCTTAATCATTTATGAATTTTTAAACCCATGATCCTAACCTTTTATTATAGATTATCTTATTAAAATAAGATATCTTCAACCAATAATTTGCTTCAACTATTCCAGCTCTGTTGCAGAGGAACCTTAGTACGTCCCATATAATTCCTGTTTAAGAGCATGAAATTAGCTCCATTGAAATTTTAAACACTGTTCTACCCAGTTCCTGTTTAAACTGAAATTGGGTTAAATGTTATAACCATATGATAGCTGTTTTGATGGGTACTTGTTTAATGTTATTCATTTTGTCCAGAATATCTGTCAAAAGTTTATCTAATATGTTATTATTTTGTGGGTTTATTAATTAACTGATGCAGCACAACAAACAGACATGTATCAAGAATATATTTTCTGACTACTAGTTCACACACCTTCCTCCCCGTGTATACGGGAAGAGTAAAATCACAACAATATAACTCTTATAACTTGATTTACTGTTGATTAATTCAAAATAATCTGATATTCATCCATATTCGATAAGTCTGTATAAAAGCCAAATCAAAATTTTAGATACATATTCCTGTATTTCAACCAAATTATTTCAGCAGCAGTATTTTCACTACTGTCTATAACTAGTTTAAATATAATATTATTTTTAATAAAAAATTGTGTTCCACCACCTCTTCTTCCTGTTCTATTTTTACAGTAGGATGTATATTGTTGGTATGTTGTTGTTCCAATGAGAGTTTTCCCTCCACCAGATTTCAGTTATAGCTGTTACTTTGATATTGTCCTTGTTTGGAAGCATTTGCAATTCATCTAGTTTAGTATTATGTAGGCTCCTGATGTTTGTCATAAAAAAGACAGATCATTTTATTAATTTTCTTAATAATAATTTTTATTTTGTTATTGACTGTGCCAGAGGACCTTCCATATCTGTTGGCCTAGCTGAAATTATTTCTCATTCCACTGCCCCTCACTTTCAGTTTTTGATGTATTTCGGGTACAGAGAAACGCATCAAAAGCCTGGATCCCGTCTACTTAGATTTAAACCATCATTTCCAAATAAAATTTGTTTATTGTCAATTGCTCCCATGTCTTTATACATTTACACATAGTCAAACACCATCTAGAATCAGTTAAAAGTTTTAATATATCTCATTCTTGAATGACTTGCCCAGGTACAGGAAAAATTTAGAAAATGATAGGTGTTGCATTTAAACCTCATTGTATTGTGCAGTAATCATAGCCTTTATTATATCCCCTCCTCTTTGCTAATATCATTTGTACCCACATGTAGCAGCCAGGTTTGAAACAAATGTTTTAATACCTGGTAGAAGTTGTAACATCCTTAATTGCACCTCTGCAGCTGCAATGAAATATTTTCTTTATTTCCCCATACAAGTACCTGTCAGCATACTTTATCATAGAGTCCTAAAATAAAAAATGTTCTTGTTCCTTAGTATTCAGGGCAAATTTTCTGTTGATCGGGAGAACTGCTAAGGTGATATACCTGTTCTGAAACCACATTTACGATTCTCATTAAGATTTAGATTAATTACAGGGTTAGAACAACAATGTGCACTACGAATATTAAATTTCTATATACTCATTTAAAAAAGATCTTGCACTGTATACTCTTTTTGTTCAACAGCGACTTTGTTGCTAAAGGTTGAAATAGATTATCAGTTTAAACATGGAATTGCACATCATTTAGTTCTACCAAGGGTCAAAACTATTGTGTAGCTCAAGGGTGAAGGCCCCAGCTTTCCCTTCTTAGTCTTTTTTTGGTCAATAAACTGTACCTCAAACCTCATTATTTTCACCTTCCAGAGATCCCTCTACCCATATTATTTTTCATTTAGAATAGTTTTGCGTTTGACTTGTGTTAGAGTCACAATCACTATCTAAAGGGGTAATTGGCATAGTATGGGTTGAAGTTTTACAGTTTGTTTCTGATTGCCCCTCTGTTGGTTTTGAGATAACTGCTTTTAGGCAATCAATATTGTCATGATCTATAACAATTTTCTTAATTAGACCGTGTTGACTAATTTCAAGTGCTTTTAATCGTGTAGTAAACAAAGATATCTCGGTTTGCATATCAATGTTTTTTTACATTTCAAACAAGTGAAATTAGTTTCTTAAACTGGTACCTCCGTAAATAAATACATATCGCATGACATGCAGAGCACCCCTGTTTTCCCTCTCAACAGATCTACCAGGTCCATCATATCCAAAATTGAAACATATTGTAATACCTGGGTCTCCCCTCTGACCTGCTAACACATAAAACATGTGCTAGATGTGCTAGCTGTGCATGTCTCTGCTTGCATCAACTACGTGCTCACCAGCCTGTGTGAGCGTAGTGAGTATGGAGTGCTGTTTAAATGCCCTTCCCCTTGCTTTCTTGCTAAGTAGCTGATCCCATTCAGGTAATCAGACCAGCCTCCCAATTTATCAGTGCACTTAGTAAAAAGAGAATGGGCTAATACCCACACTCAAAACAGTTTCAACACTGCAGTCTAAATATTTAAATGGCACCAACACTTAAGGCTCTCTGGGACCTGCAGCTCCTGGTTGCAAATAAGGCAAATAAACTAATCACAGCACATGGAGAGTCAGAACCCTGCTAGTACTGTCTCACACTATACAATGTCTCACAGCATGTGGACAGGGAACTGATGCGGCATTGGGACTTCTGAGGAGACCAGAGGCCATGTGCCCTGAGCTCCCCCAGATGGGAACCCCAACCCATCAAGGAGGAGTCGGTCATAAGGATGACCATTGGCTAGGGGAGGACAAATGGGATACCCTCCTGCAGATGACCTAGGATGAGCCACCACTGCAGGCCATCTCACATCTTCTGGACCATGGTTACTGGCTGGTCCAGAGGACTGGAGTGCTGAGACCACTGGTGGGCTAGTCCCCATTACAGGGGATGCATGTGCCAGTGGGCCCAATGTACCATGCCATGAGGCACAGGAAGTACCAGGCAGGGCACAATTGCCCAACCTGAAATGATTGGGCAAAGGAGGAAAGGACCTCAGCCCTGTCCACTGGGAGCCGGGCTCTGGCTCTAAGAGAGTCAAGCTCTGCCCCAATGAACTGAATCACCTGTGATGGCATGAGTTCTGATTTGGCCTCATTGATCAGGAGGCCAAGTTGAGAGCAGACCTGGAGAGCCAGATCTCTGGACTACTCCACCTCCAACCTGGAGGGGACTGCTATCAGCCAGTTGTCCAGGTAAGGGCACACCCGGACCCCTCGGCACCGCAAGAATGCTGTCACCACTGCCATGCATTTGGTGAAGACCCTGGGAGCTGAAAAAAGGCTGAAAGGCATGGCCTGGAACTCGTAAAGGGATCCCTCCGCTCTGAAGTGGAGGAATCGCCAATGAGATGGAAGGATTGGAACATGAAAGAACGCATCCTGGAGAGCCAGAGAACAAAACCACATGCCTAGTTCCAAGGATGGTATGATCTGAGCCAGAGTGACCATCCTGAAGGTGTGTGGCCTTAGGAACTTGTTCAGGTTGTGCAGATTGAGAATGGGGCACTAGCCCCCCATCTGTTTTGGGACCAGGAAGTACCTGGACACAAACCCTGGGCTTGGAGGAGGATCCACCACTTGTCTGATCACCTATTTTTGGAGGAGCAGAGCTATGTCAGTTCAACGAGCCAACAGGGAGGCTGCAGAACAAGTAGCCCCCCGAGGGGTGATGGCTTAAAAGGGAGGGGTCTGCTCGAATTCCAGAGCCAGACCCCTGCTGACCACTTCCAGCACCCAATGGTCTGTGGTTATAGTGGACCAGGAGGAAAGGAAGTGGCTGAGCTGGCCCCCCATGGGGTGACCCAGGGGAAGAGTGATGAGGTTGGGGGTGGCACCACTCAACCTGTCACTGGGTAGGCATTGAGGAAGGGCTGGCCAAGGAGCCACCTGGACCTTTCCCTCCAGGCTTCCTGTTGGAGGAAGCAGCAGGCTTGGCCTTGGAGCACCAAGCATGAGCCTGATGACCCTGCTGCTGGTGCTGCTGGGCCGGTCATGCCACAGGGCGGAAGGGCAAAAGGGCTTACGCTGTTGTTGGTGGCATTTATCCTTTTGGGCAGACATGACTGAGTCCAAGGTGGCATTGGACTTCTCAATCTGCTGGAGGTGGCCCTCCACCCTGGGCCTGAACAGGTCTGTGCCCAAGAAGGGGATGTCTGCCAGCTTGTGCTGGGTATCTGCCGTGAAGATCAAGAACTGCAGCCAGGCTCTGTGGTGCATGGCTACTGCGGCCACTACTTGACAGGCACAAGAATGTCTGATGTCCAGAGCATTCTGGAGCTGTTGCTTGGCCACCATGCTTCCCTTATCCCACACCTGCTTGACTGTCATTTGAAGGTCAGCTGGGAGATGAGGAAGCACCTCATCCAGGGATCCCAAAAGTGCATGTGAAAAGTGTGTCATCAGTAGAGCCAAGCTAGCCTGTCAAAGGCTTAGGAAGGTGGTAGCATAAACTTTGCACCCAGAGTAGTCCAGCTTTTTGTACTCCTTGTCTAGGGGTTTCTCTATGTCCCTGGTGTTTCTGGAGCACCAGAAATCGCTATCACTCACCTGCCCCTCAGCCAAGGGGTGCTCCAAAAAACTGGAGAGGGAACTGGTTGGGACTGCATACTTGTGGGCCACCTTGGCTGAAGGGGCATGACAGGAGGCAGGCTGCTGCCACAACTCCAAGGCTAGACCAACAATGGCCTCACCCACGAGAACGGCCTCCATGAGGGAATCCCCTCAGTCCAAAATCTCTGAGGGGGATATCTGGCCCATTTCTGCATGGGTTCGAGCTGCATTCCAGTAGACTCTGAGATGAGATGAAGAATACCGAGGAATGAGGATGGACTCTCGTCCACCGACAGACCCCCAGAGGATTCCAGGTCCAGGGGCCTGGAATACAGGGAGGAGTCATCGATCTTTTAGGAGACTGCGAACAGCTGCCGAGCACCTGAGCCACCCTCCACTTGCAGAGGCTGATCGGGGTGAGGGTGACTGACAACCTGTGGGGCAAACACTAACCTGAACAAGAATCCTTGGCGGGGGCCCCAGTCTTCAGTTGCGGAGGTGGTGGTTCCACCACAATGGGTGGAGCAGCCAGTTTCAGCTGAGCAATCAGCGCTGGAGTTGGCTCCTCAACCAAGGAACTGAGGGTGAGAAATTGCTTCGACCACTCAGGTGACAGCCACTTAATTGCAGGGGGGAGGGTGACGGAGTCGGCTTGCAGCCAGCCAACAAGAGCTGCTGCCACATCATATCCTCATAGCTCTGATGCAACTTGAGCCGGAGCCTGTCCTCCAAAGAGGATGATGAGGAAGAGTGGTTTCACCATTTTACGTGATACTGGGACCGAGACTGCTGGCATCAGCAGGACTTGCACGACACGAAAGAGGACCGAGACTGAGACCGTCGGGGTCACCGACGATGGGTCAAAGAAGGGGCACAGGAAACCTGCACATCCTCTGGATCAGGGTCCTTGACCAGGGACTTCAGCTTGGGAGGCCAAGGCAAGTCCTCGGTAGGCACTGGGGGAACTGGTGAAAGAGGGTTGTTGGCCTCTCCAATCAACAGCCCATCTAACGGGTTGAGAAAAAATCTCAACCACATCGACGGGTGTCTTGGCTGGCTGACATGACAGGGACACTGAAAAGCCAGTGGCCTTGGCTGCAACCTCGACTGAAGTCAATAGAGGATGGTCCGGGGAGCGAGATCTCTCCTGCTACCAAGAACGTTGACGGTGGGACTTACCTTTCGAGTCCTTCTTTTTTGACCGACTGAAGTGAGTCCCTGAAGGCCCCTCTCCCTTGGTGGAGAGGGACTGCCAAAGCTCACGAAAGGAAGCAATGTAGGAGAAGCTCAAGGAGAGCAGGATAAACACCAACTCTGAAGAAGATGAATATGCGGCCTGGGCTGCCTCCTCCTTGAGGGCGATTAATTGCTTCAGTTGCTCCATGGAGCCCACAGCTGCAAACACCATCCAACCATTTTTAAGGGTACCCCAGTTGGAGTCAGGCAGCGTGGTTTTCAAGAACCGAAGCTGAAAAGGACTTGCAAAGATCGCAGGCCTGCGGATTGTGGCCAAGCCCAAGTCAGTAGGCTCACGTGGCATGTGGGTCGGTCCGAGACATCTTCTGGCTGCCAGGGCACCGACGGAAGCCGGGAGTAGATTTGGAATCCATTGCAGCCACGAATGAAGGAGAAGACTGAAGTCTGGCAAACTTCAACACTATTTTTGGTAAAACCGAAGGTTTAGGATCCAGGCATAGAGACACAAGAGCGTTAAGAAGGGAACCTGAGCTTCCAAGCAGTAAGGAAGATCTGGCATCATGGGGCAGAGCCGAGGGTTTCACCACCTGGGTGGATGGGAGAAGCCAGCTTGAAGACTTTCCGGCTCATCTTAAAGCAGCAAGCTACCTGCCAACAAGTGTGGATTGAACAACATATCCATGTCCCTAGAAACCTAGTTTCGTTAGTCTCTCACAGTTACAGTGAGGACAGCAAATTAAGAAAGGTTTTAAGAAAAGCATTGTGTATTTAGGCCACCATACAGTATTTATATAGTGTACTACAGGAAAGAAACCAAAATAGTTTACCGTTTCTTATTATCTTTGGCATTTACCATTAGTGGTTCACATTTCACCTTTGGTATTTTGCTGACGCAACACTTTTTCAAGTGTATGGATCATCATACACAACGAGCATTTGATCAAACACTATAATACCAGAAACCTGTGGAGAAAACCCCTATCCTTTCCTTATTCTAAAACCTGAGGAGAAAAACCCTACCATTTCCCTATTCTAAAAACTGTGGGGAAAAGCCCTACCCTTTCCCTATTCTAAAACCTGTGGAGAAAAGCCCTATCCTTTCCCTAATCTAAAACCTGTAGAGAAAAGCCCTATCCTTTCCCTATTCTAAAACCTGTGAAGAAAAACCCTACCCTTTTCCCTATTCTAAAACCAGTGTAGAAAAAACCTACCCTTTCCCTATTCTAAAGCCTGTGGAGAAAAACCCTATCCTTTCCTTATTCTAAAACCTGTGGAGAAAAACCCTACCATTTCCCTATTCTAAAAACTGTGGGAAAAAGCCCTACCCTTTCCCTATTCTAAAACCTGTGGAGAAAAACCCTACTCTTTCCCTATTCTAAAACCTGTGGAGAAAAACCCTACCCTTTCCCTATTCTAAAACCTTGGAGAAAAAGCCTACCCTTTCCTATTCTAAAACTTGTGGAGAAAACCCTTACCCTTTACCTGTTCTAAAACCTGTGGAGAAAAACCCTCTACTTTCCCTATTCTAAAACCTGTGGAGAAAAACTCTACCCTTTCTCTATTCTAAAACCTCTGGAGAAAAAGACTACCCTTTCCTATTCTAAAACCTGTGGAGAAATCCCCTATCATTTCCCTATTCTAAAACTTGTTAGGAAAAGCCCGACCCTTTCCCTATTCTAAAACCTGTGGAGAAAATCCCTATCCTTTCCCTATTCTAAAACCTGTGGAGAAAATCCATACCCTTTCCCTATTCTAAAACCTGTAGAGAAAAAGCCTATCCTTTCCCAATTATATAACATGTCATGTAGTCCAAGCTTTGTTTTCTATTCATTTGTAACACACGATTTTTGATACTGTATGGGCAAAAAAAAAACTATCTATTCCTACAGCTATCTACCACCTTTCTGCCAGCAATCTGTGGAAAAAATACCTGACTACTATTACCATATATTATTAGTTTTATTTTAGATCACTGTACTGGTCTGGAAAAGGAACTGTTTTTTTCGTATTTCACCCTATGCTACCATTAACTAATTTATTTATTGAATTTTGTTGACCGAGTAGGCCCACTGAGACTAAAGTCCCTTTTTCAGGGGCAACCGGGGGGAGGGGATACAGATGGTAACCAACTGAAACTGAACAAGATTAAGCTGTTGGTTGTATTTCTAGTGAATGGAGGAAATTTGGTCAGGATATCGGGGAAATTCCGCTACTCTTCTGTAGGGAATACCTTACATCCTGGCATTCCGCCAAGATGGCTGACACTGGAGGTGCTGTAAAGAACATGGAGGTGTTGGAGGCAGGAGAGTCGGTCTCTTCCCCTGTCTCATAACAGCGAGAGATTGAGCTGACTGAAAACCTGACGATACATGATACTGGAAAGGATGTTAAGAATATTGCCATGAAAATGTCTCCAGCTACTTGTTCAGAGCATTTTACACCAGGTATGCCTATGATTTCTGTACCGACTGAAAAGCATGATGCACACCAGTCTGGTGTTGTTACTGAACTTAATACTGATGCTTCAGGACCTAAAAATGAAAAAGTTGCCTTGTTGCTGGCTTTAGAAGAACAGCGATATTTAGCTAAGAGAATAGAGATTTTGGCTTCTCAACAGACTGACAATGTGTCAGACACGGTTCCTATTGATGACTCATCACAGCTGACTGGGAATGCTTTGATCTCTGACAAGGCTACTCCTACAATAACACTTCCGCAATCTTCCTTGCCTCAATTGCCCAGCCGAGAAGTAGTTGCCAGTGAGGCGGCTGTGAATCTCCCTGGGGGGTTCCATCGGGAATGGCAGTTATGGCTGATATGCGGGCTGGCCTAAGACGCACCCCTTTGTCTCAGTCTGGAGAACCGAGTATGGACTGGTCCGTAGATGCTGCTCTGCGAGAGGTGGGCTGGAAAAAAGACCCTGTGGCTGGGACTTGACGATCAGGACCATCTCCCTATTCAGATCAGTAGTCTGGATAATGATGGTAATGTACCTGATATTTCTGTAGAATCTGATCATTCCTTACCTTCAGATCTTTCTTTGCCTCCAGAATTACAACTAACACAAAATCTGATTCCGCCCCACCCTAGTAATAATTCTGCTGAAAAGAACTCTTCTGATGAAATAACAGCTGTACCTTTCTTGAAATCTCAGGGCCCTGGGTCTCGTCCACAATGTGTAAAACATTCTTTAGTTCCTGCTTATCCATCTAACTCTAAGACTTATGCCTCTTGCTTTTCTGTTCCTACACAACAAGCAAAAAGACATAATGTGGTTAGGTTGCAATATGTGGGTGGCATGGAGGAAATGCCAGACTGTGTGTTTGTAGGGAAAACTTTACTTAAGGGGCGGGATATTCAGAAGGGTTGCACATGGCGCAACACAGTTGCACCATGCGCAACCCACTTATGCGCCCCGGCACGATATTCAAAAGGGGAATGTTCCTGGCAAAAATCCCGATGCGCCACAGCGCAACAGTAATGTATGTGGCTCACATGGGGGGGTGTGCCCATGCATACTCCACACATCCCAATATTCAGCCTAGGATGTGCTGAGCCCATGCATGTGCAACCCCTACTTGCGCTGCACACAGGTGAGCCAAAAAAAAAGGAGCAACAGCTGGCCACCCACAGGTGAGCTGCCATATTGCAGGGTGCAACATGGCAGCTGCCAGTTGTGGGTGGTCACAAGAGTTCCGGCGGCACCTGCATGGTAGCGACCCCCCCATGCCCAATTGCAGGCATATGTAGTAATAGGGGAATGTCCTATATCCCTGGTGGTCCAATGGACCACTTGCAGCCTGATCATGGGCAGACATACAGTAATATACACCCTCCCATATCCCTGGCAGTCTCAGTGATCAGCCCAAGTCTGATCGTAAGCAGAAGCACAGCAATATACACCTCCTGCTACCACTATACCACCAGGGATATAGGATGTTTATTACATTCTCTATGCCCACCATCGGGCAGTGGTCACTTTGCCTCTTGTGCAGGGGGAGTCGGTCCCCGATGGCTGCAGCCTGGCAGGGCTCCAGGTGCACCTGCATGCAAATGGAGCCATAATGACATGCAAATGGCCCCATTTGCACCTTGCATGTATTATGTCCCCATCTGCATGTGCACTTTTAAATATCGCGGTAGTTGCACCTAGAGCAATGGCACTTGTGCTAGCACATCCCCCTGCTCCACTCTGGCCACTTGCACTGGTGCAGTGCCACTGTGCCATATGGACTGCAGGTGGCCAAGGAGTGATATTCAAAGATGCTGTGCCATGGTGCAGCTCCAGTGACTATCACCCTGTCAACGCCCTTGCACATCCCAGTTTCGCTGTGCCCAGGCTTGCGCCACAGCCTGGCACAGTCTGAATATCCCGCCCAAAGAGTCCATGAAGTTTTTTGCCTATGAAATTCATGCTTTGATTCCTGTATCTCAGGAACCAAATTTTGATTTAGGTTTTAAAACTTTAAATGGGTTGGAAAGGTTCTGGACGAAATTTCATCAGTTAAAAAAAAACTCCTTTAAAGGCCCCCCTTTACTGCTATCCCTCTTACTAAACCTGCACACAAAATATTACTATCTTATTTAGGAATGAGGGAGTCAGTTTAAATGATATTACAGTTTGGTTTAAACAGAGATGTATGGTTTTAACTGATCCGGAGGCAATTTTTGATACTGAGAATCTGAGGACAGGGAGCTGGAGAGTGAGGGTGTTACTCAAAACTACAGATGTTGGGATACCACATTTACCTAACAGCTTTCTATTTGGTATGGACAGAGGGGTTCTTTTCCACCTAGGCCAACCAAAGGCCTGTTACAAATGTGACTCCATTAATCATCTGAGCAGCATTTGTGATAAAATCAAATGTGTGGTTTGTGGGGAATTGGGCCATGCGGGTAATCAATGTGTAGAAGAACCTAAATGTGTTCTTTGTGAGGAATCTGGCCACACTTTTAAGCAGTGTACATGGGCTGCTCATAACTCCCCAAACTTGGCTGATGGGGAAGAACAGAGATTACTTATTACTGTGGCACAACGTAATAAACTTACAGAGCAAAATTCGGTTCCATTGAGGTGGAGATCTTCATTTCAGTCCTTGGAACCACAACTCCAGACTTCAACAAAGGACTCTGTCCCCCCTGGGGATGAGCTAGAAACCCTTGTAGATGTGGTCCCTATCCTGGGTGTTTCTGATCCTGCCCCCCCCCCACATACTTCTAAAGAGATTTCTAGTGGGGCACCTATAGTACCTGCTTCTCCCCAGTTTTTCTACAGGCAGGATGAACCCCCATGGAACCTGTTACCCCCAGAACTAGGACTACAAGGGATAGTAGGAAACAAGGGTCACCTTTTTCTAAAGTACTAAAACCGGATACTATCCCACTGGAAAATAAATGTGAATTGTTGCGAGATCCTTTTGAAAACATAGGCTCTGATTCCTCATCTGTGGTTTCCTCTCATCTGGAACTACCTACGAACACTGAGGTTCCTGTTGATCATGTAGGGTCCCAAAAATGGAAAGCAAAAGCTAAGGTAAAGCATAAAGAAAGTGTTTCTAGAAGGGGAAAATCTAGATGATGGGACATGCGTCAGTTGGGGTGCTACATTTCCACTTATAGCAATGCTCCATTCTTTTCTATTCATACTGTGACTGTTAACAGTATCAAAAGACAAGCAAAGAGGGCTACAGTCTTCTTTTTATCTAGCTTAACAATTGGGATAATATTGTTACAAGATGTGAGATTTCTTTCCCTTATAGAAATCAAACAAGCACAGAAAGCTTGGTTTCTTGGCCCATCCTTTTGGTCCTTTGGACAGGAGACTTGTTCTGGTGTGGGTGTTTTATTTAGCATGCCTGACATTGAAGTTTTTTAAGTCTTGGACCTATGTCTGGGTAGATTGTTGCCTTTAGATGTTAAGATTTCTAATGTGGTTTATAGAATTTTGAATATATATATGCCACAAACGAAGTCCCTAAGGACTGAGTTGCTAAAAATTACACAGCCATACCTGTATACTTCCCATTATGTTATGTTTGGGGCGGGGGGGGGTGTAATTGTGCCTTATCCACTAAAGATAGATCTCATACTTCAAAAACATCCAAAATATTTTGTGACTTATAATTTTTTACATTCTGTCCTGAATTTTGCTAAACTTAAGGATGCTTATCTCTCAGTCAGTGCTACACACACACCTACATTTCATTAAGGGCCTTTAGCCACTCGTATAGATTTTTTTCAGTATCTCGACATTTGCTTCATTCAACAGCCAAAATAGAAGTAGCTGAATTTTCTGATCACAGTCTTTCAACTATCACCTTGGGTTGTGACCAAAACAGGATTCATGGTCCGGGTACATGGAAATTGAATGCATCTTTATTAGACAATGTCCTTTTATTAGATCAACTTAAACTCTTTCTTCATACTTGAAAATCTGTTTTAATTTTATATGATGATTTACAGTTATGGTGGTCTGATACAAAATTAAAATTGCAATGCTTGTTGAAACAGTTTAGTAGACAGCATCATACTTCACATAGACTATCAGAAAAAATAACAACATTTACAGAAACTTTTAACTTTATCCTATACCACAGGTCATGATTTTGCTAAACAAATTAGTATCTTGAAGGCTAAACTGACTGCTTATCATTTACAAAAATATAAATTGTTACAACAACAGTTTGATACTACAGGTTCCTTTTCTGTTGTTTGTCCTCATGAAAGCTATAAAAAATGAATAGATAATAAAGTTTTTGAGGTTCTTCTGGATGACCGACACCATGAATGTATGGATAATTTGGAAATTCAAGCTTGTATTGCTGCATATACCAAAACATATTCGGTCCTTTACAATCAAATATAGAAGGGGCCTCTGCTTATCTCTCTAGAATTGAGGTTCCGGACATCTCTGTATCATTGATAGATTCCGCTATACGGGATAGTCAACAGACAAAAGTAACTGAAGTGATTAATACCTTATGATCTGGAGTTACACCAGGCTTGGATGGCCTTCCTAATGAAATTTATAAGCTTTTGGGTGTGGAATTAGGTCATGAATTGGCTGCAGTGTTAATTATATTCTTCAAGTAGATTGTTTCTCATTGGACATGAATATGGGAGGTTTGATTTATATCAGTAAAAGAGGAGACAAGAGACTGTTGCAAAATTGGAGGCCTCTCAGCCTCTCAAACACCGATTTTAAGATTCTGACTAAAATACTAGCTCTTCATTTGTTGAAAATAGCACAGCATGTGATCTCTACAGCACAATTTAGCACTATACCAGGAAGGAGCATATCAGATCATTTAATCATGCTGAGGGAAATAGTTGAGAGAGGGAATAATGATTTACTTACCGGATATTTGGTCTCCCTTGACTAAAAACAGGCCTTTGACTCTGTTAATCATGGCTTTTTGTGGCTTACTTTGCAACACAATCAAGTACCTACTAGAATTATCTCCTGGATACAAAAATTATACCAGTCTGCTACTATAGTCCCCATTGCAATTGATACAGTTGGGGAGAGGGGTACGGCAGGGATGCCTGCTTAGCCCTATCTTTTATGTCTTCTTTTTAGATCCTCTGCTCAGGTACATTAATGATTCTCAAAGGATTGTTCCAATATCTACCCCATTATGTTCCACCCCACATAATGTCATGGCATATGCTGTTGATATGAGTTTAGTTGTAGCTGATGTATCATCAGTTCAAGAAGTGGTACATCAGTGTTTGATGTTTGGGACTATTTCAGGGGCTGCCTTGAACCTGACCAAGTGTATTGGTAGACAATTGGGGAATAGTGGCCATAAGGAAACTATGATTTCCAACATTAGGATAAGTCAAGATCCTGTGAAAATTTTAGGTATTTTGTTTGGGGATGATCTCCTGGATATTCTTAATTGGAGCCCTAAACTGGAAATTGCTCAAGCAAAAGTATCATATTGAAATAAATGGAAACCTGGGGAAAAAAAGAGGGTTTATATGATTAAGATGTATTTGATTTCAGTTTTTCTCTTTTTAAGTTATGTATTTTCCCCTCCTAAAGTATTTGAAACTAGAATATTGAGTATATTTTTTCAAGCATTGTGGGGTAGTCGCCTCAACCCAATCAAAAGAAATGTTACTCATTTACCAATTCTATCGGGTGGTCTGAATATGGTTCACCCCTTATTTTTTTATAATAACATTTTTTTGATGGTGAATATTAACCCCTTTTGTTTAATTTGGAAAAGGGTTGGCAATCTTGGGTTTATGAGTCATGTAGTCTTCGAGTTCGACAATGGGATTCTAATAGTCTAAAATAGGTTACAACTGTTTCTTTCATTCCAAAATATATTAGGGAGACATTCTTGAGGCTAAAACAGTGGAACATTTCGAGTGCTATGCTAGTGACTATTCATAGGAAAAATTTGTATACGCTTTTATTAGATCAGATTTGTACTGTGCCTACAGTTTTCCGTAAGTGACCAGAGATCTATTGGAATAGCCATATAAAACTTTTAAGAAACCCTGGGATCCCCCCAAGGATGTGGGATTTGCATTGGCTGAGCTGCCATGAAGAAATAAATATAAAAGCAAATCAAAAACATAAACAACTGATGGACAGATTTTGTAGTATATTGGGTTGTATACAGAAGGAAGAAATCATTGATCATTTATTTTTTCAGTGTTCATATATTCAGGGATTCTGGGCTTTTCTTACTGACAATTGGAATGAGCCTCTGTTTGCTTCTGTCTCCTATCTGAACCTGATGTATAGGGTTTTCACATGGAACTGGCAAAAATGGAATTCTGATACTTTGAATGTTATTTTTACAGTGTTGAAGTAGCATATTTGGACAGCACACTGTCTCTTTACTTTACAGCAGATAGAGCAGTCCCATAAAGTTTTATTGCAAAAGATTGAGGCTGATTTGAAACATATGTATTACTCAAAATCAAAATCAATGCATAGCCGAATGCTCATAGAGTTATGGAAATGTTTACCTTGGATCACCAACTCTGATGTTCTTGTAACATGACTTATTAGTATTCTCCTTCTGATTATACTGTTAAGAATATATGAGATATGTGTATGACTTGTGAATAAGTTTTCTTGTTAATAACATTTTCCCCTACTCTTTTCGAGAAGTGCCATGGGATATTTAACATCCACCTGAACAATCACTACAACAGGCAGATGGGACCTTGGTTTAACATCTCATCTGAAAGATGGACCCTCAGGAGTTCAGCACCCCCTCATGCTGCACTACAGTGTCAATGTTGGGATATTAACCCAAGTGCCTGATGTCGGGATAAAACTCAAAGCCTACTGATCTCCCGGCCTCAGAGGTGAGTGTGCAATTCACTGAGCCACCGACACTGACAAATTATTGTTGTTCACATGGTTTTGTGTTTTATATATATCCTCTTCATGCTTGTGACCTGTAGGGGAAAAAAAGCTATCTGCTCTTACCCTATGCTACACCATTTCATCAATTGTTGACATACAGTCTGTAATATTTAATTTAACTAAAGTAATGTATTGCACCCTCATGTGAAGTCACCACTTGGAGTGTTCAAAACTAGTCTTAGCATTATAATTCACTCCAATTGATGAGACGGTGAAGGTGAAGTTTGGTGTGGTGCAATGCATACTAGTTGATCTACAAGGCTGATTTATGTTAACACCACAAGGTTTCCATAGCCGGTTAGACAATCTAGTTTGTCTCTTACCTTAATCCCAGAAAGTATTACTTGAGTAGTATCATATGAAGTTGTGATGCAAAATGTTGTAATGTATCATCATTACAGTTTCTTGATCTTCAGTGTCATTCAAAAAGGGTAATTTTGTGACATCTGTAGATTTGGTGAACACACGTTCTCTGAGAAATAAGAAATATGCAATCAATCAATGTGATGACTTCTGGACACACTACTGCACCACTTTTATCACATCCGGGCACCAAGTGTGAATTACTTGTGAGCACTTCAAAATGGCTGCCTTTCCTAAAATGCTTCAAAATGTCTGCCTTTGCTAAAATGCTTCAAAACAGCCACCTTTGTTTAAAAAGCTTGCTGAATAGGTCAGGATTGATGCGGTATGGTGGTAATCAGTCATGTGACCACTTCTGGACACACTACTGCAACACTTTTACCACATCCGGGCAATAAGTGTGAATCATTGGTGAGTGCCTCAAAATGGCTGCCTTTGCTCAAATGCCTCAAAACGGCTGCCTTTGCTAAAAAATAAACTATCTGAATTGGTCATGGTTGATGCGGTATGGTGGTAATCAGTCATGGGATCACTTCTGGACTCACTGCTGTGTCACTTTTGCCACATCCAGGAACTAAGTGTGAATCTCTGGTGAGTGATTCAAAATGGCTGCCTTTTCTAAAGTGCCTCAAAATGGCCACCTTTGCTAAAATGTTCTCTGAATGGGTCTGAGTTGATGAGGTATGGTGGTAATCAGTCATGTGACCACTATCGGACACAAAGTCACTTAACTTCTTTGTGCTCACCACCACTTTTGCTAGATCTGGGTACCAAGTATGAATTACTGGTGAGCAACTCAAAAATGGCCACCTTTGATTAAATGCCTCAAAATGGCCACCTTTAATAAAATGCCTCAAAATAGCCACCTTTGACAAAATTCCTCAAAATGTTTGCCTTTGATAAAATGCCTCTAAATGGGCACTTTTGCTAAAAAGTTCTCTTTATGAGTTAGGGTTGAAGTGGTATGGTGACAATCAGTCATGTGATCACTACCAGACACGGTACTGCACCACTTTTGCCACATCCAAGCACCAAGTGTGAATCACTGGTGAGTACCTCAAAATGGCTGTCTTTACTAAAATGCCTCAAAATTGTCACCTTTGATAAATTAATTCAAAACGGCTGCTTTTGCTAAAATGTCTATGTCAAGTGACCACAACCAGGCACCAATTACATTCAATACAATGCACAACAGCCAATAATGCATCTCCTGGAGTCCAATGGCCTCTCCATAACCTCACACACCAGGCCCCACCATTACACAAAATTAATTCCCTGGTGTATGTGGACTCCACCACACCTTATGAGACATGGCACTGTCACAGAAAAAAGCATTCCTGGGTGTCTAGTGGTCCCTCCTCACCCTCTGAACTCATACCAATTATTGTTGCACATCTCTGACACCAACCACACATAGATTTCAACCCTTGGACCTTGCACGGTCCCACCAAGTGAATGCCACCCCCCCAATCACCAGGTGCTAGATCCTCAGGTCACAGCCAAAACCCAACTGAACCCATACTCATTACTGTTACACCTCCCTGACACCAAACACATGAGGTTGCAATCACAGGCCCTTGCACAATCCCAGTCAAATAATGCCACCACCCAAATGAGAGCTGGATCCTGAGGTCACATGCAAAATGTGTTATCTATTGCTTGTTTAATTATGACATGCTCCCCTTAATTAACCAAGTCACCCTGCTAAAAAGTAAAAATACACACATGAGAAATATGCATTGTGGTGACTGGAAATATCACTGATACTCCCCTGAGCGTAGTTTGACTATATGAAGTAAGGAATGTTTTATCTCTGACAGGTGTGAAGTCCACTAGAATCGCAATCTCGCCATATTGTATGTAACGTAGCATTCCTACAAAATACGAACAACAAAATCCATTGATTTCAGTCTTGAGACAAATGATGAACAAATTGCAATGTTAGAGGAAATAGGAGCCATGTTAGACCCTCCCTGTACTCCCACCCCGAGCTCCACTCAAACGCAACCTCAACAAGCTTTAACATAGTCCAAAAAGTACACCTTTCGCAGTAAGAAAAAATTTTCAACCACTCACAGATTAGCAAAATGTGCTTGCCCTTTCAGCCTAGTATATCTGAGGTTCCCAATGGACTAACATTTTTAGCAGTTTTCATGAGGTCAAACCCTGACTCAACTTTGAAACATGAACACATACATTAATACACAAATATCAAACCCCAAGCTAAATTGTAACTTACCGTTAGTGACATTACGTAATAACCTACCTTGTCCACTTATTATTTGCAATGTCTTATTTCCCAATCTGACTGTTGCAAGAGTATTTCTGAAGCCAGGGTACATCTTTTGTACAACATACTGTGTATATAGATTACAATGATCGTCATATGGAAGACAACCCTGACGAGAGGTGATAAGGCATTTGGCACGTATATCCTTATACGTGGTTAGTTTTAAAGCCTATTGACCTATATACTCTGGTTTGAAAAAAAAATTAAAGACCTTATACCAATGGCGATCAGAAAGTTATAGTCAATTGGATTACATACATTCCATTCCACTATATTAAATGGTCGTTCAACCCATTATGCAGCCTAAGCACACATTAATATACCAAAACATTAAAGTCATGGCATAACAAACATCCATGATTGCCATCACAGTCAATGTTACCAGAGATATGGCCTTAGCCATGTACCTTAGTAGCCATAGGAATTTTCTGGCTGTGATTTGGTGAGATGCAGATACAGTACCAGCTGGTCATGTGCCTGCAAGTGGTTTGTCTTGTCTGGTGACTGGTAGGCCTTGTCTTGAGCTCAATCTTCCCCTATCAAACAAGCACTCATATGTCCTCCTTTTCACCCAAGGC
The DNA here is from genome assembly GCA_016271365.2 of Neoceratodus forsteri. Lineage (NCBI taxonomy): Eukaryota > Metazoa > Chordata > Ceratodontiformes > Ceratodontidae > Neoceratodus > Neoceratodus forsteri. The sequence goes on from CM057449.1 coordinate 581,526,913, forward strand.
CTGCTGAACCAGGACTCAGGTTGCTAACATCAGGAGCAGAAATGGAACCTTCACTGCTGGCATATATACCCCTTTACTCCCTATACAGACATACAGTAACTGGGCAATCAAGCTTTCTCTCCCTCTTCTGTCCCACTAAAGCACTGCTGCACCAGAAAACGGGTTGCTGAGTGCAGGAGCAGAAACCTTCTGGCTTTTCTCCCCCTTGATCCCCTGGACAGACATCACCTAGCAAACAACCTCACACCCCTTCTCCATCCCTCTTTAGAGCTGCGGCACTAGAAAACAGGTTGCTAAGGGCAGGAGCAGAAATGGAGACCACCCTGCTTCATCTCTCCCCCTTGACTACCTTGAAAGACATCGCCTAGCAAACAAGCTCACACTCATCCTGATCCCTCTTAAGCACTGCTGCACCAGAAAATGAGTTGCTGCATGTAGGAGCAGAAACAGAAAACTCCCTGATGACATCTCTACCCATTGACAATTTAGACAGACATCGCCTAGCAAAAAAGCTCTTTCCCCTCCTCCATCCCTCTTAAATGCTGCTGCACCAGAAAATTAATCACTGTGGGCAGGAGCAGAAACAAAGAACTCCCTGCTGGCATCTCTCCCTCTTGACTACCTGGACAAAAATCACCTATCAAAGAAGTTCAAACTCCTTCTCCATCCCTCTTAAGCACTGCTGCAACAGAAAATGAGTTGCTACTGTAAGTGTAGGAGCAGAAACGGAGAACTCCCTGCTGGTGTCTCTACCCACTAACAACCAGGATGGACAGACATCACCTAGCAAACAAGCTCTCACCTCTCATCCATCTCTCTTAAGCACTGCTGCACCAGAAAATGGGTTGCTGCATGCAGGAGCAGAAACAGAGACCTCCCTGCTGGCATCTCTCCCCCTCAACTACCTGGACAGACATCACCTAGCAAGCAAGCTCACCCTTCCTCTGTCCCCCTTAAGCATTGCTGCACATGAAAATAGGTTGCTGAGAGCCGGATCAGAAATGGAGACCTCCCTGCTGGAATCAGTACCCCTTGAATACCTGAACAGACATCACCTAGCTAGCAAATACTCACCCCTTCACCATTCCACTGAAGCATGGCTGCACCAGAAGATGGGTTACTTAGGGTAGGAGCTGAAATGGAGACCTCCCTGCTGGCATCTCTCCACCTTGATTCCCTGGACAGACATCACTTAGCAAACAAACTCACACTCCTCCTCTGTCCCTCTTAAGCACTGATGCACCAGATAATGAGTTGCTGAGTGCAGAAGCAGAAATGGAGACTTCCCTACTGGCATCTCTCACCCTTGACTACATGAACAGAGATCACCTAGCAAATACTGTATACTTGCACCCCTCCTCCATCCATCTTAAGCTCTGCTTCATATAAAAATGGGTTGCTGAGGGCAGAAGCAGAAACAGAGATCTCCCTGCTAGCATCTCTACTCCTTGACTTCCTGGACAGACATCATGTAACAAACAAGTTCTCATCCCTCCTCATCCCACTGAAACACAGCTGCATCAGAAAATGGGTTGCTGAAGGAAGGACCAGAAACAGAGACCTCCTTGCTATTGTCTTTCCCCCTTGACTCTGTGGTCATACATCACCTAGTAAACAATCTCCCACCCCTCCTCCATTCCACTCAAGTGTAGCTGAACCAGGACACAGGCTGCAGAGGTCAGGAGCAGAAACAGAGCCCTCCCTACTGGCATATCATTCCCAAGAATACCTGTACAGTAATCCCCTTGCAAATAAGTTCACTCCCCTCCTCCAACCCACTCAAGCACTGCTGCACCAGAAAACTACATTCATGATTTCTGTTACTGTAAATGGACTTTTTGTTCCACAGTAGTCTGTCTCTATGTCTCGCTGTCTCTCTCTCTCTCTCTCTTTCACTCTTTCCCATCTGGATGGCATCGTCAAAGATTTATTTTACCAGTTTGCCTTTACTCTGCCTGAATACACACAGCCATACTTAGCTCTGGAAAAAACTTTATTTGTATTTTCTCTTACTGTAAATGGTCTTTTGTTCCCCAGTGGTCTCTCTCTCTCTCTCTCTCTCTCTCTCTCTCTCTCTCTCTCTCTCTCCTTCCTCCCTCCCTCTCTCCCATCCGGATGGTATCATCAAAGATTTATTTTACCAGTCTATTCACAGATGCAGGCAGAGGATATTCACAGAGCAGACTGAGAAATATTAGTGGCAGCAGACTATCTAGAGAGATTAACAACCTGTATTATTGCACTGCCAACTCACATATGTGATTGAGTGAATAAAAATAATAAAGATTAAAAAAACTAACTTCTGGTGTCTTTGTCATACATTTGTCAAGAAACTTTACTGTATAGAAAATACAATAGTCATTACTATGGAAAATACAATATGCCTGATTTTTAAAGTCCCCTTAGAGAAATGCATGTCCATGTATTGGTTTCAGCAAACCACAGTTGCATCAAGGAACTTGGGACAGATTCTGCTACATGTAGTGTCCCCACATCGAACACCCGGGTATGCTGCAGACCACCGGATGTGCAAAAGACGTGACCACAAATACAGGATTCGGTGTAGGATTCCCCCCCATGCATCAAAACACTTGATGGGCCATAATGGTGTGGATGGGTTGGGGAGAAACAGGATTCCAGGAGGGTGCCAGTGGTGTAGCGGAGTTCATGCATGTGGCAGTGTGGGATTTCCCCAAATCGTCTAATGTTTCTATATCCCCAATACTACCCACGCAGTTACAAAAACCCTCCCCAGCTTTACTGCCAACAGTTCTGCTTTCCTGCAATCAGCCCTGTATAATGTGTTCACTAATTATTTGTTCAACAGAAGAAAAATGTATTGATGCATATAGAACAGGAGTGGGGGCAAAAATGATAAGATAAAAAATATATCTTAGTGACATCAGTAACAGCAAAATATCAAAACATATAATTGTTACTGTTGTCACAATGGATATCTTTGAAGTTACTGTCATCACAGTGAAAAACTGAACTAACCAGACAGCAGCTTCCACAATGCTGATGGCATCATAATGTCTAGTGCAGCACTAAGCAGGCTGTTAAAATCAAAAAGAAACAGCAATTTTTAAATAAACTGCAGATTTAAAAGTTATAACTTGTAAATTACTGTTGTATATATCAAATATACATTAGTCTGACTCAAAATAGGCAATTTATCATCACTTGTAAGTGGGCAGGACTTTCATAACTCACTTGTGGCTCTGCCACTCGTGATTTATGGTCCTGCACCCTCACACTTGAAGATAAATTGCATATTTTGAGTCAGACTATTATATATCTTATAATATCTCTGGTGGATCAGTGGACCCCTTCCCCCATTGTGTACCATCTTACCCCCTCTTCCCCAAAATAGAAGCCGTTAGCCAGCCTTGCCCTTCTCTAACCATCGTATCTTGCTGCTGTCTGGGCTTGACATGAATGCAGATTGCATGCATTACACATACAGAAATTGTGAGAGGAGTGCTGTGCTGGCTGACGGCATATGTTTTGGATTTTGGGTTGTTGGGGCACAGAGGTGGGATGATACCTGACTTTGTGTGTGGGGTGGTGGCAGTCCACTGACCCACTAGTGATACATATCCATACATTATTCTTCTGTTATAGAAATAATGTACATGTTACAACTTACATCACATGCTTGTGACAATAGTCCATTGCATCATTCAAAACTGTTTTTTTAAATCTGTCACAATTGTTTTAACTGAATGAAAAGACAAACATGAGCTAAAACCTCCTCTCCCATATAACTTGTAAGAGCAAGTGGAAACACAACTAGCAGGCTAACTGTAAAATGACACATTTTTATTTCTGAAGTATATTTCTTATTTGTGGCATCTTATTCTGCTACTGTGATATTACTGTGATGCAACAGTGATCTGCATGTCAGTTGACATATGAAGTATATTATATGAGCAATCATTCACGATATTGCAATTTTACTATGTGGATGTTTCAGTAGTTACTAATGAAACCTCAAAATGGAAAAATACAAACATTGTTCGTTTATGATTTCTCATAAACAAATTTATGTTCAGAGTATGGAAATCCATACATAATCAACCTGTGACACCATCACCCCCCCAAAAAAAAAAGTTCAATTGTAAATAGGCCAATTCAGTTTACTACAAAGAGATGTGGTTCTTCTGCTCACTTGCCAAGTCATGGCCAAGCTCTCCCCTGAGTTTGTCAATAGTGCAGCACAAGATGATCAAACATTGTCATGCATGCACAATGATGGTGCTGCATCAGTGATTGAATGTCCAGGAAAATAGAGCGTCTATAGAGAATCACAAGAGGCAGCTGTAAAAGTACCAAATGTCACATTTACTTCAACAGGAACTTTTTTTTTTGTAATCAGGAGGTGACTGATGTCCAATACATTACAGTATAAAATATTTTGTATGTGCAATCATACAGAAAACATGCTATTGTATCAGTCTTGATATTTCCATGGTCACAAATCCTCTTGAACTGCACTCTTGAGGTCTCTTGTTTTGCCCAGTCATATCTTGGTGGGAAAACAGCACTGTTGTGTATGATTACTCATACACAGTCCTTTATAGATCTGTATTTGTGGAAATTTCAGGTTAATATGTCAGGAGCCAGGCTGATATAAGTTCCAAATATCACACATACCATCATGTATCAGTAAGTTGTCTAACTGATGGAAACTGTCATGAAATCACCTCAGATATAACGTGCTGGCTGTCAGCAGAATGTACTAAGTTACATGTTTCCACTTACTCTTTCATTTTGACCCACTTGGTGTGCTGAGTGAAATAAGATTAACACTAAAAATCCTTCCTAGTCTTGTGTTACCACAATTTGTTTTGTGTGTGTTTGTGTATGTGTGTGTGTGTGTGTGTGTGTGTGTGTGTGTGTGTGTGTGTGCTACATATCAAATATACCCCATCTGTCATCTTAACCCACTTCAACCTATATCACTTGTCTCACCAAGTGAATTCCCCCTTACTTTTACTTGTCCATTAGTTGTTATATTTATTCCACTCACCACACATTTTTAGATCAGTGTTTTGTGTTTTCATTAGGTGAAATTGCCAAAAATCTTGTTCTGTTCTTACACGATATCATGTACTCTACTTACCAAACAATCCATGCATACTTTACAATGCTATGAGCTGCTCTCCTCATTCAACACTTCTCAATTTGACTTAATTCCTGCAAATATTCAAAGTCTGCATTAAAATAATGTCAATTAACGTTGTGCATGCAAATTATTTGCAAAGATATAAATGGCATACCTCTATAGGATTGGGGCTACAGCCCTCTTGATGTCACAGCTGAACATATCACTTCCCTGATCTGTTAAGTGGACGCCATCCTGCCGATACAGTTCTGGGAAGACAGACATGATGCCATCATGCTGGACCACACTGTCTGACAATCCTTTCATGAACACCCCCATCTCTGCGTTGATCTTCCTCCTTGTTCTGTCCTTTGCCTTCATATCACAAACATCCCTCCACTGCTGATGCTGGATGATGTGGTACCAAAGGATCATGGTCCTTGGCATTCGGTGCTTGATCAAGGTGATGTCCTCCTTCATCTTCAATAGCAGCCTCACTGATGTCTAGTCTATTCAATTCTAAATTGTTGCCTTCTAGGTGGACGATGATAACATCTGGTGCAGATCCACTCAGGTACTCCTGTCGCAACATTGGCACCTGTTGATCCCAACGCATACCCCTGTCACCTAACCAACATACATTTACAGGAGTAGCAAAGGTCAAAACTGGTCACCCAGTTCGAGACCGCTCCCGAATCCCTGCCCAATGCATGAAGGAGTGTCCACAGATCCATACCATCTTCTCTGGACACTGCATATCTGAATTAAGAAAACATACATATTATAGCATTGGAGTATATCCAATCAATGACAGGTAGCAGTACCCAATTCCTGGCATTTGCTGGCAAAAGACAACATGTCTGGTATCTTCCAGGAAATAAAAAACATTTAAGAGTGATTACTAGTAGTAGCACTCAGAGCAAAATTATGCATTTGCGGCACAAGATCCCATGAAAATATTACATGATTGGGGGGTTGAAAAACTGATGGTCGTTGAATGGGAAAGGGATTTTGAAATAGTCATATCTGATGACCTAGCATAGATAAAGCATTACATGTTGTTCAGTGATCCCATGTCATCCAACACTTGTGTAACCCCTAGGTGGCACTATCCCAAGGGCTACTACCCCTGCCTGCATGGTTAGTTGCAGGTTAAGGAGCCTGGGTACTGAAATGGGTGCCTCCACCCAGAGGACACAGTTGTTAGTAACAAGGCTAACCTGGGTACAGCCCTCCGGGACACTGTAACCCACCTTTTTCCCTTCTAGTGGCCTAGTCAATATGGAAAAAACACTTTCACAGTAGCCCCTATTCAGCATACAATTTCCCACACAGTTTGCACTTGACACCAGGGCTGGTTCCAACAGTTCAACCCTGGGGACTCCCTATAAAACAAGGTTAAGCACAGTAAATAACAACAGTACAGTGCTTTTGGTACAAACTGGAACCACAGTCAGATTAAATGCAAAACGAGTTAGATCTGATTTATTCAGGGGGATTTAACAAGGGAGGGGTGTAATCAGGTTCATTGATTCTAAAACTGATCTTGTCAGGCAATTATGCATGCACTTTTAGTCCCTGCACAGTCACATGCTCTGGGTACCCAGTTGGAAGTAAGGTGGGCTAGCCTGGAACATTACCCGGGGTAGGCCGGCATCGCAGCTGGTTGGGGCCCTGTGATGAAAAGAAAAGGCATGCACATTCACACACAATTTGTAATACAGAGCCTGAAGGCTCAGTTCATGAAATGAAAAACAACTGGACTGGTGGAACAGTTCGGATTTTGAGTCTGGTAGTTCTGGATGCATCTTCCAGCAAGCGTGGCACATTTACACATTGGGGAACCAAATCGCAACCCACTAACAGCACACAGCACATTTATAGTAAACCAATCACCATATCACAATGAGGAAGGCAGTGTGGTCACAATATCAGTGTCTCTGAGCAAAACTGGGAATTCTGTGGTAAATGGATGTCCTGACAGGCTAATTGCATACAGCAAATCTTTGGTCTTCTTCAGGTCAAATCTGGTTTCTCTTCAGTGGCTTTGTCATACTCCAATTTGGATACAGTCTGATTGCTAAGCCTTTCAAAGGATTCCCTCTTGAAGGACTGCAGGCAGACAGGCTAAACTCAGCTTTTCCACCAATCTCCCATGCAAACTACGCAGGGGCTACTGCTTGAATCACTCAAGCTGTTTACTCTTCAAACTCTAACTCCAGACTGACTCACTGCAGCAGACAGCTTGGGAATTTCCCTTCGGTCCAAAAGGTTCTGACTGGCTGATCCATCAGTCTGTCAAAGCAAGGGCTCCCCTCCAGGTGCATCTAGATGCCAAAGTCTCAAAACTACAATTCCTATAGAAATTCACTCCCACAAGGCTACTGGGTGCAGACTCCATCTTAGGGCCCCCAAAAGTACTGGTTGGTCCAAATAAGCAGTCCAGGACCAAGATGGTGGTGATAAACAGAACTGTCCATGCTGCAAAGAAGGTAGATTAGATAAACTACAACAGCATTAGTATTCTAATAGATAATCAGCAAATAAGTACTGCTTCTAACAGATCTCCCTCTGCGCAACTAGCGATGGCAGAACAGAGTGATTATCTGGCAGCCTGAGCGGGACTCAAGCCTAGATACACTCGGCCCCCACCCAGATTAATTATACACTGCGATATAGACAGCTCTTAAAGAGACAGAACACAGAGGCTATTGGGCACTGTCATGCAATTTCTATTTAAACAGCTAAAACACAGAACACCAGCCTGGCAGTGCGCATTTAGGCACACCCATGGAAGACTTCAGGGAACCCCAATTTGTAGGAGGGGGTTACAAGTCTTAAAAGCATTAATAAAAAAATGTCATGTTGTCCAGCAGACCCCTGCTGTCTTCCCATACTGGGAAACAGAACCAATAAAATGTTCTATGGTGTCCAATGGACACTCTATATTGTCCATGATAGAGGGAAACCTTGTGCTTTTCATTCTGGGATGCAGCACTCAGCATTTCCCACCTGTTGTTTATCTTGATCATTGTGCCATATCAATGTCTTTACCAGGAAGCAGTACCTATTAACCATTCCATGGTGTCCAATGGGCACCCCATGTTATCCCATAACAGGAAACGGCAACAATAAAACATGCCATGGTGTCCAATGGACACTCAATGCTGAATATGATAGAAGGAAGTCTTGTGCTGTCCATTCCAAGATGCAGCACTCAGCATTTCCCACTTATTGTTCATCCCGATCATTACATTATCTCAATGTCTTTACCAGGAAACAACACCAATTAACAGTTTCATGGTGTCCAATGAACACCCCATGTTATCCCATACCAGGAAACAGCAACAATAAAATGTGCCATGGTATCCAATGGACACCCTATGCTGACTATGATAGAGTGAAGTCTTGTGCTTTCTGTTCTGGGATGCAGCACTCAGCATTTCCCACCTATCTTGAATCTCGATCACTCCACCATCTAGGTCTCTATACCAGGAATCTATGTGAATTAACCATTCCATGGTGTCCAATGGACACCCCATGTCATGCAGTACTGGGAAACAGCAAAACTAAAACATGCCATGGTGTCCAATGGACACCCAATGGTTTTAATGATAGAGGGAAGCCTTGTGCTTTCTGTTCTGGGATGCAGCGCTCAGCATTTCCCACCTATCTTGCATCTCAATTACTCCACCATCTCAGTCTCTATAGTGGGAATCTGCCCCAATTAACCATTCCATGGTGTCAGATGGCACCCCATATCATCCCATTCCAGGAAACAACAGCAATAAAACATACCATGGTGTCCAATGGACACCCTATGGTGTCAATGATAGAGGGAAGCAGCTTTGTGCTTTTCATTCTGGGATGCAACACTCAGCATTTCCCACCTATCATTCATCTTGATCATTGCACCATATCAATGTCTTTACCAGGAAACCGCACCTATTAACCATTCTATGGTGTCCAAAGGACACCCCACATTATCCCATACCAGGAAACAACAACAATAAAACATGCTATGGTGTCCAGTGGATACTATATGCTGTCAATGATAGAGGGAAGCCTTGTGCTTTCCATTCCAGGATGCCGCATTCACCATCTTCCCACTATCCTGCATCTCGATTACTCCGCTATCTCATTTTCATTTCATTTTCTTGAAGTGTTAGACCACTGAGAAAAACTCAATTAAAATGGTGACCCATTACATCACATAATAAATACAGTTTCAAAACAACATCCATTAACATAAGTAACAATAACAACAACTTACATAAATTATAATAATAATCTTTATTCATTGTAAGCATAATTCAATAAATATCAAAGCTTTTATACAGCAATTTAAAACATAAACATTTAAAACCATATAAATAACAACAATTCAAACTTAATTATCAGTAAAACTGAAAGAGAATAAAAATGGTTTGAGAGCAGATTTTAAGCTCTCCACAGTCAGGCACTCCCTTATCCGATGAGGTGGAGAATTCCACAGGATAGGAGCCATGAAAACAAACACAAGAGCTCCAGAAGTCTTCAAATGAACCTTGGGAATCTCTAGCAATCTCTCATCAGCAAAGTGGAGTGGTTGGAAGGGACAGTAGGGACAAAGGAGCTCTTGTAGACAACCCAGTCCCTGTCCATATAGGGCTTTATAGGTCAGCAGACAACCTTGAAGGTGATCCACCACTGAACTGGCAGCCAGTACAGTCCGCACAGCACAGGAGTAATGTGGTGGGACTGAGATAGCCCAGTCAATAAGCAGGCCACAGCATTCTGCACCAGCTACAAGTGACAGATATCAACCCCCAGAAGCCCTAGGTAAAGGGAGTTGCAGGAAACAAGGCGAGAGGTCATAAAGGCATGGACCAATGTCAGAAGATCACTGGGTGGAACTAGATGCTTAATCTGGTTGATATTCCTCAGATGGTAGAATGAGGTCTTGATGCCAGATGAGACCTATGATTTTAAGTCAACCCCTCTTCAAAAATAATGCCCAGACTCCACAACCATTCAGAGGTCATCAGCTGGTGACCACCTAGAGAAAGCCCCGTGGCCTGCCCTCTCGAGGACCCCTCTACCCGGTGACCTGGGTCCACTACCAATACCTCAGTTTTGTCAGGATTCAGCTTCAGCCAGTTGGAACTCATCAAGTCCTGGATCTCAGCAAGGCAGTTATTAAAGACTGAAACAGCATCATCCTGATCAGGTACAAAGGACATGTATACCTGAGTATCATCTGCATAGCAGTGAAAACTCAAGCCGTACCACCTTACAATGTCTCCCAATGGCAGCATGTACACTGCAAATAACAAAGGCGAAAGCACAGAGTCCTGGGGTACCCCTACATGGTAGAGAGAGTGCATTGGAGGAATAAATTCCTGATGCAACTCTCTGAGATCTACCAGTGTGGAATGAATGGAACCACCTGAGGACTGTCCCTGACAATCCACAGATGACCCTCAGATGCTCCAGCAATACACCATGATCCATGGTGTCAAATGCTGCAGACGGATCAAGGAGGACTAAGATGGAATGAGTCCTCCAATCTCTAGCTATCAGGAGATCATTGAGTACTCGAACCAGGGCAGTCTCAGTGCTGTGCCTCTTCCTAAATCCCGACTGAAGAGGATCATAAATGTCATGGATGGTAAGGTGGTCATCCAGCTGCAGAGCAACCACCTTCTCAATAACCTTGCCCACAAAGGGCAGGTTCGAGATGGGTCTGTAGTTGGCAAGGCAGTCTGGGTCCAATGAGGATTTCTTGAGGAGGGGTGTCACCACTGCCTCCATATGGGAGTCAGGAAACTCACCTACCTCCGGTGAACTCCAGACTATCTCAGCCAGGACCGGACTGATGACATCAACACTCCCCATAAGGGGTTACTAGGGAGTTAGAATCAGCAATCTTGAGTGGACAACGTCCAGCAAAACTGTAAAGTCAAACTATATGAAAGCAGTCACAAAGGATCTGTAGTTCTTAATGAGTAATTAGCAAATATAGGACAGGTTAGTAATAGAGTAATAATTATCTGATGGGGACAGAGTTAGGATCCGGTCAGACCTGTTGAAGAGAAAGGAAACATAGGATAATATGAAGAATATACAGTAGCAAAACAGAAGAACACCCCCACCTCCTCACCTTCAAACACTACTTCCTCCCTTTCCAACCACATATCCTCTCCTTCTCTTTCAGTCCTATCTCACCTGTCTAGTATTTTTATGTGGTGGTGAGAGGCTAGACAGAGAAGCCTTGCTCACCGTTACCAGACCCCAAAGAAAAAAAAAACATATTTCCTTTTTACTCTCATATCTTGCTACTCCAAAAGAAAAGCTCTTCTTGGAGTCCAATGACCCACCCATGCCCACCCTCACCAGAACCCACCAGAAATAAGGAATTCACCAATTTCCAGTGGTCCCCCACTGTAATCCCATACCATGAGCCACAACAAGATAAGGACTGGCTAGAATCTGGTAGCCCTCTTATGCACTCCTGTACAAGACCACACCACAAAAAAGCATTCCCTGTTGTCAGTTAGGTCTCCCGTTCCCTCCCATACCAGGCTCCTCCACAAGTAAACAACTCTGTGGTGTCCAAAGGCCCTAACAATGCCCTCCAAAGACTAGGCTCCAACACCAGAAATGTAAAGCACTCACTTTTGTCCAGTTGCCACAGCCAAAAATAAAGAATTCACTGGACTGGACTCCAGTGGACAGCCAACCCTTCCTATATAAGATACCACCATAAGTAAAACATTCTGTGATTGTGCCATGTCTTGGGTGGGGTGGAACCAATAGACACCAGGCAATGCTGCTTGTTGGATGGTGCCAGGTCTCAAGAGGGTGGGAGAGATTACCCAAGACACCAGTTGTGTGGTGGTCCCAGAATTTACTCCGATGCCAGGTGCCACAACAAGAAAAGCTCACCCTTGGTGTCTTATGGCCTTCCTGTGTCATCCTAAACCAGTCTGTACCCCAAAAACAGCATTCCCTGTTGTGTAGTGGTCACCCAATTAACTCTGATACCAAGCACCACAACAAGTAAAGCTTTCAGCTGGAATCTTATAGCCTTCCCATGCCCTCCCAACCTAAGCCCCACCCCAAATACAGCATTCCAGGCTGTGCCTCCCCATTTGTAATTATGTCCCTATTGGTTAGAACTAGGTGAAGAATCGCCATGTCTGTAGTGTGATCAAGCACAAGCTGCATGAGCCCTGTTTTTTTAAGGGATTCCAAAATATCCTGGCTCATAGTTGAAGTAGCTGATGATGCAGTCTAATATACATCTGGTATATTGAAATACCACAGCAGTCTCCAAAACTATGTTCCACAATAAGTGAATTATCACCTGTTGCCCTATTACCCCCCACACACCCTCTAATAGCAGACTCCATACAAAAAGGGGATTCCCTGTTGTCCAATGGTACCTCAATTACCTTGTATACCAGGTGCCACCCATGAAATTCACTTCCTGTTGTCCAGTAGCCCTCTAATGCACTCATATACCATGCCTCATCACTCAAAAAGGATCCCCACTGTGGTCAGTTGTCCTCCAATTATCTTCAAAACCATGCACCTCTTCAACTGAGATTAGAGGGCACCTGTCCAACTCAAACAATCCTGTATTAGATGTGACAAAATAATATGTGAAGAGTACCTTACCAGGGTAATATCGAGTTGTAATGGATACCTGGTGGTCTGTGCTTGGCTTGACTATGCAGTCTGGTGCAGGAATCTTGATGTTTCGATGTCCGTCAGACTGTAAAATAAAATACAGGAATGGAGTCATAAAGGATCTGTAGTTCTTAGTGAATTAATAATATAGAACATATTCATAATTGAGTAATACTTATCTGATGGGGAAGGAGTCCTCATCCTTTCAGGCATGTGAAAGAGAAACAAAAATAGCTCAATATGAAGAAGTTACAGCAGCGAGAGAAGAAACCGAGAGTGGACAGATATGAATGGGGTATCACTACATTTGAGAAAACAGTGGCACATATGATAAAAAGTTTCTGCTAAAGCCAAGTATGAAAATAGAGATATATAGAAATAAAATTAGTTAAGTAGGATAAGGGAAGAGATAATGTTAGCAAGGAGAGGATTAGAAAGACCAGTGCTCTCCACCTAGATGGCCTAGTTTCCTGTAATTGAAAGTAGTTTACCGGGTGGGATAGGAAATATTCCATTTGGGTCACTTGCCCAATGTTATTTAGGTAATCAGTTAGGTTCATTCCATGGATCTTTTCATGTAGTTAATTCTTGGGAACTCTTCTGTCAATGAAGGACCTAGTTCACGTCAACCATCAAGTTGTACCAACATACACCTTCATAACATGCGCTATCATGACATTAGCACCCTAATTCTCACCAAGTTTCAACACTCACTAAGATAAGAAGTATACAGAATAAAACAATGGGTTGTGCATTGGGGCATTGCCCTGCCTAAGCCATAAAGACAAACTGAATGTGTGAATGTGTGATTTCTGAGACTGTAAAATGTCTATTTGGTCCCCCAGTACTTAGTCTCTCTCTCTCTCTCTCTCTCTCTCTCTCTTTCTCTCTCTCTCTCTATCCATTCTAGAAGGCACAAGTCAAAAATTGCATTTTGTAATCCAGCCCTTGCCTTGCCTGTACCAACTGTGACAGGAAAACCTTACTTTGTGTCGTCAAACGAAAAGCACTTAATGGTGTCTGATGGCCTCCCCATGTCCTCCCAGACCAGTCATTGCCACAATAAACGCCTTCAGTGTTGACTAGTTGTACCCCAAATTCCCTCCCACACCAGGTGCAACAACTTGTATAGAAAATAACTGACATTGACTGTAGAATCAAATGATGTTCAAAAAAATCTCTGGAAACTTGGACCAGGACTCTATGAAACAGATGTTGTTGTCATTCAATAAGACATCCGATCAGATTTCCCACAGGAAGACATTCAGTGAGATTATAATAAAAACATGCCCTTCAGTATAATGTGTCACCACAACTGAAGCATTCCCTGGTGTACAATGAACCCCCATAAACCCTCCCATACCCGGACCATGAGGCATGTTTCTGTTGGCATTTTAGTGTGTTCATATGTAATGCATAGAACTGACCTTGACAAGTGAATAAACTGATGTTCGAAAATCTCCATAAACTTGGACCAGGACTCTACAAGACAGATGTTCTTGTCAATCGGTAAGATGTCTGATCAGGTGCTTTTCTGTGGGAAGACACAAAGTGATATGAAAATACAAAATGAACACTTGAGTAATGCATATGTGTATGTGGTTCTGGGCATCGGCTGACATGGACTGCCAAGTTGTATAACAGATTAGCAAGGAAAATGACTATGGGGTTATGACTGGATAACATCAGCTGGCATTTTCACCACCCTCTAGTGTGTGTTAATGGATCCTGATGCTACACGGTCACAACCAAATAGTGTTTTACCTTACTATGAAGACATAGACTTGCAACTACCTCATGAACACTTGACTACTGCATATGCTTATGTGGTTCTGGGCATCAGCTGACATGAACAGCCAATTGGAATAACAGATTAGCAAAGAAAATGGCTATGGTGTTTTGACCGGATAACATCAGTCGACATTTTCACCACCCTTTAGTGTACGTTAATGTCTCATGATGTTACCCAGTCGTAACCAAATTGTGTTTTATCTTACTGTAGTCACAAGAGACCTGCACTGATCTAATAAACACTTAAGTAATGCATATGTGTATGTGGTTCTGGGCATCGGCTGACATGAAAAGCCAAGTGAAATACAAGATTAGCAAGAAATTGTGGTTCCATTGAACAAAGTGGAATGCAGTTTTGGTGGTGTGGCCTGATATGAGAGGAATTGTGGGTGGTCTTTGGACACCAGGGAATGCTTAACTAGTTGTGGCACCTGATGGGTGAGGGATTCAGGGGAACATTGGACATCATGGAATGGTATTTTAGTTGTTTGGGCCTGATAAAGGAAGTCCCTACCGTATCAGGCCGCAACACTAAAAATGCATTCCCCTTTGTTGAATGGTCCCCAAATTCCCTTGCATATCAGACACCACAAGTTGAGCATTTCCTGGAGACAAATGGCCCCCCACAATCCCTCCGATATCAGGCACTACTACCAAAAAATGCATTCCATGTTGTTCAATGGATCCCCCAATTCCCTCCCAAATTAGACACCACAACAATTTAAACATTCCCTGGTGTCCAATGGTCCCCACAAGTCTTCCCATATCAGACTCCACCACCAAACATGCATTCCCTGGTGTCCAGTGGTCCCCAATATCCTCCCATATTAGACGTCACAAGTTAAGCATTCTATGGTGTCCAGTATACCCACCCAAGCAATCCCATATCATACCTAGCTACCAAAAATGCATTCAGAGTTGTTCAATGGACCCGAAATTCCCTCCCAAATCAGGCACTACAGCAATTTAAGCATTTTGTGGTGTCCAATGGTCCTCCACAAGTCATCCCATATCTGGCCCCACCACCAAAAATGCATTATCTGTTGTCCAGTGGTCCCCCAAAACCCTCCCATATCAGGGGTTACCACAAGTTCAGCATTCTGTGGTGTCCAATGGACCCACACAAGCCCTCCCATATCAGACCCCACCATCAAAAATGCATTCACTGTTGTCCAATGTTCCCCCAAATCCCTCCCATACCAGGCAACACTCCAGGTTAAGCATTTCCTGTACACCATTAGACTATAGTAAATGCTTAACTTGTTGTGGCACCTGATATGGGAGAGAATTAGAAGTCCATTGAATAACACTGAATGTGTTTTTGGTGGTGAGGCATAATAAGGTAGGGCTTGTTTGGGTCCAATGAACACCATAAAATGCTTAACTTGTGGTGAAGCCTGATATGGAGAGTATTGGGGGACTATCGGACAACAGGGAATGCCTTTTTGGTGAAGGGGCTGGTACTGGAGGGCTTCTGGATGGTCATATCTCACAAGGGAATGAACTACTTGTTGTGGTACCTGAAATGGGAAGGAATTGTGGTTCCATTGAACAAATTGGAATGCATTTTTAGTGGTGAATCCTGACATGGAAGGGCTTCTGGGGGTCATTGTACACAAGGGAAAGTTTAACATCTGGTGATGCCTGATGTGGAAGGGAATTGTGGGACAACTTGACATCAGGGAATGCGTTTTTGGTGGTGGGGTCTGATATGGAAGGGCTTATGAGGGGCCATTAGACACCAGGGAATGCTTAACGCCCGATGTGTGAAGGATTCAGGGGAACATTGGACATCATGGAATAGTCTTTTAGTTGTTTGGGCCTGATAATGGAAGTCCTATCATGTAAGGCCTCAAATCCAAAAATGCATTTCACTTTGTTCAGTGGTCCCCAAATTCCCTCCCATATCAGGCACCATAAAATGTTGAGCATTTCCTAGTGACAAATGGCCCCCCACAATCCCTCTGATATCAGGCACCACCACCAAAATTGCATTCCACATTGTCCAACGGACCTTCAATTCCCTCCCAAATCAGATGCCACAGCAACTTAGGCATTCGCTGGTATCCAATGGTCCCCCACAACCCCTCTCATATCAGGCCCCACCACCAAAAATGCATTCCCGGTTGTCCAGCAGCCCTCCAGTACCATCCTGTATCAAGTGTCACCACAAGTTAAGCAATCTATGGTGTCCAATGGACACACCCAAGCCCTTCCATATCATGCCTCACCAGCACAAACACATACAGAGTTGTTCAATGGACCCCCATTCCCTCCCAAATCAAGTGCCACAGCAATTTAAGCATTCCCTGGTGTCCAATGGTCCCCCCCAAGTCCTCCCATATCTGACTCCTCCACCAAAAATGAATTCTATGTTCTTCATTGGTCCCCCCAAATCCTCCCATATCAGGTGTCACCACAAGTTATGATGTCCAATCGACCCACACAAGCCCTCCCATGTCAGGCCCCATCATCAAAAATGCATTCAATGTTGTCTAGTGTTCCCACAGATCCCTCCCATACCAGGCGGCACTGAAGGTTAAGCATTCCCTGTAGGCCATTAGACTACAAGAAATGATTAACTTGTTGTGGTGCATGATATGGGAAGGAATTTGGGAAGCACTGAACAACAATGAATGCATTTTTGGTGGTGACGCATGATATGGGAGGGCTTTTTGGGTCCCAACACCCCCCCAAAAAAAATTATGTGTTGTACCCCAATTTCTTACCATACAACGCTCAACAAACTTGTGATACATAGAACTAACCTTGAATTGTGAATAAACTGATGTTCAAAAATCTCCGAAACTAAAACCAGGACTCTATGAGACAAATGTATTTGTCGATCAGTAAGATGCCCGATCAGGAGCTTTCCTGCAGGAAGACACAGTGATATGATAATAAAAACATTCCATCCTGTATCAGGTGCAGCCTCAAGTTAAGCATTCCCTAGTGTACAATGTCAACCAGCACTAAATCACTACAGTGTTATGACTGGATAACATCAGTCGGCATTTTCACCACCCTTTAGTGTGCGTTAATGCATCCTGATGTTACCCCATCATAAACAAATAGTATTTTACCTTACTACAATGACCAGAAACTTGTACTGACCTCAGGAACACTTGACTACTGCATATGTGTATGCGGTTCTGGGCATTGGCTGACATGAAATGCCAAATGGAATAACACAATAGCAAGGTAAATGACTATGGGATTATGTCGAGATAACATCAGTTGGCATTTTCACTCCTCTTTAGGGTGTGTTAATGCCTCCTGATGTTACCCGGTCATTACCAAATAGTGTTAACCTTACTGTAATGACCAGAGACCTGCACTGACTTCATGAACACTTGGGTACTGTATATGTGTATGTAGTTCTGGGCATTGGCTGACATGAACAGCCAAGTGGAGTAACAGATTAACAAAGAAAACGACTATGTGGTTATGACCCAATAACATCAGACGGCCTTTTCACCACTCTTCAGTGTGTGTTAATGCCTCCTGATGTTACCTGGTCATTACCAAATAGTGTTTAACCTTACTATAATGACCAGAGACATGCACTGACCTCATGAACACTTGGGTACCGCATATGTGTATGCGGTTCTGGGCATTGGCTGACATGATCAGCCAAGTTGAATAACCGAATAGCAAGGTAAACGATAATGTTTTACCAAACTACTCCAGCAAATTACCAAATTGAAACCTTTCCTTTTTTTGAACTTGCAACTTTTATTAACCATACAATATACAATAGTACGGCAAAGGAAGAACTTCACAGATATCAAGTTATTAAGAAAATTAGATGTACAATTGATATGCATAAAAAGTCCAGATTAAAGTTCTAAAGGAGGTTATATGTCAATGAACTGATAAATGCATAAATGAACCATTGTTCTTTTTCCATTCTCTGGTGCTGTCCCAATGAGAATGATGCACGAAAAACTCTTAAGGGATCAAGTCAGGACAGGGGTTCTTAAACTGACCTTACACATCTTCTAGGACATGTCATACATGTTAATTATTCAGTGTTAGAAAATGGGCTGGGGAAATCCTTTAAGCTGATTGGCTACAGCCACCAACCAGCCAGTCCGGTATCAGGCAATAGAGACCAGGAAATAATGAGTCCCTGTCTCTGCTCCCTGATTAGGTTCTAAATCCTTGTGCCAACAGAATGTTGATTTTGAAAATGCAGCCATGTTTTTCTTAACAAGTAACTGACCCCCCCCCACACACACACACTGCAGTTCTGCACTGAAATAGCACACATTGGTTAATTTCTATATATATACGCCTGCTTAAAACAAGCACCAATTCGGGGTACCCCATTACTGAGGGTATCCATTGGCACCCCGAATTTCCAGCGTCCACAGCTGCCATTTCTTACACCTCGCTTAACGAGGAATGCGCCTTCCCCCGGCCCGCCCAGCTCGCACTGCCTTCGTTTTATTTTTCTACAAGAAAAAGAAAGAAAAGAAAATGTTTTTGCAGTGTTGGGGATTAGCGGATAGCACATCAGTAGTAACGCAAATGCTACTGGGAAAGAAAACACCTTTCATTTCAAAGTAGTAACGCTAGCACGTCGCGTGCTAAGCGCTACTATGACAGTGCCCATCTCACCGCATCTCCACCTCATAGTAACAGAAGCATACAGCACTGATATTTATTTAAAAAAGAAAACTGACCTTCTAAAATCAAATTAGAGTCCTGCTCCTGTCACTGTCTCTAGTGCCAGACCTGGTACACTCTGCCCCGGTTACTACTCGACCTGATTGCTATTAGGACAGCAACAGCTGAAGGAGGACACCAACCCGAAAAACTAAAGCAAAGTTAGCAGTAGAAAAATGCACTGCATTTAAACAGTTGCACCCCCCAAAAAAAAAAAATCAAAATTGAAGGATACAAACACAGTGGCGCTCATCCATTCTCTGCCCCCACTGTCTTGTTGCACAGTCCACAACGTGATCCCTCTGTTGATCGGCGGCATTTACTCAAGGTCAGAAATAAAAATAAAAAAATACTGCTGATCTTGGGGAGGGGGGAAGGGCAGAAAAACAGACTTGTAGCAGATGCACTATTTACACACTTGCTGAGATAGCATAACATGCAACTCAACAGGCCATCACAAAATGTAACAGCGCCATCTAGTCATAGCCATTGATAAACACAGCATCACAGGAACTACTTTACACAAACTTTAAATTTATTAATAAAAATGAAGTATTTCCAATATTTTTAAAGATGATATAATCTATTGTACTAAAAAAAATGAAAAAGCCCATTTTCTAAGAGCAGTTATACCCTCCAGGGTGGGCAGTATGGGCAATACTAGACCTTCCGGGGGCTATAAGGCCCTCCGCCTGCGGCGCTGGGCCTCATTACACCCCTGGGCAGTCCGGTATTGTCCAATACCGCCCACCCTGAAGGGTATTATTGCTAGCATAAAACTGACCAATTATATGTCTTATTTATAAAGTATATACATCCAAACTCTTGTGTATAGTTTGTCAATTCAGTTGTCAAATCATCTGATTAAATGCTTTTTATATCATAACATATTACTGACAGTCTGTAACAAGACATAATAACATCAACAAATAACTGCTGTTCAGCTAGAAGTAACTGTGAACATATAGACAAAGTACTAATATATATTTTTTTTATTTTAAAGCTAAACCAGTTTTTA
This sequence comes from Neoceratodus forsteri, assembly GCA_016271365.2. Taxonomy (NCBI): domain Eukaryota; kingdom Metazoa; phylum Chordata; order Ceratodontiformes; family Ceratodontidae; genus Neoceratodus; species Neoceratodus forsteri. The sequence continues at coordinate 581,547,174 of CM057449.1, forward strand.
TCATCAACATCCGGTGATGCACCAGACAGTGCAAACTATGTGTGGGGAACAGTTCCCTAGCATAACATTCCTCACTCTGGATGGGAATTGAATGAAGACTGACTTTTCATCATCGCTATGCTTCTGTTGAAACAGCTCAGGAATATCTGTTGATAGACTGAAAAATATTGAAAATATGTAACATTAGAAAAGCACATGAAACGAAACATATACAATGAAAAATTTCACATCAATGCACCTAGGAATATTTTTTTATCTGGCACAGTGGAGCAGAGGGCTGAACTTTCCATGCCTTTCATTTGTCACATTGCAGGACTTTATTTGCATTTTGAGTCATTCCCCGTGATTTGGTGTGGTGGTACAGAATTGAGGGTCTGGTGGACAGCTATCCTTACCCGTGCATGGATGATCAGCATTCTCGCCAAATGACTGCCTTCCGAGTGGATGCATGAGTGGTTTAAGGGTCTGCGTTCACACAGGGATGTATGAGCTGCTGAACTTCTGTTGTGTGTGCCATAGCATGTGGATGGGAAATCTCAGGATTGCTGGGTTGATGCTGATGGGGGGTTTGGATTTGAAGCATGATATGAGAGAGCTTGTGTGGGTCCACTGGATACCACATAACGCTTAACTTCTGGTGTTGTCTAAAATGGGGGGGTATTGGGGGACCCATAGCAGGCGCCACAAGCAGCTGAGCATTCCCTGGTGACAAATGGCCACCCCAAGCCCTCTCATATCAGGCACCACCACCAAAACTACATTCCACATTGTAAAATGGACCCCCAATACCCTCCCATATCAGGCACCAACCTAGGATAAGCATTCCCTGGTGTGCAATGGCCCACCACAAGCCCTCTCATATCTGGCCACATCAACAAAAATGTATTCCATTTTGTTCAATGGTCCCCAAATTCCCTCCCATATCAGGTGGCACAACAACTTAAGCATTTCTTGGTGTCCAATGGTCCTCCACAAGTCTTCCCATATCATTACCCACCACCAAAAATGTATTCCCTGTTGTCCAGTGGACCCCAATACCCTCCCATATCAGGTGCCACCAAATGGTAAACATTTCCTGGTGTCCAATGGCACACTGTAAGCCCTCCCATATCAGGCCCTAACTCCAAAAATGCATTCCCCTAGTTTCTTATGGTCTCCCTATTCCTCACAAACTAGCCACCACCCCAAAAATCACATTCACTGTTGTGAATTAGTCTTGCAATTCACTCTATAACCAGGTACCACAACAGGTAAAGCTTTTCCTTTCTGTCTTATGGCCTCCCCATGCCCTCCCAAATGAGGTGCTCCCCACAAAACATCATTGCCTGTTGTACAGAGGTCCCACAATTCACTGGGATAACAGTCACCACCAGGAATGAACCTCTGGACATCAAGGAATTCTTATTCTGTGATGGTGCCATGTCTTGGAGGATGGAGTGGAACCAAAGGTCACAATGCAGTGCTGCTTGTTAGATGGCACTGGGTCTCAGAGGGTGGGTGTGAGCCCTCAGACATAAGGGAATGCTGTTTGTGGGGTGGTAATGGGTGTTACAATATCTGATATCATCAAACAAACAGCATTATCTGGTGTCCGGGGACTGCCCACCACCCAACGAGACCTAGCACCATCATCCAAACTACATTGTCTATTGTAAAAGGATTCCACCTAACCATCCTAGACATGGTACAATTACACAAACATGTTAAGCATTCGTTGGTGAGAAATGGCCACCCAGAAGCTCTCTCATATCAGGCACCAACAGCAAAAAATGCACGATATGAGATTAGAGGGTGTACTGAAAAGAAACAGGGACAGCAACAAATATAGGGGTGCTCATTGTTTTGGTGTGTCCAGGGACATTTTTTGTTAGGCATTAGGCATCTGGTTCTGTCTGGTGACCTCAATACTGTGGTCCATGCTATTGTGTCCTCAGGCTTAGATTATTGCAACTCCCTTTACTTAGAGCTGCCTGGGGTAGAAATCTGTTGCTTGCAGCTAGAGCAGAATGCAGCAGCCCAGCTCTTGACAGGATCTGCTCGATCCTGTCATATTTCGTCAGTCCTGCTCAAACTGCACTGTCTGCCTGTACAGTGGCGGATCATCTTCAAAGTCGGCTTGCTGACTTTTAAATCCTTACACGGACTGGGCCTGGATTACCTGAAAGAGCTCCTAGTCCCTTACTGCCCTGGACGATCTCTCCGCTTGGCCGATGAGGGGTTGCTAGAGATTCCAAGGGTATGATTAAAAACATCTGGGGTGAGAGCTTTTATGTATGCAGCCCCTACCCTTTGGAATTCTCTACCCCATTGGCTATGGGAGTGCACAACTGTGGAGGGATTTAACAATCTCTAAAAACTTACTTGTGGCAACAGGCATTCGGTAACTAACTTTTCCTTTTTCTTTTTTGGTGTATTGTTATTTTAACACTGATGTTATTGATGTTTGCTCTGTTTTAAAATTGTGAGGTACCCTGGCTATAGATAAGGTGCCCTATAAATAAATGTTATTATTATATTATATTATTACTTAATTATACCACAAAGGCAGATTACTGGCTGTCCCATCTGATATGGGTGAAAAGTCTTATCTTCTGTGGCAATCTATGTGAATTGTTAATTACTTGTCAGTGCCAGTCTGTGGGTCAAAAGCAATTTAATCTGATAAAAAAATTTAGCAGATTAAAAGTTTCAAATGTTAGCTCCTGGATTGGTGCAAGTAGCTCCTGGGTGGCTGAAAAATGTCTATACCCATGAGATGTTTATGGCACTTAGCTACCAAATCCTTATTTAGACCCCTGCCCTTACATACAAGGTCTCACCTCAAAACTGGCCCCATATTTCCCTCCCATATGGGCGTGACACCAATTAAAGCATTTCCCTTGTGTCAGATGGCCTCAACATGCCCTCTCAAAGCAGGCCCCACCCCCAAAAAAAACATTTCCAATTGTCCAGTGGACCACCAATTTATTTCCATACAGGTGCCAAGCATTCCCTGGTGTCCAATGGCTCCCCACGAGCACTCCCATGCCAGGCCCCACCAACCAAAATGCTTTCTCTGCTGTACACTGGTCCCTAAATTCCCCACAAGACCTCCCATAACAGTCCCCATGATGAAAAAACACATTCCCTGTTGTCCAATAGTCCCTCAAATACCTACTATACCCGGTGCAACCACAAGTACTGTAAGATACTTCCTTTTGTCCAATGGCCAAAGTGGAATGCATACAGTATTTAGTGGTGTATCATGTTACTGAAGGCCCTGTGGAGGGTCATTGGACACCTGAGAATATGTATCATCTGGCGATGTCTGATGTGGGAGAGAAGTGGGGGACAACATGACAACAGGTTATGCGTTTTTGGTGGTGTGGCCTGATATGGAATGGCTTCTGAGGGGCCATTGGACACCAGGGAATGCTTAGCATGTTGTGGTACCTTACATGGGTGGGAACTGGGGGTCCATTGAACAATGTTGAATGCATTTATGGTGGTGAGGCCTTATATGGGAGGGTTTGAGGGGTGCCATTGGACACCAGGGAATGCTTAACTAGCTGTGGCACTTGATGTGTGAGGGATTCAGGGGAACATTGGACACCATGAAATTGTCTTTTTGGTGGTGGGGCCAGATAAAGGAAGGCTGTACCATATCAGGCACCACCCCCAAAAAATGAATTCACTGGTGACCAGAGGTCCAACAACACCCTCCCATTTTAGGCATCACCACAAATTAAGCATCCACTGGTGTCCAAAGGCACTCCATAAGCCTTCTAATATCAGGCCCCCACCACCAAAACTGCACTCCCTGTTGTCAAGTGGGCCCCCAATTCCTTCACATATCAGGCGCCACCCTAGGTTAACAATTTCCTTGTGTCCAATGGCCACCACAAGCCCTCTCATATCAGGCAACATCACCAAAAACACATTTCCTGATGTATAATGGTCCCCCAATTCCCTCTCATATCAGGCACCAACTTAGGTTAAGCATTCCCTGGTGTCCAATGGCTCACCACAAGTCCTCCCATATCAGGCCACACCAACAAAAAAGCATTCCACTTTGTTCAATGATCCCCAAATTCCCTCCTATATCAGGCACCGTAACAAGCTGAGCATTCCCTGGTGACAAATGGCCACTCACTAGCCCTCCCAAATGGTCCCTAATTCCATCCCATATCAGGTGCCAACCCAGGTGAAGCATTCCCTGGTGTCCATTGGCCTCCAACAAGCCCTCCCATATCAGGCCACACCATCAAAATGCATTCCCCTGTTGTCCAGTGGTCCCCCAGTACTCTCTAATATCAGGTGTCACCACAAGTTAAGCATTCTATGGTGTCCAAAAGGGTGGACAACAGCGAATGCCTTTTTGGTGTTGGGGCTGGATACTGAAAGGCTTCTGGTTAGCCATTTGTCACCAGGGAATGCATAACTTGTGGCGGCTGAAATGAGATGAAATTGTGGGTCCATTGAACAAAGTGGAATGCATTTTTAGTGGTGTATCCTGATATGAAAGAGCTTGTGGGGGTTATTGGTCAACAGGAAATGTTTAACATCTGGTGATGCCTGGTGTGGAAGGGAAATGGGGGACAACTTGACAACAGGGAATGCGTTTTTGGTGGTGGGCCTGATATGGAATGAATTATGAGGGGTCATTGGACACCACAGAATGCTTAACTTGTGGTAACACCTGATATGGAAGGGTAGTGGAGGACCATTGGACTACAGGAAATGCCTTTTTGGTGGTGGGCTGGATACTGGAGGCCTTCTGGTTGCAGTTTGTCACCAGGGAATGCTTAACTTATTGTGCCTGAAAAGGGATGGAACTGTGGTTCAGTTGAACAATGTGGAATGCATTTTTGGTGGTGTGACCTGATTAGAGATGCAGCAAATTTAAAATCTGCCTACACGGAGTGCCCCATAGGAAAGGCTCATTTCGCCTTGTTATTATTACTTTGCATTGTTATTCTGCTTTAAACGTGAAGTAAGACAGAGTGACAAAAATATTTGCAGCACCCCGCCCACACAGTCACCAGAATTAATGTGCACCCCAAAGTGCTACTGTCTTGTGTTCAGAAAATTCCCTAGTGCTGATGAAATGCTACTGTCTTGTGTCCAGAAAATTCCCCAGTGCTGATGAAGTGAAATGAGAGCGTAACAAGAAATGCAGTCTCCCAGAATTAATGGCACACTCAGTCATGCGTGCAGTGGTCACACACAGAGTCACCAGAATTAATGTGCATCCCCAAAATGCTACAGTCTTGTGTCCAGAAAATTCTCCAGTGCTGATGAAATGCTACTGTCTTGTGTCCAGAAAATTCCCCAGTGCTGACAAAGTGAAATGAGAGCGCAGCAAGAAATGCAGTCTCCCAGAATTAATGATGCACTGCAAATGCACAGACAGATTAAGATTACGCTGCACACTCAAGGGATGCATACGAAAAGGCACAACAACACCTAACTAGTGCACACAAGTCACAAATCCAAATCTGGAAAGGAATACATTTTGCCAGTTGGGGGATTAGTGCATGGCAGTAACAATACACTACCAGTAAAGGTACCACAAAGCAGTATAAAACAGTCATGCAGTTGAGGTGTATAGCTGGTTCACAGTGCTGCAATTACTCTGTGGCACAATAAAAGGTGTATGATTTAATGGCACGCATTGCACACACACTCACACACACACACACACACACACACAAGTAATGCACACACACACACACACCACAAGTAATGTGCAGCAAATGAAAACCTTTAGTAATATAACCAAATGTTTTAAACAGACAAATTATACCCTGCTGCACCACAACAATCAGCAACAAAATGTCAAGAATTACTGAAACTATTACTGTGTGCACATTAACACATTTACACAAGAAAAATATAACCAAAACAGAAAGACTGCCTTTTTCTCCCAGTTAATGTACCTACACCACAAATACACCCCTCCCCAAAGCACACTTCACAGTACACCGACTGACTGTTTCAAATTAACATTCAAAATCCACACACAACAATAATCGCTCAATGATATGAGCACAGAAGGGTTTCTTACAATCAATGTAGTAAATTGTGAGCAAAAAAATGACTCAAAAATACATTTTAAACAGCTTTTAGAGGTTTTGAATCGAAGAGCTCTGAGAGCAAACTGTCTCCAGTTACCATTACACACACACTACCCAGACCAGAACTGAGGCTGTGTAGAACAATCTAGAGCCCATGTGACTTGCAATCCCATTAATCACTGCAGAATTTCATTTGGAGTTCAATTACAAGGCGTAGTGCGGCGAATTACATTGATTTCAATGTGCTTTGCCTTAAAATTGGTTGAGAAGTGGTTTGAGGAAGGCAGAATAACGTAAAGTAATTGGTTTCAATGGACTTCGCATTCCTCATTATGAAGCGAAGTACTCCACTTCACATTGTGGAGAACTCCGCGGGTTCCATGTTACTCTGTGAATCACTTTGTGGAGCGAATTGGAGCCAGTTCGCCCACCATTACTTATAGTACTATAACTCACACGCTGTACAGGAAGAAATGCAAATGCCTACGGCTGTACTTTCCCAATGAGCTGCAGCACAAAACTCCCCGGGACCCCGACTTAAAAACACGTATTAATGAGTACAATGGTGGGGTGGTGAAGCCTGGAAAGGTACTACAAAACAGGCTTACAATACATCCAAGTAACTAGAAAAAAAATAATGTTGTGAATCATAACGTGATCATGAATTGTGATTTGTGACTGCATTTGTGACCATGATAATGAATAACATGATTCGGTGTCAATGGTGTGAGATAACAAATATGAAACTGTATTGGGAATGTGAATGCCTACAGCTGTACTTCCCCGATGAGCTGTAGCTTAACCCCCCCCGACTTAAAAACACACATATCAATGAGTACAATGGTGGGATGGTGAAACCTGGAGAGATACTACAAAACGGGCTTACAATACATCCAGTAACTAGTGAAAAAATGAGTGTTGTGAATCATGATTTGTGACTGCATTTATGACCGTGATGATGAAGAATGTGATTTGTATCATGAGTGACACATGATGATGATCCTGACTTAAAAACGCATATTAATGAGTACAATGTTCATGAAGAATTATGCACCACACCAGTCCAGTACTCTGAAGGGAAGCCAAAGAAACAATTGTGACTTAAGTTATAGATGGAGATTGGGCCCTAAAGAGATGCAAATGCACAGTCAGATTAAGATTGCGCTGCGCACTGAAGAGATGCAGACACAAAGGCACAACACCTAACCAGTGCTCACCATCAGAAACTCAGATCTGGAAAAAAAATACCTTTGCCAGTTGGGGTGGGCCGAGGTGGGGGCAGTGTACTGCACTTCTGCAGTAAAAGTCACTAGTACTAGTACCAGTAACGATACCACAAAGAAGTACAAAAATCACACAACAGCAGTGGATAGCAGGTTCACATTTCTGAAATCACAATGCGGCACAATAAAAGGTGTCTGATTTGATGACGTGTGTCACAAACATACTCACACACACCAAGTACTGCGTAGCAAATTGAAAACTTCAGTAATATAACCACACATTTTAAAAAAACTAAAATTATGCACTGATGCACCACAACAATCAGCAAAAAAATGGCAAGAATTATTGAAAATATTACTGTGTGTACATTAACACAGTTATAAGAAAAATATCACCAAAACAGAAAGAACTGTCTTTTTCTTCAAGTTCATCTACTAACACCACAGATATGCCCCTCCCCCAAAGCACGCTTCCACTGTCTCTCAGTACACAGACTGAATGTTGTACAATAACATTCAAAATCCACACACAAACAATAAACGCTCGATGATATGAGCACAGGAGGGTTTCCTACAATCGATGAACTAAAGTTTCAGCAAAAAAAAACCTCAAAAAGGCTTTTTTCACAGCTTTTAGAAGGTTTGAATCGCAGAGAGCTCTCAGAGCAGACTGTCTCCTATAGCTCCCTACACACATTGCCCTGAACTGAGGCTGTGCAGAACAATCTAGAGCCCATGTGACCTGAAATCCCATGAATCACTGCAAAATTTTACCCAACTTGTAGACAGCCCAACAAGGCGGAACCACAAAACAGAAAAAGACACCCTCCTCGATTGGCTCCTCTCGAGTTACCCTTCTTGGATCTCTGAACTTAAGGTCATGCCTGACACCTTAAGTGATCACTCCCCAGTTACTTTCACATGGTCAAACAAATTAAGCAAGCCCCCACCTATCATAATTAATAGTAGGGTCTTGGGGAAGGGCAGGCTTGGGGCCTTCTCTTCTGCCCTCTCCCAGTATGACTGGTCCCCCATCAATCATGCGCCTAATATTGACCAGGCCCTAAGTTTCTTTATAGAGGGCTTCAACAAGATTTGCAATATCTTTGCACCACTGAGGAAAAGAAAAATTTGGGGTCAAGTTAATGGTTGGATCACAGGGGATCTCCTCGACCAGATGAAGGAAAGGGACAACCTCTGGGAAAAAGCCAGGTCCTCTCACAGCAAACACAACTTCCAATGCTATAGATCTGCAAGAAACCACTGCACCAACCTTATCCGCCAAGCAAAGGCCAACTTCCACAAGGAGCAGCTTAATAAAACTTGGAGCAATGGGTAGAGTTTTTGGGAGAACATCAAAAACCTTCTTGGGAAGGATGAGAAGAAGATCCCCCACTCACTCAACATTAACAACACCACAATTACTGACCCTCGGCACATTGCAGATTCTCTCAACATAGTATTTACTGACCTGACTGGAGTGCTACCCCCTGACTATCTGCACCCTACTGGGGAACAAACCAACTGCACACCTCAAGGGGGCTCAATCCCTGTCTTCTACTTCAAAAAAGTGTCTGTGAAGGAGGCTTACAAACACATCAAAAAAATACTAGGCAAGACCAGGATGGGGAGTAATGGAGTTGATATGAAACTCCTATCCCTAACACTGGATGTCATCATCATGTCAGTTACAAAACTATTTAACAAATTGCTGGCTCTTGCACAGTTCCCTAGGATCTGGAACAGGCTCTCATGATGCCGGTGCACAAGAACGGTGATATGACATGCACTGCAAATTATAGGGCAATATCCATCCTCTCTCCCTTATCTAAAGCCCTGGAAAAGATTGTGGCTGCCCAACTCACAGATTATCTCAACAAATACAACCTGTTATGTCCCAACCAACATGGCTTCAGGCGGAATCATAGTACCTCCACTGCTTTGCTGGACTACACAGACTACTCACACAAGGCACTAGATGAAGGAAAGTTGGTGGGGTCAGTCTGCATTGACCTCAACAAAGCCTTCGACACTATCAATCACTCTTTCCTCCTGGCTCAACTACAGAAGCTGGGAGTGGCAACCAATGCTACCTGCTGGTTCAAGGACTACCTAAGTCACAGAAGCCAACATGTAAAAATTGGGCACACAGTATCTAGCTCCAATGAGGTATCTTTAGGGGTCCCACAGGGGTCAATACTGGGGCCCTTACTATTCGGCCTTATCCTAAATAATCTTCCTGAAGCCTGTGACACTAAACTGATACTTTACGCAGACGATGCTGTACTTCTCACCAGCAGTTCATCAATAGTCAGCCTCCACTCCAAGCTACAGGCATCCTTCTACAAGCTGGAAGACTGGTTCTGTAGCCATAAACTTCTATTAAACTACAAAAAAACCAAGATGATGCTCACAGCCAGCTCACAGCACAAAAAGAAGTTCCCTCCTCTCACCATCTCCAATAAAATCAGTGAGCTGCTGGAACAAGTTCAGTCCTTCAAGTACCTGGGGTTCACCATTGATGACTGCCTCACCTTCACCCAACACATCGACACAGTGATAAAGGCAGTGAACACCAAGATCAGTATACTATATAGGCATAAAAAGTATCTCACTCCAGAGGCCCTCCATCTCTCAGTCTCCAGCTCCATCCTTTCTACCATCGACTATGGATCGGTGGTCTATGGCGCAGCAACAGACACTGCACTAAAAAGGATGAACATTGCCCTCAACAAGGCATGTAGGCTCACAATAGCTGCAGATCAAAATACCCAATCCTGCTCCTTATACGAGGAGCCCAATTGGTTGCCACTAAAGAATAGGATTATATTATAAACATATCTCCTGGGAAAAAAGGCACTAATGGGTAAAACCGTCCCATGCATTTCTAGCATCCTAACACCAAGTGCTACCAGCTATATCACCAGAGGCAGGATGGGGGGGCCCTATCAACACCTTTCCATCAAACTGTGCAGGGACAGCGTGCTTTCAGTTATAGGGCCCCCCCCAATGGCTAAATGAAATCCTAGTGCACATTCTAAATTCCCAATGCATCTCGCAATTCAGAAATTACCTAAGGCAACACCTTCTTACTAGGACAGTTTGTGACTGCCACTAGGACTCTAATACCCATAATGCCCACTCATCCACATTCTCCTTCCCCTTCCTTTTACCCCCACTCTTCCCTCTTGCCCTATCCCTCTGTCTTCCTCTCCCCCCTGTGTCTTTTCTCCCACTGGATCAACCTTAAAACCAACCTACTACCACTACCTCCCAACCTCCTAGACAAAGCCACTTCTTTTGGCCGCCCACTCCCCCCCCCCACCTTGACTCCTCCTTGGACTCTCACACTAGGTGTCACACCTCTTTATCTCCTTCACTACATATAAACACTGTCCTTTACACTAGTTGAATGATCTTGACGCTGTACTATCACCATTGGTACGATGAATGACATTGTAACCTTCTTGTATACTAGCTACCTACTATTCAAGTATTGTATGTAAACTGTTTGTTATTGCTATCATTCTCACTATTTGATGTGGAACCTTTGTAAAAGAGCTCTGAGCTCAAAGGTATGATCTGAATCCCTAAATAAATAAATAAATACAATTTGCCTTTGGAGCTTAAAAACAAGGCAAAGTGAGGCAAAGTACATTGTTTTCAATGTACTTCACCTTAAGAATTGGTGGAGTAGTGGTTTGGGAAGGCGGAGTAACGTGAAGTCATTGTTTTCAATGGACTTCATGTTACCCATTATAACGCCAAGTACTTGCTTCACTTGAGGAGCACTATGGATTCTTCATCCAAGAATCACTCGGTGGAGCGAATTAGCTTACTTCACCTATCTCTAAGCCTGATATGGGAGGTTATGTGGGGACCATTGACACCAGGGAATGCTTATCAAGTTGTGGCACTTGATGCGTGAGGGATTCGGGGGAACATAGGACATCATGTAATGGATTTTTTGGAAGGTGAGGTCTGATAAAAGAAGGCCCTATCACATCAGGCTCCACCACCAAAACCGCATTTCCTGTTGTCAAGTGGTCCAACAATACCCTTCCATTTCAGGCATCACCACAAGTTAAGCATTCCCTGGTGTCCAATGACCCACCACAAGCCCTGCCATATCAGTCCACACCAACAAAAAAACACTCCGCTTTGTTCAATGGACCCCAAATTCCCTCCCATATCAGGCACCACAACAAGTTGAGCATTCACTGGTGACAAATGCCCCACCCCTAAAAGACCTCCCATATAAGTCACCACCACCAAAAATGCATTCCATATTGTTCAATGGACCCCCAATGCCATCCCAAATCAGGCGGCACAACAATTTAAACATTCTCTGGTGTCCAATGGTCCTCCACAAGTCCTCCCATATCAGGCCCCACCACCAAAAAGGCATTTACTGTTGTCCAGTGGTTCCCCAATACCCTACCATATCAGGCGTCACCACAAGTTAAACATTCTATGGTGTCCAATGGACCCACACAAGCCCTCCCATGTCAGGCCACACCATCAAAAACACATTCAATGTTGTCCAATGTTCCCCCAAGTCCCTCCCATAACAGGTGGCACTACATGTTAAGCATTCCCTGTATGCCATTAGACTACAGGGAATGCTTAACTTGTAGTGGTGCATACTATGGGAGGGAATTTAGTGAACACTGAACAAAACTGAATGCATTTTTGGTAGTGAGGCATGATAGGGGAGGGCTTGTGTGGGTGGGTCCATTGGACACCATAGATTATACAATGGGCAATTATAATCCAGGAATTTGATTTTTTCTTTTTTCTTTTTACCTTTGTTTTACCAGGAGAGACAAACTAACCTGAAAGCTTGTTTACAGGTGCAACCTGGGAGCACAGGGAAGTTAAGTGACTTGCTTAGGGTCACACAGTATGCAAATGGGGGCTAAGGTATTCAGAGCCTGGTCTCCAGGTTTGCAGCTCAGAGCCTTAAACCACTGCACTGTTCTACCTCCTGATTGGCTGACTGGTACCTTTCTAGTGTGGTAAATCCTAGCATAACCTACGCAAAAGGTGCCTGTCACCCACACCTGCAGTTACCCCCTTTCTTATAACAATCTGAGCCCCAAACATCAAGCGGTAAACAGCCATTCTGATTCGTCACTAAACCACCAATCATTATGAACATCTCTATCAAAAGTACCAGCTAGAACAAAAGAGTCTAATTCATATGTTGCTCATTCTGATTTCATTTAAAAACATCAAGTGCTACCTCCTTGTTCTCTGCATTCTGAGATCTTAACACTCTGGTCCCAGGGCTGTTGAAGAGGGAGACCAGTAGGACAGTCACAGCAGTACAGTGCGTCGCCACCACAGTGCGGTCACGTTATAAGCTAAGTGGTCAGTCTTTAAGCAAGGAGGTGTGTGCTTGTGACACTGAGCCTATCCCCATCCCTCTCTTATTGTAGACACAGCCCTCTGCATTGCTGTTCCATAGTGCAGATAAAGCAAAGGAAACAGAAAGAGGTTTTAATAACCGTTCCCAGCTTTTGTCAGTGGGCAGAGTAGAGGTGGGCAAAGCTGTAGTGTTTCAGCGTTGTGATGAGAAACTCTATCAAAGATGCCTAGGAAGGTGTCAAAAGGCCAGTGTGTGTACCACAGTGTAGAGATGGGTAGATGATTGCTTCCTACAGTATGTTCCTCTAATAACTGAGGGGGAAAAGAAAAACATTCTGTAGGTGCTAATAATGATTCTTCTCTGGTTTAACCCCTTCCTCCATATGCATTTACCTGAACCTCAACAAAAAAAGCTGTCATTGTATAAAATTTTATTGTTTAAAGTCAGTGTTTTTTTTTTTAACTTCAGTAACAATGTTAGCCAGACAGGAAAGAAGAGAAAACCTGCTTGCAGCAGATACTGCTGATCCTAAATGGGAAAAATTCAATAAAAATGGACCCAAATCTTCCAAAGAAACATATAAAAGTAAAGTTAAAATAGGCAGATTGGCAGTGTCCCTAGCAAAAAAAAAACTATTTTTTTCTGGTGGTGGAATACAAAAAAAAATAATTTAAAATACAAAAAAAAACATATTTGTTGTTTATTTTTGTTTCTCACCAAAAAGGAGGACATTGTATAATTGTGGGTCCCCTAGTGTCCAATGACCTCCACATGCCCTCCCAAAGCATGCCCAACTAAAAAACATTTCCTGTTGTGCATCCCCCTCCTACTTCAGCCACAGAAAATCATCACAGAGAAATCATTCATTAGTGTTCAGTGGTTACCCCCACCATCCAACACTCTGCACCATAACACATAATGCATTCCTTGTTGTCCGGGGGATTCCCCTCCCACCCTCCGAGAGCAGGAACCATCACACAAAAGGCATTCACTGGTTCTCCCCACCCTACAAGGCCCAGAAAAACACACAAAACCCATTTCCTGGTGTCCAACCCCCCAAACCATCACCTCCAAAGAACCAAGATTATCACAGAAAAGCATTACCTGGGTGGGGATCTCCCCACCCTCCGAGATCCAGCACTGTCACAATTCATGTATTCCCTTGCCTCCTTCCCCCACTTTAATATCAAGCAACACCACACAAAACCCATTTTCTGATGTACAGTGCCCACCACCACCTTCAAACACCCAGTACCATCACATGAAAAGCATTCACTGGTGTCCAGTGGTTAACCTCCACCCTCAACACCTGGCACCATCACACATAATGCCTTTCCTGTTGTCCTTTGGTCTCCCAAATCCTTCCCATAGAAGGTGCGACAAAATGTAAAGCATATAACTAACCTTGACTAGTAATCAAATGAAGTTTGAAATTCTTCCGAAAACTCGGACCAGTACTCTGCTAGGCAGATATTCTTGTTGTTCAGTAAGAAGTCTGATCAGGAGCTTTCCTGCAGGAATACAAGCAGTGAGATGATAATAAAAACATCCCCTCCCATAACGGGTGCCACCTCAACTTAAACTTTCACTGGCATGCAATTACCCCTCACAATACATCCCATACCAGGTTCCACCACCAAAAATGAAAAAAAAGGTGGTGCAGGGTCAAGAAGAGAGGGGTGTGGAAACCAAGAACACAAGGAAATGGCTTTTCTGTGATGGTTCCATGTCTTGGAGGGTGGGGGTGGAACCCACTTGCACAAGAGGATGCTTTTTCTGTGATTGTGCCATATCTCGGTCGGTGTGGTGGAACCAACAGACACCAGGCAATGTTGCTTGTATGATGGTTCTGGGTATTACATGGTGAGGATTACCCCACAGACTCCAGTGGAATCAGTTTGTGGGATGGTGCCAGGCACTGTAACACACAGCACCATACAACAAACAGCTTTACCTGGTGTCCAGTGATGCCCAATGCCCATAACCCTCCAAGACCCTGCACCATCAAAAAAACAGCATTGCCTGGTGTATATGAGTTCCACCCAAACCTCTGAGACATGGCGTAATCACACTTAATACATTCACTGGTATCCAGGGGACCCCATCTAAGCCTCTAAGACCTGTCAACCTCAGATATAACACATTCCATTTTTCACCCCACCTTCCAAGACCCAGCTCCATCACACAAAAAACATTTTCTGGTGTCTTGGACCCCCCCCCCACCTTCAACAGTCCTGAACCATCACAGAAAATCATTCCTTGTTGTCCAGTGGTTACCACCCACCCTACAGCAAATGGCACCATAACACATAATGCATTGCCTGTAGCCCATATGAGCGCCCACCAACTGAGACCCGGTAATAGAGAGGTCTGTCAGTGTCTTTGCCAGTGCCTCAGCCAGTTCCCTTAGTACTTTTGTATGTACTCAGTCTGGGCTTGGTGACTTGTCCACCATTAATGCAAGCAGCCCCTCCCTCAGTCTATCCTCCTTTATCACTACATCTGTGTTCCCATCTCCCCCTGCTTCTGTTCTCCCTCCGGAATGCACTTGTTCATCCTCCTCCCTGTTGAATGCTGACAAGATACATGTATTCAGTATCTCTGCTTTTCCCCCATTATCCTCCACTCACTACTCCCCTTTCTTAAGCCTAACTATCCCTTCCTCCTTGTATGGTTTCTCACTTCTATAACAAAAAATAAACAATGTACACCAGGCAATGCTTTTTCTCTGATGGTGCAAGGTCTAAGCGGGTGGGGTGGAGTGGAATTAATGGACACCATGCAGTGCTGCTTTTTTGATGATGCCAGATCTCAGAAAGTGGGGGTGAGCCCCCAGACACCAGGGAATGCATTTTGTAGGATGGTGTCAGGTATAGCAACACTCAGCGCCATACAACAAACAGCTTTACCTGTTGCTCTGGGGGCTGCCAATAACCCTCCAAGAACCAGCACCATCACACAAAAAAGCATTCCCTGGTGTCTGTGGGGTCCACCCAACCCTCTGTGACCTGGCACCATCACAAAAAATGCATTTCCTTGTTCCTTCCCATTCACCCTTGAAAACCCATCACTTTGACACATAAAGCATTCCATGATTCTCCCCTGCCCTCCAAGACCCAGCACCGTAACACTATTCCCTTTGAAACCAGGCATGGCAATAAGAACGGTATTCCCCTATTGTCACATGGCCACCCCATGCCAGTCCCATACCAGGCCCAATCCCCCCAAAAATGTTTTCTTGTTGTCTAGTGGACCGCCAATGCCATCCCATACCATGTGCCACCACAGGTAATGCATTTCCTAGGGTCAAATATCTCTCCACAAGCCCTCCCATACAAGGCTCCACCACAAAAAAGGCACTCCCTGTTGTCCAGTGTTCACCCAATATCTTCCCAAACCAGGCACAACAATAAGTAAAGCATCCAGTGGAACCCCATAAGCGCTCCCATACCATGCCCTATCCCAAAAGGGGAGTCCATGTTGTCAAGTGATCCCCCAATTATCTCACATACCTGGCACCAGTACAAGTAATTCACATCCTGGTATCTAAATAGCCCACCAATGTCCTCATATACCATGTTCCACCCCTCAAAAAAGGATTCCCAGATAGTCAATTGCCCCTCAATTCCCTCCAAAATCAGGCACCACATGAACCAGAATTAGAGGGCACCTGTCCCACCCAAGTCCTTCTGTACTAGACACAACCAAGAACTATGTGGAGCTTTACTTACCAGGATAATATGGAGTCACAAGCAAAAATCTTGAAGGGACAGCATCCATCAGAACTATAAAATAAAATATAGGAATGCAGTCACAAAGGATCCATAGTTCTTACTGAATTAATAGTATTGAAAATGTTCACAAAAGAGTTATACTTACCTGATGGGGAAGAAGTCCTCATCCTTTCAGGCATGTGGAAAAGGAACAAAAATAGGTTAATATGAGGAAACCTTCCCTTGCACATGCACACATCCACACTGAGCCCAGGACTAAACTTGTTTTGTGTTTTCTGTGACTGTAAAGTTTCTTTTTGGTCCCCAATAGTCTCTTCCTCTCTCACCTCTGCACGGCATAAGATAAATTTATTTTTTTCCAGCCTGCCTTTGCACTGACTGCACACACACATCCACTTTGAGGCAAGAACTAAACTTCATTTCTGATTTCTGTGGCTGTAAACATTTATTTTTGGTCCCCAGTAGTTTCTCTCTCTCTCTCTCTCTCTCTCTCTCTCTCTCTCTCTCTCTCTCTCTCTCCCCTCTGCTTGGCATAAGTCACAGATTTTACCAGTCTGCTCTTACTCTGCCTGTACACACAGCTGCACTGAGGCCAGGACTTCTGTTTTGTTTTCTGTGACTGTAGAATGTGTATTTGGTACCCACTAATGTGTCTCTGTCTCTGTCGATCTCTCTTTCTCCCTCTCTCTCTCTCTCTCCTCTTCATGGCACAAGTCACAGATTTACTTTACCAGCCTGCCCTTCCACTGACTATACAAACACAGCTGCCCTGAGGACAGTAATAAACATAAAATAAATGGTTTGTGTAAGCATAAATGAAGAAATGAAGGCAATATATTTTGTGGATAGCAAAAGAGTCATTTTACTTAATAGACAACACAAAACAAGAGAAAAAATCAGGACATTCACAACTCACAACTACTTGCCACCAATAAAATTTGCAGTGTAATTAATAATTAAAAAAATTAGCTCATTTATGGATAAGGCAACTTAGGTACCACTCTTGCACAAATGCAGCATTTCACATATATTCTACTTTTTTGTATTCTCCTGATGTTGAGATCAGTAAAAAAAAAGAAAAACTTAGTCAGCTTCACCCACCGTGCTCGATGTCTTACAGCCTGAAGCAATAAAAAATACAAATAAAAACCACAGAGGTCATGCTGAATTTGATGTTTCTATAAATACGATTATCATCTTGCTTTACACAAACTTAGTTACTCATCTCCAAATAAAAATTCCTGCTATATCAAACGACACATCACAGACTATGGGTGGGATGGCAGTCTATGTGAGGGATGGGATCAAATGCACAAGGGATGCGGGAGAAGAAAGGAGAACAGAGGCAATCTGTCTGCAGCTCCTAGACACAAGGGGTAGGAAATTGAGGTTACGGGTGGTATACAGGCTGCCATCCCAGTCTGAGGAGCTTGACAGGGAGTTAGCGGGACAAATCAAAAAGTTATGTAGAAAAGGGAAGGTGGTTATTGTGGGGGATTTCAACTTGCCGGGGGCTGGCTGTAGCATTCCAGTCATATCCAGTGCTAGGGAGCAAGTGCTCCTGGACGCAATCCAGGATGGTTTCCTGACACAGTTGGTTACTGTACCTTCTAGGCTAAAGAACACTTTAGATCTGGTATTGTCGAATGGGGAGGCAGTGAGGGAAATAAAGGTAGAGGACCCACTAGCCGACAGTGATCACTAAATGGTGTGGTTTACTATCACGATGTGTGGGGAGCCAGAGAAATCATTTACTTGGGTGGTAAACTTCAGGGGGTGGACTTTAGGAGGATGCAGGAAGTACTGAAAGGGAAACTGGAGGGCATAAGGCAGGAGATGGACATGGAGCAGAAATGGGATTTTATTAAATGGGGGGGGGGTTACAGAGGCAACAGAAGCCTGCACCAAGGCACAGAGTAAGAGGAGCAGAGAAAGAAAACCATGCTGATTGAACAGAGAGGTTGTGGAGGTGGTGAGGGTAAAATGAGTGGTGCACCAGAGGTTTAGGAGGATAGGGAAGGAAGTGAACAGGGAGAAATATGCAAGATGGTCCAGGGAGGTGACCAGAAAAGTGAGAGAAACCAAGGCCCAGAGGGAGCTGAGATTAGCACAGGGAATTAATGGTGGGGAGGGACTATTTCAGATACATCGGGGAGAAAAGGAAGGGCAAGGAGACAATAGTGAGGACAAAAGGGGTGGGGAGTGGATGGAAAAGAGGGAGGAGCGGGCAGAAGCAGTGAAGGAATACTTTTGCTTGGTGTTTAAGCAACAAAGGGGGGACAGCTACCAGTATGGGCTTTGGGGGTGGGGACAGGAGAAGAGGAGTTGACAGATGGAAGAATTGAGGCAAATAGAGTCCTAGAGGGACTGAGGGCACTGAAGGTAGACAAGGCAGCAGAGCAGGATGGTATCCACCCCAGGGTGCTGAGGGAGATGGAGGAGGTGTTGGCAGAGCTGCTGGTGGATCTGTATAGCATCTCACTGGAGTCAGATGTGTGCCACTGGACTGGAGGATGACACACGAAGTACCATTACACAAGAGCGGGCCAAGGGATGAACTGGGTAATTATCGTCCAGTAAGTCTCACCTCCATAGTGTGCAAACTCATGGAAACGATACTAAAAGAAAGACTGGTGTCATACCTGGAGGTCAATGGCCTCCAGGATGTGAGGCAGCATGGGTTTG
Organism: Neoceratodus forsteri; assembly: GCA_016271365.2. Taxonomy (NCBI): domain Eukaryota; kingdom Metazoa; phylum Chordata; order Ceratodontiformes; family Ceratodontidae; genus Neoceratodus; species Neoceratodus forsteri. The sequence goes on from CM057449.1 coordinate 581,566,243, forward strand.
TTTCAGGGAAGTCTTGTCAAACCAACCTCATGCAATATTATGACTGGGTGACAGGTGAGCTGGATAAGGGTCATGCGGTGGATGTTCTTTACTTGGACTTCAGCAAGGCCTTCAATTCAGTGCCTCATGGGTGGCTTGGGGGGGGCTAACTGGTGTAGGGGCAAAAATGATCAACTGGATTTCAAGCTGGCTGAGTGGGAAGCTGCAACAGGTGGTGGTGAGAGGAGAGCTCTCAACTCCAAGGCCGGTGATGAGTTGGGTGCCACAAGTCTCTGTGTTGGGGCCATCATTGTTTGGGCTCTTCATATCAGACATAGCACACTGGGTGGTGAGCAAGGTAAGTCTGTTCACTGATGACACCAAAATTGGAGCAGTGGTGGATGGAGAGTAGGGATGGAAGCAGCTGCAGGGGGACCTATGCAAGCAAGAGGAGTGGTCAGAGAGGTGACAGCTGGGGTTCAATGCAAAGAAGTGTAAGGTTATGCACTTTGGGCTGAAGTACCCAAGGAGAGAATACTGGCTGGGGGGGTTAAGGTGGGGATCACTGAGCAGGCTAAGGACCTAGGGGTATTGATAACAGAGACCATGAACAACACTGCCCAGTGCAGGAGAGTGGCTGAAAAAGTGAACAAAATGCTGGGGTGCATAATGAGGGGGTTTTCATCCAGGTAAAGAGAGGTGATCTTGCCCCTCTACAGGTCGCTGGTAAGGCCACATTTAGAGTATTGTGTGCAGTTTTGGTGGCCATACTTAAAGTGTGATATCAGGCTACTGGAGGGGGGTGCAGAGGAAGGCAACAAAGATGATATGTGGAATGGAGGGGAGACACTAAGACAGGCAGGCTGGGAGACCTGAATGTGTACGCCCTGGAGGATAGAAGGGATGTGGGGGCATGATAGAGGCATTCAAGTGTCTGAGGGGAATCAATAAAGATAGGGCAGATGGGGTCTTAAACTTAAGGAGGGGGAGGGTCACCGGGGGCACAGGCTAAGAATAGAGGGGGAAGATTTAGGAAGGAAATGAGGAGACACTATTTCACAGAAAGGGTGGTAGCAAAATGGAATGCTCTACCAGAATGGGTGGCATCATGTAAATCTGTGAACAGCTTCAAAAGGGCATGGGACAGGGAACAGGGAGAGTGAGGGTGGGGAGGTGGGGGTAGCAGTGGATGACAAAGGTGGGTGGGGCAGCTGCAAACTAGGGGTGTTGGCTGCACACTCAATCAGACTTAGACTGGGTGGTCTGTTTCTGCTGGCACATTTGTATGTTCGTATGCTTTGAGGGCCACATGCTGATTTTTCCCCAATCATGTATAAGTCAGCTTATTAAAAAAAATCGTTTAACTCACCCAGTACATGCGAAACAATTACAAGTAAAATCAGCAAATGTTATTTAATGGCATCACACAGAAATTACCGCAGGTCTGATAGTATGGAACTGTAATGGTTTGCACCACCTAATCCTTTTGGCTACTGTTCCAGGTACTGTTACATGAGACTGATAGAACTTTTACAGAGGGAGTCAAAGATCAACTAGTAGACTGAATTCTTGCCATTTTTGTATTTTTTTGCTGCCAGTCTGCACTACAAAAAAATGTTTTCACTAATTACTCTCTGCTATACTATTATTAGGAATACATACAATTTCCAGTGCTAGCTCATTTTCTTTTTTAGCTACTACGCTCTCCTCCTCCCTAACCTTTGTTTCATTTTCTTGGTCCCTCACACCCCCTTTCAACTTTATTGTGCTGTATAGTTATTTTCATTCTCTGTATTTATTACTAATTACTCTTTTCTTTTGGCCGATAATGCAAGACTACGAAAACCTGACTCTCCAAATTATCACACAGTAGAAAAGAAAATGCGAGCATACTATTTGGAAGGTCAAGAAGCACAAGAAATATTTTCCAGACCATTTTCCACCCCATTGCAAACTTACAAAACTAATTGATAAAGTATAAAAGAACACAAACATGTTATGCCACAATATATATATACAAATATATATATATAAAAAATGATACACAAGTACAGTACATGGAGCAAAACCAGAACCACCGGCAAGCAAATCACAGCACCAGAGATACAATTCTGAACCAAAACCAACAAAACAAAAACAGCAAAACAAAGAAAAATGCACAAAAACAGTAAGGTTTTTAGAAAACTATTGCTCGAGTACACACACACACACACACACACACACACACAAAATGCTTAGTACCCTTAATTCGTAAAATAAAGTGTTGAGGATTCAGATGAGAGTGTTGAGACAGAGCAAAATTCCACTTCTAATACTACGGTCTTGTCCACACAGCAGTGTCAACAGAATGTAGTGCAGAGTGGGATGGAAGAGCCACAAGGAGGAATAACTAAAACCCATCACTAAACCACCTGATCATGAAAATAAATGCAGTGATTGGTGAAATCAGAGCCTCAAAAGATGCAGCGGGATCTGTCACGTATGTTGCTGCTAGGCAGATCACTCTCCACTATCGTTAATAGTTTTTGGACGATGGCTGCTGGCTTTACCCTTTTTCCACACACTTGAGAGACAGCGTAAACTGCTTCACAAAACTAGAAGGTATGAAATGATATGCAGACCCTAAAATGCTCAAAATAAGGTCCAAAAACTGCTGCTTCATACATTTATGCATTTTATTCTGCATTTATTCCACAGGCTAAACTCCCAAACATTCAGATTTATAATGCTACAGGAATGTCCCAAAATAAGCTAACCTTGAGAAAGAACATGATAAAGGCTGTGTCCTCAATCTGGTAGAGAGCCTTTAGTAAATCTAGAAAAACTGATCCAGTTTACTCAACCTTTCTCCTGCTCGCCAGATCTGCAGGAGAAAACATGAAGTGATGCTTCTCTACGGTGGTTTACTCGATCGAGCAAAGCAACTGGGCTAGGGACTCACTAAATAAATAAAATTAAAATTTGTACTATCGACTAATATTGTAGATACCACATGTAAAAGCACAACACTGCTCAAAAGTAGAATTCCCTGTCACTACCTTGCCTGATCCAGAAAACTACTGCTTATTTTATTTTTTATTTACTGTACAGACTAACCTTTATTTTACTAAATGATCAAATACTACACGAATGTCCCAAAAACTTAATCTAATGCTAGTGAATGATAAAGCCTGTGCCCTGATCTGCTTGATTGACTTTTACTAAAGCTAGAAAACTGACCAAATTTATTGAACCTTTCTCCTGCTAGCCCGATCTGCTGGAGAGAACATGATGTCGATGTAAGGTTTTTCCATGGTGGTTTACTTGATCAAGCAAATGTCAGAAACCTGGGAAAAGGACTCACTAACTAAAACAAAATGAAAATTCCTTTGAATTATCAACTATGATGGTAGATACCTCATCTGAAGACACAACAAATAAAAATAACAAAGAATGAAGGAAAACAGTAAAGAAAATTGAAGTGGGAATGAAAGCTACTAAAACAAAAATACCCCCCAAAAAACTAGCTAATATCCAAGAAATAAAAAGCAAAAAAATGTGACAAAAACCATCATGTCAGAACACAAAGTCCTCTGGTAAAAAACATTCTTTTGACAATGAATAAACAGTACCATTGTGACCCAATAACACAAATTTTGACAACCCTTACTTTGAAAAGTACACACAAACTTTTCCGAACTGTGGACAGACTGTGCAAACCAGCTTGTCTACGTGTTCGGAAAGACTTTTCGCAATTAGAGTGCAACAAAGTTGCTTGATTCTTTGCTAGTAAGGTCGCTGATATCAGGAGAGTACTCCAACTGGCACACTCTACATGCATTGCTTTTGATCAGCATGAGGTCACTGCACCTCGGCCTTCTTGAAGTACCTTCAGCCAACCGGAGTTCCTGGATGTCATGCAGATCATCCAGGGTGTGTGCCCTATGTGCTGTAGTTTGGACCCTGGACCAACTTCCCTAATTTTGGGTTGTATTGATGTCATGAGTCCAGTCCTTGCATGGATAGTCTGGTGCTCCTTGGAATCTGGAAAGTTTCCTAGCTCCCTGAAGGAGGCGGTGGTGACACCACTCTTGAAGAAAGCTACCTTGGTCCCAGACTGCCATGCAAACTACAGACCTATCTATAACCTCCCCTTTTTAGAGAAGGTGATTGTGAAAGTAGCAGCAGCACAACTGGAGGACCATTTGACCATCCATGACATCTATGAACCGCTCCAGTCCGGTTTTTGAAGGAGACATAGTACCGAGACAGTGCTGGTTCAGGTGCTCAATGATCTCCTGATGGCTAGAGATCGGAAAAGACATTCCATCTTGGTTCTTCTGGATCTCTCATCAGCATTTGACACAGTGGACCACAGGGTGTTGCTTGGTCACCTGAGGCACATCTGTGGACTGCTGGGAACAGTCCTCAGGTGGTTTACATTGTTTCTCATGGGTAGAACACAGAGAGTGGTGTCTGGGGTATTTTTCTCAGGCCCTAGTTCCCTCTCATGTAAGGTTCCTCAGGGTTCAGTGCTGTCACCCAATTTGTGCATGGTGTACATGCTACCCCTTGGAGACATTGTAAGAAGGTATGGGCGATGGTTTCACTGCTATGCTGATAATACCCAGCTCTACCTTTCTTTTGCACCCAACCAGGATGGAGCTCTCTCAGTCTTTAATAACTGTCTGAAAGAAATCCAGGAGTGGATGGATTCCAGCTGGCTGAAGTTGAACTCAGAAAAAACTGAGGTGCTGGTTGTGGACCCAGGTCGCTGGATAGGGGGGTTGGGGGTTGGTTCACCCGTGGGACTTTTTCTCAGTGGCGTTTCATTCCCGACCTCTGAACGGATGTGTAACCGGGGGGTAATTTTTGATGAAGGGCTGACCCTGCATTCGTATGTGTCGACTGTCATCAAATCTTCCTTTTATCATCTCAGGAATATCGCCAGGATTAAGCATCTGGCTCCGTCTGATGACCTTTCTACTTTGGTCCACGCCTTTGTGTCCTTGCACTTAGATTATTGCAACTGCATCTACCTAGGCCTTCCTGGGGTGGAAATTCTCCAACTGCAGCTGGTGCAGAATGCAGCAGCCCAGCTTTTGACGGGATCTGCTCAGTCATGTCATATTTCTCAGGTGCTGCACTGCCAGTGCAGTGGCGGATCACCTTCAAAGTCAGTCTGCTGACTTTTAAAGCCCTACATGGACTGGGCATGGATTACCTGAAAGAGCTCCTGGTTCCTTACTGCCCTAGATGATCACTCTGCTTGGCCGACAAGGGGTTGCTAGAGATTCCAAGGCTGTACTTGAAATCATCCGGGGTGAGAGCATTTATGTATGCAGCCCCTACCCTTTGGAATTCTCTATCCCGTCAGTTATGGGAGTACACAACTGTGGAGGAATTCAAGCAAGCTTTAAAAACTTTTTTGTGGCACCAGGCATTCAGTGTCTGATCTTCCTTTTTGATGAATGGTATACTGTTATTTTAATGTTAATTGTATTGATGTTTGATCTGTATTTTAAATTGTTAGGTGCCTTGGTTATGGATAAGGCCCCTTATAAATAAAATGTATTATTTATTATTATTATTATATAATCACATACGAGTTTACTACAATCGATCTACTAAATTTTCACACAAAATCTTTTGGCAAAAATGCATTTTTAAAGGTTTTTCCGGGGTTTGAATCTCAAAGCTCTGAGAGCAAATTGTTTCGAGCTTTCCACTACACACACAACGATGAACTGAGGCTGTGCAAGACAATGTAGAACCCATGTGACCCTACATCCCATGATTCACTGCAAAATGTGTCTTAAAGTGCACAAAAACAGGGCAAAGAATTGCAAAGTCCATAGAACAATGGGAACTTTGCTTTACTTCGAGATGCGTAGAAATTCATTTCACTTTGTGGAGTATTACGCAAAATTTGGGTTCTATGCAAAATAGTACACGTAGCGAATTTTAGGCACTTCAGCCACCTCTAATCATGGGGTGCATAGATACAGTAAAATCAGAGGTCTCATTGGTGTGGAGAAATTAGCCAAAAGCCAGAGTCCTTCTTAGTCCACACATTATAAAAATGGGTTCCATGTAAGGTTTTTGTGTTGCAGGATGGATATGCCATGTTTAGAAGTAGCAGCTCTGCTACTGTATGTGCCTCCCATCCCACCCAGTTTCTCTTTAATTTGGTAGATTCTGCCTGGACTTGCTTAGTCTCCTGCAGGAAGACTACATGAGATTGTAATCTATTAGGGAAAGCAATAATTTTTTTCTTCTTTATAGTGGAGATTACCCTCTAACATTCAATGTAGGAAGTTTCAGTGGCTTTACATTTGCCATAATACTGTCCAAAGGAGGGGTGATTCATAATGTGGAGTACCATAGTTGAAAAACACCTGGAGGCCAATAAGGTGTGCTGTTCCATTGGGCTGTCCTGACATTATATAAATAGCTCTTGCTTGTTAACAAAGATACTGTAAACTCCGGCCCAGTGGTGCTGAGTTTTGAGGCGTTGGACACCTTATCTCACACCATGCCGGCAACCTGTGTTAGGAAATGAGCATGGGACACTGGGGGTCGGCAGGGAGGAGAAGAATCGAGCATCCTTAGGACTGCTCTCCTTCTCTGGGGAGGGGGGATACCAGCTTTTGGTGCACTACTGGCTCCTAGCGGCGGCTGGCAGCTAGGGGCACTGAAGGCCACAGTAGGGGAAGCCGAGACAGACATTCAGAGGAATGTATAGAGGAGCATGCACGTTCACTCCTTGGATGTCATTGCATGTCCTCTGCTTTAGGGATCTAAAAACAATTAAGTGGAAAAATGGTCCTGGCATGCTTCATGATGGTCGGTCCCCACAGGCGCCGCCCATGCGACTGGCAGCAACATAGCTCCGGCACCGAATCCTAATGTGAGATGGATTGAGGGATCCCCGCTGCCCCACCATGGGGTGAAAGCCATGGGGTAGCTGGGTATTGAGCTGCGAGCGGGGGACAGGGCTGGGAGACCGATGGGAGGAACGGCCGCCAGGGACTGAGGAGGAAAAGAAATTAACTAAAAAAAACAAAGATACATACAAAGTTAGCTGAAATGCAATATTATATAATGAAAGTAAAGGCCACATGTATCTTGGGGAGAAAACAGGAAATAAACCAGTTTGGTAGTTAAGCAGAACTGTAGAACATTCCCCTCATAGACAACTTGGATGTGGGGTAGCTTAAGTGACCTGAGTCAATAGATTCCTCCAAGAGCCTAGCTGGTCCTATCTGGAGGTGTATGACAAGAAAGAAAAAAGCAATGATAACATTCAACATTTGCTGTATTACAGTTTAAATTGGCATCTGTAACCTTTAGGGTGGAAAATCCCTTGTGTAAATGCACATTACCATGAAAAAACTTAAAACAGCATAAAACTTTGTATAAATTCAGAAAAACAACTTCACTAGATAATAACCTTGAAAGATACTGTTTAGAATAGCCAGCTGCTGGGAGTGGGGGAGTGGGAGAGGGGAGGGGCACACCTATACTCAAGTGCCATAGCCTGTGACCTGATTGAATTCCTTGTTATAAGTACCTTATCTTGAGACAGAGGCTAGACCCCTGCCTTTTCAGTGAGGAAGCACACTGTGGGCTATGCGATGTGTGCAGTGCTGTCCTTTTCATTAGCCACTTTGCATGTATAAGGCCCTGGTGCAATAGACTCAGAAAGAATTCTGTGAAGTAACAAGTGACAGTAAGGAAAGTTCTGCAGAGGTACCTTTATTGCCTATAAGAAATAGTAATTTGAGCAGGTGTGAAGGATATCATAAGATCTGGGGGTGGGGGGCTTGGAGTAGCGGGGGAGGGAAGACAGCTGCCTAGAGTTTCTGCCAGCCTCTTGTTGCACAAAACGTATGTATGCTGACCTTTTTTTTTTACATAGGGTCCATTAGAGGGAATACAGACCATTAAATGCTAGTTAGTCTTACAAATATATGTTCATGAAAAAATATCACTAAAGTACATGTCCACAATAGATATTCAAGAGCTTTATTCAGATATCGAGTGGAGGTGTTAACCCAGTCTGTGTTCACAAGAGTGGTAGCAGGAAGGAGGCAGGGAACTACAGACCAGTCAGTCTTACCTCAGAAGTGGGCAAGATTATGGAGGCACTCCTTAAGGAAAGGATAGTGCAACACCTGGAATTCATAGGAGCACAAGATACAAGACAGCATGGGTTTACAAAAGGAAGGTCCTGTCAAACTAATCTTATAGATTTCTTTGACTGGGTAACCAGAGTGGTGGACCAAGGGGTAGCAGTTGATGTCGCCTACCTTGACTTCAGCAAAGCTTTTGATACTTTTCCATATAGAAGATTGATTAATAAGCTGGGTAGGCTCAGGGTGAGTCAGAAGTTGGTCAACTGGGTGGCAAACTGGTTGATGGGCAGAAAACAGAGAGTTGTGGTAAATGGTATACAGTCAGAAGAGATGCAAATCATAAGTGGGGTACCTCAGGAATCAGTCCTGGGGCCAGTCCTCTTCGATATCTTCATCAGTGACATTGCAGATGGACTGGAGGGTAAGGTTTGTCTGTTTGCAGATGACACCAAGATCTGCAACAGAGTAGATGATCCAGATGGGGTGGGCAGAATGAGAAGAGATCTGGATAAACTAGCAAAATGGTCGGAAGAGTGGCAACTGGAGTTTAAGGTAAAGAAGTGCAAGATCATGCACATAGGGAAGAGAAACCCTGAAGCCACCTATAGGCTGGGAGGGGAGTTGCTGGCAGTCACAAAGGAAGAAAGACTTGGGCATCATCATCACCGATGACCTGAAATAATCCAAGCAGACCACTAAAGCAGTAGGTAAGGCTAGAGGGATATTGGGGTGTATTAGTAGGGGTATCACAAGTCGGAAGAGGGAGGTAATAATCCCTCTTTACAAGACACTGGTTAGGCCCCATCTGGAGTGCTGCTTGCAGTACTGGAGGCCATACCTGCACAAGGACACAGGGACTGCATAGAAAACATATGAGGACAGATTAACGGAGCTCAATATGTATATCCTAGAGCAAAGGAGGGAGAGAGGTGATATGATCAAAACATTCAAACACCTTAAGGGCATTAACAAGGTAAAAGAGTCTAACGTGTTTCAATATAAGAAAAATAGCAGGACAAGAGGACACATCATGAGATTAGAGGGAGGCTGATTAAGGGGTAATGTGAGGAAGTTCTTTTTCACAGAAAGGGCGGTGGATGCATGGAACGGCCTACCTCAGGAAGTAGTGAATATGAATACAGTGCAGGGCTTCAAACAGGCATGGGATAGGCATAAGGGAGCAATACAGATGAGTATGAATAGATAGGCCATTGACAGAGCATAGGTCGATGGCACATTCATATGGAAGAAAAAGAAATGGGCAGACTGGATGGGCCTTGAGGTTCTTATCTGCCTGTCAACTTCTGTGTTTCTATGTTTCATCACGTTACCTAGTAAAAATGTGATATCATGCATCTTCAAAGGCCCAGTGTTAGGTAGACCTCAACCAGTTGCACGAAGTGGCAGAGTGGATGGCACAGAATAGAATAAAACAATGTCAGCCATATTTAGGGTCAGTAATGTAACTGTGGCATTAGACAGGTACTGAAACAGGAAGATTTGGTTACTTCCTGCAATCTATGAAAGTTTGATCAGATTTCCTGGTCAGTGGATGCAGTGGAGGTTGTAGGTTCAGAGGAGTAGATGAGGGCTGGTCCAGTTCACTTGTTGCCGCTCTGATTTGCTCTTCTGCTGGTATGTTTCCTGCTCCTGCATCTGTGTCTTCGTGGTAATTGTTATTGTTATTGTCTGGTTGATTCAGAAATGTTTCTGGTTTCTGCTCGTATTAACTTGGTACCACAGATCAGTCTCAACAGAAGTAGTAGGTGGAACTGTAGGCATTGAGACAGGTCTGCTGGGGCAGTGTCCATTGGAGGAATGTTGTACATTCTAGGTGATGTGGTTTGAAAATGCTGATTTGGCCAGTGTTGTTGTATGAACTGTTCTGACTCTGGAGGGGACTGGAAGGTGAGATAGGTACCATTGATTAGCCCTCTCAGTAAAGCAAAGTAACGCAAGGAGTGTGGCACAGAGAGCTGGGTGAATTTATTCCTGAGTGAGTCATAGGCTCTACGGTCTGTGGTGTTTTACAAGTCTGGAGAAAAATCCTGGAATATTTGAATAATGTAGTCATCCCACTTCAAGGGACTATGCTCTGTAACTAGTCGAATAACATTTTCTTTTTCTGGGTAAGGCAGAGGAATTTGCATAGGATTGGCTTAGGACATCCCCGTTACAGTGGTTTTGTGGCCAAGGAGGGATGTACCATTTCAGGTTTTAATGGTTGGCAGTTTGGTGCATTTAACAGAAGAGGTAGAGAATGTAGCAGTAACTCAATCATGTTTCTGCCCTCAACCCCTTCAGGGAAGCCTGCTAACCTTATATTCTGCCTCCTGGTACAGGTTTCCATTTCATCAACTTTGTGTAATAAATATTGTATTTGGTGGTCATACTTTCTGAGGCATCATTGATTGTGAGCTAATTCCTCAAGCTGCTGATGTCTTTGCTACATGGCTGCCACCCTGTCCCTGAGAGTTGTGAGGTCCTGGTTCATCTGGACAATAGTTCATTTAAGTTCTGTACTATAGTATCTTTTAGTATTTGTGAGAGTGTTGCTCAGATGAGTGCCATACCATTAGAAGCTGTGGTGGAGTGATGAGAATGATGAGCCATTTTAGTGCAGAGTCCTCCCCAGTGTGGCTGCTGTTCCACCAAGATGAATAATTTTCAGACAGAATCAGAATTTCCAGCTGTGTCCTTAAAATGCTGTTAAATGCTGTTAAAGCCATCTGGATATATTTATTTGTCCTGTTCATTCTGTGAGTGAAACAGATTCATAATTAATCAGCTGCCAAAAGCAGGTCAGAAAAGAATAAAGCCCAGTGAGTGACTTCACGGATACCGAATGAGATTCAAAGTTGGAAACAGTGTGTTGATACAGGAACTTGGATGCTATATACTCTGTATGACAAGAGAGGGTCTGCTTGGACAGGATACAAATGAAAAAATCTGCAGATATTCTTAGTGCCTCATGAACTGTCAACTAGAGTCCAGTCACTGCCAGTACACTATCTGTGCAGCTGTGATCCAAGAACTGAAGGGTAGAAGGGCAGGAGCCAGAGTCCTGTCAGGCTTTGTGGAGCATGCAGCCTGTGTGTGTGTGGGGGGAGGGGGGCTGAACTGAAGAGGATAGGTTGGGGCTGCTGCTCTTTGGGAGAAGTGACAGTAACTGCTGGTGATGAAGACTTTTTTTATTTGTTAATTTCAAGATCCAAACTAGGAGATGTCTGACCTGCCTGCTTGTATTTGGCCCAGAGAAAATGTGCTTTTTAAGAGTAGGCTGTAGTTCCTGTCTGCAGGAGATTTGAGAGAGGTGCACTGACAGGATGCCCCATGCAGTCAGAGGATGTTAGACAGAGGAATAGGTCTGTGGTGCTACACAGGCAGTTAAGCCTTGGAACACGGAGAAGCTGCAACATACAATATGAAATGGTAAGTGAGGGTGGGGTCCCACTCACATAGTGCCAGCTAGACCACTATTAAATTGGAAGTGTTTTGTAGTAGAACTGGGGAAAGCTACTTGATGGACAAGCATGGGTCACAGGTACAGTTTCAGTTTTCTGCTTTGTAGACGAAAAGTGACTCGGGTAACATCAATATATTGGTAAACTGGAAATGGAGGATACACAAAACATGATTACCAGCAGTGTAAAGGTCGCTGTATTGACTGAGTCACAATTTGCTGTTAGATTCAAGGTTTTCAATGGATGTAATGGAGGTTTTCCTCCCCAGGTTACAGTACTTCACACTTTCATGGACACCTTGAAAGCTGGCCACTCCCCCCTGCCTCCATGGTACTGTATGTGAGTTGCGCTTCACCAGTCAATAAGATACCAGGCAACTGGCTCATTCCTATCCAGATAACTGCCATGCTCTAGTCACCCTTTCATATGTTGATGAATATTCTTCTATTTTGTCTCCCAGTCCCATTTTACTAAATTTAATTCTCACAATGACATTTCTTGGCTGGACCGTTCAGAGGTATGGTACACTTCCCTTCATTCTGCTGAGTCAGAATGCCTCCATCCAATGCCTGTCTTTTTCTATCTGTTTCACAGACAGCCAATTTAAAAGTTTTGTAACCCCCTTGGAAGTTCTTCAGATTGGGCAGCTTGGATCCCCTCTGTTTCCTCAGGAACTGTCAGAAAGTGGTCAAGTTTTACTTCTACGGAGTCTCCTAGTAACTCTGGATTTTTGGGATGGACAAATTGATCAGCCAGCCCCGTTGAATGCTTGTTACACACTTTCTCTGAAATTGCTCTCATCAGGTTCCCTATTTCTGGGGCTGCCATCTTCTGACCTTCTTCAACACTTGTCTTAGTATCGTGCTTTAGTTTCAGCACTACCTTTAAAGGATCCGCTGTGGTACTCCAACTAACACCTTACTGGCAATACCCTCACTGCTGAGTTTTTTTTTTCACCAGTAAATCCAACTACTGACACCAATGGTGAGAGGTACAAGGGTAGCAAGATATCAGACAAAGACCATGACAAACTCTCTGGACCAGAGCTAGCTGACTTCCCTTGACCCCAGGAATCTTAATTTGCAGAAATCACAGGACCATGTGATTCACCCACTCTGACAATTTAGGTACATTTTTTTCATACAAATGGAATTCCATTCCCCAAAAACGGTTAACACAAATAATATTTCATACAATGATGTATAAATCTGGAATTATTATGTCATTTTCTCATCATTCAGATACTCAACAAAATACAAACAGTTAATTAGGGATGGATTACCATCTGGGTCTTCCATTGAATCCTCCCAGGAATCTGCATATCTCCATCCTGATGTTTCTAGATCACATAGAAACATAGACTTTGATGGCAGATAAGGACCACTTGGCCCACCTAGTCTGCCCATTTCCCTACCTACAGGATAAGCCGCAGATCCTAGTTAACCAACAACCTATTTCTTCTTACCCCCCCCACAAGAATTGCTTTATGTCTGTCCCATGTATTCTTGAATTCTTCCACAGTTTTAGACCCCACAACCTCCTTAGAAAGGCTGTTCCATGCACCCACCACCCACTCTGTGAAAAAATACTTCCTCACATTGCCCCTGAACTGCATCCTCTCTATCTTTAAATTGATCCCCCTTGTTCTTGCACATCTATTTTTCTGAAAGATGCTACCCTTTTGGACTTTGCTTATTCCACTTAGGTACTTAAAAGTTTCTATCATGCCCCTCTCCCTCCTTTCCTCAAGGGTATACATGTTAAGCTCCCTTAGTTTCTCCTCATATGGCTTCTCTTGCAGAACCTGCATCATTTCAGTTGCCCTCCTCTGGACTGCCTCTATCCTGTCTATGTCCTTAAGGAGATGGGGTCTCCAGAACTGGATGCAGTGCTCCAGATGGGGTCTCACCAACTGTCTGTACAGAGGGATAACAACTTCCTATTTTCTGCTGGTGATGCCTCTCCCTATACATCCCAGTATACCCTAGCCCTCCCTACTGCCTTCTCACATTGCTTGCTAACCTTAAGGTCATCTGATATGATTATCCCAGGTCCCTTTTCATTTTGTTGTTACTACCTCCCCATTGTGTAATCTTCCCCAAGGTTTTTGTTTCCTAGGTGCATTATTTTGCACTCTTTGCATTGAACCCAAGCTGCCATACTCTGACCATTCCTCCAACCTTGCCAAGTCCCTTCTCATCCTTTCCATGCCTCCTTGTGTATCAGCCCTGTTGCAGATCTTTGTATCATCTGCAAAGAGGCATTCTTTTCCTTCCAGTCCCTCTGCAATATCACTTATAAAGACATTAAAAATGGCTGGACCCAGTACTGAACCCTGCGGTTCCCCACTAGTAACCCCTCTTTCTTCAGCGTGGGCTCCATTTACAATTCCCTTCTGTGTCCTGTTGTCCAGTCAATGTTTTACCCAGGCTACCACCCTGGGAACCACTAACAGGCTGTTTAATTTGACTATTAATCTTTTGTGTGGGACTGTGTCAAATGCCTTGCTAAAGTCTAGGAATGCCATGTCCACTGCCCCTCCCTGGTCTACTACTTTGGTCACCCAGTCAAAGAAATCAATTAGATTCGTTTGACATGACCTTCCCGCTGAGAACCCATGATGCCTTGGGTCCTGTGCCCCACTGACTTCTAGATACTCAACCATTCTTTCCTTCAAAAGTGATTCCATCACTTTCCCTACCACAGAGGTCTGTAGCTTCCTGCCTCTGTCTTGGTCCCACTTTTGTGAAGGGGATTCACATTCGCCTTCCTCCAGTCTTCAGGTACCACACCATCCTCCCTTGATTTGTTAAAAAGGGTAGTCAGTGGTTTCACTAGTTCTCCCCTTAATTCTTTTAGAATTCTGGGGTGAATTCCATCAGGTCCCATAACTTTGTCCAACTTCAGTTTTAGGAGATCTTTCAGAACCCTTTTTTCTGTGAAAGGACTGGGATCGACCCCCCTATCAAGAGTGCTTCTGTTAATTGGATTAGGCACCTCCCCCTCCCCCTCCTCCTCTTTTGTGAATATTGAGCAGAAATATTCATTTAGTATCCCTGCTTTTTCACTGTCCCTCTCTGCCCACCTACTGTCTATTCTATTCAGCCTCACTATCCCTCTCTTTGTCTTTCTACACTCTCTGATGTACCTATAAAAGGTTTTATCCCCCTTCTTAACTGAGTTGGCTATCTTTTCCTCAGTTTGTGCCTTTGCTATTCTGACTTTCCTCCCTGCTTCCTTCTACCTTAACTGGTACAGGTCTCTATCCTGCTCCTTCTGTGTTTTCTTATTCTTCCTGAATGCTATCTTTTTCTCCCTGACTTTCCCCGCCACCTCTTTTGAGAACCATTGTGGCTTTTTCTTTCATTTTGATTTGTTTATTTGCTTCACACACAGGCTTGTTGCCTTTGTGATGGCAGTTATGATGTTTCCCCATTGTTGCTCCACCCCTCCTTCTACCCTGATTGCTAGTGCCTTTCTAAGGCACTCTCCCATCTTGCCAAAGTCAGCCCTCCTGAAGTCCAGTACCCTCACTTTTGTATGGCTTGACTCTGTAGATGAGTTAATTGTGAACCACACTGTTTGATGATCACTTGTTCCCAGATGGCAACCCACTTCTAGATATGAGATCCTCTCACTCTCCCCATTTGAGAGTATGAGGTCTAAGATTGCTCCCTCACTAGTGGGTTCTGAAACTAGCTGTCTGAGGCATGCCACCTGTAGGGCATCAAGAATGGCCCTGCTCTTGAATGTGGCTGCAGCAAATGTGCTCCAGTTAACATCTGGCATATTCAGGTCTCCCATCAACAGTATCTCCTCTTTCTCTGCCATCCTAAGAATGCCTCCTATCATATCCTTGTCCATTCCCTCCCCCTGACATGGGGGTCTGTATACAACCCCTGTGCAGATTGTGGTGCCATTTCCAGTCTCTAAGGTGACCCACAGTGCCTCCTCTCCTCCCTGTTTACTCTTTTCTTCAGTTGCTTTTATCCTTCTTTACATAGAGAGCTACTCCTCCCTCTTCTCCCCTCCCTATCTCTCCTGTAGGTTATGTTCCCTGGTATGTTAACATCCCAGTCATGGTTCTGTGTGTACCATGTTTCTGTGACTGCTACAATATCCAGGCATCCCTCTTCCATCAAGGCCACCAGTTCAGGGAGCTTGTTGCCAAGACTATGGGTATTGGTACTCATTACCCTCCATTTCCTGATGACCTTACTCCTTTTTGCCCCATCCCTGTCCTTATTGCCTTTGTTACTTTCTCCATTTACCCCTGCCCTTCTCCCTATCGACATCTCTATCTTGGTGTTAACCTCACTTACTACCCTGACTTTTTGGGGGGCTCAGATTTCTCTGCTCCTCCCCAGTGCCTCCACCCTTGGCTAGTTTAAATGCTTGCCAATGAAGCATTTAAATCTGTCACCTAGGATCCTGGTTCCCCTCTTGGACAGATGCAGCCCATCATGCCAGTATAGGCCTGCATCACTCCAGGTCGACCCCCAGTCCCCAATGAAGCCAAATTCCTGAGCCCTGCACCAGTTTTTCAACCACTGATTGAATATCATGGTGTGGATCACCCTAGCCTCACCTATGCCATAGACAGGCAGCACCTCCAATAAGGTTACTGTGCATGCTACTTGTCTAAGGGCCCTCCCCAACTCCACAAACTCTTCATGCACTGTTCTGATCCTCCCTTTCTTAGCCAGGTCATTTGTCCCTAGGTGGACAATGACATCCAGCTCCCTCCCCTGTGTAGCTGCTCCTGTGATCCAGAGGATTCACTCCCTGTCCCTCCAAGCCATGGCACCAGGCAGGCACCTAACCTCCCTCTCCCCTTCCTCCCCCAGTTCTACCTTCCTAACAATGGAGCCACCCACCAGAAGTTGTTTCCTTCTCTTATGGGGTCCCATGCCATCCTCCTGTGGGTCTCCCTTGTGGAGGTTCCCAGCATCCTCCTTGGTCTCCACTGCGGGTGCCTCCATAGAGGAACCACACTTTGCCAGAACAGCATAGGAATTGTTGAGAGGTACAACTGGAGGGATGCGCCTTTCTTCCACCACCCTCACCCTCCCTGAGCCCGCTGTGGTCTAACCACTCCTCTTTCTTGGCAACCTCTGAGGCAATGGCAGTGGCTCTGGTGGTCCCTGGATGGAAGAGGAGGTCCCACAAATCCTGGCCAACTCAGCCTTGAGATAAGCAACCTCCTCGCTCAGCCCAGAGAGGTGCCTGCAGATGGGACAACACTGTATCCTCCAGAACATCTCCTGGAAGACTGCTGCTCCACAGCCACTGAACTGCACCACTCCCATCATATTTCTGGCCCCTTCACTGTTGTTTGGAATCCTTACTCTTTCCAATGTTGTTTTTTCTCCCTACTTACTTACTGCCTCTGTGCCCTTTGAGCTCCTGATCATCCTGTTCTGAGACAAGAAGACCCAATATTTCTCAGTAGACCCCTTACTTGCTCAGAGGCAGACCTCCAGCAGCTGGGAGGCTGGACAGCTACTCTTGCCCTTCTAGCATGGTGAGTCTTTGGTGGCTCTGTGATCACTCACTTCCTGCTCCCAAACAGGAAGTTCCTGCATCATGCAAATGCCACAAGTCTGCAGTGGTCAGACTCCAATAAGAGTGCAAGGGATTCTTTTACTGAAACTGAGCATCTGTTAGGCCTACTTAGCCACACTTTTTTTCAGTATCACTTTTATTTTGGTATATTGCTTAGCATGCATTATAATGACAGCATATTTGGGAGTGCAGTGAAAGAAGACAGTTCTTCCTTTGTGTCCATAGACACAAATAATTTTCAGGCCAAACAGGCTGTCTTTCAGCAATTTTATCTCTCATGCTGGCCCTGCACTAGTCAGTGGAAGAAGAAGAAAACACTGTAGCATGGGTTCTGCTTTCCTGGAGATGCTGGTACTTGCGTATGAGGACTTGTTTCATTGATGAAACCTTTCCTCAACATGGCTGCCACAAACAAACACCAGCTGGAAAAAGGTGCAGCTTGGTTCCTTTCTCTCTCCTCTCTCCCGCGCCTGCCACACCCAAATTGGGAGTAGAGTAAATGAGAGAGGCAAGGCAAGGCAAGTTTTATTTATAGGGCATCCATTCCCTGGGGCTCTGAGCGCCTAACAGAATACATCAAAAATAAAACAGCAGATAAAACACAATACATTTTTTTCAGAATAAACAAAATTCAGAATCAATAAAATTCATAATTATTCAATTACAGCTTTAAGATAGTTTTCAGATAATTTAGACTAGATTGGGCTGGGAAATCAATCTGTAAAAGGCCAGGCTAAAGAGGTGGGCCTTCAGTCTTAGATTGAATACACCAATCGAAGGGGCCTCCCAGACTGCAGATGGAAGCAAGTTCCACAGGGTCAGCCCAGTGACACTGAAAGCATGGTCACTCGATGTCTTAAGCTGAACCCTGGGAACATCCAGGTGGCCCCTTGAAGAGGAGCGGAGTGAGCGAGCAGAGGTCACAGGTGTCAGGAACTCTGACAGGTAACCAGGACCCAGTCCATATAGGGCCTTGTAGGTGAGCAAGCCCACCTTGAAAAGGACCCGCCACCTGATAGGCAGCCGGTGCTGAGCATGCAGGACTGAGGTCACATGACTGGATCTGGACAGGTCAGTCAGTAACCAGGCCACCACGTTCTGCACCAGCTGCAGTCTGCAGAGGGTCCCTCCCATAACCCCAAAGTATAGATAGTTGCAGTAGTTGAGCCTAGAGGTAACAATGACATGTACCAGAGTTGGCAGATACTCAGGCGGAATGAAGGACTTGATCCTGGTGATGTTCGGCAAGTGGTAGAAACCACTTTTAACTACAGATGACACTTGATCTTCAAAGGTCAGGCTGCTGTCCAGGATCACACCCAGATTATGCACCCTTGGGGAAGCCACTAACAAAGCAGACCCCGGGAAAAGACCTGTGCTAGTTCCAGGTGGCAACCCATCACACCCATGACCTGGCTCGTTCACCAGCAGCACCATCTTATATGGGTTTATTCTTAGTCAGCTGAAAGTCATCCAGTCATTGATTTTAGCCAGACAGCTGTTAAGCACATCGGCAACACCGGATGTTCTGGGTGCAAATGACAAATACAGCTGAGTGTCATCTACATAGCAGTGAAACTCCATGTTGTATTGCTGAATAATCTTGCCCAGGGGCAGCATATACACTGCGAACAGCATCGGTGACAAGATCGAGCCCTGAGGTACTCCACATGACAGGGGTATTGGGAGGAGAAAAATTCCCATCACCACCCGCTGCACCCTTTCAGAGAGATAGGACTTAAATCATCAAATGACAACAACAACTGTGAGTCTACAAAACTCAGAGAGCCGATCAAGAAGCACGACATGGTCAACAGTGTTGAATGCTGAAGACAGATCAAGCAGCAGAAGAACTGACTTGTCTCCTCTATCTCTAGCCCTGAGCAGATCATTATGCACCCTAACTAGAGCTGTTTCCATGCCATGTCTGGCCCGAAAACCTGACTGACACAGCTCATAGATATCAAAGGAAATGAGACGATCCTTGAGCTGTTGTGCCACAAGTTTCTCAACAACCTTGCTCAGAAAATGCAGGTTGGAGATTGGAAGGTAATTCGCCAGGACGTCTGGGTCAAGGGATGGTTTCTTAAGGAGGGGTCTCACCAGTGCTTCTTTCAAAGCCACTGGGAAGACCCCCACTGCCATCGAGCACCTGGCAATCCCGATGAACACTGGACCAACAGCCTCAGTACATCCCATTAAGAAATGCGTTGGGGCTGGTTCCAGTTCACAATATGTGTGCTTTAGCTCTAAGATCACCTCAGTCACTTCAGACACCTCCACCAGCCTAAATTCCTCCCAGACAGGTGGAGTGCCTCTGTTCCACCCAGAGTGACCACTGCGAGGGGAGCACCTCCCTGGCGGAATCCCAGACTGGACAGTCAACACTCTGTCAGAGAAAAACAGAGCAAAGTTTTCACATAAAGTGGATGAAAAAATCTTTCTCAGCTGTAGACAGGCAGGATGAAGAAGCTTATCTACAGTCCAAAAAAGCTGAGAAGATCTGTTTCTCCCTGCACAAATTTCCCTGGACATGAATTCTGCCTTCTTATGGGAAATTGCCCTCTGGTACTCACCATAGTGGGCATGCAGGGCCAGTTTGTCGGTCTCCAACTGGGTCTTCCACTAGCAATGCTCCAACTTCTGACCCTTGATCTTCATTGCCTTAAGATCCCCATAAAACCAAGGGGATCGCAAGTGAGAGGATCTGCGTCATATATGAATTGGCGCGATGACATCCAGTGCTTTGGATACCACCCTATTATAAGTGTCCACCACCTCACAGGTGCCAGTTGCACATGCCGTGTCAACTCTAGATAGGTCTGCCAACACCAGGAGTTCCTCTGGGTGCAAATCCATTGAAAGGCAGTAGCTGACCATTCCGCAGGGGAGGGACTCTCAGGGGGAGCCCCAAACATGAACCCCATGGTGCAGTGATCAGACCATGAGACCTGATCAATCTTGAGGCTATCAACCCCATGACCCAACCCGAACACCAGTTCAAGTATGTGACCATGCTGGATGGTCACAGAAGTATCTGCTTGTGTCAGGTCCATTGAGGACATCAACTGGAGGAGGTCATACCTGAAATGGGAGGATTCATCATCGATCCAAACATTGAAGTTCCCCAGGATTAAACACCTGTGGGCCTCCAACACCTGGTCGATGATGAAATCTGCTATCTCCTGCAGGAATTCTCCCCCCATCCCTGGTGGATGGTAAACAAGGAGAATCCTGTTACCTGCAACTGGACCTCCTTGCACGGCAACATACTCAAAGAATCTAGTATTACCAACTGGATGCACCATGAAGCCCAGGCTGGAGCTAAAAATGATGGCCACTCCCCCACCCCTGCGATCCTTTCTCGGGCAGTGCATTATGGTATATCCAGTGGAAATGGTTGCCTCTAGAACTGGGCCAGCATCATCACCCACCAGGTCTCCGTGATGCAAGCCAGGTTGACAGTGGTAATCAAGTCTGCAAAAATGGTGGTCTTGTTCCTTATCAACCTGACATTTCAAAGCACTGCCCAAAGAGGATTAGAGGGTTCTGCCGGTCCTCTAGCTACCTGTCCACTTGGTCTAGTGGGACCCCTGGGTATTGAGACCAAATATGTCTAGCTTCTCCCTAGGCTTCATTTTAACCCAGGGCGTCTTCTGTACATGGCAACCTCAATGCTACTCGCCTCTCTGTCCTCAGATGCCTTCTACCATCATTGTCTCACCCACCCCCTTGTAAGCCTGACTTCCCTGCAATGCCTGACTGTGGAGATGGGAACTGGGAGGTCAGTATAGGGCAGAGGTTGAAAAACAAGGAGGAACATAGGTAATTCATGCCAGGCTATGGTCCTAACACATCTCTGCTGGCACACCAGCCCAAACTGGAGGAGCCCTGTCAAAAAAAGAACTTAGCTAAAAAATAAAATACAAAATTTATCTAAAAACACTAAGTACTAAACAAATCACAAACTCATTCACACCCCCCACTCATTCTAATTATACAAATTCTATATTAAACATGCACATATCCCAAACATCCACCCCTACACTCCCACTACAAGAAAATAATCCACCCGGCATAATCACATTAATAAAATAAAATAAATAGCAAAATAATTAATCACAAGGGAGAACACAAACAAATCAATGTGTTGCAGCAGGTTCAAAAAGAACAAAATACAAAATAGTCAAAGCAAATGGATACTAGCTGTCCAGTCCACAAATTCAAGCATTTCCTATGCTGATAACTGTCTAAGAGTGCAAAGGAAGAAAGGTGCTCACACCACAAACGTTCAGAAGTCTTAAAAACTGCACATCACAGTCCAACAGAAGGTTTCAATCTCAAGGAGCCCCTCCAAGAAAACAAGGAGGTGGCTGTCCTCTCACCAGAGTGACTTCAGTTATTAAAATGTGTAAAATAGCAGGCACTCACTACTACACAGCAAAGTCCAAAGCAGAGAATAAGCTCTCACCAAGTCCTCAGCTCTGAAATTGATCTTACAGAGTTTATGTCACAATTTGTCCCAGTAAGGGTATGAAGGACAGGTAGTCTACAAAAGAAATGGAAACATTTCCAGGCAGGACCAGGAAGAAGTTCCTCAGATGAAACAGATGGGCTGCCTCTCTCAGGCCCAGGATCTGCCTTGCAAATAGAACCAGGAAAGCTGGAGACAGGCGGGGTTCTCCAGGGAGGTAGAGGAGCTCCCACCTCCTGACGCACCAGTTACCCCCACTGCTCAACCACCATTCAGCACTGCAGATCCCCAAAATGCCCTCGAGATGGCCTCTGAACACAGGATCAAGGCTCCTCCTCCTCCGAGAGAGAGAGAGAGAGAGAGAGAGAGAGAGAGAGGACGTCACATGCTATAGTTTATTTTTAGTTTTAGATTTTATTGCACATAAAACTCTTAAGGCAGATGCCTATTTTCAGTGCTCAGAGTCAGATTAACAGACAGTTAAGTATGTACTGTACATATAGAGATTATGAGTGACAGCATAGTACAGTTTTAGGATTAGGTTAGTCTACAGGTTTATAGGCAATCAAGTGCAGTATACATAAAATACATTATCAATATTATTATGTTTTTTTTTTGTAAAATATTTTTACTGAGAAAAGTAGCAGTACATCATGAACAATATTACTTAACACAGATATTTGCTTGACTTCAGGATCACAGATAACTAAATGCATCAGTATAGACATTTCCGTATACATTAGATTCTACTGTTAATTATATACAACAACTTAATTCCATTAAGAGTTAAGGGTAACAATTTAGAGGTAGCTGGTGATCTTGGTTGGAATGCAACAGTGTCCTTTAAGAAAGTTTGAAGGAAAGATGCTACCTGGAGGAACTGGGGCGAAACATATACAAGCACCCAAAGCATTGTACACTCTGTTAAAGTAATTAAGGTTATACCGTAATTATACCAGCTTCAGTAGCCCTCTACAAGAGACCCCAGATTCTTTTAAAGGTATCTTTAGTACCACTAGCTGAGTGTTGAACTTTTTCAAGTGAGAGACACTGCTTTAGATTGTTAACCCATTGTTGCACCACTGGAGGATTGCATGACATCCACGTCTGAGCTAATGTTTTCTTTGCATTGACCAGTGCAATTTCCCACAAAGGATGGGTAGTTTGTCTCTGTTCTCTTGGTGGCTCTGCTCCCAATAACAAGTCCAAAGGGGTGCAGGGTAGCTTATTTGAAAGGACTACTTCCATTATTCTGTGCACGTCCGCCCAAAAGGGGGCGACTTTCACACAGGTCAAGGCCATGTGCAGAAAATCAGCCTGCTCATGCTGACATTTAGGGCAGCAGTGGAAATTGACAGGGCTCATGACATGAAGCCTGACAGGGGTTAAATAAGCTCTGTATAGAAAACTGAGCTGCACCTGCCTCAGCCTGTTATTCCTGAAACACGTGTTGAGGTGTTTCACTGTTAACTGCCATACATTATGATCAAGTTTAACACTGAGGTCACCTTCCCACTTCAATCTAGTGTTTTCTGCCTGGTCTGGTTCTGTTCCCAATAATGTGTGATAATAAATGGATAAAGCTTTCACCCCTGGATGGGGATTATATAAGCCATCTTCAAAAGGGATAGGCTTAGCCCATCCAGACTCCACATTCATGGCGTCTCCAAATCTTTGGCGTATTAGTTGGTATATGAAGTAGTCCCCAGGGTCAATTGAGAACTTGGCTTTAATTTCTGAGAATTCTAGGAATCCCTCCTTCAAATAATTGCAGAGCACACCCAAGACCCTTGGCATTCCAAACTCTTAATCTCTGGTGCATGAAAGCTGTATAAGCACTTCTGTCCTTTAGGACTGTGGTTAGGTCTGAGTATGGAGAGTGGATTACTCCCAGTCCACTACCCAGCTTGCTATACGCAGTATGCCAAGCCCCCATAGTGGCTGTTGTGCAAGGGTTACTGGTGTTTGGTTTAACCCTGGATCCTAGTCCACCAGACAAGTCCATATGCCTCAGGGACCCACCGATCTGCTCCTCTTCCATCTCCACCCAATCCAGCCTGTGAGGATTCAGTCCCCCCCAACAAGAACACTAGTTGTGCCGACAGGTAATAAAGCTGGAAGTTGGGCAGGCCCAATCCACCTTTGCTAGATGGCATATGTAACATTGACCTTTAATTTGTGCATCTTTCCCCCTCTAGATAAAGTCATGGATCAGAGAGTTAATCTGCTTAAAGTGAGTAGAGGGTACCTGAACAGGCAGAGACTGGTACAGATATAAGCATCTTGGAAGAACCATCATCTTTACCGTGATGACTCTACCAATCATGGTCAAGGGTAAGATCTGCCAACTTTCACAGTCCAGGCCCAATCTTTTCACTAACAAGCCATAATTCTGGGCATATAATGTTCCAATTTTGACAGAAATGAGGATCCCCAGATGTTTTAACTTATCTACCATTATCAGGCCCCCCAAGACCTTCACCAGTCTATGCCTGTTTAGCTGGCACACAGGGAGGAGTTCACTTTTTGTCCAATTGACCTTGTGTCCCGACAGTGCCCTATATTCTTGCAACAGATCATGCATCTGAGGCAGGTCCTCTCCAGGGTTCTGCAGGTATAAAAGAATGTCATCCGCATATAATGCTATTTTGCGTTCTTTACCTCCACGCCTGAACCCTCGTATCCCTGTATGATTCCTAGTGGCTGCTTCCAGCGGTTCTAATGCAAAGATGTTTAGAAGTGGGGATAAGGGACAGCCCTGCCTAGTGCCCCTTCCCAGTGCAAAAGAGGCAGATAGTACTCCATTCACAAATATTTGGGCACTTGGGGAAGCATACAGTGTCCTAATCCATTTCATGATCCCCGGACCCAGCCCCTGCCGCTTCAAGGCTTCAAACATATATCCCAACTCGACTCTGTCGAATGCTTTCTCTGCATCCAACGCTAATATGACCACCCTATGTTTTGCAGCAGATTTACCCAATGCATGTAAGATATTTATGGCCTTCCTAATATTATGTTTCCCTTGTCTACCACCCACAAACCCTGTTTGATCTGTGTGTATAAGCACTTGGAGGACAGGCTTCAGACAGGAGGCCAGTTCCTTAGCCAGTATTTTATAGTCAGCTGTGAGCAAAGATATGGGTTGGTATGAGGCACAGTGTGCAGGGTCTTTCCTTGGTTTAGGAAGGACAGTGATGGTGGCAGTCCTTATAGATGGAGATAATGATCCGTTACTCAACCCTTCCTGAAGTGCATCAAACAGAGGACCCACTAGCTGATCCTTAAATACTTTGAAAAAATCAATAGGTAAGCAATCTGGGCCTGGTGCTTTCCCATCCACATGGGATTTAATGGCCTTCATTACTTCTGGTATCTCCAGGGGCCTGTTTGCCTCTTCTGATAGCTCAGGGGGCAAGGTTCAAAGGGGAGCTTTGTCAAAAAAAGCTTGCACTTGCTGTGGGGCAGTTGCTACATCTGATGGGTACAGGTTCTGGTAAAATTTACTAAATTCCTCCCCAATTTCTCCGGTTGAGGTCTTGAATTCCCCAGTTGCCTTATGAATTCGTGTGATAGACCTGTCACCTTCCCTCTTCTTTAGCTGCCAGGCTAGGAACTTCCCTTCCCTATCCCCATCAAAGTAGGCAGCTGCTCCAGATTAGTGATGGGCGAATGGCATACACGCTCTGTGGAGTGATTCGGGACTGAAGACGAACACTAATGGAGTGCTCCGCAACGCGAAGCGGAGTATTTCACGTTATTAATGAGTAATGCAAAGTCCATTGAAAACAATGACTTTGCATTACTCCGCCTTCCCAAACCACTACTCCATCAATTCATAAGCCGAAGTACATTGAAAACAATGTACTTCGCCTTACTTTGCCTTGTTTTTAAGCTTCAAAGGTGAATTTTGCAGTGTTTTATGGGATTTCAGGTCACATGGGCTCTAGATTGTTCTGCACAGCCTCAGTTTGGGGTAGTATGTGTAGGAAGCTGTAGGAGACAATCTGCTCTGAGAGCTGTCTGCAATTCAAACCTTCAAAAAGCTGTTAAAAAGCCTTTTTGAGTAATTTTTTTTTTTGAAACTTTAGTTCATTGATTATAGGAAACACTCCTGTGCTTATATCATCGAGCGTTTATTTTTTGTGTATGGATTTTGAATGTTAATGTACAACATTCAGTCTGTGTACTGAGAGACAGTGGAAGTGTGCTTTGAGGGAGGGGTGTATCTGTGGTGTAGGTAGATTAACTTGGAGTAAAAGACAGTGCTTTCTGTTTTGGTTATATTTTTCTTGTATAACTGTGTTAATGTACACACAGTAATATTTTCAATATTTCTTGCCATTTTTTTGCTGATTGTTGTGGTGCAGCAGTGCATAATTTTAGTTTCTTTAAAATATGTGGTTATATTACTGAAGTTTTCATTTTACATGCATTACTTGGTGTGTGTGTGAGTATGTGTGTGGCGTGTGTCATCAAATCAGACACCTTTTATTGTGCCACATAATAATTTCAGCAATGTGAAGCTGCTATCCACTGCAGCTGTGTGATTTTTGTACTTCTTTGTGGTATCTTTACTGGTACTAGTACTAGTGACTATTACTGCAGCAGTGCATTGCACTGTCCCCCTCAGCCCGCCCAACTGGCAAAGGTATTCTTTCCAGATTTGAATTTCTGATGGTGAGCACTGGTTAGGTGTTGTGCCTTTGTGTCTGCATCTCTTCAGTGCACAGTGCAATCTTAATTTGTCTGTGCATTTGTATCTTTTTAGGGCCCAATCTCCATCTGTAACTTAAGTCACAGTTGTTTCTTTGACTTCCCTTTATAGTACTGGACAGGTGTGGTGCTTAATTCTACATGAACATTGTACTCATTAATATGCGTTTTTAAGTCAGGACCATCATCACAAGTCACTCGTGTTACAAATCACGTTCATCATCACGGTCACAAATGCAGTCACAAATTATGATTCATAATCATTCACATTACGAATCACAACATTAATTTTTTTTCTAGTTACTTGGATGTATTGTAAGCCTATTTTGTAGTATCTCTCCAGGCTTCACCACCCCACCATTGTACTCACTGATACATGTTTTCAAGTCTGGGAGTTTTAAGCTACAGCTCATCAGGGAAGTACAGCCGTAGGCGGTAGGCATTCACGTTTCTTCATCATCACGGTCACAAATGCAGTCACAAATCACGATTCACGATCACATCACGAATCACAACATTCATTTTTTTTAATGGTTACTTGGATGCATTGTATGCCTGTTTTGTAGTATCTCTCCATGCTTCACCACCCCACCACTGTACTCATTAGTGTTTGTTTTTAAGTCAGGGAGTTGGATAGTGTCTGCAGTGCATACACAGACTGGAAAAAAGACTGAATGCACACATGCAGTTTAGTACAGTGTACTTGCACTGCTCAGAATACAAAGTGTCATACATACGGAAGACAACAAAAAAAGGGCATAATTACATACAATGGTCGGGGATGGTGGAGGAATACATTTTATAACACAGCAAGGAAGTTGTGGGGGGGCACATGGTGTGAGGGAAAAAAAAATAATGTGGGATCCCATGGTGATCCAGCAGCAGTTCCAGCATGGACATAATTTGCAACTGATGTTCCTCTATGTGATCCAGCCACTGCTTCACAGCACTCACCCTCTTGTTGTTATCCTCAACAGCACTCCAGAGAACTGCCAAGTCAGCCTGTGTTACATGCAGTTCTCTGGGGTCCACACATTCTACAGGCTGACCTGCTGGTGGTGGTGGGGGGGGTGGGGGTGCTGGTGGAGCAGCAGGTGCTGCTGTGGACCTCCTCTTCTTAGGGATTCCACAATGCACAGCTGCACCCACTGCCCCAGAAAGGCCAGCAGGTGCAGGCATGGTCCGTTCCGTGGCAGCCTGCCACTCCAACCGCTGGTGCTTGAGCATATGGGTCCACTGGCCCTCAGTCCCCAGGTGAGTCCCCCGGGGCCCACGGTGCACCTCCACCTCACATAGGCAGCACTTGACCACACTGCTGTCCCCCCACACAGTAATAAAACTGCCAAACAATGGAGGTGCGGGGAGGACCGGGCACAGGCAGGGAATGGCCATATGAACTGGCAGCCGGCTGGTCACAGTGCTGAACAGGGATGGGATCCACACCTGGGCCTGGGGGAATAGGCACATCCTGCTCCAGAGAACCTGGACTTTGTAGTGGTGGTGGTGGTTCAACTGCCTTAAAGTCAGGACAGGAGGCGGTGCTAGTCCTGCTTCCGGGGGGGGGACACTCACAAGTATCGAACAGTCCAACAGGAATGGGTGCCCATGCCCTCCGCACATGCGCATGGTACAATGCTTACCACTACCACGCTCTCCCAGAGCAGCCCCTGCCCCAGACATTCCCTCACCCTGGTCCATCTCTCCTACTGAGCTCCCTCAGTCCGAGCAATTACTACTCACACTATCGCACAACACACACACACACAACACAGTCACACAGACAAACAACTAACTACTTATAAAGGTAAGAAAAATAAAATTTACAGAAAGAACAAATTAAGTAAAAAAGAGTACAGAAAAGGCAAAAAAATGTTGCTTTAAAAAAAGCTGTTGGGTCTAAATCAAAATTTAAATCTCCTCCTCGCTCTGATCTCAAAGTATCAGCGGTCACAAAACACACTACTCTCTCTCCATCTGCACAGGAGAAAGTAAAAGTGTCTGCTTGTATGACTCACTTCCTTCCTGCCTAGTTAAAGAGCATGTGACTTACAGTAATGTAAGCCATGTGATGTGTGGGGAGGCTGCCAAATCTGAAACATCAGGTGGATCACTTAGAATCATAATGAGGAACGCGAAGTCCACTAAAAACAATGACTTTGCCTTACTTCGCATTGCCATTCCACCTTAACGTGAAGTGGCAATGACAAGGCGGAGTGAGCACTTTGCATTGCCCACTCCGCATAGCAGATTGGCAACATGAAGTGCCCACTTCGCGTTCACTTCGCCAGCGGAATGTAAATTCACTGCATCTCTATTCCTGACAGCAGAATTGCTCTTTCTATTTGTGAAGCATTTAATCGATTGAACTCTCATTTCAGTTTTTGCACTATTCTGTATAAATGCTATGTGGGAGTTCTTATATGAGCCTTATCAAAGGCCACAATTCATGTTCTGAGCCTTTCCAAGTCTATTTATTTTTTCTTTTTTTATTAGCAGAGTATGAAATTACCTGACCTGTTACATACACTTTCATCATTTCCTATCTGGCCGAATGTGAGGTATCTGCCCTTTTATTGTGGTCCCAGAACTCTTCAAGTGATTTAGTCATATAAGCCAGAAAGTTTCCATCTTTCAACAACAAGAGATCTAGTCACCAAGCTCCATGCCTTGGCCTCTCCCTCTCACCCAGTTCCATCGGTATTTGTAAGTATGCGTGATCAGATACCAAAATTGAGGAGTATTGGGCTGCTCACATACCCCCCAAAGAGGGGCACTGACCAATACCCAGTCTAGCCGAGCATAAGAGCTATGGGCATGGAATAAAAGCTGTAATCTCTGTTAGTGGGGTTCTGGTGATGCCATTCATCCACCAAGGTATATGCCCATTCCATTTCTCCTAGGGCCAATGCATTCTTTGACATTGGCACAGGGGTAGGGTTAGATCTGTCCAAAGTTATGTAACTTACACAATTGCATTCCCCCACATCACCCATGGGCCTGGCAGGTTAGATGTGCCCAGGGCTAGGCGTTGGAAAAAAACCTGATCCTCCACATTAGAGGCATAAACTGAGCCCACTGAAATGGCACGTCCACCCTCTACAGTCAGGTGGGCCAAGACATACCTACATCCCCCGTCCTTAATTACTTTGTGAATTTTAACTCTCAAATTTCTAGGTATCCAAATAAAGGCACCCCTAGCTTTTGCAGAATAGCAAGCTGACATCCACTGACCACCCATATAGTGTTCTGTTTTTAAGACCTGTTGTGCAGACATGTGTGTCTCCTGAAAAAGGACAATTTGGGCCTGAGCCCTTTTCATTTCAATCATGACCTTTCTTCTTTTCAACACAGATATTAGTCCATTGACGTTCCATGTCACCACCGTAGTTAAGCTACCCATTTTAATTTTTATATAAGATTACTATCCTAATTTCTCTGCAGTGTGTTGTTGCGGTGCTCTGAAAATGCATTTCCCTCGATGCCTGCGACTCTTTTTCACTAAGTATTTTCTGTTCTGTATCAAAACAGAACCTGTTTTCATCCCTCCCTCCTTTAACATTACCATCCCTCAACATTTCAACTGTTTGTGCCAACAGGGCAACTGAACTAACTCCTTTTTTACCCCCATACTCCCACTTGACTGGGCAAACCCCTGCCCTGTCAGAGATCCCACTCTTGTAGATGGCGAGTCTCTGGAGTTACCTGAACATCTATTTGATTGACACATTTCCAAATCCAGTAACCTTAATAAGTGAAGCTGATAGCTGACCAGTCCCTCTGCGGCAGGCAATAATAGAAGGAATATTAAAAAACAACCACCTTACCTGCCAGTCTCTTGGCTGAAAGGCACAGCTCATACAGTTCGGGTCCTGATACTGTTCTCCAGGGGTGGAATTCATGGCAACCTCCACCTTGTAAAAAATAAGAAAACACCAAGTATCCATTCTAAAACCATTTTATCCCCCCCCCCCACCATCACCCGCCTCCCCAG
This sequence comes from Neoceratodus forsteri, assembly GCA_016271365.2. Lineage (NCBI taxonomy): Eukaryota > Metazoa > Chordata > Ceratodontiformes > Ceratodontidae > Neoceratodus > Neoceratodus forsteri. The sequence goes on from CM057449.1 coordinate 581,596,549, forward strand.
CTTCAGTAATGAACATGCAAAAAGGCACTGGACATAAGCAAACAAGAAAAAAACATGATATAAAGCAAAACAATAACAATAACTTTTTGTGCATTTTTACAAGCAACTGATTCATGTCCAGTCATGGTCCACAAGTGTACTTCCTGAACTCCCCCTTGTGTTGAAGGTAACCGTTGAGCCAATTGGAGCTACTCTCTCCCTATCCACAGGCTTGAAGATATATTTGCTGCATAAGTGTAAGCTTCTGTGGTTATTGCAGCCCAATCCCTTCCCCTCGCCCCCTGCAGCCCCTCTGGAGCAACATTCTATACAGCACCTAGGTCACTCCATGGGTCCAAGCTGAAGTATGCACCCCCACACCATGTGATTGCAAACATGCTGAACATGTGAGGAGAGGTGAACTTTCCTGATGAGCCTCCACGAGGTGCACCATTATTGACGAGATAGTTACTACCCACTGGTACCCACATCCCAAAATGTGGTTGGGTCTATCCATTTTTTAAGCTCAAGTCAGTCACAAGAAGATTAACAAAAGGCCCAGATAGGGTACATACTGCAACATTTCTGGCTGCCAGCAGTTCACAGTTTCCAGCATGAACAGATCAGAAAATGATGGTTTCCCCCTACCAAAGCCAATATCACAAAGCCTGAACTAGATGACTCCCCATCCTTTAAATTGTCTTCTGTTTCTCCAGCTCAGTAATGGGCTCGCTGCTGTGTCATGACGCAGTTAGGTTTATTTCACCTTGAGGCCTTTATGGCCTTCAGGGCCAACTGTCACAATGCTTTCACATCAATAAGCCAGAGAGTGGACCAAGTTGAAAGGGCAGCTGCTTTTTAGCAGGGGGCATGACTAAAAGGAGGGGGCTGCCAGTAACATCAATCACTTTGATCAGTAAGTCCTCTAACCTTGGGCATCAGTGAAGGGCTTTTCCATTTTTTTACTCAGTGATGCAGCGATCTCTCCCCCTCCTGTTGAGCAATCACTGCCACCCATTTCTCTGCCTCTAGAATGGATAATTGTGGAAGGTTTTAGATGGGGCCACTGAATGATCGATCCTCAGTTTGGCTGGGTAGAAAAAAGAAAAGGGCCACCCCAGGCCATGTAGCTTGGACTTGACTCCATTAAACTTCTGCTGCTTGTTTTGCAGATCACTGCTATAAGCTTGATAGATCCCCACTCTAGAGTTGCCGCACTTGAGGGAGCCCTGTTTCTTCGCTGTTGTAAGCACCATTTTTGTATCTGAAAACCACAGATATTTGATCAAGCAGCGCCTTGGACATTCGTTCGGTTAAGGCGGGGGTCCTCCCTATGCATCCCAGTATCCCCCCAGCCCTCCATGCTGCCCTCTCACATTGCTTGCCCACCTTTAGGTCATCTGATATGACTACCCCCAGGTCCCTTTCCATTTTTGTTGTTGTTAGTATCTCACCCCCCATTGTGTACTCTTCCCCTGGGTTTTTGTTTCCCAGGTGCATTACTCTGCACTTCCTAGCATTGAATCTAAGCTTCCATACATTTGACCATTCCTCTAACCTTGCCAAGTCCCTTCTCATCCTTTCCACCCCACCTTGTGCATCAACTCTGTTGCAGATGTTTGTGTCATCTGCAAAGAGAGATACTTTTCCTTCCTGTCCCTCTACAATGTCACTTATGAAGACATTAAGGGACCAGTCCTAATACTGAACCCTGCAGTACCCACTCAGTAACCCCCTTCTTCAGAGTGACTCCATTTACTATTACACTCTTGTGTCCTATTCTCCAGCTAATTCTTTTACCAGGCTGTCATCTTGGGACCCACTCCCAGGCTGGCTAACTTGTATATTAATCTTTTGTGTGGGACTGTGTCAAATGCCTTGCTAAAGTCTAGGTAGGCCATGTCCACTGCCCCTCCCTGGTCTACTACTTTGGTCACCCAGTCAAAGAAATCTATCAGATTCGTCTGGCATGACCTTCCCGCTGTGAATCCATGCTGCCTTGGGTCCTGTGCCCCTCTGGCCTCTAGATAGTTGACAATTCTTTCCTTCAGAAGTGATTCCATCATTTTCCCTATCACTGAAGTTAAACTAACAGGTCTATAGTTTCCTGCTTCTGCCTTGCTGCCACTTTTGTGAAGGGGAATCACATCTGCCCTCCTCCAGTCCTCGGGTACCACCCCATCCTCCCATGATTTGTTAAAGAGGATAGTCAGTGGTGTCACTAGTTCTACCCTTAGTTCTTTTATAATTCTGGGATGAATCCCATCAGGACCCATTGCTTTGTCCACCTTCAGTTTTAAGAGTTCTTTCAGAACCCTTTCTTCTGTAAATGAGGTGGTATCAATTTCTGTATCCAGAGTGTTTCTATTGCTTGTTTAGGTACCTCCCTCTTCATTTGTAAATACTGACCAAAAAATATTTGTTTAGTATCTCTGCCTTTTCACAGTCACCCTCTGCCCCACCCCTCCCTTTATTAAGCCTCACCATCCCTCCCTTGGTCTTCCTTCGCTCCCTGATGTACCTATAAAAGGTTTTATCCCCCTTCTTAACTGAGTTGGCTATCTTTTCCTCGGTTTGGGCCTTTGCTGTTCTGACTGTCTTCCCAGCTTCCTTTTGCTTTAACTGATACAGTTCTCTGTCCTGCTCCTTCTGTGATTCCTTATACTTCCTGAATGCTTTCTTTTTCTCTTGAGCCTTCACTGCCACTTCCTTTGAGAACCATGGTGGTTTCTTACATCGTTTTGTTTTGTTTATTTGCTTCACACAAGGCTTGTTACCTGTGATGGCAGTTTTATTATTCCCATTGTTCTTCCACCCCTCCTTCCTGCCCATTTGCTAGTGCATTCCTTAGGCACTCACCCATTTTAGACAAAGTCAGCCCTCCTAAAGTCCAGTACTTTTTGCCTTTGTATGCTTGACTCTATTGCTGTGTTTATTGTGAACCATACTGTTCGATGGTCGCTAGTTCCCAGATGGCTACCCACTTCTACATCTGTGATCCTGTCTCCATCTCCATTTGAGAGAACCAGGTCTAAGATTGCTCCCTCTCGAGTGGATTCCAATACTAGTTGTCTAAGGCATGCCCCCTGTAGGGCATCTAGAATAACCCCACTCTTCAAAGTGGCTGCTGCAACTGCACTCCAGTTAACATCTGGCATATTCAGATCACCCATCAGCAATATCTCCCCTTTTTCTGCCATTCTAAGTATACTTCCTATCGTTTCCTTGTCCATTTCCTCCCCCTGAGAGGGGGGTCTGTGTACAACCCCTGTGCGGATTGTGGTGCCATTGCCTGTCTCCAAATTGACCCACCATGCTTCTTCTCCTCCCTGTTTACCCTTTTGTTCTGTTGCTTTGATTCCTTCCCTTATGTAAAGAGCTAATCCTCCTCCTGTTTTACCCTCCCTGTCCCTCCTGTAGATAGTGTATCCTGGTATGTTTACGTCCCAGTCATGGTTTTGTGTGTACCATGTTTCTGTGACTGCCACGATATCCAGATGTTCATCCTCCATCAAGGCCACTAATTCTGGAAGCTTGTTACCCAGACTATGGGCATTGGTACTCATTGCTTTCCATTTTTTGATGGCTTTACCTTCTGTTGCAGCATCCCCCACTGACCTTTCTACCTCTGTCTTTTTCTCATTTAGTACCCTGTTTTGTAGGGAGAGGCTGGGATTTTCCTGCTGCTTATCAGTGCCTCCCGCTTGACTAGTTTAAAAAGCTTGCCAATGAAGCATTTAAACCGATTGCTCAAAAGACTTGTTCCCTTCCTGGACAGATGCAGATCATCCTGCCAGTATAGGCTGGTGTTCCTCCAGGTGGAACCCCAGTTCCCAAGGAAGCAGGGAGGCACTAACTGCTCCCCACAGGCTGAAGTAGTCAGTATGGATAACCCAAAGGGGAAAAATCCCCAAGGGCACCTATAAATAAGAAAAACAAGATGGCAATAATGAATGGAGATGGGAATGAGTGCACTGGGAGTAAGGAAAGATGGCACAAAAGAAAAAGGGGTGTTGACAAGCAGGGTACAGTATCAGCAAAATCTGGAAAGTCACGTGTGCAAATGCTAGAAGTCCGGGAAATAAAATTTCATACCAAGAGGCCATTATGGCAGATTCTGACCTAGACATTGTCACCATTACCAAGTCATGGTGCACTGAGAACCTTCATGGGGATATAGTCATACCAGGCTATACTCTGCTCAGGAAGGACATGGTGGGAAAGAAAGGTGTAGGAGTGGCTCTTTAAGTGAGGGAAAGCATAAAAGCAACAAAGATACAGGAAATAAAGAGAGGGGCGAAGGTGCTGTGGGTCACCCTAGAGATGGAGAATAGAACCACTATTCACACTGGTGTGATCTACAGACCTCCAGCATGGGGGGAGGGGGGTTGGATAAGGGTCTTGTTGAAGCCATCCAAAAGATGGCAAATAAGGGGGAGGTGCTGCTGGTGGGACTTCAATCTGCCTGATGTAGATTGGAGTCTCCTAGCTGAAGCTTCAACTATGAGCAGGGACATCCTGGACTCCCTGCAGGGGGCATTCCTCAGGCAACTAGTAGGGGAGCCCACTGGTAATGGGGCAATACTGGACCTTGTACTCACTAACAGGGACAGGGTTGAAGACATCATGGTGGGAGGCCACCTGGGGGCCAGTGTTCATCCCCATACAGTGTTGTTCAGCACGGAATCATAATGTTGCACAACACAATGATGGAGCAATGTACCGCAATGCCAATACAGCATGATATATTGCCAGTGGCATTTCTCTATGTTTTGCAGGGGGCTATACCCCCCACAACCACTGTTATAGGGGGCTGTGCCCCCCCCAAATCCCCCAACTAAAATAATCAACTCAGGGGAAGGGTTGTACACTTAAATTGCACAAAGAGTGAAATAAAGAAACATTCCATGCATCTGGGACCAGGATTCAATACAGAAGCACCACTTCCATTGCTGCCTGTGGCTCATCTTATTGAGCCATGGCAGCTGCTCAGTGGACCCTCCTCCCAGCAGAGGGCTCATCCTCTTTGAGGGAACAGAGACAGGGTACACAACTGCACATAGACCGTTTAGCGGTTTTGCACCCAGTTGCTATTCCTGCCCGTGCTGTCTCTGTTGCATGGTTTTGACGTGCGTCATTCTGCGTATGGCAAACTGACCTGGAAGGGTGTTGTTCAGTGTAAGAACTGTGGCAGAATCAAACCACACAAGGGTGAGGGTCCTGGACTTCAGGAAGGCCAATTTTAACAAGATGGGTGAATGTCTCAGGTGGGGGGGAATTGGTTAGAGTGGAGAAACAGTGGGTGATGCTCAAAAGGGGCATAGTGAAGGCAAGAAATCTTTGCATTAGACAAGTGAGCAAAAGCAAGAGGAAAAAGAGACTGATATGGTTCTCAAAAGAGGTGGCTGGGAAGGTAAGGGCAAAAAACTTAGCATTCAGTAAGTATAAGAATACATAGAGGGAGGAGGATATGGAGATGTATTAGGAGAAATAGAGGGAGGCAGGGAAAGAAGTGAAGAGCACAAAGATGCAAACAGAAGAGAAAAAGCCCAGGGAGTAATGAAAGGGGACAAGACATTTTTCAGGTATGTACTGCTAGTGAGAAAAGACCAGGGGAGGCATTTTAGGGCTAAGAAGGGAAGGGGAGATTGGGTGGAGGGGGACCAGGAAAAAACAGACAGTGTTCACAGAGGAAAGGAAAGATGAGGGGCCACAGAAAGGTAACAGGAGATGGTAAAGAGGTGGACACTAGTCCATTTTCAGAGGAGAGAACATATGAACATACATACGAACATACGAAGACGCCAGCAGAAAAAGGCCATTTAGCCTATCTAGTCTGCTTGTATTGCAGGGTCCACAGCTTGAGCTACTGTCCCTGCTTCCCCCTCCCCACTCCTCCCATCCTCTCTATCCATGATCCTTCCTTGCCCCATGTCTGAAACTTGCTAATCTGACAGTAGACAAGGCAATGTAGCTAGATGGGTATATCCAAGGATATTGAGGGAGCTCAGGAAGGTACTGGCTGCACCTTGAACAGTCCCGTTCAATCCCTCACTGGAGATGTGAGTGGTTCCTCAGGACTGGGGAGGACAAATGTAGTCTGACTTCATAAAAGTGGTAGCAGGGAGGAGGCTGGCAACTGCAGGCCAGTCAGCCTAACTTTGGTGGTGGGGAAATTAATGGAATCACTATTGGAGGAAAGGATTGTAGAATATCTTGAATCCATGACTCACAAGATCTGAGGTAGCATGGATTTCCAGGAGGGTGGGGGGTCATGTCAAATGAATCTGATAGATTTCTTTGACTCGGTGATGAGGGAATTGGATCAGGGTGGAGCAGTGGATGTGGTCTACCTAGATTTCAGTAAGGCCTTTGACACCATTACACATAGGAGACTTGTAAGCAAGCTGAGCAGCATAGGAGTGGGTCCAAAGGTGGTAAACTAGGTAAGAAATTAGTTAGGGGATAAGTGACAGAGGGTGTTGGTAAATAGAGTTCACTCCAAGGAAGGGAGGGTGACCAGTGACATGCCACAGGGCTCAGTACTCTTTATTGTCTTTATTAGCGACATTGCAGAGGGGCTGGATGGGAAGGTCTGCCTTTTTGCAGATGACACTAACATTTGAAATGGGGTAGACACTCCAGGAGGGGTGGGAGAAAATGAGTAGGGATCTGAGAAAATTAAAGGCGTGGTCAACTGTATGGCAGCTAAGCTTCAATGCAAAAAAAGTGCTAAATCATGCAATTAGTGCACAGAAACACAGAGGTGGAGTACAAAATGTGGGGAGTGATATCGATGACCACCAAACAGGAAAGAGACCTGGGGGTAATCATATCTGATGACTTAAGGTGGCCAGACAGTGTGACAAGGCAGTTAGGAGAACTAGTGGGATGCTGGGGTGCATAGTGAGGGGTACCACCAGCAGAAAGAGGGAGGTGGTGTTACCTCTGTATAGACCATTTTTGAGACCTCTCCTAGAGTACCATGTCCAGTTCTGGAGATTTCATCTCTGGAAGGCCATAGACAGAGAGGAGGTAGTCCAGAGGAGGGCAACTAAAACAGTGCAGAGTATGCATAATAGCACTATGAGGAGAGACTAAAGACCCTCAATAGGTACACCCTGGAGGAAAGAAGAGGGAAGTGGGATATGATAGAGGCTTTCAAATACCTCATAGGTATAAATAAGGTACAAGACGGAAGCATTTTTTGGGGAAAAAAGATGCTCACAAACAAGGGGTCATGCTATGAAGCTGGAGGGGAGTAAATTCAGGGGAGATATGAGGAAGTACATCTTCACAGAGAGTGATGGATTCCTGGAACACTTCCCAGCAGAGGTGGTGGGGGCCAAAACTATAGTGAGGTTCAAGAATGCATTGGATAAGCATAAGGGAATCTTGGTGGTAAGGCAAGTGGGGGCGGCAGAGCTGGAGATCAAGTAGGGTCTGCAGTAATACAGTAGGTAGGGAAAAAATAGGCAGACTAGGTGAGTCAAGCAACCCTTATCGAAGTTATCTGCCATCAAAATCCATGTTTCTGTTTCAAAATGCAGCTGTAGGACAACAAAAAATGTAGCAGGCACAACTAGAACTATCAATGCAGTGCAGCTTTTGGATGTGGATAGTAATAAAACAATACTTGCATGTAATGCATTACATAGACAACACAGCCATATTAGCAGTGAGTCAACTTATTGTGAAATTGTCCACGTCAGGCAGCATGTGCAGCAGCTGGGTGTCTCTTCTGACTGACTTCCTAGCAGACTCCCAGATGATGTCCTTCATACTCTGGATTGCAGCATGAAGGATTACTTGTGAAGCCATTGTTTTACATGATGGACCACAGTCCCAGACACAAAGCAGGCTGTTCCTGATTGGTGGATGAGTGGCTGTAGAGGCATGGTTTTCTACACCCTGGCTGCTGATTGGGTGCAGATTGGAGCTGGAAGGAGTGGCTGGTTTAGCATCTGCATCCCTGTGTCTTCTGTGTTTGGTGGTGAGTTGCCATGAGTCAGGAGGATGAATCTGCTCGGCTTGTGCCACTCTCAACCCTTCAGCAGTAGTGAGGGTGGTGGCAAGTGAGTGCACAGCTTGAAGGGAATAGCTGACAGAGACTGTCTTTTAAATCTCCAGTGGCTTCAATCATAGTCCCTGGCAGAAAGTAGACAGCACCTGATTGGCAGATCAGTGGCTGAAGAGGCTTGGCATCATACCCCCTAGTTGTTGATTGGGTGCAGCTTGGAGCAGGAAGGAGTGGCTTGCTCAGATTGTGTAGTCACTTTCTTAGGATCTGTTCAGTGTCTGGTGGCAAGTTGTTGCATGGGGGTGGGTGATTCTACTTGGTTTGAGCCCCTCAAGACCCCAAAGGAGAAGTGGCAGTGGTGGCGAGTGAGTGTACAGCTATGCAATGCAATGCAATACAATACAACACAATACAATACAATATAATACAATATGATACAATGTAGTACAGTACAGTAATATACGGTCCAGTCCAATGCAATGCACTCAATGTAATGCAATGCACTGAAGTGCAATGCAATATATAGGAACACAAGGAGACTAGGATTACTAGGATTACTTGGAATAAATGGACAACATGGGGCATGGAGCCCATCTGGATTGTCCCCCACACCTGTGGGTATCATTAAACCATCTTGCAGTCAGCATAAAACAGTCTATCCAATCTATTCTTGAATTCCAGGAAGCTGAGAGCTTTGACTCCTTCTTTATGCAGTCTATTCCAGGCCTTTATAGTCTTTACTGTAAAGTAATTCTGTTTTTATGGTGTGAGCCCTAGGTACAACTAATTTTCTGCCATGGGATCTAAGGTTATCTCTAGTGTTGCTATACAGCATGTGATACCACATTGTTCCATACGCTCAGGTAATTCTAGTATTTTATGTAGCATCAAAAGGTCCCCTCTCTGCATTCTTAGTTTTAAGGGAAACAGTACAGTTTTTTCAGTCTGGCTGGATAAGAAAGTCCATTTAAATGTGGGATCAATATAGCTACTGATTTTTGCACCCCTTCAATCATATTAAAGTCTTTCATATGGTAAGGTGACCAAGCTGGAGATCCGTAGTTGAGTAATGGCCTAATATAACTTTTGTACAGGGGGATAATACACTGCTCAGATCTGCTTACAAATGGACATTTTATTCTTTTAATTAGCCTCTTGCTTTGACGGATACCTGTCTACAGTGATCTGTGGAGGTGAGAGAATTAATTATTTTAACCCCAAGATCCCTTTCAGAGGTTACTATACACAGTAATTTGTTACCCAGAATGTAACTGTAGTTATGGTTCTTGGTACCATAATGAATTACAACACATTTATAAGTGTTAAACTGCATCCTGTTAATTTCTGCCCATTCCATGATTTTGTTTGGGTCATTGACCATTGTCAAATGCTTACTAAATGTGTCAACCCCACCACCTAGTTTTAAATCAACAGCAAATCTGACCAGGTTGTTTTTAATATTGTTTTGGATGTCTCTAATGAATATATTAAACAAAGCTGGGCCCAAAACTGAGCCCTGTGGAACCCCATTAGTGACATATTTTTTGCTTGATGCAAGTCCATTAATTTTGGTACACGATCTTTCAGCCAATTATTTATCCACTGCACCAATGAATGACTGAAGCCAAGTTTCAACAATTTAGTGACCAAGGTGGTGTGTGGGACTTCATCAAAGGCTTTGGAAAAGTCCATCAGTATCACAACAGAAGAGCACCTTTTGTTGAGGCTAATGTTAATCTTATAAAAGGTGATCAGGTTTGTAGCACAAGACCTTCCTTTTTGAAATCCATGTTGCTTGTCATCTGCAATACTTATGTTGATGTTTTCCTGATCTAATCTGACCTTTAAATGTCTTTCCATTATTTTACAAGGGATAGATGTAAGGCTAATGGGCCTATAGTTTTCAAGTTTAGTTTTATCTTCCTTTTTGGTATAGGTGTCACATTAGCTGATCTCCAATCAGATGGTACAATCCCTCTTTCCAGGTATTTATTGAAAATAATGGTTAAAGGGAGTGCTAGTATATGAAATCCAGCTTTTAATAGCTTAGGATGTACATTGTCTGAACCAAGGGCAGTAATTATTTTAACATTCAGCAGTTCCTGTTCTACCTCAGTCATGAATAAATGATAATAACTATTTGAAACATTAAAATTAGTGTTAGAACCATCTACATTTGGGGCAAATATTGACCAAAAATAGTTATTAAAGTTGTCAGCCATTTCAACAGATCACTTATCATTTTTCTATTCTCACTGACAGATTCTGTGGTGATGGTGGTGACCTATTAGAGTTTATGTATGAATATAGTAATTTGGTATCTTTGCTGTGTACAATTTTAAATTCTCTTTTATATCTAGCTTTCTTAATCATATTTTTCAATGATTTTTCTGCATTGCTATAATGTGCTTTGCTAGAAACTGAAGGACACTGTTTATATTTCCTGTAGCTTTAATTTCAAGTTTTAGTTGTCTTCTAATTCCCAAAGTCATCCAATTAGGTATCTGACCCTCTTTATTATGTTTGTTTCTTAAAGGGACAAATTTATCAACTGTGAAAGTTATAATATCCTTGAAGCACATCCATGCTTCTGACTCTAAATTGAGGAGTAATCTATCTTACTAAGGTGGTTTTTTAGGTTAGCTTCATTATAGTTCCTTATTTTAGTTTTAATGTAAGAAGGGTTCGGTTTACAATGCTTAAAGGGTACATAAAGAAGCAGTTTTTTAAAACTGCAAACTCCAAAATCTGGCTTCATATGGAGGTAAAGTAAAGGCTGCTGTTTACATGTATGCTAAAACTGCATTTATGTAAATAACATAAATGCCGTTTCATAGCTTTTGAAAACTGGAAACATCAGCCTTGGCTTCTCCCCTAAGATGTCTGCCAAGTGTGTTAAGTGATGAGTCATGATGACATCATTTGAGCCAGAGACAGAGATCAACATATATTTCTATAGTGCTAACTAGTTCTTCTTTCCCTCTTTATTTTGAATTGTTGTACCAGAATGATCAACACCATGTATTACCTCATGGATTATTTTGATCAGTACACATGTTAGGCTATGGTTTTGTTCATTTTATTTATTTTAACTTGCAGAAAATGTCTTGCAATCCAGCTGATTTTTTCTTTGTCAGACTGCATTACAGTACAACACTTCAAATGCCAGATGATCTAGTGGTTATATGATGGACTGATTTTTTTTTTTTTTGTTAACCAGGAGAGACACACTAAGCTGACAGCTTGTTTACAGGTGTGGCCTAGGAGCACAAGGAAGTTTAGTGACTTGCTCAGGGTCACACAGCAAAGTACTGGTTTTGTTTAGTTCCAAAGCTCATGCTGTCTTGTTAATCCACAAATAAGGCTTTCTTTTTCCATGTGAACCCCCTGCACCTAACCTGCCTTTTGTTGAACACCCCACCATCCATACCCTGTCCATAGTACTGCCTGGGGATGCATATGAGTTTGAGGTCTCATGAAGAGAATTATCACACCTCAGATTGTAATCTTGTACCTCAGAGGGTTGTGCACACCTATACTGATATGCATCATAAGATGGAACTGTTAAAAAATGCCTCCCAAATCACTCTCCAGTTCACATTCTCAATGTCTGACTTCTGCTCCCACAGTAAATATTAAGTGGATCACCACCCTTCTGCACAGTGATGTAGTATGTACAGTTGCCTGTTGTGTTTTTATCTCACCTTCCCAGCAATTCTTCTCCAGTACTTTTCTGTGCTCTACTCCACAATGCAAGTTGGCTGGCTACCACCCTTCCAAATCTTGAACGAGCTATACACAACTCCCTCAATACTGTCCTAACAAATGTCAACATCCTCCCCTCCCCAATAATCTCCCTACTCTGAATTCAAGTAACAGTTTAGGTGCAGCCCTGCCACTCTGAGTATTTGGCATTGTTGGCTACTCTCATCCACAGTCAGGTAGTGAGCACAATCCTGGCAGCCCCACATTTCAGATCTCACAGTGATCTGCTCAGCATTCTCCTTCATGTCATCATCTAACCTGAATATAGCTGTACCCTGCTTGAATGGCATCTTCAGTTCCTCTCTGGCATTCATTATCCTCACCTGCTTCCCACACCAAAAACTGGTGAGTTCATTACCCTTCCTCATCATGAATGTGGTTAGTACAGTCTCCCATGTTACAGTTACATATTAATAATAAACATAATCTTCTGGTAGGCCAGGCTGATAGCAGCATGGCACAAGTGGAAAAATAGGCTTTCCTACACATATAAGATCTAAGCCACCTATGATTAGGAACTATTAAATGATGTGCATAATGATGTACACACCTGTCATTTAATAGTGCCTAATCAAAGATAGCCTAGATCTTTTAAGGATAGGAAAGCCCATCATTCCCCTTGTTCCCTGCTGATATGAGCCTGACTTACTGGAAATATATTTTTATATTTGATATATCAAAATGAAATGGGAACTGTACTACTTGCATTCATTATGCAGAAGGGTGATGAGCTCACCAGTTTTCGGTGTGAGGAGGAATAGTGAAGACTGAATACCAGAGGGGGACTGAGAAGGCCACTGTTGCAAGGTACTGCTATATTCAGGGAAGGGGAAGACAGAAGGAGAGAAATATGAGCAGATTACTGTCAGAAATAAGATGTGGGGCTGCCAGCACCTTGATCACTACCTGACCCAATTGCCCTGGCCAACATTCCCCTTCCTATAAAACCAGAGCATGCAATTGCCCAAGGCTGTGTGTGGATATTAATTTATGGAACAGCTGCCACTACACGTTCATTCACTTCACTATCAGTCTAGTATTGCTTGTAAAGCACTTTGGGATACAGTGTGTATGAAAACCACTACATAAATGCTGATTCTTCTTCTTATTATTATTTCCCATGGAAAAAGAGGACAAGCAAGCATATGTTTGAGTTTCAAGAAAGTATGAACTCTAACGTTGGACTGCACAAGAACTTTGCTACAAAAAAGTGGTGACTCTAGTGGGTGGTGAAGGGTGTGGCTGCAACCCCCCCCCCACACATAGTAACATACTTGCTTACAGCTGCTGCTGCATTTCACTGTGTTAAAGAAGTCTGATTAATTGATTGTACAAATGTTTACATTCAAACTATGGATTACATTTGTAGGTTCTTTCAAAAACGTACTAGAAAAGAATAATAGCAGAAAATATAAAGGTTTAATAAAAATGTTAAAAAGTGCATATTAAGCATGTACACCACCCCAGCACCCCCATTGTAGCATCCTGGATCCACTATAACCACTAAACCACCAGGTTATTCAAGATTTGTACTGCACTGTGGTTTGCCGCAGAGGAAGTCGGTTGGATTAAAATACATTTTCAGCATGTTAAAGTAAACAAAATGAACAGAACCATAGCCTAACATGTACGTTATACAAAATAATGCACATGGTTTTGATCATTTGTATGGAACATTTCTATACAAAAGGAAAAAAGAACTAGTTAGCACTAGAGAGAGCCATATATCTCTCTGACTTTGGCTCAGATGACATCACATTTGGTGGCCATTTTAGGAAGCAGGTAAGACAGTTTTTTCTAAATTGGAAGGCTGATTTTACCATTTTCAAATGCTCTGGAACCACATTTAGGTAAATTATGTAAATGTAATTTTAGCATTAATGAATACAGCAGCCTTTCCTTTAGTCACCTATGGAGTCAGATTTTTGAATAGTTTTTTGTCAAAATGTATTTTAGGTATCCTTTAAGTGAACAAGTTATCATATTGTGATCACTGTTCCCCAAAGGTGGTAGTGTAGCAACATTATTTAAGAGATGGCCGAAGTAGGTTTAGATTAGATCTAAGGTGTTGATACCGCTTGACAGATCAAATACCATCTGCTCTTAGTTGCTGTTTATGGCTGTATCCAAGAATAGGGATTCAAGTTCAGATTTTGCTTTTAGGTTAGTCCAATCAATACCTGGGAGATTAAAATCTCCCATTATATGCATGTTGCCTTGTTCTGACACTTGTGCAATCTTTTGACACAGAGCCACTGTGTCTTCATAATGAGATCCTGGAGGCCTAAAACAGTATCCAAGAAGGATGGGTTAGTGACCTGGAAGTTTTAATCCCAGATGGTGGCCACATTATTTGTTGTTTGCTTAAAATGCTGAACGGAATATGATGGTATTGAATTGGACACGTATATACAAAGCCCCCCTTCCCCATTCAATGATTTCTATCTTTGTTATATAACTTACAGCCAGAAATATCCTTTATCCAATTAGCTGAATCATCCAACCATATTTCAGTGATTGCTACCACATGGATATCATAGTGTCTGATGAGTGTTTCTAATTCGCTTTCCTTAATGATGCTAAAGCTCCTAGCATTAGTTAATACGAAACTGTAGCTTTCTTTCTGTTGTTTAGCACCTATGTTTGGTGAAATAGAATTCTTAACCTGGATGCCAGATGTGGGCCCCATCCCCCCACTTACTAGTTTAAACAATTTGTTATATATGCTGCAATTTTCTTGCCCAGTAGATTACGTCCTCTGTTGCTTAAATGCAGTCCATCCCAGCAATACAAGTTGGGATGATTTTCAGTTTTCCCAGTGTGTAAGGCATGCAAAACCTCAGTTTAAACTCCAAAGTCTAAGCCAGTTGTTTATTTTCTTAATTTTAAAGGACATGGGAGGTGGTTCAGGGTACAGGAAGAATCTCAAAGAATATAACATCACATCCTTTTGCTACCAAAAGCTCACTTAAATTAATGAAATCCCCTCCTTTTTATCTCTTCTATGCTGTTTCTATTGATATCATTTGTGCCAATGTGTATTACCACTAAAGGCCTGTCACCTGCATTTTTCAAGATGGTATTTACCATTAATGTCAGATCTGAAATTTTTGCCCTCCTGTAACTGCTACATGTCCGGTTAATTTTATCTGGATTCTTCTTATTATTAGAGGCAGTATTGGTGGTGCCTACCCCATCTGGGCTAATGTTAGGTGTGGCAGTAATAATGTTGCTGCTTTGTGCAGATTTCTTATTAAGTTCTCTTATAGTGTCTGCATGGTCTACATTATCCTGCTGTTCATCGTTGCCTGAACTATCCATCAATACATCTCTGTTATCATGGTCATGCACTAAATTTATGTCATTTCTGATTCTATTTGTAACATTTGCTCCACTTAATTGGTCGCTAGCAATATCTTTGTCAATAAAATGATTTGGTGTGAGACAGGGTACTGTTATACATGCACAGGGAGATGGCATGACCTGTACACTAATGCTGTATGGTTTAGAATAATTAGATGTTTCAATGGCATCTTCCATGCTAGGTGCATCAACAGTTAAACCGGATAGACAAGTGTATCAAGTCTGTTCATTCAGTAGCTCAGTGGGAATCACCATTAATACCTTTGGTCTGTAAACAGGTGTTCAGCCATGCCTTGAATATGCTTAGGCAATCTGACTCCACCACAATGGTTTGTAATTGATTACATAGAAGTACCACAGATCCAACCTATACGCCATGGCCTTAATGTTATCAGGCTGTTCCTGAGTGTCTTTTCTCATTGTATATCCAAAATGCACTGATATCACCTTACACTTGCATAATTTTAACAATAGTGATTGTATCAACCCCTCAGCCCTCCACATTTCAACAAAAGACATGTCAAGCTCATCCAGAAATTTAACATAACTCACAAATCTTAACCCTTCAGTCATCACATTCATTCTTCACTGTGCCTATTTAATCTACTTCACATATCTTTGGAACAGTGGCAACCACGCCTGAACACAGCATTCTAGGTGTAGCCCTGCATAAGCCCTAAAATGCTGGACAAGCACCTCCCTTGATCAGCTAAGAAAACTCCTTCTAATGTTGCTAAGCCCCATGTTAGCAGTATTTGATGCCTTGTACATTGCTATGTATCTTCAAGTCCTTTCTCACTACCACTTTTACATCTGATTCATCTTCTGCTGCTTTCAGAATGCTTCTGTTTAGACTATATTCATGCATTTTGTTCTGATAACCAAAATGAATAACTACATTTTTTTGGTATAAAATATCACAAGCCATGTGTTTTCCCACTGCTGTGATATCATTACTGTAAGTCATTCTGTAAATATGCTGCATCCTGTTTTGATGTCACTACATTACCAGTTTTGGTATCATCACTGAATTTGGATGCACTGCAGTTTGTTTCCATTTCTAAATCACCTATATATAAATTAAACAATACAGGACCCATTAAAGACCTGTGGGGCACGACACTCATCACCCTTACCTAATCTGATGCTACTCCATCCACCTCCACCTGCATACTCCACCTAGTCCACCAACATTTTTTTCTATTTTTATAAGTATTTGTTAATCACCTTAACATTTCCCCGGTGTCTAGTTGCACCTTCCAATCACTGGCTCCATATTTGCTGAGTGATATGCTTCCATCCATCTCCTTCCTCACTGCTAACTCAAATAAGTGCCTGTCACAAGTTTGCAACTCTGCACTCACTTCTTAGTATTTACATCACACCATAGACATGGAGACTGTCTCCATGACTACCATGCAATGTAAAGACTAGGGAGTGAGTGCAGAAATGTGAACTTGTGACAGGCACTTACTTGAGTTTGCACTGAGGACAGAGGTGGACAGGGGGAAACACATCACTTAGCAAATATGGGGATGGCAGTCAGAGGGTGGGGTGTGCCACTAGATACCAGGAAATGTTGCATTGTTAACAGGCCAGTGATTGGAGGGTGGAGGGTTTCACTAGATAGCAGGGAAATGTTACATTGTTAGGGGGCCAGCAATCAGAGGATGGAGGGTGCCACTAAATGCTAGGCAAATATTTAATTTTATGGGGCTGGCAACTGGAGGGTGGGGGAGCCACTAGACATCAGGGACACATTAAATTATTATAGGGCCGGGGATCTGGGGGGTGCTACTAGACACCAGGGATTGGAAACATACATAAATGGGGGGGGGTGGTGATACATAACACATATGTTTTCATATATTCATTCCACAGTTCATTAGCTCAGTGAACTGTGGAATGAATGACTGCATTTTGGATCAATGTATGTAACCCCTTCTTGTACTTAGGCAACAGACAATCCACACTCTTCCCTCTTCTAGGGTGTTTACCTGGCTCAGATCTCGGGAGGAGGGGCACACAAAAAAACTGTATTTTAACCAGGAACCAGGATGGGCCACTGCGCTGGAGGCACCATTAAATCACATATTTCATGCACAGATAAATGTCCACAAGCAGAACAAGAGCTAAGTGGTTGGATTTATTCAGTACATGATGGACTGATAGACCTTTTCCCACTGGGGCTGAGTGTGCAGAACAGGTAGACACAGTCCACAAAATCCACAGTAGTGTTTTACTACATGTTCATTTATTCAGGTCCCCCCTCTCCTTGCTTTAGAGGTATAAGAATCAAGATTCCCATCCATTCCTCTTCTGGCCTATGGACACATAACAGAGTTTATCCAAGAAGCAGTGTGAACAATGCTGGGTTCACTATTTACCAAAACCCAATCTCTTCCTGAAAAAGAACAACACCGGGTTAGTGTATCCCAAGGGTGAGCAACACTGGGCTCCCCCCATTACCAAAGTCCCAAACTCCACACAGACTTTTCAGGACAGAGTACGCCCTGCAAACCGTAAGAAACAGTTCCACTGAAATTTACCCAAACTGAGAAGAAGTTTTCTCCTCTTATCCCAGACAGAAGCGAGTGTGACTCCAAATTCTGAATAGAGGGTAGATAACTCTTTTCCAAAAGGAATTCAAAACTGTGAATGCACCATTGAGTAGTAAAGCAGTCCCCCAGTAGTACATGAGGTAAAATTGTCAAAACAGGCAGGAATTCCCTCAGAGATAGGGCAAAACTTGGCCATTCCAGAAACTGGGCAGTACTTTTCCAACCAAAAGTCTCTCAGAAATGGAGGAGGACTCCATGTGTTAGTCAAGGTTACAGGACCCATTGACTGTCAGGATTTTCACCCATTCAGGGGCTTTGCACAGGAGAAAGCCACCACCAAGACTCAATGCAAGTCTCTCTGTGGTCCAACTAGGGATTCAAAAGGGTCAAGAGTGGACTGGCATCTCATCTGAGGCTCTACTCAGTCAGCACCCCAAAAACCAACTGACACAGCAACATTCTATTGTGGCTTATGCTGCTGTAAAAGCCACTTCCACTGGAAACCTCTTCCCAGCATGACTGACATAAGTTTCCAAGGGATCCCTAGAAGTTTTATTCTTGGCTGGCCAGAATGCCTACCTAAAAACCCACTACTGACTAATAGGGTTCTAGTAACCCTAGAGAGAACCCTGGGGTTACATGTATTTAACTGCCAAAACAAATTCTGCAGAGCTAACCTGTGACAGTGTTCAGTACTGCAGAATTTTGTTCTGAGGTTTACTCCATAGTTCATGCATTTATTCTACCTTTCTAGGTCAGAATTTCAATTGAAGTTGCCAAAATTAATTCCAAACTTTTGCAGAAGTGAAAGTCTGAGATTCTCGCAATTCCATAGGATGACATTTTTTTCACACAGCTCTAATATGTGCCTGCATGCTAGTGACCTGGGTTTTGAAACAGTTCTGGTGGGCTTGGCTGGGAACAACTACCACCAGCAGCACAAGCCAGCTTGAGGTGAGGACAGTGGACTCTCAGTGACATAGCGCCTCCTTGTGGCGGGGGGAGGGAACCTGCTCCCACCTATGAGATAGTGCATACACCCAGAGTAAGCTGTTTCATCTGAGGCTATGGGACAGCTAGCCCACATCATAGGGTTAAGGAAAAGTAAACAAAAATGGGGGAAAATCTCCAGCTGCCACCTGAATGACAGTGAGGCCTGAACAGATATATCTCTGAACACTGGGTATATCGATTATAGAAGATTTCAGACGGCCATGGGAAAAAAAGGTATGTAGTAAAAAAAATAAAGACAATAAGGGTCCTACACAGAGTCCTAGTGGTAGGTGATGGCTGGTGGTATTTGGGGGTGCACTGTCTTTAGCATATCACCACCCACCAAAACTACCATACACAAACAGCAGCTGCAATGCACAGAAGGAGGTACATCCCCAATGACAGCAGCACTGCTTATCATTATGCACTGGCAAGTTGGAAATTCAGTAACTGCATGGGTCAGCCCATACCATGGCACCAGATGTGCAGTGCTAGGCCAATACCCATGTCTGGGGCTAACAGTAATTAGCTGGGTGATTTAACAGTAATTCTGCTGATGATGTCTCCCTCTCCACCTACCCTGTATTTTAATACCCATTTGTGGACCAAAGGAGCAGTTAATTACTGTGTCCCTCCAAATCTTCAGTGATGGTCCAGTGTTCTTGAACTGGGACTCCCCTAGCTTTACGGTCTGGGTTCTACAGCATAGCCAATCTGCCCACAGAATTAATGACCATGAACATCTTCTTCTCCCTGCCTTCACTCCTCCTACTGCCTTTACCTGTCTCAAATGCCTGTTGTACCTTTGTGGTGAGTCTGTTCTTTGATTTAGCATAGGTAACTTCTCTAGGCAGGTGTTTTTATTTATTTTTTTTTATTATTATTGATGCTTGTTAGCTGATGAATATAAATGTCCTTTTCCACAAGTGATGAGTACATAAATAAAATAGACTTACTATATAACAGCAAACATTTGATAAACATATCTGAAAAATGTAATAAATCATCAAAAACACATACAAAACCATTATATATGAGCATTATTTTTTTTTCCAAAATCCATTTTCTAGTCAGACTTTATAAGTTTTAGTCTTTGAACAGGTAACAATCTCACTAGGGAGTGAGCTGTATAAAGTAGGGGCCTTGAATAATGGAGATTTCTTACCAAAGGCCATTTTAAAATAAGGGATTTTTAAAACACTTTTACTTTGTGATCTAGTACCCTGTGTACTGATGGCCTTAGTGAATAACAATGTCAGTAGCTTGTGGAAACTGTCCAGTGATTGCTTTGTGGACCATAACACCCATCTTTAGACTGCATTGGTTTTCCAAAGAAAGAAAATCTGCAGTCTTATTCAAAGTTCAATGGTGAGATCTCCTTGAAAGATTAATTATAAAGTAGCACACACTGTTGTATGTAGCCTTTAGTTTAGACACAACTCTATCAATAGCTGCACTTAGACTGTTAGACCATAGTCAAGTACATTAAGTACTAAGCTATGGGCAAGCAGTCTAATAGAGTCGGGAACCAAATAATTATAAATTCTGAAGAGAAATCCCAGTCTCTGATGAATTAACCCAGTAACATATTTGACATAAGGTTCAGTGAGACTACTATCCAACACTGTCCCAAGATATTAAACCTTTCAACACTTTCTATACTGTAGGTCCTCCTTTAAGCCTACTACTGTTGAATCAACTACTCTTATCTTTTCCAGGACCAATAAAAAACATTATCTTAGTTTTTTTTTTTTAGTATTCAGTATCATTCTTACAGAAGGTAACCAGCTTTGAAAGGAGTCAAACTCATTCTGTATACTTACCACAAAACTGGCACTGCATTAAAAATGACCACATCACCTGCATATAAAATTATTTCAGATTTCATTCCTGATTGTCGTGCAAAATTCAAAAATAAATATGAGACAACCCAGAACTGAGCCCTGTACCCCAACACACACTCACACATTGAATCATATATGAATCTGACACAGTTTCTGCTATAGAGGTTTTATAAAACTTACAGTATTTGTTCAGTGGTTGGAAAACCAATTTGTGACATCAGATGAAAAATTACATTTTAGCAAGGAGTGAAATGACAAACTGTGATTAACAAGGTCGAAATCCTTGGTGAGGTCCACAAATACAATTGTGGCACAGTGCCCTTTATCAAAGGCACTGTGCATGCAGCTTGAGAACCTATACAAGGCTGTTCCTGTGTTATGCACTGATCTAAACTCATGTTGAGCAGTAGTTAATGTCTTATATTGGTCCAGATATGTCAGGACTTGATCAAAAATTATTATTTCAATAATCATTGAGAGGGGGGCCAACAGTGAAATGGGTCAATAATTAGACATCATATCTTTATTACCTGTTTTTTGTATTGGCTTAATACTGGCAAACTTCCATAGTTTTGGAAAAATTCCATAACAGAATGAATAATTAAAAATAGATGAAGGGGTGTCATCAATTCAGAGACAGCCAGTTTCAGTATCCTAAAACCAACATTGTCTAGGCCAATTTAAGGATGAGATTGTGTTTGGATAGATACTCTTGAACTAATTCAGGTGTAACACTATGAAAATAACATTTTGGAAAGTTTTTTTTTGTTAATAGAAGTTTACTTTTGGTTAATGGTACGTCTAAACTAGATAGGGCCCTAAACTTCTTCAGGTCTCCAAAATATTCATTGAATAAATTGGCTACATTACTGGGTCAAGTGTCAAGTTCAGTTCATTTTTGAAGGGTGATAACATCCTTTTTAATTTCTCTGCTTCGCAGAGAATTTAAGGTCTGCCAAGTTTTCCTAGGATCCTCCAGGTCATTAAGTTGTTTAGAAAAAAAAATCTTAGTCATTCAAACTGTTGATTTATATTTGTCATGTATTCTTTTGTAGTCATATAAGGTCATAGAGTCTGTTAAGGCCTTATACATTTTACACAGTTTATCCCATTTCTGCATGAGCTTATTAAAATCAGAAGTTACCCATTTATGTTTTGGGCCTGAATTCACATCCTTTCATTTGGGGCAATGTTGTCAATAATTTCAACAAACGATTGGCAAAATATTTCCAATGACCCATCGAAATCATTGTTTTTTTTCCAAGGAAGGATAAATTAACATCCCTGAAAGCAGTGACTAGACACTTGGAATTAAATATAATTTGCATATTGCCAACACTTTTGGCATTCCACTCATAGTAGATTGGGCAGTGGTCACTAAGCAGTGTCATGCAATATCCAGATTTAATAATCTTAGTGGGATGTGTGACCACTGCCCAATCCAGTGTGGTGCTCTTTCCTGATTTATATACAGTGATATCTGTGTTTAATTGCGGATCCCCTAGCTCTGCATAAAGAGCCTTGGCACCATTAGCCTTTCCCTGTCTCCAAATAAGGTAACAATCACAAGATAATATCCATGCCCTATTGATGGCAAGTTGATGTTTAACACTCGCTACCATTCCTGGGCCTTTCTCAGTTAGTTGTAGTGGGATATAAACAGGCCTTATTGTAATATGTTTTTCAGATCACAACAGGACCTTCACAGTAGTTAAATCACGACCAATGGGACTTGAAAAAAGATGAAGTTCTTGGGCTTTATAGTTAGATGTGACATAGAACAAGGAGCCAGCCTCTTTTGCCCCACCTGTCCTGCCAAAATACTAAATAAACTTGCAGTAAGATTTTCTGATTATCTACCTTACCATTTAATCTAGTCTCATAGAGTGCTATTAGATCAAAATTGTGTACAGTAGTTTCTCCCATGCTTCAAATGTTTCTCATTTCACAAGAAGGCCCTCAATGTTTAAGGGAACAATTCTTAAAGATGGTGATTGAGCTAAATTATTCAGAGAACTAGGGGAATATGAAAGACTTGACATACCTAGCTCATTAACTGGGCCTGGGTGGGGATAAACAGAACCTGATATTAATAAAAAAAGTACCACCAATTTTCTGAATCTAGTTTTGTTATAAGAATCCTTTTTCTTTCTTGCAAGTTTCACACAGACATAGCCACTACCAAAACCACTATGAATACTGGTCCGGTGTTGCTGAGGGTTGAAGCGCTAGATGCCACACTTCTTGCCGGCAACCTGTGTTTAGGATCAAGCATGAACTGCCATGGGTTGGCAGGGAGGAGATGGATTGAGAGTCTAATGGACTGCTCTCCATCTCCGGGGAGTGGGGAGACCAGTGGCCCATTCATGCCTGATCCCTAGTGGAGGCTGGGGCTTGACAGCATGAAGTCATAAGAACTTGGAGGGACTGTGGCAGATGCCGGATGTGGGCATGCTCGGGAGTGTGAGCTACCCCATTGCAGGGGTCACTGCATGCCGTGATCCCGCAAGGGGAGAAAAATGGAAATAGTGGCAGCCAGGTCATATGGCTTAATGGACATCCACCAACACATGCTGTCTCCATGGGCACCACCTGATCAGGATCCATGCCCTGTGAGGGATTTGGGAGCTCTCTCACCTCCCTGTCATGGGATGTAAGCCATGGAGGAGTACAAGGTGGTGGCTCAAGGGGAGTTTCGTGGGGGTGGCTGGAGTAGCAGGAGAGAACTAGGAGCTGACCGGGGCCACAAGGAGAAAAAGTAAGAAAAACAAAACAGTATGAATACCAAGATTTATGTAACCTATAAAATTAAACAGTAACCCTTTAAAAAAAAATTGACATTCCAGTTCCATTGTAAAAGGTAAAAGAAAGTAGACTCATTATATTCTGCCTACTTGAAACTGAGTTTATTGCTATCTCCATAAAACTGCAGTTTCTCAAATCCTACTTATTAAATGCGGGCTTTAAATTTGAACATTGCTGCTCTATACTAAGTAGTAATACCAGAAAACTAGGAATTAGCAACTGAGAAAACATGTTTAAAATACAAACCAAACACTAACAGTAAAACCAAAAACAAATATCAGATTCGCTCCACCACCTCCCTGACAAACATTAAAAAAATCAGTCACCTAACAGCAAAGACGAAATGCTGAAATATTGAGGCTGTTATATTGCTGGTAATTAAAGCCCTGGAATGGATCTCTATCCAAACAAAAACCGTCACCTGGAAGCAGTATTTATTTACCACTATTAAGTCAGTTAGTAAAACTCAGCAAACAAAGTCACTAAGGTTTTAGTTTCAGTAGGGAAGGAAAACTGAAGTGCACAAATTATTAATCAAGCAATAGACAATGCTTAGAGCAGAACAATACATTATGCATAGGGGCACTGGGAAATTGTGGAAAATTTTGGCAAAATTTGCAGGAGTGCGCAATGTGATTTTCTGGGAATTTTGTGTGTGTGTGTGGGTTGGGCATTGAATGGCCAGTGAACACACTAATTATGTTGCTGTTCTTTGCTTAATAAATAAAAAAATCAAATGATTACATAAACGAGACCTGCAGTTCACTGAAACTTTATTGGAAAGACAAGTTAAAAAATATGAAGTCATGCAATATGGCACAATTAAATTACAAATGTAAAATCAAAATATAGGGTCAAACATTGGACATTGTTACTAGCAAACAGCATGTAAATATACTTTAGTATAATGTAGTGTCATGTAATACATATTATGCAATATTCCTTTCAAGAAAACAGCAGATTCTATAAGCCATACAGGTGCCTCACAACAATGCACTATACTAATGCACGACACTAAAATGTCTTGTTATATTTCAGCATCAATAAATGTTTCATATTGTCATCTTTCAGGGTTCTTCTGTTGTCTTTCAACAGGTCTGTATAGACCAAGATAGTCCTTTCTATGTCAGCTGTGCTGACAGACAACCAAAAATATCTCTTGGCCAGTAAAGACAGTGTGTCTAGTGACTGTAATTGAGCCACCCACAATTCTGCAATGCTGAAGTCCGTAGGAAGCAAGGTAGCTGCTGTATGGTACACATGCCATTCAAAGTTCGAAATGTTTGCTAAGCCTGCAATGTCACAGTGGTAGTATTCTTTCTGTTTCTCCAGTGTTGGTAGCTGTCTGGGGTCAAAGACTTGCACTGCTTTGAACAATTTTATGAATGGCTGGTTTTTGCATCACATTGGCCAGCTTCTGACCGCTTTCCAGCATCACCTGCTGAAACGTTTCACAACAGGAAGTTTTTTCAGTGTCACTGCATAGTGACAACTTCTCAACAGTTTTGGATCTATGTTCTCCAACTCCAGCTGTGGAACAAAAATCAAGGAACAGGTGCACATTTTGAAGCCTAGTAAAAATGTTGTGTCCTTGTGGCACTGTTGTGGCTTGCAGCTCTTCAATGAGTTTGCAAAGTTCAGTGGCATGTTCGGCAACAAATGTTGCCTGAGCTGTTAGTGCATTAAGTTTGCTTGCCAACAGTGACTTTAGTTGTTTGTACGTGGCTGCATCAGATGAACAGCAGTTCAAAAATTCTGCCAAGATAGGCAGATAGTCTGCAAGATAGGCACATGCCCTCACCCATGAGCACCAATGTGACAGCACTGCATAAACTGGCATATTTGCTAGCCTACCACCCCATCCTTTGCCTCCATAAAGGCCAGATACTGGTGCCAGCACATGGGGCTCTGGCAAAAAATATTTTTGACCAAGCCAACCACTGTGTTCAAGTCAACCAATATAGTTGGCCAGATTTCCAGGACTAGGTTTAACAGGTGTGCAAAGCAAGTCGCATGGAGAGCATTGAGGTGGATCCCAGACAAAATTATCTGAAATGCTTTGTGCATATAGCAACAGCAAAGACTTTGTCAGAGTTTACGTGATTATCATTTAAGATCCGCAACAAGGACTGTGCAACTGTGCTGTGATTTACATGGTTGAAAAAGTCAACTCCAAAACACCAAAAACACTTCTTCCACAGTTATCTGTGGTCTTATCCAAGATCATGTAAATTTCTGTGTCCTCCACTTGGCTATGTACGAATTCATCATGTTGGGGCCAGATATCCTGGAGGTATGACGATCTCAGATGTGAAGGTCCAGAAAGACAACTGCCATGTTTTGTTACTTACAAAGAACATTTTTGAATGCAGAAGCTTTTTTCAAATGAATGTCACCTCGAGTAAAGCACTTAAGAAAGTCCATGATAAACTCCTTCTGGTAGTGTGCAGCTGTGCTGGCACAAGCAAAAGCTGAAGTCAATGCAACCTGTTGTGAGGGGTTGATGCCTACTTGTCTTTTCTTTACTGCAGCTGCTTTTTGTTCAGTATGTTTTTGAGACTTCATGTGAAGGTTGATGGTATACTTACATAGATAATCTATTGTCAGGCAGCAGAATCTGCAGAACAGCTGCCCCCATCTTCATAGAGGTCCTTCGGAAACAGCTTGATGCAATCTGAAGCACGTACTCTGTAGAAGAGATGCAGTTGTTTGGCTTCTTCGCAGATCAAATGTGGGCATTTTGCTCATGGCAGAGACATGTTTTGCACCAGTCAAACTTCAAGCACTTATAAATGAAGTTTGAAAATTAAAAATAGACAAATGTATATGACAGTCACATAAAAATAATTACAAATTAATGTATAGCATAGCCTGCCTATCTGGAAGGCAGTCACATAAAAACATAAATAAATGCATGGCCTGTCTGTCTGAATGAATGTCACACACAAAACAAAAATGTATAGCCTACCTAACTCATGCCAACAGCCGAAAAAGTGTCTACAGCATATGAATACTACTGCACACAAATGCCAAGCATCAAGTTTCTACAATCCATTTTTTTTTTCTTTGTTTGTTTTGTTTTTTACTTTTCTTTCCAGCAAGCATGACCAGGAAAAACACAGTGGGCTGGATTTTCAAAACTCAGATGCAAGCCGCAACAATGGCAGCTTGCATCAATTGCCTGTGCGTCCAGGACCCTGCACCCAATTTTACATGGGGCATGGTCCTGGTGCCTAAGTCCCACTGCTTCCAGCAATGGAATGGGTGTGCCAAATGGATGGCTCACACAGAGGGACACTGTAAGTGCCATGGGATAGTGTGTGTGCTGCACCCTTGCATGGGCCATGCTGGTGCCCCCCTTCCAACGCCATGCCTGATGTGCCCGTCAGCATCAGTACATTGACCCAACACCCCCTTCCCGGCTGTCCTTGACAGTATCCTCTCTGGTGCTCTAGTGGACCCCCAACCTCGCATGTAATGCCCACAACCCCACATGTCCCCTCAATCTATATCCTTGATTTGGCACCTAGCACAGGCCTCACACATCACACAGCTGGCTGCCGAATGAACTGTCAGTGTGCGTACTGTACATAGTACACCCACTGACAGTTCATTTGGTGACCAGCCATGGTGGTGTGTGCAGGGCTATGCCTGGTGCCGAATCTGGGGTATGAATTGGGGGAGTGTGGGTTTGTGGGCACTATGTGCTGAGGTGGGGGTTGGGGGCCACTAGAGCTCCAGGGAGAATAAGTTTAACGACTGTCACCATTGGGGTGCAATGGGGCATGAAGGGTTGACCACTAGGTCAGCAGAGTGCATACATGATGGACAGTGTCAGGGTGCAACTGGTCAGTGAGGAGGTGCTAGATCACCAGGGAGCAACAATTGGGGATGGATTTGGGCAGACCTTACAGTAGGATAGAGACCCAGCTGAATGGAGGTCTACCTCAATTATGGTAACTGGGTGACTTCACATCAGGGCCCTGAGGTGAATACTGAGAGACACCCACTCCTTTTGAAACTATAAAAGTAAGTTGCCAATATAGGTTGAAAGTGCATTTGATGTGACATTGAGGGGGGAGTCAGGATGTGCTCTGAACTTGTTGTTTTTCGTTTATGTATGCCATCCACAGAAGCACCCCTTTTTTAAAATATCATTTGTACTGTAGTTTGTGAATGAGCAAGGGTGAGCAGTTATTCTTGTATTGATTTGTTAATGGCAAAGTGAGGCTTTCTTATTTTAACTAGCTTCCCAGTAGCTACCTGCACTTTGGCTGGGCCAATACTTTAATATGCTATTTTTGGGCTGCTGCACCCTATAAAGGTAAACCAATTGAGGTAGTGCAGTTTAGAGTAGGGACCCAGCTGACTGGAGGTCTACCTCAACAATGGTAGCTGGGCGACTTCACATCAGGGCCCTGAGGTGAATACTAAGAGACTCCCACTCCTTTTGAAACCATAACAGTAAATTACCAATTTAGGTTGAAAGTGTGTGTTTCTTGTTACATTGGTGGGAGGAAGGAGTCAGGGTGTGCTCTGACTTGTTATTTTTCACACAGTGGCACATACTGAATGACCCTCACAGGAGATGTCTAAGTACCATTAGACCAGCCCTTGGCTGGTCTAACGGTACTTAGCACTATGTTCCTGGGGAGGGCTTTGAAATGCAGTACTTTGGGGCTGTGGCGGTCAGGGTCTGCTGCAAGCACCCTAGTGCCATGCTGTAGCCACAAGTGGCTATGCCCATCCCTGAGCCGACCATCGACCACAAACCACAGGAGCATGGCACAGACCTGGCAGACTGGTACCCACATAGAAAAAAATTGTTCTGGACCAGCCTGTTCATTTGCCACTCTGCCTACCATCACCCGAGGCCAGGACAATCTTTTTCTGCGTGTGTACCAGTCCACTATGCCCGTCCCTCAGTCGACCATTGACCACAAACTGCAGGGGCATGGCACTGACCTGGCAGACTGGTATACATATAGAAAAAAAATGTTATGTGCCAGCATGCCTGTCCGCCCTTCTACCCACCATTACCCAAAGCTAGAACAATTTTTTTTCATCGTGTGTACCAAGTCTGCGAGGCCCGACACTCCGTCGACCATTAAAGACAGATCAGAATGGCATGGCATGGACCTGTTGGACTGGTATACATGGAGAAAAAAATTGTTCTGTGCCAGCAAGCCTGTCCGCCCCCTGTCCACCATCACCCGAGGCCAGAACAATTTTTTTCAGCATGTGTACCAAGTCTGCCAGGCCCAACCTTAAGCCACCCATCAACAACTAACCACAGGATCATGGCATGGACCTGTCAGACTGGTATACATGCAGAAAAAAATAGTTCTGTGCCAGCATGCCTGTCCGCCTCTCTGCCCACCATCACCTGAGGTCAGAACAATTTTTTTCAGCATGCGTACCAAGCCTGCCAGGCTCGACCCTAAGCCGACCATCAACAGTTACCCACAGGAGCATGGCATGGAACTGCTGGACTGGTATACATGCAGAAAACATTGCTGTGTGCCAGCATGCCTGTCTGCCCCTCTGCCCACCATCCGAGGCCAGAACAATTTTTTTCAGCATGTGTACAAAGTCTGCCAGGCCCGACCCTAAGCTGATCATCAACAACTAACCACAGAAGCATGGAACAGACCTGTTGGACTGGTATACATGCAGAAAAAAATTGTTCTATGCCAGCATGCCTGTCCGCCATTCTGCCCACCATCTCCCAAGGCCAGAACAATTTTTTTTAGCATGTGTACCAAGTCTGCCCGGCCCGACACTCTGCCGACATTAAAGACAAGCCACAATAGTATGGCACGGACCTGTTGGAGTGGTATACATGCTGAAAAAAATTGTTCTGTACCAGCATGCTTGTCCACCCACATCACACGAGGCCAAAACAACTTTTTTCAGCATGTGTACCAAGTCTGCCAGGCCCAACCCTAAGCCGACCATCAACAACTAACCACAAGAGCATGGCACAGACCTGTCAGACTAGTATACATGCAGAAAATATAGTTTTGTGCCAGCATGCCTGTCCTTCCCTCTGCCGACCATCACCTAAGGCCAGAAAACTTTTTTTCAGCATGTTGGAAAATATGTTCAAACACCATGCTACTCTGCACCCTCCATTTTTATATATATGCAGCATGCCACCAACATTTTAATACACTATGCCACCACTTCTTGCTCCTTCCTCACTCCACTTGTCCCTTGCTTGTCCCCACAATAACTGCACTCAGCCAAACAGGACAGTCTTCCTTTGAGCTTGCTGCCACAGACTAATATAGGTTTATATTTTAATGCTCCATGCCACCCTTCCTTGCTTCCTCATCACTCATTTTGCCCCTTGCTTGCTTGTTTCCTGACTCCCCCCAAAAAGCTATGCATTGTATTTTACTTAAAAAATTGCACTTACCACAGAAATACCCAGCAAAACACTGCAATCCTCTAGCAGAAGCCCGGGAGCAGAATACACTACCACAGAAACAGTGAGGGAATACAGCTCTTCTTTGTACTTTGCTATTGGATGGTCTGCAGATCTGTGGAGTGGTTTGGGTCATCGACAGTGGTGGTACCTGGTCAGCGATGGCGGTGCCTTGTCAGCAGTGGCAGTTCTTACTTCTGGATCCAACTTTCAATCTACAAGCAATACTAAAAAATAACTTTTATTTGAAGGGTTTGTAGTGAGAGTGGATTCTTGGTAGCAGTTCGGAGCAGCAGGTTAGGAAGATCTTCTTCAATGTGGCAGGCAGGCTTTCAAATCGAGGCTCAGTCCAAGCTCTTAATCCAAGATGCAGGTCATGCTCTGCAGTTCTAGGCTCAGCAATCCAGGTGTATGGTCCCCCCTCTCACCC
This sequence comes from Neoceratodus forsteri, assembly GCA_016271365.2. Lineage (NCBI taxonomy): Eukaryota > Metazoa > Chordata > Ceratodontiformes > Ceratodontidae > Neoceratodus > Neoceratodus forsteri. The sequence continues at coordinate 581,626,739 of CM057449.1, forward strand.
CCAGCAGCATACATATGCCACTTAGATGGACCTGAGGAGGGACAGGATTCAAAACAGTGGTGCCAACTTAAAAAAAAACAATCGACAGTGGGTAGACTGCCCGCCCATAATGTGATGTCACACGCCACACATCCAAAGCAAATCACTGCTTTGGACATGTTTCTTTGTCCCGAGTGCTGACTACATGTGGCAAAATACAAAATGGGACAAAGAAACCTGAAAGTGTGTGGGAAAATACTAAAATATAACAAATCATGGAGGGGTCATGGAGCAAGGCAAAAATCAAGGAAATAGTGCAAAAATTGTGCCCAAGATTTTCCAGTGCCCCTGATTATACCACCTTTATGATGCTGACATTGGAAAAGTTTGTTCCACCTATCTACTACCAGAAGACATAAAACACTGACACCAGTCTGGCAAGGGTGGATTTAAGAGCACATTCATAGACCATTTGCCTGTAATCAAGTAGTGGTAGGAACATCTTAACTATGGTCTACCTGCAAGAAGTGGAAAACAGGGTTTCTTTCTCTAAAGGGCCCATAATTTAGTGAATAGCATCTTGATGGTGGCCTTAATGCGGGTTGAGAAGTCAGAATAACTATCAAGCCACATACCTGTGTATTGAAAGCAGGGGGTGATATTTAGGGAAATAGCATCAAGAGTTGTAAAAACAGGTTTGACTGAATCTTCTTAGTCATTGGTGAGGGTCAGATATCATGGTGACAGCTTTCAAGGCATTCAGTGAGAGCTGATTTGTATTGAACCAGCACTGGAAACTGTCAAAGTCGGTGATAGTGGAGAATACTGGACCACCACTACTTGCGTATCATAAAACGTTTGTGAATACAGCATGAGCTTGTGCTTGCTGTTAATTTAGGTTTCAGTTTGTTTGAATTTGGAGGCTTTGCCCCCACAACCCCCTTGTTTTTTTAAGGGGGTGGGGGCGAAGCTCCCCAACTCAAATAAACTATTACAACATAACCAAAAGGCAGTTTTGAGAGATTAACATAACTTGAACTCTACACTAATAGAATAGGTCCTGCACCGGTCTGGTGTTCTCCACTATCACCATCAAAGTCCCCCTGCAATACCTGCACCAGCAGGGGGGAAAGGATCTGGTAGCAAAAAGCATTGTGTCATCAGCACACATATGGATATTCACTAAGACACAGGCCTAGGGGTGGTCATGAGAAAACTGATGAAAAGCATAGGCTTCAAGATAGAGCCTTGAAGCACGCCAGAGTTAATGTGGGGGGATGGGGAGATGGACTCTCCTACCTGGACAGACTGGCTATTTCCAAAGTGGTAAGACTGAAATCAGCAAGCACAGAGACTGACAGTCCAGCATACTTTGGCTTAGCCAAAAGTAAAGGGTAAGATAATGAATCAAAGGACTTAGTATGGTCAATAAAACAGAGGCTGAAATATCTCCCATATTCATCCCTTTAGAATGGAATCTGTGATACAAAGTAGGGAAGAAACTGTAGAGTGGGTTTTCTGGAAACAAGTGTAGAAAGGAGCAACGAAAGCAGAGGAGTCAACAAAACTGGAGCCACTAAAGATATAATTGCTGTTCTAAATTTTGGTAATTGTGTACCCCCCCCCCCCACCACACACACACCTCAGGAAATTAATGATATTTACATTGCTGGATGATGACTTTGTTTATTAACACGCAGTAAAATGAAATCAACAGCTACGGTTACCATATGGCTGCCTTTTTCTAAAATGTAGAGGAGTAATGTACTTGTGAGAGGAATAAATAGATTGATGGAAGTGGCAGGCCAATGTACATGCTGAAAGCAATAATGACAACTAAGTACTAAGAACCCGGTCAGTTCTGCTCTGGGGTTATTATGTTAGAACATTCAGTGGTGCTAGCCAGGATGCAACACAAAACTGCAGCATACTACAGTAGAGTTACTGCAGTAAACAAAGCAATTTCAGTGGTAGCTAATCCCTTTTACAATGCATTATACAATGGATTTAAAATACTGCATCCTGATTGGCTGACTGGCACGATTTACAATGTGTAAATTCTACTATCACCCCACTAGAAGAAGTGCCAGCCTCTAGTCAGCCGCATCAGGAACCTGCTGTGAAATCACACCGATCCATCCCTTCAACAAAATCAAAAAAGCTGTGTCTAACAACCAATGTTCTATGTAAAAATCCACCATATTAAGTCCCTTACCCCTGATAAACCCCACCAATAAACAAGCACTGTTATCAGTCAAAATGAACTTCATTTCCCTCTGATTTTCTTTTCTAATACTCAATCTGTATCTTATCCCTTTCACCGCTCTCTTCACCTTCCAGATGACAAACCTAGTACTGGCAAAGATGGCGACAGACAGCGAGATGGTCACTCACAGAACTCTGCAGTTCAAAGTAACAGCTGTTTCAGCTGTGAACCCTTGAAAGTCAGGTTCTATACTTTTTTTTCCAGAAAAGAAGAGACACACGAGGAAAAAAAAAAAAACTATTCCCTTTAGTCACGCCAATATTCAGAAGTTCAATTGGACCAGTAGGGCAGTCAGATTTCAAAAGTGCAGCTGTTGCCTCTCACTGACACAGAGCCTGTAGTCAGAGATGTGCTGCTCCCAATGAGCACCAATCTATCCTGACAACCACAGCGAATAGATGTCACAGAAAAAAAATGATTCCCTTTAGTCACGCTGATATTCTGTTATATTGTCTGCATTGGAAAGTGAACCTGGAAGCTAGGTATCTTGCCTTTTACTGCAGATGTCGGAAATGTGTTTGAGGGGGAAAAAGGCAGGTATTTTGTTTTTCAGTTTTTATCCCAACAAGTACAGTATAACTCACATGTGTCAGGTTATTCCAGTGCATTACAATTCTAAATAAACTAACTTTCCCCTAGTGACAGCAGTTCTGGCTAGACGAGGACGATCGCCACCCCGACAGTGGAAGAACTGGACTATTTTTTCAGGCGTAAGAATAAATTCACCTCTAATCATTTAAAATGCAAAGAAACTGATTTTTTTCTTTATTTTTTCATAAAAAAAATTAAGGGGGCCATTGTATAATCGCAATATACCATGAGAGGGTGTAGGCGATGCCAGGATTTACCCATGCCTGGTGTGGTTTACTCACTTGGTCTGCAGCCTCGTGACCAAACCACACCAGGCGTGGGTAAATCCTGTCATCATCTACACCCTCTCATGGTATATACTGCTTAAGTAACTCATGACACTGAGTTGCATCTTGATCAGCACCAATGTAGTTATGCTGCTTGGTGCAATTACCTCTCAAATCAAGCAAAGCTTCTCAAGTGCTAATACACCTAAGCCTACCAGCTGTGCTTTGGTGCTGTTATACCTGACGCTATCAATTCTGTTCTGATGCTGTCACTACTGACCCTACCAGCTCTTCTCAGGTACTAGTACCATGCAAGTATACTAGCCTTGCTCAGCAACTGTTTTCCTCAAGCCTACTAGCTCTGTTCTGGAACGGTAACCACTAAGACTACCAAGCCTGCTCTGGTGCTGTTTTCTCTTGGGAATACCAGCCATTTCTATTGATTACCATTTATGGCTGACAACCCTGCTCTGGCACTGTTACCACAAAGACTACCAGCCCTGTGATGGCATTATTACCCCTGAGCCTACAAGCCATGTCCTGGCACTATAGTTGATAATGTTACCAGGTCTGCTCTAGTGCTATTTCCACTTGAGAATACACACCCTTTCTACTGATTACCACTCAAACTAGCTGACCCTGCTCTGGCACTATTACACCACAGGCTAACATCCCAGAACTGGCACTATTACCCTAGAGTATATCTGCCCTGATATGGCATCTCTACTCCTGAACCTACCAGCCCTGCTTTGGCACTGTTACTCCATTGTCTACGATCACTACTCTGGTGCTGTTAGCCCAGATCCTACTAGCCAAGCTCAGACTCTATTACCCTTGATCTTATGAAGACCTGCTCTGGCAATTTTACTTTGGAGCCTATCAGCCATGCTCTAGCACTATTGTTCAAGAGTCTACCAACTCTGCTCTAGCACTATTTACCATGGAACAAATCTGCCCTTCTCTGGTGCTATTACCCTATAGACAACCAGCTGTGCTCTGCACTCAGTCCAGAGCCTACTAACCTTGACTTGGTGCTTTTATCCCTAGAGCCTCCCAGCTCTGCTCTGGAACAATTATGTTAGTGCTTACTCTCCCTGCTCTATTGCTATTTCACTAGAGCCATCTTGTCCACCTCTGGCACTATGACCCCTGAGCCTATGAACACCAGTTCTGGTACTATTATCCCTGAGACTATAAGCCAGACTCTGGTGCAATTACCTTAGAGCCTATGTACCCCTGCTCCAACACTATTAACTTTGAGCCTATCAACCTCATTCCTTTGGTATTATTTCTTAAGCCCACCAGCTTTCCTCTTACACTATAAATCCTAAACCTATCACTCCTGCTTGGAGGCTATAATCCCCAAACTACCAGCCCTACTGTGGTGCCATTACCCCTGATTCTATGAGAACTGCTGTGATGCTGTTGCTAATGAACTTATGAATGCAACTGTTGTGCTAGTTTCCCTGTGCCTAACAGATTTACTCTAGCGCTGTAGAATTAAACAGAATTTGGTTTTCTATAGTGTTTTTCATTGCATACTGTATCCAAATGAGCATTACAAAGCAACAACTTAAATACTGGGTGTACAAGGACTATTGAATAGATATTACCAGATGGGTAACCATGCAGAACCAGTGAGTTTTGACAAAGAGGGTTCTGATTCCCTTTGATCTCAAGAGCGAAGCTTGAGAGGTCCTTCGGAATCAGACCCTGAGGTGGCAGAACACACAGTTCTGCAGTGGGTAACCATTAGGCATTTTATATATTGTTAGGTGTCCCTCGAATTATTGTAATAACATTTTTTAGCCTTTATAAATTCATTTTATTCCTGCAGAAGAAAAATTGCCTCTGAATGCCAGGAAAAAGAGTTGTGTGGTTGCTAGGGACTGGAAATCCCTAAGTTATGCAGCGCACACGCCCATTGGTTGCCTCTCTAGTGTGGGAGGGGTTTAGAAAAAAAAACATAGCAGCCAGACTGCTTAGCAAGTCAAGAAACAGTCCTGAGGCTGAAATATGTGAGTAAATATTTTTTTACATATTGGAAATGGTTGATCCAGCATTTCCCCTTTAGTATAATTAACTGCTTCTGCGTCTGAAAACTGCTACAACAATTTCCACTGTGTTTTAAGTAACACTGCTGCCTGGTGGTTTTCTGCTGCTGTTTTAAAAATACGGTACAAGCTTCTCACTCTAAATGAATGGAATGCTGTTCTGCATGTACAGTCAGTACAGCATTCCATTCATTCTTCTTTGTGTGGATGAATAGAGTTTGACTATGGTGGAATTTCGAGTTAGTATAATGATGTTCCACCATACACTATATATAGAATAACGGATGGGGAAGTGAGTGATATGAGAATTTAATGCACACCCGAGGTGTGGGATGCGACTTATGCCCCGAGGGCAAAGCCTAAGGAGTTTATCAAAGCATTCCACTCCGAGGGTGTTCATTAAATTCTCATATGCACATATTCTCACCTTTTATTTTATATAATATACTGGTGAGCACTTTTTTCCAGCTGAAGTGCTGTGACCCCCACTCCACATCACAGTCACACAGATAGTCTCTCTTTCTCCACAGACATGCAGTCTTTCTTTGTCTACATACACACACACACACACAGACTTTGTCTCTCCATACAAGAAATCCTGCTGTGGCACCTAGGAGCACCAAATGCAGCAGCAGCAGCTTACACATCTCCCCATGTTCCCAGCCTCCCACTCTAGAATCCTGAGCTGTGCAGCCATCCCCAGTCCTTCTCCCTCTTGTCCCACAGCACACTCTGCTCCCAATTTATTTATTTTTTTCTTTTAAACTTGCAGCTGAAATCGTGATCGCGATCACGATCACACTTACCTCTACTAATCAGCTCCAGATCTGTTCCTTCTGATGGTGTGTGTGTCGCTTGAAGCCGGTGAATCACAGGATCAACAAGATAGTTTAAAAAATTTACATTTAAGGTAGGGTCTATGAGATAGCTAAAAAGATTAGGAAAAGGGGAGGAATGGAATCTTACTGTGGCGGTTCCATACGGTTCCTCACTAACTAAGACATGGAACCGCCATGTTTTAGAAACTGTTTAGCCTGCCCAGACACAAAATGGTAACCAATGAGAGAGCGCTCCCTTTTGATAGATGGAGCATGAGAATATCATAACAACCGACTGGTTGTTACAGGAAATAGCAACTGACTGAGTCTATAGGAAAAATTGCTCGCCAGTTATTATAATGTAATTGATTTTATAAAGCTCCTTTTATACACTGTACATCCCAAAGTGCTTTATAAAAGGAAGAATGGAGTTTGCCCTTTACGGGGCAGACCAGGTTGTCCTGGTACACCCCTTCCCTCTGTCATGGAATGGTAGTGCTCAGAAGGGGAGGGGGGAAGGAAGGGGGGCTAGGGACCAGAACAAAGGACAGGTAACAGGAAGGGGAAGGGTGAAGGGTGGTACATAAGGGACAGCACAAGGGGGCCTCAGCCACTTTTTGATGGAGTTTTTGTTTTGCATCAACTACAGCATGTCGGACTGGCATATTCTTTTGAGGTTTGTTCACAGGAGAGAGAGAGGTAAGGAAACAAACAACTGATTTGTAGGAGGAGATGTGAAGTTGTTTCTTTAAAAATGTATATATTTATATATATATATATATATATATATATATATATATATATATAATAAGATAAGAATGAATGTTTGCAGTATACAGTAGAGGAATATAGTTTGTATAGATTAGGGCAAAAGAGATTAGGTTAGAATGCAGGGTGAAACAGGGAATGCTGGATATAGCTGTGTTTATAAAAAAAAGGAGGAGGGGAAGAGACAAAGAAGAGCTGGTGGGGGTTATGACTGTTAAAAGGCCTTTTTAGAGCTCTACTGTGGTGTACCAATAAGTCTGTAATTAATTGTTTAACAGTCAATTTGGATTAATTGTAAGGATAGGGTATGGGATCAAAAAAAAATGGTAAGGACAGGGCAGGCATGCTAGGATGCATGGGGGCCCACACCAGAGGAGGGCTGCAATAGCGTTAATAGCCAGGAATGAAATGGACCGCGTGGTGTCTCTGGTGAAAGTTTTCCCCTAACTTTAGATTTCAATTGCCTTGTTTGGTCTGTGGGTTGTTTGGTGAATTGCTGGTAGGCCTGGAAGAGGCCTTGAGATAAAAGAGTGAGAGCGCGATCCAGGACCACGTGGCATGACGTCACACGCCACGTAGGGACTGGGGAGAAGTTTCCGCTTGTTCTGGGCTATTTTGCGGCATTTCTGTGGCCAATTTCACACTGCAATGGCCAAAGGAGTAGGCCTGGGGTAGGGAAGAGGCCCTGAGGCAGAAGGGGAGAGATCGTGATCCAGGACCAAGCGGCGTGACGTCACATGCCACGTGGGGAGTTTGAGAGGAAGCTGCTTTTTTGTTTCTTGTGCTGTTGGGCGATTGGTGGTCTTTTTTTTTTAAAAGGCAAAGAGCAGCAGGGCTGGAAGAGGCCTCGGGGCAGAAGGGAGAGAGCGGTGGCCTGGGACCACGCGGTGCGACGTCACACGCCACGTGGGGGTTTGCGAGGAAACTTTTCTTTTGTTTCTGTGCTGTGGGACCATTGGTGGTCCTTTTTTGTAGGAAAGGCAAAAAGCAGCAGGGCTAGAAGAGGCCCTAGGGGTATAAGGGAGAGAGCCGCGACCAGGGGCCACGCGGCGTGATGTCACATGCCACATGGTGGGTGCAGGAAAGCCTCAACTCCATTTTTTGTTGGCTGCTTGCTGGGCTTTGGTGTGGTCGGAGGGAGAGGGCTGGAAGAGGCCCTGAAGGAGGGGGACGAGAGGCCTGTTCGGCGACCGCGCAGTGTGACATCACATGCCGCGTGGTGGCCACAAGGGAAACCCCTCACCCCCTTTTGTTGGGAGGAAGATCTGGGACAGGCCAGCAGAGCTTGACTTTTTCAGGGCAGCAACATGGTGGTAGCGCCTTGAAGGGGTACAGGGGGTAAAACGAGGCAGTTGGGTGGATGCAAAGGGGGGACAAATTGATTGGTGAGACAGGGGCCAGCAGGGGAGCCCTGCAGCAAAAGGGGGGCGGAAACACTGCACGACCACATGGCGTGATGTCACATGGGGGAGCTGCACAATGGGCAAGGGTGGGGGGATCTGATTAAGATGACCAACGGGGGGACAGGCGAGGGCAAGTAAGGCGAGCATGAGCCACAAGGGAGACTGGCTCACATAGATTGGGAGTGTGAGCATGCTGGAGGCACGCACACCAGCGGGGCATGGGTGGAGGTTCAGGACACCCCCCCACTCACAAAAAAGAACCTAGTGGCTCCCTCCCACCTGGGCATGTCATGGAAGGAGGGCTAGCCCCCTCAAGAGGCGTTTTTTGCCATGATTATAAGAAAATAGGGAAGAGGGGTCAAGGGAAGGTTTAGGGGGGCCAGTGAAGAGGCCAGGGGGGTCAGTGGCCCCCCTAGAGTGGGGTCATTCTCGCTGGACATGGCAGGGAGAAGCCAAGGGACCTGGTGACCTATCAAGCATGATGGAGACCTTTACGGGGGGGGCCCAACTGGTCATGCTGGTGCATGGCATGAGGGACAGAATGAAGGCATTACAAATATGATATATATACAACTAATCCTGTTTTCTCTTCCGTAGTTGTCTTCACAGAGCAAAGAAAAAAAGGACATGGCGCCAAGAAAGAGCAGGCCATCAAAGGAAGATGCTTACAGGGCTATAATTGAATTGGCAAAAAACAAAAGCCAACAGAATGTGGGAACTGGTGGAGGGGGAGGAACCAGGGAGACCCGGGGAGAAGAGAAAAGCGGGCCTAGGAAAAGGTGGCAGAGGGAAACGACCAGCCGAAGGGTCACGCAGTCTCACTAGGGTGCCACCGCTGGTAGGGGGACCTGCCAGGGTGGCTGATCCAGTACCTCTGCAGCCTATAGACTTGGTGACACCAGTACCTCCCCCAATCAAGGTGGGATCTCCCTGGCTGAACCTGGACCAGATCCCCAGAATGTGGTGTTCCCCTGCAACCCCTAGTAGTTCAGCCTCCTCCTCAACTGCAGGAAGAAACAAGGGGACACTTGGAGGGCTCCAGGCAGCAAGGCCCGGACAAGGTTACAGGTAATGCATCCAGTGCAGTGGGGGTCAGTATAAAAGAATACATTGGTCAAATTGTGTCAGCACTGGGAACAGGAGGTCTGGGGCAGATGGAATTGGCCCTGGCAGAGATTAGGGCGGAGAAGGAGGTGCCAGGCAAAAATGAGTGGTGTACAGATAGAGAAGGAAAAGGTACAAGGGAGGTAGGGGCACCTGGGATGAGGATAGGTGAACATGTGCCACTGGCCACAAAAGAAAAAATATGGAAAGGGGAGTATGTGGATATATTCACTTTGGTGAGCCGGGAAGCGGCAGCCAAGTATGAGGAAACTGAGGGCATAGGTAAGAGTGAAATGGCAGCGGTGATAGTGCTGTTAGGGAAGAAGGAGGATGACAAGTTCATAAAAGGGAAGACTTGGGATGGGTGGTTCGTAGGTTTTGTCACTTTCTCAGCCATCATACTACAAAAAAGGCAGGAGCTAGGCATCCTGCTCATCACTTATTCCTTGATAATACGGAGGGCAAAAGCAAAGGGTGGGGTGGGGTGGTTATACTATGATGAGTTTTTCGGTAGAGAATGGCAACATTTGGGATGTGAGATGGGACACCAAGCAGCTAGATTTATGGACCGATTATGTAACAGATCAGTCCACACCCGAAGGTGAATGGGGGAAAAAAGGGGAGATGCTGCTGGGCTTACAACAGGGCTTTTTGCTCGTGGCCTCAATGTCATTTCCAGCATGCTTGTTCAAAATGCGGGGGAGGGCACTTGGCAAGTATATGTAGAATGATATGGGCCCAAGAGGCACAGGGCATGGGTCAAGGGTCAGGTCAGCAGTTTTTTCGAGAAGGCCAGGGGTTTAGAGGGCAGATATGGAAAGGGAGGGAGGGGGGAACAAGAGTAGAGGGGTCAGAATCACTGAGGAGAAGAAACATTGCTCAAAATGAGGGGGAGGGGCCGGGGAGGAGTAACGGGGGGAATGACAGGGACCAGTTTGGGATGGCCAGAACCCCCATCAATTTGGAGGCATGGACCACCTGTTTGGGCAGATATCTGAACACAAACATGCGGAATATGATCATAGGAGGTTTTAACACAGGGTTTTCACTGCAGTGTGGGGGGCTCAGACAAGTGAGAGAAGCGAGCAACCTGGGGTCAGTGAAAGGAAAGAAGGGGATGTTAAGACAAAAGATAGACAAAGAAAAGGCAGCAGGGAGGGTAGAGGGCCCATTTAACACCCCCCCATTGCGGAACATGCAGATTTCACCACTGGGTTTGGTACCTAAGAAACAAGAAGGGGAATACAGGGTGATCCACCACCTGTCCTATCTGGAAGGGGACTCGGTGAATGATTTCATCAGTGAGGAGCATAGTAGGGTGACATATGCAGCACTAGAGGATGCAGTCCGGATAATCCATGCCACAGAGGATGCATGGATGGCAAAAACGGACATTGAGTCCGCTTTCAGACTGCTGCCAGTTAGGAGAGAAGACTGGGATCTATTGGATTTTAAAATTGGGGGGCAGTATTATTTTGACAAAGCAATGCCAATGGGATATCCATAACATGTGCGATGTTCGAAGCATTCAGCACCTGCTTGCAGTGGATATTTCAAGAAGAAATAGGTTATAGGATGGTCATCCATTATTTGGATGATTTTCTGTTCATTGGGAGGGGAAAAAGAGAGACACAGAGTATGCTGGGTAAGTTTCATGAGTTGTGCCAGGAGCTAGGGGTTCCACTGGCAGCAGAAGAAGCAGAAGGGTCCAACAGGGTGATGGAGTTCCTGGGGATCGAGATAGATGCCCCAAATGAAATATTTAGACTACCGGACAAAAAAGTAAGTAAATTGAAGGAACTGATTCAAGTACACAACAGCAGGAGAAGGGTACAACTAAAACTAGTGCAGCAGGTACTGGGGCATCTGAACTTCGCCTGCAGAGCCATTGGGCCAGGAAGGACATTCACAAGGAGGTTAGCTAGGACTACAGCAGGGGTCACCAGACCACATCACTGGGTGGACTTGACACAAGGTGTCAGGTAGGATTTTAAAATATGGGAAGAATTCCTTATGGAGTATAATGGGTGCTCTTTCTGGCAAGAGGAGTGGCTGTACAACACCGACCTCGACCTCTATGCAGACGCAGCTGGGGGGCTAGGCATTGGGGGTTACCTGAGAGGCAGGTGGTTTGCAGAACCATGGCCTGCCAGCTGGGTGAGGGACAGAAAAGTGAGAGATATAGCGCTATTGGAGATCATGTCCATATGGGCATGTACCTTGGTCTGGGGAGAGGAATTACAGAATCAGAAAGTGACATTTTGGTGTGTCAATAGAGCAGTGGTGGATGTGCTAAACAACAGGGGAGCCAGATCAGATAAAGTCATGCAGGTATTATGACATTTAGTGTTAAGGGCTTTGCAGCTGAACATGTCATTCAGGGCAAAACACATAGAAGGGGTACACAATACCCTGGCTGACAGCCTTTCCCGTCTGCAGCTGGACCATTTCCGGAGGCTGGCACCAGCAGCAGAGGAACTAAAAACGCCCATACCAACGAACATCTGGGACGTTGGCAAGAAGGAGCAGAACTGCTGTTTCGCAGCTCATGGGCGCCTCAGACTCTGAAGGCCTATGATGGGGCCTGGCGAGTGTTTCAAACATTCAGGGCAGAGCACCAGATGGAGGTAAGTGGGCCACTCACAGAGGAACAGTTGGGAATGTTCACCGTGGAGCAATGGCAGAAAGGGATCGCACATGCCACGATGGGGGTTTATCTTGCAGGGATTAGTGTTATCTGCAGCCTAAAAGGGTGGAATGACCTGACAAAATCACTGATCATCAGGAGAATGATGTAGGGATGGGGCAGGTTGAAATGTGGGCCAGGAGATAATAGGAGGCCAATAGGGGAGCAGTGGCTAATAAGGTTAAAAGAGGTGCTCCCGGTTATATGCAGATCAAAGGCCAAGTCCCAGCTATTTCACACAATTTATGTGATAATGATTGCGGGGGCTATGAGAGTGAGTGAGGTGGTAGGCCATGGGAAAGAGGACAAGGAAGGAGGTTTGGAATGGGACGATGTGAGTTGGGGGGGTGAAAGAGATATGGATCAAACTCAGGAGGTCAAAAACGGACCAAAAAGGGCAAGGTTGCATGGTAACACTGAAAGGGCAATCAGAGATTGCGATATGCCCAATGCAGGCTCTGCGGGCTTTTGCCGCAGAGCAGGTGACCGGGACGAAAAAGCTATTTGTACATTGTGACGGGAAAAGGGTCACCGGCTATCAAGTCACAGCAGTGCTGAAAAAGGGCATGCAATTTCTGGGGGAGGATCCAGCTAATTACTCATCCCATTCCCTATGGATGGGGGCTGCCTCACAGTGGGCAGCAATGGGGGAACCCGTGAAGGGCATTTTGGAAAAAGGGCGCTGGTGGTCAGCCAGTTATAAGAGATACATCAGAGCGCTGAAGTAAAAAAAAAAGAAATAGAAAAAGTGTGGTATAGAAGGGAAATAAATGGAATTGTGGTGCTCCTACGGGGGAACACAGGTAAAGAGGGGGAATGTTGGGGGGGGAAGAAAGGAAAGAGGCGGGGGGGATAATACAGTGAGGGCACTAAGAGTATGTGTAAATTAATTAATTTTCTTTGCACCCCATAGGTAGAGGAAGGATCATGGAAGTCTGGTTCTGTGGCCTTTCCTATATTTATTTAGCTGGAAAGAGAGCAGAGATGAAAGCTGGGGGAAAGCAGCTGTACCAGGATGTAAGACAGTGTAGGTTGGTATGGCATGGCATAAGGGGGATGAGATGGGCAAAGCTCCTTCTCGCTTTGAAAGAACTCAAGGGACATCGGCCCAGTCCAGACCTAATCATTATACATCTAGGGGGCAATGACCTGGCGGGCAGACAGTGGGTACACACATACTTACTAGTTGCAATATAACAGTGGTGGCTTCAGGTATGCCTCGCCTGGTCAGATATGATACCAAGAAAGGTATGGAGACAGGAACACAGCCACGGAGTGGTGGAGAGGGCCAGAAAAATGATGAATAGAAGGGTGGGGACATTGATAAGGCAGATGGGATGACAGGTGATACTGCGGGGGGTAGAAGAATGGGTGGAGGACTTCTACAGGCCAGATGGTGTGCACCTGTCAGATCTAGCCATAGACATGTTCAACACAGAAACAATGGGTTTTATAGAGGAATGGAGAAAACAGGAAAAAGCTGGTATATATAAAAAAAAAGGGGGAAGAAAGGATCGTCCCTGAGGTAAGGGAGAGTGATACCCTAAGTATGGGGGGAAGCCAGTCATCCAACGCAGGCTGGAGACTGGCTAGTGGGGAAAAAGGGGGGGAGGGGGAAGAAAAAAGGAATAACACAAGAAGAGGAAGAAGAGGAAGAAGAAAGCGGTCTCGGTTTTCACCGTTACCTAGAGGTAAATGAGAAACAGACGGCATCCATGTTTTCACCTGGGGGAGGGATAATCAGAGGTTGATATGTGGATGGAAATAAATGAAATTTCTGGAAATATGACAATAAAGAAATGAAAATGGAATCTTGGATTATGAATATAAATAAATTAATTGCCAATCTGAGCACAACAACAAACAATGGTCTCTGTCTTTTGTGAGGGGAAAGGGGGGGATCCGGGACAATGGAGTTTGCCCTTTAAGGGGCAGACCAGATTGTCCTGGTGCACCCCTTCCCTCTGTCATGGAATGGTAGTGCTCAGAAGGGGTGGGGGAAAGAAGGGAAGGGGCTAAGGACCAGAACAAAGGACAGGTAACAGGAAGGGGAGGGGCGAAGGGTGGTACATAAGGGACAGCACAAGGGGGCCTCAGCCACTTTTTGCTGGAGTTTTGTTTCCTCCCACCCACCCTACTAGACAGAGCAAGAGGAAAGACAGTCAAAGGGGTTGTATGGTGGGTCTGTCAAGGTGGATGACAGACGAGTCCGTTGGACAGTTTGACTGCCAAAGGTGGATGGCAGGTGATGATATGGTTATGGACTGCCAAAGGTGGATGGCGGGGGAGGGGGAGAAAAAAGGAATAACACAAGAAGAGGAAGAAGAAAGCGGTCTCAGTTTTCACCGTTACCCAGCAGAAAAGGAGAAACAGAAGGCACCCAGGTTTTCACCTGGGGGAGGGATAATCAGAGATTGATATGTGGATGGAAATAAAAGAAATTTCTGGAAATATGATACTAAAGAAATGGAAATGGAATATTGGATTATGAATATAAATAAATGAATTGCCAATCTGAGCACAACAATAAACAATGGTATCTGTCTTTTGTGAGGGGAAAAGGGGGGAATGCGGGACAATAGGAATTTTTGTTTATATAGTGCTTTTCATATTTACTGCATCCCAAAGTACTTTTAAAACAGTGTGTTGGGTACGCTACTAATAGTACAGAAACTGTAGAATAGAATAGTGTTTATATTAACTGTATATTCTGCTGTTCATAAACATACAGTATCTAAAACCACATCACAAAGCAATGGCTTACTGTACATATTCATAGGACAGGAACTGTGTAAAAGAATAGAATTTTGATTTACTGTATAAAGTGCCTGCTATACACATTGTTTCCCAATACACTCCACAAAGATACTGCTAGTGCAGTGAATGTGGTAAAGAATTGTATTTTGATAAATAGAGTGTTTTTCATCTATGCACGTTATCCCAAACTGCTTTACAAGTCAGTGAGTAAGTACTGGTAGTGCAAGAGCTGTAGAATATACTTTGGATTTATAAAGTACCTTTCTTATACTGTACTTTGTACTCCAAAGCGATTAACATGCTTTGAGATAGATACTGTCAGTACAGGGACTGTGGGACAGAATAGAGTTTGGAATTATAAGCAGTAGCATCATTCATGCAAACAGTATCTCAAAGTGCTTTACTAAACAGTTAGATATTGATAGTGTAGGACAGTGTAACAAAATAGAATAATATTTAGATTCAGATAACCACTTTCATGCACACTGTATTTATTTATTTATTTTGTTGTCCAGGAAAGGAGGTCTAGGCAATTCTATCTTTTTCAGCATCATCCCAGGGGAAGGGGATACAGATGGAAGCCAAATGACACAGAACCAGATTAAGGTGTTGGTGATATTTTAAGTGAATGCAGGAAATTTAGCCAGAACACCAAGGAAATTCCTCTTCTCTTCAATAGGGGGAAACTGCTGCCCGAATCTGGACAGCAGTCTCTGACAGGACTCTGGAGAAGGAGAACACTTTGGAGCAAGTTGGGATCCAGTCCCTGACCCCAGCCATGGATATGCTAGGGGATGAAGAAATGAACGTATCAAAGGAGGAGAAGGATTGAGAATGGTCAGTTGAGATGGCTGAGATGGAGGATGACAGGAGGTGAGAAAAGACTGCCAGATTTCTCACCACTAGTTGCTTCTGGTTTGTCAACTGAATCTATTTTGAACCTGGAAGAAATGGCACTCTCACATCATGTAGAACTTAAAATTAAATTGTCTATTCTGCCTACTACAATAACTGAAACTGCACAAGCAACACCAGAAACTACAGACTGGGAGACTGAAAGCATACCTGCCAACATGCCGACAGATAGAACACCTGACTTAAGTTTAAATACTGAGAATGACAGAATTAACACTGAAGAGCTATTTCTAAAAAACTTTATTAGAGGAGAAAAGGTGCCAGTTATTAAAACAAACAGAGGAAGAAGAAATGTATAAAATCACCACAGCACAACTCAGAACATCAAGAAAATTACCCACAGCTGATACTAATACTAAACAAGCTGCTACCACTTCAGAGACATGTGCAGCTATGTCACATCAAATAACTTGGTGAGCAGAAAAGCAAGCTCCTATGCTTCAAGGTTTACCACAAAGAAAAACACTAGGTGGAAGACATGGGAAAAAAAACCTCAGTACCTGACACAACAACCCAGATACAAAACCCTACAAAAGTGTCTACCAAATAGCCTAGTACACAATGGTCTGCAACAGAAGTCATTAGAGCGCCCAGTGGATACAAGATGAAAACTGGACATGGATCCCTTATCCAAATGACCCCAGTGTAAAAAAAAAAAAAAGAAAAATCCAGGGCTTCAAGTACAAATTTGACTCTTGAAACACAGGAATCATCTGAAAACAAGGATGCCCAGCCAACAACACCAAAAGTAAGTACAAAAATAAAGAACTTTCTCTAAACAATCTTAATATTAATAAAGCACAGGATAAAGAAAAAGAACTACCAGAAAATACATGAACCTAGTATCTCAAAAATAAATAAAACACCAAATAATGCAGCAAACAATACAGCACCTATGGATGAAATGTCTTTGCCAATAGAGATGGTAAATAACAATATGCAAGACCCACAAACTAACACATTTTACAAACTATGAATTTGAATGTCAGAATTGTTCAAATCTATTTTATTTTATTTAGTTTTTGTTTACTGGTTAAGTGCTATAGCCAAAACATGACTATTTTCAAGCACAACCCAGGAGATTACAATAAAGAAGGATACACATAGAATACATTTGCTACACAAAATCTAAAGGAGAGCCAGCACCAAGGAAAAATGCAATTAGGCTCCTATACAAAGGGGACCTTGAAACACCTCCAGACTGGATTTTAATAGCAAGGACTTTATTAAAGGACTCTTCAATGTTTAATGCAGTGGAGGTATTTGACTTTGTACATACAGATGAATACAACTATGATGTGGATTTCAAAACTGTGGAAGGACTTGATAGGTTGTGGTGTAAATATAATACTTTAAAAAATACCCCTCTGTGGTCACCCTTGTTAGCCATTCCTATTATGAAACCTGTTGTAAGAACAATAACTATTCTTTTTAAAATTGAAGGGATACATTTTTCAGATTTTCTTTTTTTTGGGGGGTTAAAATAAATATGCAAAGTATTGGAGCATCCAGCACCTATCATAGACTCTAAACAAATGTGGAGCAGGGCATGGAGGGTAAAAGTAAAGCTTATAATGACAAACAATGGTATATTACATCTACCTAGCTGCTTTTATCTAGGGAGAGGTTGAGGTTCCCTGTTTTACTCAGAGCAACCTAAATCATGCCACAAATGTAGATCTTGCCTTGATTTAAGCAATGCATGTGATATTCCATGATGCACTCATTGCCTTGAATTAGGACACCTTGCAGGAACTTGTATAAAGTTATTTCACTGCAATCTTTGTAAAGAAAAAGGACATTCTTATGAGAGATGCCCATGGGCATCCCACAACAATAAGGAATCAGTATCTCATAAGGCACTAATCAGTCAAGCTAAAAAAAAAACATGGTCCACACTAGCATCATAGATAAGACTAGCTTCATTATAGAAAGAGACAGAATGGAAAAAAAAGAAGGAACTAGGAGAACAGTTTCAGAGACAAGAACAAGATTAGAGAGGGAGAGGAACAGAAACACCCTATTGAAATGAACTCAAAGCCAGAAGAACCAGAAAGACTGCATCAGATCCCAGAGAATCAACTAGATAGCCAAACAAATAGAGAGGAACAACATACAAAAATACAAGCAGACTATGGAACCATGCCCCCCTTCCCATGATCCCAGAAACAGTAAGAAGCAGCCTATATGGTAGTAGAACCAAAAATGAGACCTATGAATAATGTAGGAAAAGGAAAAGAACCTAATGGAAAAGAAAGAAAAAATATTAAAATGAAAACTACAGTATTTCCAGAAAACAAATTTAAAGTTCTAATCCAAAAGTTAAATTGAGAAGACACTAAGGAAGAAGAGTAGGATTCAAATACCTCCATGATAGCATCCCCAATAAGAGAAAACTCATCAGGGCCAGAAGATGCAGGAGGAGGGGACACAGTTAAAAAAATTGGTGACCAGATCAAAAGTGTCTTGAGACACTATTCCCCCATAAATAGTAACAGATGTCTTTAACCTTTCTTACTGTAAATGCCAACAGCATAAAAAATAGTAAGAAAAGATTAGCAGTCATAACAGAAAGAAAAAAAACATTCCAAACAGATGTTATTTGTTTTCAAGACACAAGACTCAAGACACTTTTTGAAATGTCCCAGACATCTAAATTGTGGAATGCTGAATTCACCTTCTGGTCAGTTGGGGAAGAAACATGCTATAGATTTAGGTATACTGTTTTCTAAAACAAATTTAAAAGTTATAAGACTCATTGATCTCCAGGCAGAGTTTTAATACTGAATATTAGTTATGACTCAGCCAGATTTTGCCTAATAAATTGATATACCCCACAAATGAAAGCTCAAAGGGTAGACCTATTCAAAAAAAATCCAACCCTATCTACACACATCCAGACTGGTATTGTGGGGTGGGTGGGGATTTTAACTGTGGATAACACCAGACAGATAGAGGTATCAAAACAAATAACATGTACTGTGACTCCAATGCATGAAAATAAATCATACAATAATCCAAACTGCTAGATACATATAGATCTCTGCATCTTACAGGAGGTAATACTTACATCAGAAGTATGTATACCACAAGAATAGATTTTTTTATTTATATCACAAACACTAAAAATACAAAAAGCCCAAACCATAGATGTAGCATTTTCAGACCACAGAGCTGTGTATTTTTAGATATCCTGGAAGGAACTACCCTCTTGTAAAAAAAAAAAATCATTGAAAATTAAATGCAGAATTATTAGAAAATTAAAAAGTTATTAAAGAATGGAAAAAAATATGGATAGCAAGATAATCAATATTATGTGTGCATGACTCAGTAACTGAGTGATGGGAAGACTAAACAAATGTTTAAAACCCTAATTCAAAACATAGCAGGAAACCAAGAAAAAGCACAGCATCTGAAATATTTAAATCTGCAGAAACAACTAGATGTTTTATTATCTAAATCTGAGAATCTAAAACTAAATTAGTTAAGTACACAAATTATAGTACACAAATTAGCAACATAAAGAAAGAAATGGTATAAACGCAATATAACAGATCAAAAAGCTTACAACAAGAAATGAAATTCGGAACCCAAAGCAAGAAACAAACATTTGATCCGGTCAAAGAATGTAAACACAGAATAGAGCACAGAATTATAACAGAATTATTGGAAGATATTTCAGGGAACACAAGTAAAGATATAAAATATATCATACAAACAGTAGACACTTTTGTTTACAACAATTTTAGAACTCCACCTAAATCCATAAGGTCAAATGAATATTTTGAAATGTTACTCCATCCCAAAATTTTCAAAGCTCCAAAAACATAACATGATACAACAAATTATAGAGGAAGAAACTATAAATGCTATTAAAGCCCTTAGAAATAACACAGTACCAGCCACACATGAATTAACAACAGTATTATACAAAAAATTCAGCCACGGATTAGTACCACATCCCATAATTCTTTACAACGAAATTCTATGTTCAAATGGGTTATCAGAATCAATGACTTATGCAAATTTAATTTTATTATTTAAAAAAAAAGAAATATAAATCGGCTACCAATCTGGAGACCAATCAGTTTGCTTGATACTGATTTCAAAATGTTAGGTAAAATTCTAGAAAACAGACTAGCATCAGTTTCAGGCCAACTTATCTTTAAAGAACAAACTTGCTCAATGCCAAGGAGATACATACAGGAAAATCTAACAGCACTAAGAAAAATGTTTCAAAAACATTAATATGACCCAAATACGGGTATTCTGCTAAGTCCTGATCAAGAAAAGGCTTTTGATTCAGTATCACTTTTTTTATTTATTTCAGGCACTAGAGACCCACAGGATACTGAAATAATTCATAAATGGGATCAAATGCTTGTATACAGTAGCCAAGGTAACTCCAGTAATTAACAGATGGAAAGGGAGAACAATAGTATTAAAAAAAGGAGTGCGACAAAGGTGCCTTCTTAGACCCCTACTATACCTACAGTAGTAGCCACATACATGGCCAGATATTTCATGAAATTTCTGAAGAGTTGTTCTCTGCCGCCCCTACTGTGAAAATGGAAAAATCAGGAGATTCCTCTAGAAATATCACAAATATGTCAGGAAATATCTGGCCGTGTCTTTGGCTTTGACTGTATACTGTATAGATCCCTTTTTGAGAAACTTGAATAGAGACAATAACTTAAACGGAATACAGATAGTACAAACTTGCCCAATCGTAAAAACACTTGCATATGCAGATGATGTGGTGGTAACAGTAAATAAAGATAAAAAAGAGAAATACATCATCAAACAGTTTGAAAGGTATTCAGCAGTTTCTGGCTCAAAAATAATTTGTGAGAAAAGCAAAGGGGTTATATTAGGTCAGGATACTCTAAATACAGTAGAAACATATGCAAATATAAGAATAGTAAAAAAAAAACACAGTACCAATCCTAGGGATTAAATATGGACAAGGAGATCTGGCAACACTGAATTTTGGAAAACTAATAAAGAAAGCAGAACAAATTATTGCACAATGGAAACAGAAGCAAATTTCAAAGATAAAAGAAAACAATAGAATATCAAAACATATTTGGGATGTCTTATGGTTGTCAGTACATGGTAGACAATGTTAGAAATAACAGTATGCATAAACAACTGGAAGAAATATATTGCCTAAGACTTGACTGTACCACTCAGTTAGAAACACAATCACATCTTTTTTTTAGAATGTATATATGCAAATGTGGAGCAGCAGTCTTCCGGGAGATGTTCTGGAGGATGCAGTGTTGTCCCATCTGCAGGCACCTCTCTGGGCTGAGGGAGGAGGTTGCTTATCTCCAGGCTGAGTTGGCCAGGATTTGTGGGACCTCCTCTTCCATCCAGGGACCACCAGCGCCACTGCCATTGCCTCAGAGGTTGCCAAGAAAGAGGAGCGGTTGGACCACAGTGGGCTCAGGGATGGTGATGGTGGTGGAACAGAGGCACATCCCTCCAGTTGTACCTCTCCACAATTCCTATGCCATTCTGGCAAAGTGTGGTTCCTCTATGGAGGCACCTACAGTGGAGACCAAGGAGGATGCTGGGAACCTCCACAAAGGAGACCCACAGGAGGGTGGCAGGGGACCCTGCAGGGGAAGGAAACAACTCCTGGTGGGGGACTCCATTGTTAGGAAGGTAGAACTGGGCAAGAAAGGGAGAGGGAGGTAAGGTGCCTGCCTGGCGCCATGGCTTGGAGGGACAGGGAGCGAATCCTCAGGATTGCCGGAGCAGCTGCACAGGGGAGGGAGCTGGATGACATTATCCACCTAGGGACAAATGACCTGGCTAAGAAAGGGATTAGAGAAGTGCAGGAAGAGTTTGTGAAATTGGGGAGGGGCCTTAGTCAAGTAGCACGCACGGTAACCTTCTCGGAGGTGCTACCCATCTATGGCATAGAGAGGCTAGGTGTTCCGCATGCTGGATTCAATCAGTGGTTGAAAACTGGTGTGGAGCTCAGGGATTTGGCTTCATTGGGACTGGGGTCCACCTGGAGTGATGCAAGCCTATACTGGCATGATGGGCTGCATCTGTCCGGGAGGGGAACCAGATCCTAGGTGATAGGTTTAAATGCTTCATTGGCAAGCTTTTAAAATAGCCAAGGGGAGGCACTGGAAAGGAGCAGAAAATCCTAGCCCCCAAACAATCACGGTAGTAAGTGTGGCAAACACCAACATGGAGGTGTCGATAGGGAGAAGGGCAGTGGTAAATGGAGAAAGTGACAAAGGCAAGAAGGACAGGGATGGGGCAAAAGGGAGTAAGGACATCAGGAAATGGAGGGTAATGAGTACCAATGCCCGTAGTCTGGGCAACAAGCTCCCTGAGCTGGTGGCCTTAATGGAAGAGGGATGCCTGGATATCGTAGCAGTCACAGAAACATGGTACACAGAGAACCATGACTGGGATGTTAACATACCAGGACACATAACCTACAGGAGAGACAGGCAGGGAAGAAGAGGGGGAGGAGTAGCTTTCTATGTAAAGGAAGGGATAAAAGCAACTGAACAAAAGAGTAAACAAGGAGGAGAGGAGGCACTGTGGGTCACCTTGGAGACTGGAAAGGGCACCACAATCCGCACAGGGGTTGTGTAAAGACCCCCATGTCAAGGGGAAGGAATGGACAAGGATATGATGGAAGGCATTCTTAGAATGGCAGAGAAAGGGAGATACTGTTGATGGGAGACCTGAATATGCCAGATGTTAACTGGAGCACATTTGCTGCAGCCACATCCAAGAGCAGGGCCATTCTTGACGCCCTACAGGTGGCAGGCATTAGACAGCTAGTTTTGGAACCCACTCGTGAGGGAGCAATATTAGACCTCATACTCTCAAATGGGGGCAGTGAGAGGATCTCAGATCTAGAAGTGGATTGCCATCTGGGGACAAGTGACCATCAAACAGTGTGGTTCACGTTACACTCAGCTACAGAGTCAAGCCATACAAAAGTGAGGGTAATGGACTTTAGGAGGGCTGACTTTGGCAAGATGGGAGAGTGCCTCAGAAAAGCATTAGCAAACAGGCTAGAAGGAGGTGTGGGGCAACAATGGGGAATTATCAAAACTGCCATCAAAGAGGCAACAAGCCTTTGTGTGAAGCAAATAAACAAATCAAACGAAAGAAAAGCCACTATGGTTCTCAAGAGAGGTGGCTGTGAAAGTCAGGAAGAAAAGATAGCATTCTGGAAGTATAAGGAAACACAGAAGGAGCAGGACAGAGAGCTGTATCAGTTAAGGCAGAAAGAAGCAGGAGGAAGTCAGAATAGCAAAGGCCCAAACTGAGGAAAAGATAGCCAACTCAGTTAAGAAGGGGATAAAACCTTTATAGGTACATCAGCGAGCGTAGAAAGACAAAGGAGGGATAGTGAGGCTGAATAGAATGAACGTGGGTGGGCAGAGGGGACAGTGAAAATCAGGAATACTGAACAAATATTTCTGCTCAGTATTCACAAAAGAGGAGGGGGAAGTGCCTAATCCAATTAACAGAAGCACTCTTGATAGGGGGGTCGATCCCAGTCCTTTCACAGAAGAAAGGGTTCTGCAAGAACTCCTAAAACTGAAGGTGGACAAAGCAATGGGTCCTGATGGAATTCACTCCAGAATTCTAAAAGAATTAAGGAAGGAACTAGTGAAACCACTGGCTACTCTTTTTAATAAATCATGGGAGGATGGTGTGGTACCCGAGGACTGGAGGAAGGCGGATGTGATTCCCCTTCACAAAGTGGGACCAAGACAGAGGCAGGAAACTACAGACCTGTCAGTCTGACCTCTGTGGTAGGGAAAGTGATGGAGTCACTTCTGAAGGAAAGAATAGTTGAGTACCTAGAGGTCAGTGGAGCACAGGATCCAAGGCAGCATGGGTTCACAGTGGGAAGGTCATGTCAGACGAATCTAATAGATTTCTTTGACTGGGTGACCAAAGTAGTAGACCAGGGAGGGACTGTGGACATGGCCTACCTAGACTTTAGCAAGGCATTTGACACAGTCCCACACAAAAGATTATTAGTCAAATTAACTAGCCTGGGAGTGGGTCCCAGGGTGGTAGCCTGGGTAAAACATTGGCTGGACAACAGGACACAGAAGGTAATTGTAAATGGAGTCCACTCTGAAGAAAGGGCGGTTACTAGTGGGGTACCGCAGGGTTCAGTATTGGGTCCAGTCCTTTTTAATGTCTTCATCAGTGACATTGCAGAGGGACTGGAAGGAAAAGTATGCCTTTTGCAGATGACACAAAGATCTGCAACAGGGTTGATACACAAGGAGGCGTGGAAAGGATGAAAAGGGACTTGGCAAGGTTGGAGGAATGGTCAGACGTATGGCAGCAAGGATTCAATGCAAAAAAGTGCAAAATAATGCACCTGGGAAACAAGAACCCAGGGGAAGAATACACAATGGGTGGGGAGGTACTAACAACAACAAAACAGGAAAGGGATCTGGGGGTAATCATATCAGATGACCTTAAGGTTAGCAAGCAATGTGAGAAGGCAGTAAGGAGGGCGGGGTATACTGGGATGTATAGGGAGAGGCATCAGCAGCAGAAAACAGGAAGTTGTTATCCCTCTGTACAGACAGTTGGTGAGACCCCATTTGGAATACTGTGTCCAGTTCTGGAGACCCCATCTCCGCAAGGACATAGACAGGATAGAGGCAGTCCAGAGGAGGGCAACTAAAATGGTGCAGGGTCTGCAAGAGAAGCCGTATGAGGAGAGACTAAAGGAGCTTAATATGTATACCCTTGTGGAAAGAAGGGAGAGGGGGACATGATAGAAACTTTCAAGTACCTCAAGGGAATCAACAAAGTCCAAGAGGGTAGCATCTTTCAGAAAAAGAGACTTGCAAGAACAAGGGGACACAATTTAAAGATAGAAGGAGGGCGTGTTCAGGGGCAATGTGAGGAAGTATTATTTCACAGAGAGGGTAGTGGATGCATGGAACAGCCTTCCTGAGGAAGTTGTGGGGTCTAAAACTGTGGGAGAATTCAAGAATGCATGGGACAGACATAAGGCAATTCTTGTGGGGGGCAGGAAGATATAGGCTGTTGGTTAACTAGGATCTGCGGCCTATCCTGTAAGTAGGGAAATGGGCAGACTAGATGGGCCTAGCGGTCCTTATCTGCCGTCAAAGTCTATGTTTCTATGTTTCTAAATGTATTTTGGAAACAGGTAGATAGAGGTTGAAAAACAATTTTGTTCTCAAGCATGATCTATGCAATTTTAGTATTAGGAATTTATTCAGCAATATGGAATGTTTTTTTCACAATAGCACCTTAAAATTAATGTGTGCATTCCTGAAATATCACCTCTGGCAAGCAAGATGCAGATGGGTACTGCAACAACAAAACATAGACCAGAAGAAGATAGCAAAAAATGTAACTAAGGCACTACAGAATGTTTATGAAATAGAAAATAAGATAGTAACTAAAACATGGATGAATGAATTATGGAAATCTTGTAAAAATGTACTTACTATATAAGATGATGGATTAGCATGAATTGAAATCTTTGTCTTGCACACTGTTTATATCTGTATATAGAACTGTTTTTTTTTATTTGCATTTTACTTTCCTTCTTCCCCTAATAAAATCCTCCTACTTTTGTTGTAGGGGGACAATCTTCTGTCTTGGCTTGCTGCCAAGGTGGTGGATGCTAGTGAGGATGGAAGGCTGGAGGACATGGAGGGGGAGAGCAGGTCTTCTTTCCTGCCTCATCTATGCTAGAGACCACTGCAACTGCTATGGCTAATAATGAAGCTTGCTCTGTTGCTGATGGTTCTGGTCCTCCTATACCCATGGATACAACAGACAGTAATTCTGCTGAAGTCACAAACAACTTGGATATGGACCCTGCAGGTTTGAACACTACTACAGTATGCCGTGATATGGAAGACTCCTTCCAACTACAACAACTTTGGAAAAAGAGGAATGAAAATTCTTGTTTTCAAAAATGACTTTGCAAAAGAAAATTCAGCAGCTACAGTCTGATGCTGCTCCCGCAGCTGTCATTCCCCACTGCCGGCACTCCCTGTGCTGGACCGAGTACACCTGCCATTAAGACACCAATTTACAGGGTTCACCACCCCTTCCCCAAGGTCCACCGACCCCCCCAGAGTTTGTTTCTTTAGTTAAGGGGGCATGGGGGTGCAGCCCCCCCACATTGGGGGTAGGGGGCACAGACCCCCACAATGCAATGGGAATTCATTGTGAATTTCCTGGTGCCCTGATGGTGAGTGCACTCAGGATGGTGCTATTACCACCCAGAACCATCATTCCCACTCAGCCACATCCTGATGTAGGTGCATCATGAAAACCACTGACTGAGTGGGTGGTGGCTGCTGCAAACAACATACCTTCTTAGTTGATCCAGGCTTCTGAACAGCATGGCATTTCTGTCTCTACTGTAAGTGTTTTACCTGCTGTCAGTAAAAATGCTGCTCCTGATATTGAAAATAAAGCTCTACAGGGTGTCTCCATACCTTCTACACCTGAACAGCCAGATGAGTGGTCTGTAGCGGCAGCCCTGCAAGGCAGTGGCTGGGAATGTGATCCTTCTATCAGCAAATAGCATTATGGTTCATCCCCAATTCAAATGCCTATACCTTCTGACTTCCAAATTCAGACTGCTCCAATCATTCCCCTAAATCTGTACAGAACCAGCACATTGCTTATACAGAGCTTGAGGCTCTTCAAGTCCCTGACAAACTGGCCCTCACTCAGAACCCTGTCTTGAACTTGCCAAATAATCCAACTGTTTCTTCTTATTTAATTTATTTATTTATTTAAGAGTTTAACCAGGCAGGCGTACTGAGCGGAGCATCACTCATTTCCAGATGCGACCTGGGGGGAGATGGGGGGATTGGGAAGCATATGATGATTACATACACTACAGATAATTACAATAGTGTACAGATGTTGATTATTACATACAGTATAGATAATTACAATAGTGTACAGAATTTACAGCCCAATGGCTGAAGAACAGCTGCTATAGAGGACCCTTTTTCATAAATTGTACATTTTCACAAACAACAGAGAACAGAACAACAATTAACTTTTAGGACCTAAAGTGTAGCAGCTAAGATTTGGCATGTCTACCGGTTAGCAGGAACCAGCAGGCTTGTGCTTATGGCTACTGCGAGCATGTGCATGTGGCAGGGAAGTGTGCATAGAGGAGTGGGTTCTCCTCCTTGACAGCTTGCTCCAGTTATTTCAGACACTACAAAGTCCTTGCCTGGGCCCACTGCACCCACTATAAATGTCCCTCTCAATATTGCACAGAAAGCGCCTCAAAGACAGTTTGCCTCTTTATTCAAAACACCTATTCTACTGGCTAAGAGACACAATGTAGTCCATTTATTTTATATAGGGGTATGCCAGAGCCTCCTGATAGAGCATTTGTTGCAAGGACAATCCTAAATGATTCTATGAAATTCTTTGCACATGAACTGTATGCATTAATTCATTTCTCTGGCAAAGCTACATTCTACATAAGCTTTAAAACTACCACAGGGTTTGAGAGATTTTGGCTGAAGTACCATATCCTCAAAAAGACTGCTTTATGGACCCATTTCATTGCAGTCCCCCTTACTAAACCTGCTCATAAAACTGTTACTGTTTTATTTCATAATGAAGGGGTGCACATTAAATGATTGTTGTATTGGTTGAAACTTCAATGTACTGTTCTAGGAAAGCCGGAGTTTATCCTGGAATCAGAAAACATTTGGACTTTGGGATGGAAAATCAAGGTGCTGCTTAAAACAAATGATGCCAGAGTAATAGACCTCCTGACTTTTTTTTTCTAGGCAGGGATAGGGGTGTGCTGTTTTACCCAGGCCAGCCAAAGGCCTGTTACAGGTGTGGTGCAACAGCAAACCTCAGTAGCACTTGCAACAGAGTGAAATGCACGGTCTGTGGGAAAATGGGGCATACTGGAAATGACTGCATGAATGAATGCAAATGCAATCTTTGTGATGAGATAGGTCATACCTTTCAAAACTGTATTTGGGCTGCCCACAATCAGATTAATCATGATAATGGGGCTGAACAAGGATTCGAGATCGCACAAGCCCAGAAGTCTAAACCTTTTAATAAGCCTCCACCAGGCCCAGTCCTTGTGCATCTTGTGCCCCCCCAACCAGGATGTGCGCTTTCCCACTGATCTTCCCTGTGCTCTGCCCTCTTTGAGCCTCTCCCCAATCCTACGTCAAACGCTGTACCTATGGAACATGAAGGGATCCCTCCCCCCAATCACGATACTAATCATATTTGGGTGAACCTTCCCTTCCCCCTAACCCCAACTTTAGGCAATAACAGAATGCCAACCCAACAGCATTCTAAAGCTGGCCTCCCCCTGCCTTAGTTGACTAAAATTGACTTTGTCTCACGCACACACAAGTTTGAAATGTTACAAAATCTTTCTGAGGACTCTAGTGGGGAAACTGTTACTTCCTCCATCACCTCCTCTCACCCTGAAGCCACCATGGATGCTGAAGTTCCAGTAGGACTGTCTGGCTCCCAAAAATTGAAAGCCAAAACTAAAATGAAACAGAAGGAACAAAACTCTAGGAGATGTAGACAGAAATGAAGTTGTTAAAATGGGTTTTCCTTTTTCTCCTCTCAAATTATGTGTGATACTTTCTTTTTCTACACTGTGAATGTGTACAGTGTGAAAAAAATGAAAAAGAGGCACACTGTATTTTCTTTTTTGAAATGATTGCAATTTGGAATTATTTTTCTGCAGGATGTTCAATTTTGTGCCATACAGGAAATACAACAAGCCAAGAGGGATTGGCATTTAGACCCCTCCTTCTGGTCTGTGGGCCCAGAAACATGTTCTGGTGTGGAAATTTTATTCTGGATACCTGAAGTTAAATTTATTAAACTATACAACCTAGCTCCAGGTTGAGTAGTGATACCAGATGTCACAATCCAATCTACTCCGTATAGACTTACAATCGATATGGTCTACTAGTAACTCCCATTATCACTCTGGCCGATTCTCCCTATCCTTGCTCCTGGTGCCCAAACCATGGATGCCCGACATCGGGATTTTCCCTGAGGCAGAGTTTATTTTATGTTTTGGGGGGCTGTGTCTGCCACCCCCCTCCACTTTAAGATTCGAACTCCACAGTGGGCAAATCCCAATGTCGGGAACCCATATTTTGGGTACTTGGTGTCGGGATGGTGAGAGTCTGGCAGAGTGCTTATGAAAAGTTAAATGGATACCAATCAATATGCCCCACAAACTAACACAGCATGTATTGAGTCATCACAGTTAATTCAGCCTTATCTTCACACCTTTCAAAATTTTATTTTTAGTGAGACTTTAATTGCAGTTTCTCCGTTCACAATAGGAGCAAGAATACTAAAACACAAAACAATTTACTGTGATTCCCACTATCTATCTCAAATCATTTATACAGCCAGACTAAAAGATGCTGACTTAGAGACTACTAAGTTACATTCACCAACTTTTCATAAAGGTGTTTTAGCAATTAGGATTAACTGTTTTTTTTTTTTATTTCTCAGACTTTTTTATCATCAAAGATGCATCTGGTGCAATTTTCAGACCATAAATATGTAATCTTTTGCAATAGGCTGTCTGTTCTTGTTCTCCAAGAGCCCTGGTATCTGGAAAAAAAATTATTTTTAGTTCAACTTTTTTTTAACAGGTAAATGTAATGAACCAAGACATTTTTTCATACATGACCTGGGGCTTATACAAATAGCCAAAGATGTTACAATTTAAATTTAAATAAATATATGTAAGACAAACATGTCACTTACAACTGTGCAAAATATTTACAAATAAGTTGTACCCAATAATGTTTCCTAAGATGCATTTTAAAGGTAGCATGGGTAATATCTATATATACATAATTATGTAGAGAATTCAAATTTCTAGCAGTACACACTGTAAAAGCTTGCTCACCAATACTACTTAAAACTCTAGTGACAGCTAAAGAAACACTACTGTTGGACCTTAAAGTTCTGACCTCCTTTTTGAGTTCAAATTAAATAAAGAGATGAGAGTCTGTTCCCAAACAAAGTATTGTGTCAGTTAAACAATTTAACCACACAAAAGATTTGTATAAAGTGCAGTGATGAATTTGATATAGGGATATTGACACAAACCTGCATATTGCATTAAAGGTAGTATTTAGAAGAGATAATTCAGCTTTTGTTATTTTTGTAAACAAAAAAAGAATTGTAATTCAGGGTTGACAGTAGAACACTTTTGCCAAGTGCAGTCCTATCTAATATCTCTTTATTACAAGACTCTTATTTTACTGTTTCTCTGGCAGAATTTGTGATGGCCAGAAAATCAGTTTTTGTTCTTTTTGATAACTGACTTTTATGGTGGTAGGATAACAAACATGAACTAAAGAAATGTTTGAAGAATTACAATAAATCGAAATGTCTCAATACATACCTAAGTTATCTACAAGAAAGACATCACCTTCAAACTTTATTAACTTTAGTCTATAATACCTGCCAAGATCTTTCACAACAAACCAGTGTCATTAAGAAATATATGATGCAGTTTCATGCTCAAAAAATCTAAGCAATTATACCACCAAGAGAAACATGGTACCCAAGGGTCATCTGACTCTCTTTGTACATTCGACTATAACTACCATCATACAAGTAAAGTATGAGTAAAAAGGGAATCATGTTCCATACAGACCACTCAGGTATTAAACACACACAAAAAAATGATACTTTATGCTTAGGTACCTCCTATACTGCAGACATGTATGCCCCTCTGCTAACTGACACTTCCTGATTTTCTTCGTACCTTTCTGATATCATGTTACCTGAAGTACCTCAAGATATTATACATCAGGTTAGTGAACTCATTTCCCACCTGGAATTGAAAGATGCTATTTCTTCACTGAAACCTAATATTACACCCAACCCAGATGGACTTCCTAATGAATTATATAAACTCATCGGTTTAGAATTGGCAACTGATCTTACTGAAGAATATAATTTTATACTACAGATGGGTATGATTCCTCTAGAAATGTTTATGTGTATGTCATAGGGTGCCCTTGTGAAGGGTTGAGGGCCCCGAAATAATATCCATATAAATGCAGGGGTACCTGAAAACTCTGCTTTTTATTATCCTAAAGGTGCTAATGTTACACAGTTAGGCTGTTCAGATTGAGTGTTGACTGTTTTTTCTTTTAAGTCCATTAAAGAAAAAGGCAGCAGTTGCTTAGTAATACCGTTTGAAAAATGAAATGAATAACATAAATAATAAATGAAAGGATAACTGTTAGATTACTGTAAAAACCTTGTCATAGCAGTATACCTGAATCCCCCCCCCCCCCCGGGTAGTTGTAGATAGGGCTTCTACCTTTCTGAGGAGTGGCAGCAGTTATAGAGTCAGTAACACTAATGGAGTTTTTATAACATGGTTGCATGCGGCTTTTAAAGCAGGTGTAATTGACTAAATGTACATCTTGCTGCTATTGAAACTAGCATCCATTAACTTTGGGTTGCTGAAATCATCTGTACTCTGTCATGGTGTTGATATCTGTACCAAAAAGATATTGTCTACTTGAGGTTTATATTGCGTTGGTTTGTTATGTTGCAGGGTGTGTTTGGAATGGAATGGATGTCGGTCCTGTTGTGGCTCCTGGGACTGAGGAGGATGGGGTGTTGGTGATTTGAATGCTTTGGGGTTCCTTTTTGTATACTTCTGTGGAATCTCTCCTTTTAATAATTAGCCCAAGTCTTTTGCATAACTAGACATGGAACGAATGGAGTGGACTTGGGACTGATTCTGCAGGGTCACTACTGCGGCTGCTATCATATGTGAACTGGGATAATTATTTTGGGGACGTGGTTCATGGTGGTAATTATGCCGATGGGTGTTTGTTTGACTATGGCCGTGATTCACCTTGTTGCAGTGCCAGTGATGGATGTGTAGTGTGAGATTGTTGGAGGCTATTGCGTATTTGAGGAATTAGTTGAAGGTGGCTGTGTTGGATTAGCTAACTCCCTTCTCATTCCTGTCATAGGTACTGTGATGGTCTATGGGGTGAACACTTTTCGTGGAGGTTGGTTGATATCTTTTCTTTTTCTACCAGCTCTTTGATTTTGCCCTCAGCTGTCTAGTTACCATTAGTCCCCTTTTGTATTCACCAAGGATTAAAGATTATTTTGAGCAATTGTTTGAATTTTTATATTCTGATAAAAACCCCTTGTTTTGTTTTGATATTAGGACTTTGCCTTTTAGAGATAAGACGCTGCGTTACTTTTTGATAGTACGAACATTCACACTATCGCAAAGTCAATTATCATTAAATATATTTTATAATGGACTCTAGAAATGATAGTATTTTTATTTTGAGTTTGACTAACCTTCCGAAGGTGAAGTGGGGAGGTTTGGAGTTGAGTTTGGGTCTTCTTTGAGACAAGAATGTTTATAGCATTTTGAGGTTCTGAGTTCAGTTCCTGCTGGCATCTTTTTTTTCTTCTAGGAGCCGGCCGGCCACAACTGCATTCCTTATATTAAGTATAGGAAGGGGAGGTGCTTTAGTGGTTAGAAATAATTCTTAAAATGTTATTAAAAGGGTTTAATTTGTTTATAGGAGTGAAAATGTTCTGCTTTAGTAATTAAAAGAGATTATATGTTTATAAATAAAATAAATATGTGATAAATAAAGATTTAAAGCATGTAATCAGATGCTGGGGTGGAGTTAAAGAATCACATGTTCCCTTTTGGGTATAAATGCAGACTATTTGGGTTGAGATGGAGATCATTTTGTTTGCTGTGGGTCTGGAGGTATACTCTGGAAGCTGCTGAAAAGTGCTCTGTGGAGTTTTGATGAACTGTGTTATTTTCTGCTCCGAATGGAAGATTTATAAACACCAGATTACTTTGTCTGATGTGCTATCTACTGGTCAAATGGAAGAGTAAGATGTTAAAGTACTGTGCCATGCTGAAATTATCCTGTTGTAAACAACATCAGGAAAAGAATTAATTAAAACTGAAACGGTGATGCTTTTCTCTATATAACTGCCCACATGTATCTGTGCCTTATCACAGTGTACATTGATTTATTTATATAGAAAAGTGGGATAAAACCAAAATTACAAAATTGCAAACCTATTAGTATGTTAAATACTGATTTTAAACTACCTATAGTTGCAAAAATTCTCACCAAGAGATTACTTTTGATTGCTTCAATAGTAATTGCTGCAGTCCAGTCTTTTTCAGTCCCTGGCAGACAGATTTCGGACCATCTTATATTACTTAGGGAAATAATGGAACATGGTAACAACAAATCCCTTTCAGGTTATGTAGTCACACTGGACCAGAGGAAGGCATTTGACTCCGAAAATCATGACTTTCTTTGGACTAAACTAGAATATTATAGGGATCCATGTAAAATGTTTGATTGGCTTAAGGCTCTTTATACAACAGCTGCAGTAGTTCTTCTGGTGAATGACTGGAAAGGTCCTTTAATCCACATGAGGCATGGGGTTTGACAAGGGTGCCCTTTAAGTCTTCTCCTTAATGTATTTTTATTGACCCTTTATTAAGAAAAATTAACACATCCCATAATATACTTGCTCTACATAACACTGAAAATAGTATATCCCATAAAGCTCTAGCATATGCGGGTGGTATGTTTTTATTGGTGGACAATGACAAATCCATACTAGACTCACTAGACTTATGTGCAGTCTTCAGTTCAATCTCAGGTGCCTCACATAATCTAGATAAATGCATTGGTTATCAGCTAGATCAAGAAACCCAGATTACATCAGCTAGTGGTCCTATACAAGTAGAGGAAGGCCCTATCCGAATTCTTGG
Source organism: Neoceratodus forsteri (assembly GCA_016271365.2). Lineage (NCBI taxonomy): Eukaryota > Metazoa > Chordata > Ceratodontiformes > Ceratodontidae > Neoceratodus > Neoceratodus forsteri. The sequence goes on from CM057449.1 coordinate 581,660,200, forward strand.
TATATAATATGGTACTCCAGAAACTGATATACCGAATTGAGAACAAAAAACAGCAATAGGTAAACAAAAGGTATCCCATTGGAGTAAATGGAAAATAGGAAAGAAAAAAGACTATATCTAATAAAGACATACTTAATTCCCATATTTTTGTATGTTGGTTATGTCTTCCCCCTACCAAAAAAAATCAAAAATACTTTATTTAGCAATTTCTTCCAAGCCCTTTGTGGCAGTCACCTTAATCCAATCAAATGAAGTATTACATACTTGTCTGTGAAAGAAGATGGATTGCAGATTATTAACATTATTTTATTTTTATTAGCATATTCCTTTCTGCTAATATTAAACCTCTCACTATACACAATGATGTATGATGGGAATCCTGGCTATACAACAGTTGTAAAACATGGTTTAAACAGTGGGATTCCAACTCTTTAAAAACCCTTCGCAGCACAGTTATCGCACCTCCCTATATAAAAGATACCTTTTGCATGGAAGCTTATGAACCATATGATCCTTATAATGACTCAAAAGGGATTATATAAATATCTAGTAGATACAATATGTAAAATGGAGGTGACTTTTGAAAAATGCCCATCCACATCTCTCCCACTTCTTCAAAAACTATTAAGTAACAACAGAATACTGCCACATATATGGGATATGCATTGGCTCTCTTGCCATGAAAAATTAAACATTAAGGCAAACCATAAACTCAAACAATTAATTGACCGTATATGTGGCAGATCTCAATGTTTCCAAGATTTAGAAACTATAGAACACATTTGAAGTGCTCTTTCATATCTGGATTCTGGTCTCATTAGGCTCAGAACTGGTATGAACCTCATTTTCCAACCACCTCATATCAAAATGTGAGGTATGGGCATTTTTCAAATCCATGGAAAAAATCAATCAAAATACACTATGCCTCATCTTTACTATAATTCAATGGCATATTTGGAAGGCATGGTGTCTTTTTGCATTGCAACAAAAAGAATGCACTTATCCAGAATTAATGGGGAAGATCGTTAAAGACCTACAGGCTATTTATTTTTCAGAATATTCAGTTAAACCCAGAAGTGAATTATTGGAACTTTGGAAATGAATGCCTTGGATTACTGACTCTAGTTTTGCTGTGACATAATATTTTGTGAACTTTGTTATCTTTTCTTTTGAATGATTTATTTGTGTTTATTTTGATTCAGTCACATTTTAATGTATGTATATAGACTCCGAATTTCAATAAACTTTCCCCCACTCTTGGAAGAAGGTGCCATACGTCCAAGATGGTAGATGGGCCAGAGATGATGGAGGCTGATGGTGTACCTGCAGGTAAGCAGATCTACCCTCCTGCAGGTCCAGCTCAGGAGATCACGTCTGAACCTATGGAAATTGAAATGCAATCAGTACATGATCAGTGGACAGAAACGGCCTCAAAGAAAAACATATCTGAAGCTGTTCCACGAGGCCAAACTGAAGAAGAATGGCTCTGAGCTCTTTTAAGGAATTAAAGGCAGTTGGTACATTCCATGATGGAAGAAAACTTCACCATACCAACTCTGAATGAGACATCCAAACTCCCGAGTATGAATTGACCAGCGAACAGCAGCAGGAGCATCAAACGGGCCATTGCCATTCATTGTCAAAAGCCCCAGGTTGCAGAGTCTGATGCGGCATCAAACTGCAGATCAATTCAGCTACAAGTTACAGGACAACTACCGATGGACACTACCACTCTGGAAATCCAAGCTGATTTCCAGCAGCAGTCTGCTACTTCACCAGCACTGAACGATTTACTAAAGGAAGTGGTACTCACACGGACATCTACTACAGCAGTAAATACACAGTTTTCTACTGCTCCAAGCACTTCAGGAAATAGACCATTTCTACCAAGGGGACGTGTCACGGGCATACAAATATCATAAAGTAGTTCAAAAAAAGATCTCATGGTCATTAGAAAACTCCCTGAAAAGTGTAGGGTGGAAAAAAATCAGGGAGTGGGCAGAGGATCCCAGACTCAAGCTACTGGGATTGCCTTCCTCTGAACAACATATCGGCGATCTTCTGAGGGATCTGTAGCACCCCCTCCCATCCTCTAGCCCCACACAAACAGTGACCAATCACCCTTATACTGATGAATTTGATCTTGACTTGCATGTAGAGTGTGTCGCCCCCTCTTCCTCACAGAACCTTGGCATAGGGAGCATATTAGCAATGGGGTCTGGTGAGACAAATGACCATGGTCCCACTTGGGTTGAACAAATGGAAGAGGAAGCTCCCAAACCTGACACCCCTCTTTTCTGTACCAAAGCATGCAAGAGCTACCTGGCTAATTTTCAAAGAAATGATCACTTTACTCCCCGTCCAGTTCCTGTGCAATTAAAAAATGCACTAAGATTGCAATATTTAGGAGTATTGAGGTCCCACCTGATAGAATTTAAGTTGGACATACCTTGATTAAAAACTCATTGGGGTTCTTCTCAAACTAAATTTATTCCTAATACATGCTTCAGGTGATGCCCTGTTTGATTTCAGTATAAAAACTCCACAGGGTTTGGACAGGTTCTGGAAAAAGTATGATAATATTAAATATTCTGCACTATGGTTACATTTTCTAGCCACCACCCTGTCAAAACATGCTTTCAAAACAGTCACAGTACTATTTTGAAATGAAAGAGTGGCTGTCCATGACATTGAACACTGGCTTACACAGCGGTATGACCTAATGTGCCCCCCTCAGCCCATCTTTGATGAACACATATGGACAGGGTTTGACGTTTTAAAGCAAAACTTAAAATGACAGCAGTAGGACTTAACATCTTCCCAGCTGTTTTTTCTTGGGAAGATAAAGGGGGCATTGTTTCTACCAAGGGCATCCCAAAACTTGTTTTAAATGTGGGTTCTTCCAACACCCGAGTTCAGCCTGTGACAGGATCAAATACATCCTGTGCTTAGAATATGGACATTCAAGCACTGAATGCAATAATGATATGAAATACAATCTGTGAGAAAACTGGTCATTCATATTATTCATGCCCTTGGGTGACCCACAACAGAGCAGGCCAGCCTAATAAAGACTCTATACTAACTGCCACTCAGAAGAGGGGCATTGACAAAAATAGAGAACAAAATGCATGGGTGGTTCTACCTGACTCTGCACTGAATGACCCACTGCCAAACAAGGATGAACAGGAGCCACAAGAACAGTCTCAAACTAATGCTGTGGGACCTTTACAAATAGATCAGATTGAACATACAACAGTTATACAACATGACCCCACAGCAATGATTTCACCCACAGTGGAAGTGCACACACTGGTGCAACAACAACAGGAAAAGTGACCACAGTGCAACCTGGACAGAGCAATTCCACAGTGGACATGCCAACCCCAGATATGACTCTTATCTCAAAGAAAAAGTCTTTAAAATCTTCTCATCCAAAATCCAAAATTCCCAGATCTTCAGATAAAACAAATGAGGTCTATCGGGTATGAAGTAGTAAATGCTAGCACTCAAGAATCAGAGCCTGGGGAAGATTCAGAAACATCCTCCACCATGTCATCACAACATATGATTACTTCAGACTCTGAGGAAGAACAACCAAACTAATCAAAATCCAGAGGGAGCGGCAGAATACTAGGAGCATGTCCTATATGAAGCACCAGACAGAAAAAACAACTTGAAGGGCCAGATATTCAAAACTTTGCGCAGGGCAAAAACTGTTTGCGCAGGTTTAGTGTGGGATTAGCGCAGGTCTGCTATATTCAAAAGGCCAAACAGCACGGGCAAACTGCATTAGCGCTGGGCAAAACTATAATGTATACAAGGGGCAAACTGACATGAATACAGGTGTAATGCTATATACAGTGACTAGCGCCGCACTAAGTGGTTTTGCATGACTTAGCATGACACTTAGCGTGGTGCAAATTACCGCCCAGGAAAAGCTTGTCTTAACCCTGGGCAATCAGCTTTGTGCGACACTTTGGCTTTGTGCGGTGTTTGCGCGGGTTTAGCGCTGGTTTTGCACGACCCTAACAAATAAATATGACACATAGATAAAGCCAAACATAGAGGAAGCATGCTGGTAACCGATGGCATCACAATGATGCCATCATCTGCCACCAGTCCCAGCCATGCCAGGCAGTAAGTGGTGACCCTGCTGCCAGTGGACAGCATGGCAGTGTGGCCATACAGCACACACCTGTGGACCACACATCTGTGGACATGAACAGATGCCAGCATACACATGCAGCACTGTGGGCATGGAGGATGTTGAGGGGAGCCTGTATGGGTGGCGAGGCTGTGCCACAGACCAGGTGTGGCCACAAGGCTGGGACACATCATGTAGCGCACATGGGCCAGTATTGGGAATACCCCAACACTAGTGTGCCTTTCAGATAATATATGCCCCCCCCCGGACACATACCGCACAGCTGTACAACTGCTACAGCACACAAAGCCAGAAATGTACATGTCACTGTGAGCATCCCATGCCACAGGTACAGCATCTGTGGGTCACACAACAGTGTAACAGTAATGTCCACTGTCAGTAAACACCTGCAGGTTGGGCCTGTCACTGTGTACAGTGCAGTCATCATCACTGCCCTACACACCATAGGCAGTGCTGTGTCCCTCACACTACTGGCCCCCTTGCTACTGTAGTGTCTGCTGTGCACTGTACCATGCCCTACAGTGTGACAGTTGCATGCAGCACCACCATCACCTGTGCCTATGCGGTCTTATCCCCTGGGGTACAATATGCTATGCTATGCTGTACTGATTACATGTAGCCTGCAGCTATCATCGTGCACTGCCAAACTGACCTACAGGTGGAGCTGCGGTTGGACCTGGTGAGCCCCTGTACTTCCAGACTGACCTACAGGTGGCTCTGTAGGACCCTGCAGTAACGCTGGGCAGACTGCATGCAAATCAGGGTATAATGAGATACTAATCCGGTTGTTTGCCCAGAGACTACCTAAGTAGGCTCATTTGCATGGCACTTTTGAATATGGCACATTTTAGCTCCGGGCAAGCGTGTTTGCACCGGGCTAACTGCTTAGCTCCGCACTAATGCCGCGCTAATGTGTTAGCGCGGCGCTAACGGTACAGGGAATAATATACAGTTTTGATCACTGTTCTTTCACATCTGCTGCTTTCTGCAGCTGTACTGAGTCCATGCATTTGCTGGCACACACATTGGCCATGTAGTTCGTCTGTACCTGCCCTCGCATTGCTGTGCACTGTGTTGTTGTTGTGGGTTGCACTTCCTGGTTGCTTTATTCAGTACTGTCTTATTCCCGGGCTATTTTTTGCCCTGCACTCCCAGACCAGTTTGCCCGGCTTCCTTAGGCTGCAATATTCAACAGGATTAGCACCGGGCTATTTCCATTTCAGTATAGCTTGCTCTGTGCTCCGGGCTAAGTTTGCCCGCTGGGCAGTGCTAATTTAGCCCCTGGGCAAAGTTTTGAATATCTGGCCCAAAGTGTCTTATGCTGGCATCTCATCTCACCCTCTCAGTGGCAACTCATAATAAGAATAGCATGAAAAATGTCAGGAAATGACTGTTCACAATGACACTTCTCAAATAGTGATGTGTGAAACTGAGAAATTTCATTACGTGAAGTATTTTGCAAAATGTGTGCATTTTGTGAAATATTTTGCAGGTGCAAAGTGTGAAATTTCCAAAGATTGTGAAATTTCTCCAAAAATTGCTAAATGTTGCCCAAAACTGGCAAACTTTCACCACAAAATGTGAAATTTCACAATTTCTGGGTGAAAGTTTACAATTTTGAGGTGACATTTTGCAATTTTCAGGAAAAATTTCACATCTTGCACTCGATAAATATTTCGAGAAATGTGCAAATTTTGTGAAATATTTTGCATGTCGAATTTCTCAATTTTGAGGGTGCTCTTTAGGGTCCATATGTCCAGTATAGGCAAAGTCAGAGGAGACTTGGTCAGTAAATATGCAGATGACACAAAATTGGCTAGGGTGGTAACAGACCCTGTGGGGGCTAGAGGCCTACAGGCAGACCTTGATGACATATGTAACTGGGCATCATCCATGGGTATGATTTTAACATAGATAAGTGCAGTATAATTCATCTGGGGAGTCAAAATAGCAGAAGTAACTATTGCATGAATGGAAAAGCACTTTGCAAGTCTGAGGAAGAAAAAGATCTTGGAATAATCATTAATCACAAACTAACATAATGCTCCCATGTTAATAAACAAATCATAAATGCCAAACAAGTGCTGTGGAATATTAAGAGAAACTTCAAAAGTCGTAATAGGGAGGTTGTCATGCCCCTGCATAGGGCTTATGCTAGATCAGTTCTGGGACTATGGGACCCCTGTATGGGGTCCCATCTCAAAAGTGTGTGTGGCAAGTATAGAAGAAGTCCAAAGACAAGCCACTAAAATGATACATAATATTAAAAACATGCCCTATGAAAGGCGACTGAAAGAATTAAAGCTCATGTCACTTGAGACAAGAAGAGTTAGGGGAGACTTGCTACTATGCTATGATATAATGAAGGATGATTATATATTAAATGAATGAAAGCTCCAATTCAAAAACAACACTAAAGGTATCAGGTTCACCAATTTCAGCTCCGACATATAAAATATAACACAAATGGAAGAAATGCCTTCTTTATGAAAAGGGTGGTGGCCCCCTTGGAACAAGCTGTCAGAGGAAATTATATGTTCTAAGACTAAGACTCATTTCAAAAACCATTTGGTTAGCTACATATTTATAAAAGGAAACATTTCCCTATTAAGGGCTACTGGAAGGGAATGGTAATGGGCCACTTGCAGCCTTCTTTACTCCCATTACCTTTGTATGAACCTTTGTATGAACTGTTTGAGGAAGCTCAGTTCCATTCAGTTTCTGGTGCTCTGAGAAGCGCTGCCAGTGGCAAGTTCATGACTCGCATCATGACTCACGAGATGAATCATGTCCTTCATGGCCATCTTCACAGTCATGAATCAGACCACTTCAACATTTTTTGGTGTAACGTACAGTACCAAGTAGGACAATCACATCTATGTTTGTACCCAGTCATGATGATGGTGCTGCTTAATAATGCAGGTAAAACAGACGATCCTGCTGGCAGCATCAAACGGTGGGCCACTGAAGTTGCTGATGCAGTCATGGAAAAATAATTTCCAAGTGGGTACCACTCTAGCATTGATGATTGCAAGGGCTGCTTTCCTTTTCTTTTTGTTTCTCTTATTTTCCACAGGTATACAGTATTTAACAGGGGTGACATACAAGCCAGAAGATGGATATAACAAAATACAGAAACAGCTCCACTGGGTACTGATACTGAATGGAATACTGGAACAAACTCAGAATAATTTCTTCTTCATCTGTTTGCAAGTACCATCAAGGTACTGTGGACAGGTGGTATGTTCTAATCTGAAGACAGACAACAGTTCTGATACACTGAAGAAATGGAAAGAAGACAAAAATATTAATGAAAATTGTTTTCTAATGATGCATGCAATCCATCCCCCCAAAAAAAAATACTTACCTTTCATGGCTTGACATTGTTCGTACAGCAGAAGTCAACAATCAGATACATGTGGAACACGTGCTGCAGCAGCATGATTTCATCGCTATAGTCGTGCATCGGTGTGCTGTGACCTGAGAATGCAAAAGAAAAGAACAGTAATGAGAAATGCTTATAATTCACTTACTCACAGTACCCCCCAAGAAAATATTTAAATTTTACAGTACTACATTAGATGGTGGCACATATGTATGGGATATAAATGTGACTATTGCTAACACACTGGTGAAGGGGAAACATTCAATATGTATGATGAAAATTCCCTGCAAAGGAACAACATGACAGACTGCTCACAACAAAAAACAAGATTCAATACAAATTAAATGGCAGTGTCTCTGAAAAAAACATGACAGTGGCACATACAATAAGTTACCATTGCTGGTATGAATACACACACATAGGGCAGCATGTTTCAATCAGCACAGCAGAAGAATTTTCCAGAACATCATATTATAGTTCAACCCATGATCATCTGTGACTAACATCATTTAGCAACACACTGTACATCAGCAGCAGCAGAAAACAGCAGGACAACAGCAGGTGCCAACAAGCCATTTTCTCACTTGGGACACTTATGCAGAGTTCTGGCTGTAGGTGCATGCTTTAAGCAGTTTGTCAAGAAATACTTATGAGTTTTCTGAACAGTTTCTCATGTGATTATTCTTCATCGGGACTTTTTATGAAATTAAATGAGCGGGATAACAGCAGCAACTGGCATCACCAGGCAATAGTCTCACTTGGGACACTGATGCATTTCTGGCCTTATTCTTCATCTGGACTTTTCATAAAATTAAAGCAGTGGGATGACAACAGCAGCAGCAGCAAATGGCATCACCAGGCAATGCTCTCGCTTCAGACACTGTGGCGCATTTCTGGCCTTATTCTTCATCTGGACTTTTCATGAAATTAAAAAAGTGGGACATGCACAAGATAGGACATTTGGAGGGCATGGTAGGTGATTTAATGGTATAGAGATGATTGCACTGCTGCTTTAACCAAATGAAAGGAAAAAAGTCATAATTCTAATCTAAATCACAGCTCTCACAAATGTATCACACCATCATTATGCTTTCCACAATAGAAAAGCAGTTTCTAAGAGTTCTTACTTACTTTTATTTATTTTTTAAATGTCATAGGGTCTGCAAAATTGTGGACATTGCACGCTTTCACTATAGGTGACACTAAGGCGACACACCACTCACTTCAATAAAATTGTATTGCAACATGCATTTTGTTACCACAAATTCAAAGAAAATGAAAGCACACAGCATCCAAAAAGTTAATGACCACAGGAATGTTAACAAATAAAAAAAGTAATGAGAAAAAAAAAATATTGTGGAAACCATAATGGGGGTGGAACATTGGGGGATCTGGGGATTTATAATTACGAGCATCAAGAAATCCTTGTTAATTTTATGAAAATTTTTCAGGGGATTATTATTCACATTGGGACACTAATATTGCATGATAAATTATGTATACTATAAGCCGGTAACATTAAGAAGACAGGAAATTATGGAGGGGGGGGGATTGCCATGCTAGGTGACTTTAGGTGATGTTAGGGTATTTTGATTGTAGTTGTTGTGGGTATGTATACTATGAAACATTAACACAGTAAACAGTCTCAAAAAAGTAATAGAGCCTGACAGTGAAAGCATCAGTGCAAGACTGTGGTTTCAATTTTGACCAATACTTTTTGATTCTATTTTACATTGCTGCCTAATCTAATAACTTGTCCTCAGTGTCCACAAAGTTGGTGATCACGTGACTTATTAAATAAAATAAAGTAAAGAGTAAGAACAAAAAATGTTCTACTGCAGAAAACAGAATGGGATGGGGGGGCATTTGGGGCAGGTAGGGAATCAGATTTAGCATTATGAGAGTCAAGAAATACATGATTAACAAAATTAACATGAGGAAGAAAACATTAATTTACCATAAATTACATACTTAGTCAGTAATAAAAAAAATATTGCTGAAGAAAAAAAGGAAAAGCAGAGGACAGGTTTTTTGGGAGGAGATTTTATGAAATAATAATTTACTGGGCCAGGGGGGCTGGGGCTGACCACTACTAAATGTTAACAAGCTGATTATATCAGCATTCTGACCCTCAATCCTGTGCAGCTGCTGCACTACATCCTCCACTACATTTTAGATGGCTTGCACCTCAGACCACAGCAGAGCCAGGTCAGCCTGTGTGGCAGGTTGTTCTAAGGGGTCGCACTCGAGGGCAGCTGTGGGAGCTGCCAACTCTGCTGCCCTGACCGTTCATCAGCAATGCTGTGCAGGTGGACACTCACCCTTTTTAGCAGCTTTGGCTGCAAGAGTGGCTGGTATCTCCTGCAGCTTTGCTTCCCACTCAGCACAGTGGTGCACTAAAAGGTGCGTTCGCTGACCAACCTTGCCCAAGTGGCCACCCTTGCGCCCCCGACATACAAGTACATCACATAACTTGCACTTCACTACCATAGAGTCACCAATGAAGAAGATGAAAAATTGCCAGATGGGAGAGCTGTGGGGAGAATCAGGCACAGGCAGTAGAGGGAGCACCAGATAATGCTGCCTGCTGTGCTGCAGTTGGTGGTGGGGCAACAAGCTGCTGTTGCAGTGGTTGCTGCTGCTGCTGCTGCTGTGGTTGCTGCTGCTGTTGCTGCTGATGATCTTTAGGCTGCTGCTGTTCCAGTGCTGCAGGGCTGGAAGTGGCTGTAACACTCATCACCAATGAAGAAGCAGCAGCTGCTGCTGCTGCTGCTGCTGCCTTGGGCACCACACAGCCACTTTCAACATTGTGCTGTGCTTGTGAGGGAACACGTGAGTTCAAAACAGGAATGCAGTTCATGCAAAATGGTCGCCCGCATCCACCATACATTAGGGGCTCCTGTTGCCCACCACTTTTGTCACCTCTCTCTATATTAACTAAAATTAAACATAAATACAAAATAAAACAAAAAAATATGCTAGTAGAACTACTAGCACTAAAAGTACACTAACTAAAAAGTAACAAAAATAAAGAACTTTTTAAAACTAAACTAAACTTTCAAATAAACTGAAACTGGCTGCAAAACTTAACACAATCAAAAAACTTTAAAGCACAAAAAATGCTCATTATATAGACTTTGCTGCAAAAATAAACATCACCCACAAACACTGCTGACTAAATAGCTCCTTCTACAAGAGAACGTGAAACTAATTCACTGACTTCCTGCCTAATTAACTGCCTGCCTGCATCAAATGACCTGCAGGTAGTCAGACATGTGATCTCTGGGCTGTTCCTTACCAACTTTGCCTTCTCAAACTATAACTTGAAGTGAACTTGTAGTGGACAACGCAAAGTCCATTAAAGGTGAATTTTGACCTTTTAATGGAAATTTCGCGTAGTGCTACATGAATTTGAAGTTGCCCACTTCAAATAAACTTCACAGGTAAATTTAAACTTCACTGCATCTGGCAAAGTGTGCCTTTCCTGGTTACCAAATGTTTTTTAAAAAAAAAATACTCTCTTATGGGATACCTGCAGGATTTGTGGACTGGATATTTTGTGTATACAACATTGCAACAGCCCTCCCATTAGTTATTGGTTTCTTTGGATTTCCTGTCCCAATCTACAGAGTGGTGCGCCAGAGCTGCCCAATGAGCCCACTCTTATATATTTTTTGTTTGGATCCACTATTACAGACACTCCAACAAGATAATGGAGTACAGGGCTTACACCCTCCGCAGATGTCCTTAGAAATTAAAACAGTTGCATATGCTGATGATGTTTGTATTTTAATTGCAGATTCCCTCTCTGGTTCCCATCCTATGAGAAAGGTAGAGCAGTATTTTGTTATAGCAGGCGCAGCCATCAATAAGGACAAAAGTAGAGGATACATCCTAAGTAACTCAACATTACCCATAACTGAGATAACAGGTATATCAATCTCCGCAGAACCCATCAAAATTTTGGATATAACATTTGTTAGAGGAGATATGGGACTAGTGAATTGGGAAGAAAAATTAGCCACAGGGAAGCAGAAAGTAGCCATGTGGAAAAATTGTCAACAAACAAAAAAGAAAAAAGTTGCACTAGTTAACACTTTTTTACTCCCCATTTTTGCATATCTATCTGTGACCTGCGGCCGTGGCTCACTCCTTGGAGCCACCAGACATACTCAGCCTCCCGCCACAGAGAAAATCTGAAACTTGCCTTTGACCAGGCTCCCTCCTCCAGACATGTGGCTGTGGCTCATTCTTTAGAGCCACCGGCTGTGCTCAGCCTCCCATCACAGAGAAAATAGGAAACTTGCTTTTGACCAGGCTCCCTCCTCCAGACCTGCAGCCCTGGCTAGCTCCTTGGAGTCACTGGCCGTACTCATCCTCCCACCACAGAGAAAATCAGAAACTTGCACTTGATCGGGCTCCCTCCTTCAAACCTGCTGCCATGGCTCACTCCTGGGAGCCACCGGCCTTACTCAGCCTCCCGCCACAGAAAAAATCAGGTATGCCTGCTGTTGCTCTTCTTGCCTAATCAGATCCAAAGCCCTGCTTCCCACTGGCTAATTTCCCTTGGAAACCACTGGACTGACCGGCTTTTACTATTTTCAAGCTGTGGCCTGACTGGCTTTTAGCTTGCTAGCCAGCCTACCCTGCACTGCGTAGCCTCCTTATATCTGGATCTGCATGCTTCCAGACTACTGTATATGAGAAAATGTGCATGTTTCCAAACTACTGTATTATGCATAAATGTGTTTTATTCAGGGTACACAGAGGGGTTCATAGTAGGCTTATCTGCTAAGTGGAAAAATATATCTGCTTAATGGAAAAACATATATGCTTCTGGAGAAGTTTAGTGTAGTGCCTGCATTTGCTCATTTGAATTTTGGCCCTCCCACCCACCCTGCCCTCTATTAAATATTCTTCCTCCCCACCCAACTCCGCCTACTAGCTGCTCCACTTTCCCTCTTGCTCATTACCTACATAGACATCCTCTTAAAAGCACCTGTCTCATTATTACATTACTCCTCTAATTACAGCTGTCTGCACACATTTTGCTACTTATACATTGAGGCACTATTCTCAACTATACTGTGCTCTCTGCATTGGATCTATAACATCTTGTTGCCTCAAACATGGTGCCATTATGGCTGGCCGTAATCCTTATCACCTTGCCTTTTACCTCACTCTGTTCTCTATGTTTTCCCTCCCTTATTTAGGTCCTACTCTACTGCTTCCAAAAAACCACCATGCCCCCTACCCTGAAGCAACGCCCTTACTATTACCACTCACGTTGCTCCCAAGGGTAACTTCCCCCTCTCCTTCCAAACACTATTGGTCTTTCTACTCTAGCCTGCCCAGTGCTTCCCTCTCAGCTGTACCCCCTTCATTTGCCTTATTAATCTCACAAAATGTTCATTTCTCCACCATCTCCAACTCTCTAACTCGAATCACCTATACCCCAGCTAAGACTTTGTATAAAAATCAAAAGTTACCCTACATTATCCTCTCTCTACTTCTCCTCTCTGCAGGGGACATAAACCCTAACCCTGGCCCTGTTTCTGACCTTACCCAAGTGCTTACCCCTACCCATAACAAGTCCGATCTCCCAAATGGTCTTAAGTTATTGCACCTCAAGATATGAGGCCTTCTACCCAAACTAGATTTGCTCCAACCACTCATCCAAACCCTTGCCACTGATCTCCTTTTTCTGTCTGAAATGTTGCTAAATAACAAAATCCACAATAATTCTATTACTATCTCTGGCTACAGTATTACTAGACAAGATCGAAATGAAAGAGCTGGAGACATAGCAATCTACACCTCTACCTTCATACAATCTACCTTGGTCCTATCTGTATCTGTCCCAGCTGCATACAAAGCCCTTAACCTGCATCTCTCCCTACCCTTCTCTGTCCCCATCAATGTGGCAGTGATTTATTGCTGCCCTGGTCTCTTATCCTCTGTCATCTCCAACCTACTCGCCAAAATCACTACACTCACCTCAAAATGTGAGTTATTTATTTTAGGTGATTTTAACCTTAATTGGTTAGATCTGTCCCAAAGCAAGGCTCATAACGCTATCTCAGCCCTCAATCTCTCTCAAATGATTCTCGAACCTACTCACCTAAACCCCAAATCAGGTAACCACTTGCTCATAGACTGTTCCCTAACTACTCATAAACATAAGGTTATTGATGCTGTAGTCTCCTCCTGGACTCATTAAGTGACCATCACTTGATTTACATGGTCCATAAAATACATCATCCAATATTGCCCCATAAAGTATTGTTGGACCAAACTTGTAAGTCACTTGACCTCTCCCATTTACACCATGATCTCGTACACTTGGACTATCCAATCTTCTCACTCAATCAATGAGGTCTTGGATTACTTCTAGAGGCTCTTCATTGACATTTGGAACAAACATGCTCCCCTTAGACATACCAGTTAGAGGAAATCACCTCCCCAGCATCACACCTGAACTAATGGCCTGTATGCGGGCCCAGTATCGAGAATGGAAGGCTCACAAGGCCTCTAAGTCCCAAGCTAACTGAGATGCCTATTGTGCCCTCTAAAACTCCTGCTCCAAAGCCACTTACCTAGACAAATCTGAATATTTCTGCTCCACCTTTGAAACTAACATAAACACACCATCTAAGTTTTGGAAGGTTGCACATTCCCACTTCTCACCACTATCAAAACCACAAAACCCTCTTCTTAATAAAAACAATGTCCTAATTACTGACCATCACACTGTAGCAACAGAATTTAATGATTACTTTACCTCATGTGCCTCAGCTCTCCTTGACTCACTCCCATCCAACATTTCATGCCTGATGGACCCAAGCAGACCCTCTATACACTCCAATGACCAGTACCTCTTCTCATTTGCTCTGGTCACACAAGCAGACACACTAAAGGCACTGCTCACTCTAAGTCCATCTAAGGGATACTCACCTGATGGGCTTGACCCTAAACTCTTATTCCTCTCTGATCATGCTATCTGCTCTCCTCTATCAGCTCTACTCAATCTCTCTTTTTTGACCTCTACTGTCCCCTGCTCCTGGAAGCATGATGTTGTCCTTCCATTACCTAAAGGAGGTGACCCCTCCTATCTGAGGAACTATAGGCCCATATCGCTCCTACCTATACTTGACAAATTGCAGGAAAATCTAGTTCTCACCCAGTTTTCTTCCTTTCTCTCTGATTCTGACTTTTCACCCCCTACCAATCTGGTTTTAGAAAGGACCACTCCACTACCACTTCCCTAATTAGGCTCACTGACTCCATTCTCACCACAATGGACAATGGCCTAATAACATCAGCCATTTTTGTCGACCTTGCAAAGGCTTTTGACACAGTCTCCCACACTCTCCTCTTAGACAACCTGCTCATGGCTGGCTCATCTGACTTAGATGCTAGTTATTTTGGCTCCTATCTAAAAGGCAGGATATAGTCAGTCAAAATTGCTGATTCCACATCCCCACCTCTTCCTATTACCACCGGTGTGCCTCAAGGCTCAGTACTTGGCCCAGTGCTCTTCTCCATCTTCCTGAATGATCTCCCTTCAGTATGCACCACCACCACCACATCAATCCATATGTATGCTGACAGTACAGTCCTTTTCTATTCTGGCTCCCCTGCTGATGTTGTGTCCAGTCTCCAGTGTGACTTTGAGAAAGTCCAGCTCTGGTTAACCTCCCATTAGTTTTTCTTCACTGGCAAGAAAACAGTCTTCATGACTTTTGGCACTAGGCAGAGACTGTCTTGGTTATCACATTGACTAGTTGCACTATACAGAAACCAAAGTTGCCTACCATTAACAGCTCATTCTTGGTGGTCTGGGCAATGGCAGCAGGGCGCAAGCAAGTAGAGTGCCAGTGTGAGGTTGCCAGCAGGCACAGCACAGGACCACAAAACCACAGGAGACCAGGATCACCAACCAACACAGCACAGCCTGGCAGTGCCACACACTCCTGATTGGGGTGTGCACATTGCTTGTTCCTACTGCAGGTTGGTGGCATACCCTCTGTGTGTGTACTTCCCTAGTGTGCCTCTGTGTGCATACCTGGCTTCCCCACTGACTGCACTACAGATATTCTGCATGCAGTCCCTCACAGCCCATTCCTGCACCTTGCAGGGCTCTGCTGCATGCCTTGTCTGCTGTCCATTAGCATTCCTTCCCTGACATCTCTCAAAGTCCCTTCCTGCTGAGGCACTCCTTTGGTGTTGAGTGTGCTTGTGTCACCTTGGAGATGCACATTCCAGGGCATTCAGGCAATTGCCTGGCTTTTCTTGATCTGCCCTGCCTGATTGTGATTGCTGTGGCAATGTGTCAATGTTGATAGACAGCACCTACACAGTTCCAATGGGTGCAGGCCTGCATTGCCATGGCTATGGTGACATCGGCCACTGTGTGCCTTCCCTTTCTGTTTCATAGAACTGCCCATGCATGGCTGTGCACTGCCTTGATTGGCCTTAACCATGCCCTGTGCTCCTGCCCATTAGTGCTGTCATTGCTTGCATTCCACAGTACTCCCCCCCCTTGTAGTGGCCTTCCCTTGTGCCCATTGGTGGTCCTGCTGTGTTTGGTATTGTGCCTGTGTGCACAGTCAGTTGTGTCTGCCACCGCTTGTGTGCTCCATGCCTGCACCATTCTGCTGATCAGTCCCAGGGCTGCCTCATTCATGCTGGCGGTTTACTATTGGTCACCATAGATATGGTCAATGCCGTGCATGTGCCCACAATGCAGAATCTGCCACATCATAGTGCTCCTATCTCTGGTGCTGCATTGTACCCCGGATGCTGGGCTCCCTGTTCCACTGGCACTCTGATTGCAGGAGCACCCTTGCTGTTTTCACCCTCTCACCAGCACTGTGATTGTGACACCCTGCTACTGGTGCCCTGACCACCCGGAACCTTACCAGCTATGTGGGAGATCATTCAGAAAATGATCCTACCTATTTTTGACTACTGTGCTGCAGTGTATAGTGCAGCAGTGCTCTCCTCCTTAACCAAATTGGATGTTCTCATTAATGCCTTCTGTTGTTTCGCACTAGACTCTCCACCTCTTACCCACCATTGTTCTCTCAATTAAGTCTCTTGCTCTAAGCATGCTGGAAAGCAGATGCCTATTACACTGTATGAAGTTCAGCTCCAAATTCTGGTTTGGTTCCCTTCCCCCTTACCTATCAGCTTTCCTGACCTCTCACCCACCATCCAAACTCTCTCTCAGATCAAATGATTCTCGCACCTTGGTCATTCCTTGACACTCCACTGCAATAGGCCAAACTGCCTTCTCACACAGGCTCCCAAAGATATGGAATGCCCTGCCTCAATAAATCTGACATGCTTCCTCCCCCTGGTGCATCTCAGTTTCCCTCCTTAACTTTCTCTCATCTACATGCAGTTGTTCCTAGCAACTCTTCCTTCCCCCTTCCTATAGTGGTGTTATCCTATTTAGGTTATTCTCTAAAGGGAGACAGTATTGCGCAGTGGTTTAAGGCTCTGAGCTGCAAACCTGGGGACCTGGGTTTGAATCCCACAGGCCCCACTTGCATACTGTGTGATCCTGAGCAAGTCACTTAACTTCCTTGTGCTCCCAGGTTGCACCTGTAAACAAGCTTTCAGCTTAGTGTGTCTCTCCTGGTAAAACAAAGGTAACAAAAATACAAAACAAAGGTAATGTCGTACTGCACATATGCACTTAGTAAACCAACTTTTGTACAGCAATTTTTTTTGTATGTTTTGTATATTGTTTTAATCCATGTATTTTACCTTTGTGCTGGGTAAATTGACTGTATGCATTTATTCCTTTATTTTTGTATTTGATCTCACATAGTTTTAGTTTATATATGTGTCTGTCCCATGAATATCCATACTGTATAGGTCTTTGGTTCATGTCTTCCCTGTTAAAAAAATGACAAATGTATGTTGTTGGATTTGTACTCCTCTGTATCCCCCTCCCTGGATGCTCAGAGAGATGAGCAATGGTAATTGATCAGTGTGTATTTCCTGGTGAAACTTTTCAATAAGTAAATAAATAAAATAAATAAATAAATAAATGTATCCCATCCCTGTACATCTAGAAGCTGCTTTATCAAGTTTTATATTTCAAGTAATCTGGGGGAGTAGATTAAATTCCATTAAACGAGAGGTGCTGTATTTACCTGTTACAGATAGTGGACTAAACTTGATAAATCCTATCAGCCATTATTACAGTATGTTTTTCAATATTAATCTGTCAAAATTAGAAGTACCATCTGTTGCAGTATGGACTTTATTTGCTCAAAAGTGGTTATAGCCACTTATGTCATGTTGGAAAACATCATTGGTGCTCCCCTCCGCGTACCACCAGATCCCTCACTTTTTTAAACCAGTGGCTATGAAAATCAGAAAATGGAAATTGCACCCATCTCAAGTGATTTTGAAACACAGACTTCAGATCTACTGTATGAGATTCAGCTACAGGCCTTTACTATAACATTCAAATTTAAAGGGATCACAGAACCTAAGAATTCATTAGTAAAAAAAAACACTGGCAGCACAATGAACATCACCCAAAATGTGGGATATAATATGGCTAATCTGCCATGGCAGATTGGATGTTAAAAGGAATGCAAAACACAAAACTTATGAAAGAATGTGCCCCAAGCAAACATGTACAATGCAAGAAGAAACTATGGAACATTTTTTGCTATTGTACCCTTTTACCAGCTCCTTTTGAACTTTACTTGCCAACAGATGGGGAAACCCACATTGAGGGCATATTAATTATGAAGAAATGGGGGGGTTCTCTAATAAAGTCAGTGACATGGACGCCAATATTATAAGAGTAATACTTACTTGTATAATGTTTCTCCTGTGGCAAATTAGATGCAAATATGCTCTTAGACAGCTTGAGCAAACTCCTCTAGTGGTAATGGTAAGTTTAGAACATGATCTAAGAGCACAGTATGAGTATGATAAGTCACATTGCCTGATAAAGTTTGGAGGACAAGATGGAGAAATGTCTCTGTTATAATGACATTAAATTGTTAATCTAATAACAAATGCAATTTATAGTGGGAACATTAATCCTAGTAAATCAATGACTGATGCCTATTGATTATTCTACTTTAGTATTATGTGTATGTCTATATGTAATATATCTGTGAACAAAAATTGTATGATATACATCTGTATTTGTTTCTATTCAAATAACACATTCTGTACTATGTATGCAGAGGGCTTTGTTGCATCCTGCAAGGGAGAAATGGAGGTTCACAGCCTGACAGAGATAGGAAATGGAGCTAAAGGAAGTGGAGGACAAGGGTTGGCATGCACCAGCACTGCATTAAAGAGCAACTGACACCATCTGACCAAAAGTGCTACATTGCAGAATTAGAATAAGCATTCCCCCAATAAATCTCATACAAAAAACTAGCTTTCTACGTTACTTCATTTTAAAGATATGAGCTATTTTGTAACTCTGATTTCACTAGCTGTTCAGAAAATACTTTTTCAGTGAAAAGCTGCTGTTGATGGCATCTCAGAACCTCTCAGTCTAGTATTCACTGTCAGCAAGCTTATAGGACCTGTTTCTCCAAAGTTGTAAAGGTCATGTGCAATGGTTTTCACAAGGAAAACATTCAGTAAAAGTCAATAAACTTGTTTTAAAAATGATGTTTGTTTCAGGTTTTGTAACAAAGCTTATAATATTTTGATTAGGTGGCTTTTTGTTGTGATCCTTTTTCCCAGCTTGCTGGATGCTGGGTCATAGCACAGCGTTGTGAGGTTTGAACATTGAATACGCTTCTGATGTGGTGAAAGGCTGAGCTCATTCACACCTATCTTTGAATTGAGGTGATTTCTAAGAATGGCACTTTAAAACAATTATTCCATCTCCTTATCAATGAGGGTGAGAGAGGTAATGCTGTTTTGAAAACTTACTAGGAGTTTCTAATTTAGCCAGCACAATGTGTCCTCCCTGTCAGGCTGTTTTTGACCTACATCTAGGCTCATCTATGTTCTACTCTAAATTTATATGATCATTTTATCAGAGCCAACACTTCCACCCCTAGCGGGAATTAACACATATAAGGACCCTATTAAAACATATTGTAAAGCAGACACTGACAAACAGCAGTGAAGCTGTCAACATTACAATACTAGCAGCCATAATGGGGGGGGGAGAGAGAGATACAAGAAAATAATTAATAAATACTGAAACTTGTTATGACACTGTGTAATGAACTGTGAAAATGTCTAAATGAATCCAGGATCACTGATGATAAAAATGTTGACATCATACATTTCAAATATTCTTCATGTGACCAATGACAGCATAACCAGGTGCATAAGCACCATTTCAGGTGTATGACATTTTTGGTGTGTCCCATTTGATAAAAACTCAATAAAGAATATATTAAAAAAATTACTAGCAGCAATACAACTTCTGAACAGGCACAGTACAGTAACAGTCCAAATGGCTTCAGCAGCATGGAGGAATGTTGACTCAGCACCCAGCAACCCTTGAGAAATGTACCACAAATGGCATTATAAAATACAATTTTGTCAACTTTGTTACAATATCTGAAACATATATAGTTTTTATAGTAATGTTTTTGAAATGCTGCTGCCTGTTTTACTTTAAATAACTATTGCACATGATCTTTAAAACTTTGAATAAACAGGTGTTATAAGCTTAGTGACAGGGGATACTAGACTGTGAAGTCCTGAGATGACATCATCATCATCAGCTTTTCACTGAAACAGGCTGTTTTGAACAGGTACTGAAATCAGGGTTACAAATTAGCTCATAACTTTAAAATGAAGTAATGTAGAGATCTAGTTATTGGTATGACATTTACTGGGGAAAATGCTTATTCTAATTCTGCAATGTAACACATTTCACTTCAGTAGCTCTTTCATAATGGAGGATATACAGAATTACCAAGAGACAAGTATGGATATATCTAACAAAGAGGACAACGATGGCAGTTCTCAAGAGGAATAAAAATTGTAGAACTAACTACAAAAGAAAAAAACAATTATTGCAGGAACAAATGTCTGAAGTGGAAAGGAATTACTTTGCAGAGAAAACCAAACTGGAAGAGAAAAAACAATGCAAAAAACAAACAGGTGGTTCACCAGGAATACCGGAGGGAAAAAAAAAAACATTTTTCATTTTGTATCAGTATGAAGTCCCCTGATTCAAACCCAGATACTACTGAAAAGGAGACTGCACAGCAAGAAGATTGCAGGACAAAATTGATGCCAGAGTTAGTGTTGACAAATGCTGAGTGGATTAGAACAATGGAGAGAAACTGGATCCTGCACCCATTGATCGAGATTCCCGGCACAGGTGATATTGCTGTACAATTAATGATAGTAAGCACATCCGAAACCACAATGCCACAACCTGAAGAAACAACTGCACTACAGAGTCCAACAGATGATCCTGCTCACACAGTTTCAGGTACTCCTTATTTTTCTCTGTTGGACAACACAGTGGAGATTTTTTATGAAGCACTGTCAGACACAGCACAATCAGGGCAAGAAGGGTTGCATATAGTAGCACAAGATAAAATAAATTACACAGAGTACAGCTGCAATATCGGGAGGGTAAACAGAGATACCAATAAATAATGCTCCCAACACTGCTACTTATACAAGTCTCTTTAATAAACAAGTGGAACTTGCAAAAAGATGGCATACCATTAGACAGAGATACTGTACCTAGGGTGCATGGAACCCCCTTCCCCCAACTGATATTATGTGGGGAAACCCTTGATGAAAAATGCATTAGAATTTCTGCCTGCTGTTGTGTGTGCACTCATACAAGCCCCAGGTGAGAACACCTTTGATATCAGCTTCAGAATGGCTTCACTTTTACACAAATTTTGGATAAAATACTCAGCCCAAAAGACAAACCCTCTGTGGATCCCTTTCCAGGTTATCCCCCTGACAAAGCAGACATTTAAAATCATAACCATGCTATTCAGAAATGAAGGGGTGAATAAATAAGACATCATTTACTGGTTAGAAAAATAGTGTCAAATACAAGGAACCCCAGACCCTGTCATTGATGGTGAAAGATTCTGGAATGGGGTACAGAAATTCAAAATTAAACCAAGACAAACTAATACAGGAACTGAACACCTGCCTAACTGTTTTCACCTGGGCAGGGGCAAAGGAATTATTTTTTACCCTGATACAAATGTGGCTCTCCCAGACACATTAGCAACAATTGTGAAGTGATAAAATGCATGCAGTGTGGTGAGCTAAGCTACGCTTCCACTATATAAGAACACCAGAGTATAATTTGTGTGAAGAAGACGGTCACTACTTTGCTGACTGTCCCTGAGCAGCCCATAATACAGCTAGTGCTGACTAGGAGAACAAGATGTTTATATCAACAAAGATGCTAGATACGCTGCACCATATCACCAAAATAATATCAACCCGCAGAGTATACCTGAATATATTGTAATAGTGAAAGGGGAAATTGTTTAACCAGGAAAGGCACACTAAGCCGGAGCTTGTTTCCAGGTGCGACCTGGGAGCATAAGGAAGTTAAGTGACTTGCTCAGGGTCACACAGTATGCAAGTGGAAGCTGTGGGATTCACATAATAGCACAACCTATTCCAGGTACCCCTAACCAAGCTGAAGATTTTGATCCCTATACAGCCATCTTTCACAATATTACAACATGGACAAAAACTAGAAAGTCCCACTGGCACTTCCCATGACAGATGATGACAGAACTAAACTGGAATAAATGGATATGCCACCCCCTCCCATCCTGGAGGAGGGCTGTCAGATAGTACATACAGGGAAAAGTTAAAAAAAAATAATTGTTTCACAACCTGAACCGACTTCAGTGGGGAGACACAGATATGGAAGAAGAATCAGATCCCATTTCCATACATTCTTCCCCAAAATATATTACATCTGATACTGAAGACCAATGAAGGAAAGCTAAAAGCAAACCCAAGCAGAAAAGATGGGGGATGTGATAAGGAGTCAAGATAGTCACTTGAGTTTACAGATCTGGATAATGGCTTCATCCCTTTATGAACTATCTGTAGCATCTCTGAATGTAAATAGTATTAAATCAGAAAAAAATAGATTTGCATTAGTTGAAAAATGCAAATATGATACTGTTTTCTTTCAGGATATGAGACTCAGTTCTGTACAGGACATGTAAAAGACCAGTTCTGCATGGAGATGGGGGTCCTCATATTGGTCCCTTGAGGAGGAAGCTTGCAGTGGGGTGTTAATAAAGGAATAATGCATGACAGGGTGTGTGTCGTGCTGGGATAATGCCATGCCTGGGGAGGTTCGTCACAAGGCGCAGTGCATCCAATGCCTGAGGCATAGCATTATCCCAGCATGACACACACCCTGGAGTGCATTATTCCTATCATACAAAGGCTAATCTTTTAGTAAAAGAGACAAAATACAAATAAATATGTTTTAGAACAGCCTTTCTCTTGATTTTGAGTGTGGAAGTATACTTATTTAAAAATAAGATCCTTTATCCTGTTTGTCCTCTAGGTGTAGCTGTGTGGCCAGTGCCTGGATTTTTTCCTGTTTTGTATCTGCTTGGCAGTGTGGCATGTGGCCTCTTTTATTTCTTGTAATCCTCCGAAGCACACACACTCATGTGTTCTGTTTTTTTTTTCTCCCATGTTAATATATTGTATAGGCAAGCTCTTTAAAGTGGGAGATTTCCTGTCACAGTGTCACGAATTACGGTTTGGAGCTGCCGCCCCATTCTCAGTGCTGCTACCCACCTGCTGCCACTGCTGTGAAATCCATAACGGAAGAGGAAATGATGTATGGAGGCGGTAGGGAGAATGTTTCTTTAAGTGTATTTTAAATAGCACTGAAAACAAATCAAATTATTGAGGTGGAGCGAGGTGGAGTGAGGAAAGTTAGGAAAGGAGCTGCATGCTGCTTTTTTTTTAAATCACTCACTCTCATGTTTCTTACCGCTGCCGCAGGCAAAGAAAACAAAAGGGAATGGATAGAAGTAGTTTTGGAGCTTGTTTCATGACTTTCGTCGAAGAGGAACACCATTATTTGGTGCAAAGGAGTTTTTTTCTTTTATTTGTGTATGGCTGTTTGCTTAGTTGAATTGAAGAGCCAAAATCAGTGAAGCGGACTGGTGAGTGGTCAGTGAAGCTGGCCGCGGTGACTGCTGAATGATGTGTTTTATTTTATTAATGCAGTCATTCATGTGGTGGGACTAGATTCTTGGTGTTATGCCAGGAAAACACCATGGGTCCAGTCCCACACTGACCAATCAGACGCTGAGATTCTTTCTTGCCATTGTATAATTTGTATTAATAACCGTACAGTGAAAGTTTCCCGTGAGGTGGGTATGTATCCAGGAAGGGTGCTCCTCATAGATACTCAACTGGACTCACAAGAATTCATGCAAATTAATCTGTATGTTCCAAACTAAGGTAGGTAGAATAGACTTACTGAAAACTATCCAACCCTATTTATTCACCTCCAGAAATATTCTGTTTGGAGGTGATTATAACTGCAGCTGGTTTAGATCAACCAATCACAACCCAAGAAATAGTAACAGTTTAAAACATAAAAAATTGAACAGCTCCTGGGATAGATGGATTACCCTGCAATTTCTATAAAAAACTATTTACTCATATGGTAGCAGAATTGGTAGAATTATATAATTTTTTTATTACACACAAAAAATTACCAGACAGTATGTATAAGGGTCTTTTAATTCTATTATGCAAATCAGGAGAAAAAGAATTACTATCAAACTGGAGACCAATAACATGCCTAAATACAGATTTCAAAATGTTAACAAAACCCTTAAGTAACAGGCTGGCCTCAGTATTGGATCAAATAATACACCACACAGAAGTGTGTGCAGTTGGATGGGAGGGAGTTGGGGGAGGAGGGCAAGTTGGATTCTGTTATTCCTGCTATTTGTGTCCTGACATTGCTGTATGACATGCAACTTGCTCTATATCAGTGGAAACAATAAACTTGAATTTCCAAAAAGAAGTGTGTGCAGTACCAGGTAGGAAAATTACAGATATCCTAGTCTTATTAAGAGAAATTACGGAACAAGGAAAAGATAAAAAAATAACTGGGTTCGTACTCAGCCTTGATCAAATCAAAGCATTTGACAACGTATCACAGTCATATTTATGGAGGTGTATGAGAGCATATGGGATACCAGATTGCCTCATCACATGGGTATAATTATGTTACCAATATGCAACGGTATCTCCTTACATTAATGGCTGGATAGACAAAGAATGTCCAGTCTTAAATTAAGTACAACAAGGGTACCCTTGAAGTCCTCTCCTTTATATACTTTCAGTAGATCCATTATTACAAAAAAATGAATTCATCTCCCAAAATCTCAGTATCTAGTAATGACAGAGGAATCAAAGCAGTGGCATACGCTGATTACATCTGTTTAATTCTAGTAGATTTACATTCAGGGACAATTGCAAAAACAGTATTACAATAATTTGCAGACTGAACTGGCTCTTCTAAAAGCTGTCAAAAAAGTCAATGTATAACAATAGCCCCCCAACTCAGAAATTACAGATGTACTAGGAATACCGACTACACAAGGACAATGTAACATTTTAGGCATTTACAGTATTTTGGATCGGGGACATGGCCTTTAGTAATTGGGAGAAACTACTTTGTAGCCCAGTGGAACAAATGGTGCATGAGAAAGATGAAGATGATTTAATAGGTAAAAACATACCTCATAACAATGTTTCATCTCAGTTACATTTACCCCCCCCCCAAACAACTAGAATCCAAATTATGCAGTTGTTTCTTCTAATATATTTGGGGTAGTAGACTGAACGTAAATAAAATAGTAATTACCTATGTGCTGGTAACAAAATGTGGCCTCAATAGGATAAATCCACTAGTTTTTTCTACAGCATATTTATAGATATCAATATAAAGCTAATGCTGACTGATTCATAAACAATATGGACACAATGGGTACAAGATCATATAGGATCTCTGATACAAAACTGGACCTACACATGCCACTTCCTAAGCAGAAACAACTTACATGATTACTTCAGTATTTGCAATATAGTTTTGGGAAATTAAAATAATGGTGTGTTTCAAAGCACTAAATTGTCACAACTACAAGGAAAAAATTGTGTGAAATAATCATTACAGAGTATTTTCAGAAAATACCAACATTTTGAAATAAACCAACCAAAGAAATTGAAGAAATAGGCCATATGCTCACTAATCCATGGACACCAGAAAAAATATGGGACGTCCTGTGGTTGAGTACTCACGGGAAGCTGAATGTTAAAAATAATCTTAAACATAAAGAGATAAGTGAGAGATACTGCACAAGGAATTATTGTCAAAATGCTTCAGGAACCATGAAACATTTATATTTTGAATGTCCCTACAATAAAAAATTCTGGGCCTTAGTAACACACAAATTGGACCATTCCCCCTTTGATAAACTTTTCCCAGAGGGACTATTTTTAGGAATGTTTTCTCCACATAGTAAGACATATAACTTAAGCACTATAAGGTTAAAAAATATTATGTTTTTATGCAATTAAGCATGCTTCATTTAAGATTTTTTTTAGAATATACCAAACAAGTAAACAACAATTATTATGTTTTAAATATTTTATATGGCAGATAAGATGCAAACTAACTTTGCAACAATTAGATTTTCCACAAGAACAATTATTCTAATCTAATACTGTACATATAATATACAGGAAATTCAAGACACAGAGAAAAGGGTATACTCTTCCTAAATATATGTAGACTTGTGGAGAGCAACACATTGGTTATATTCTAATTTCTAATGATAAGACATAAAGAAAAGGAATAGTGACCTAATAGAAAGAAAGTTTATAGACTAATTTAAGTTATGAAAATTTAATTTAATTCTAAATAAAGTTTTTTATATTGTTTTGATGACTTATGTGTGTAATTCCCCACATCGAGATGGGTTATATAAAGAATGATGAACAACATTGACAGGGTACGCATTTATTTATTTAACTTATTAAGTTTATTTTAAACATGGTGTTGTAATTGATTATTGTATTTTGTAATATGTTATTATTTCCATTATTCAATAAAAAATTTCCCAAGTCTCACTAGTAGGGGAACTGCTGGCCATCAGCCAAGATGGCTGATCTGGGTGTTGGTGTGGATTGGGAGACTGTTTACTTTGCTGTCCCTACCTTGGCCATGGATGTGTCGTTATTATCACCTATGCTAGATAGTTCTACTGGTATGTCTTTGCCTAGTCTGATGCCTCACTTATTACCTGACTTGGGCCATGTCCGTGCTCAGTCTGACAGTTTTGCTGTTACTCCAGACTTACCTGGTACTGCCGCTTCTTCCATTTCTGCAGACTTCTTCATACAGGGCCAACTTTTGGAACCGCGCTCTCACCTGCTTGGACTCCAAAGATCACAATTCACAGCCCGTACCATTGCTTTTCAGTCTCTCTAATACTGTGCCTTTTGTGGACTTTATCCCTTCTCATGTGGATTTCTTCATGCACCTTGCAGTGGTTACTGCATCACCTGTGACTCATGAACCTGATCTTCTGGCTGATGGGATGACCCGGGGATTTCTGACTTCTGTGCTTGGGCATGGACTGTGACCTATGGCTTAAATGGTTGTGGCTATTCTTCCTCTGGTGAGCCTCTTCCTTTGGTACCTGCATTTTGTACTTTTGTTCCCTCTACTGCTGTTGGCCTTCCTTTTGATATGGTTGTTGTTTGTTGTGAGTTGCTTATTATGTTCCACCACCACAAGCTTTTCCTGTTGACTCAGCAGCCTGGACTGGATCCTCCCTCTGAGTTCATGCCAGCTTCACAGACCTTCAGCACTAGGATTTCTCCTGCTCAGTTTATTCAACCAGCTCAGCCAACTGTCTTGCCATCACAGTCTGCAACCCCATTGGCAATTCCTATATGTTGCCATGGGTTCACTCTACCTGACACCTTGGTGTTTCCAGTTTCAACATTACATAATCAGGAGCCTCCTCTACTATTTGCTGCTTTGGTTTCCACCCCATATGCTACAGTTTTGCCTGGGACCCATCCTGTTTTGCTTTTACAGTACCATGCTCGGCCACTTTCTCTCTTGCCTAATGATGTACCCTCAGCTTCAGGGGTTGCCCCTCAGTGGCTCCAGGTCCAGTGCCACATCCCTCATCTATTTTGTCTATGACAGTGGTTTCTGAAGGGGTGCCTGTCTCTCCTCATCCTGATTTGAAAGTTTATCCCTCTGATACCCCCATGTCCTGGTGGAACCCTATTAAGGATCTACAAAAGGCAGGTTGGATTATTGGACCTGATGGACACTCTTGGATTCCAGATCCATCTCTATTACCTAATTATCAAATTAATTCTTGTTAGATGTCATTTGGTGGGATTCTGACAGGGTCTAAATCTTTCCCACCTGCCTCATGACGGATCCATGATGAGAGTTCGACAAAATTTTTGGCGAATGCCCCAACAGCGAATCCAGCAGGTCAACCTCATTTTTGCAGTTGTCTGCCGGTTTCCAGTGGCTGTATGTGTTTTCTTTGTGGGGCTTTGCCCCAAATCTCCCACAGGGGGGGCTGTTCCCCCACACACCCCCACTTTAGGATTATTGACTCCAAGTCAGAACTGATTTGGGAGGGTACAGGACCCCTGACAGACAGCACCAGATTCCAGTGGATTCTGTACAGTAGCATGGTGCTGTAGTCACTGTAGGGGACCTCGCTGTCGAACTGTCACTGTCGGATGGGTAACCACCTCATGACTGCCTCCCTTGTTATTGGATCCAGTGTTTGTTGCCCCTCCGGCATCTCCTGCCTCTGAATCTCCTTCTGCTGAACCATGTGGTGGTCCTGTTCCTAACTCTCTGGCAACTGGTCCTGCTTCTTCTGGTTCCTCTGAAGTTCCTACATACCATCCTTTTATGTTCTCTGACCTTTTTGCTGCTCAGTCTGCTCCTGCACCATGGTGCAATACTGTTCATCTGAAATTCATCAGGGCAGAAGAATGTCCTCCAGACTGCTCCTTTTTGGTTGAAAAGCTTTTGATGGAGTCCTTGGATTTTGTGCCAGCTGATATCTTTGCCATAATTTATGTTTCTGGTTCTATCTTCTATGATGTTAGATTTCAGCTCCATCCTTCTCTGGACCAGTTTTAGATGCCATATAATTCTCTAAAGTATTCAGAACTCTGGTTGCCTTTCCAGGCTATTCCTCTTACTTGACCTACTACTTGCTCAGTGACAGTAATGTCCCGGAATGAAGGAGTTGAGATCAACAATGTGACTTACTGGCTTAAACAATGTTGTGAGGTGTTGGGCTTCCTGGACCTGATTTTGGATAAATATGGGATCTGGACCAGAGGTTAGAAATAGGTTCCACCATGGTTGTTCGACAGGAATTATGTTGAATGCCTTTACAGTGATAGCACAGTGCTGACTGTCAGCATTGTGCCTTGATGGAAACAATGTTGTTTTTTTGCAGGAGGCTGCACCCCCTGCACCTCAAGATTTTAAAATAATCAACTCAAGGTTGGAGTTGTTTCAGAGAGATGGGCAAGACATGGAGATCCTGTGGCGGTGTGCTGCACGACCATTACAGCGAACTGGCAAATTTGCCACTGTAATGGTCTTTTCTGGTATTAGTTTCACTGCACAGTGGTAATACATTGGAAATACAAGGTACAGCTTCAGGCCACAGACTCTGGTCTCACTCATCTTCCCAATAAGTTCTTCCTTGGCCAGGATGGAGGGGTTTGTTTTTATGTGGGACAGCCTTAGGCTTGCTTTAAGTGTGGTTATGTCTCCCATCTCAGCAACATTTGTGACCAGAGGCTGTGTAGCCTTTGTCTGAACATGGCCATATTGCTGCTCAATACTCAAATAAGGTAAAGTGTGACCTGTGTCACATTTAAGGTCCTTCTGTCTGCACTTGTCCCTGGGTGGCTCATAACAAACCAGATGCACCCCAATTGGATGATCTGTTCCAAGCAGCTTGACTTACCAATGACAGTCTGATGTTGTTTGGTCTGCCTTGGGTGTGTTCAGACATCTTGTCTTCCACTCTACCTCTCTCAGAGCAATCCTTGCTAACTATTTTTGCTCCTGTCCCAGATCAGTCTTTTTCAGAGTCCACTCATGATGTCATTACTATGTTATGCTCATCTTCACCTCCTGCCTCTGGGATCCTTGATCCAAAGGCATCTTTTGACTTTTCTGATGCTTCCTCTATGCCTAATACACCTTCATTTACTGATGTATCTCATAGATGTTCTCTACAGAACAGATCCTCTATGCTGTTTTCCATCTTGCTTTCACTGGACCACCCCGTCTCAAGGATAGATATAGCCCCATTGCTTCCTCAAAATATTTGGGCAATACTGATGCTAATATTGATTTTGATGCCTCCACTATGATATTGATTGGACCTGCTAATTCTCTGGACACAGAAGATGAAGTCCCAAAGTTAGTGAAACCTCCGAAGTGGAAGGACAATCCTTCTCCTGTATTGAAAGTTCAATTTAAGAAGAGTCTTACCCAACCACCTTAGGCCTGTGGGTAAGGTTGCCTTTTGGTATGGATTTTTTCTACTCTCTCGTCCCTGCATGAGGGTTGCTATGATGAATGTTAATAGTATTAACAACCTGCTTTGTAGGAAGGCAACTCTTCAGGTTTTATGAGATTCCCATGCTGACTTGATTTTTTTTTACAGGACACTAGATTACATACATTGTCTGACATTGCTAATACTCAAAGAATCTGGACTTCTGATTTTCCTATTTTTCCCTGGTACTGAGGCATGCTCGGGGGTTGCCATTTTGTTTAATTGTTTTTCTCCAAATGTATCTAGGATACTTGATGTTCAGCCAGGACGGGCTCTATTACTTGATTTCAATATTGACCAATCTGCATTTTGTTTGATTGCTATTTAAGCTCACCAATCCAAATTTGAATGAGTTTCTCTTTTTAATTTGATCCTGCCTTACCTGTGTACTTCCAGAATAATTATGTTTGGGGGAGATTTTAATTGTCCTCTTCAGCTCCGGGATAGAGGGACCAAGATGTCTACATTGTTTTGTGACTCATTATGTCTACAATACATTTGTCAGGAGTCCCACCTGGTTGATGCCTTTCATACTCTTCATCCTACAGGTGTTTATTTGTACCACCAGGCACATTTTGTAACCCTTATTGATTATTTTTTGGTTTCATGTCAGTGTTCTATTTTGGCAGCTTCTACCTTTCTGGTGGAAACTACAGATCACATTTTATTAAGCTCACGATTTTGGTCACTCCGACCCTACTGCCTAAGAAGTCTAGCTGGAGGTTAAAGAGCAGGTACCTACTGCCAGGCACTTAGCTCCCCTCAAACATATATAATAGTAGATCTGCTCTACTGTTGAGGGGCATTAAAATTACTAAGCTCTTCCTTCTGGTTAAAAAGTTATAGCACCCCATATTTGCACCCCCATAAAAACAAAGCCTTGTCTGACACACCTTCTTTTGTGACGTCAGAAAATGAAGGCTGCTTGTGTGTGCTCCATAGATCTATATTGGTGCCATTTGTCAATGACGTTTAGTACTATTTAGAGTTGCCACCTGAAACAATGAAAGTGACCCCTCCAGTAAATAGGGACTGTTACTCCAGCGGGTGCTTTGATTTGTCTACCTGGCACCTCTAAATAGTACTAAATGCCATAGACATATCGCATACATAGAGGTTAATGACATGCATCCTCAGTATTCATTTTCTGACATCACAAAAGAGGCATGTCAGACAAGGCTTTGTTTTATGGGGGTGCAAATTTCGGGTGCTATAACTTTTTAAGCAGAAGGAAGCGCTTAGTAATTTTAATGCCCCTCAACAGTAGAGCAGGTCTACCATTATATATGTTTGAGGGGAGCTGGGTGCTAGAGAGTAGGTACCTGCTTTTTAAACAACACTATTCTGTTGGACTTTTCTTTTCAGAGTGCACTTAGATTCTTTTTATTGACTCACTGGTTCATGATCTTTACACTGATGTGTCACTTTGGTGGGATCATATTAAGCTTGCCATTGGTGACCTCACTAGACGATGTTATAGATTAGTTTGCAGATCTGCTTATTATGCCTATCTTGAATTGCGCTATACTCTTTGTGTTCCTGCCTATTTTTCTGCTTCTCTTACATTTTCCTTTCAGCCTAGTCTTACCCAGCCCCTCCCCATCACACACTTCACTCTGTATACTTACCTACCACTTTGTTTATCCAGGCCTTTTATGTTTTGTGTAATTTCATTCCTTCTAGGCTTCCTTTCATTTCTTAATATTCCCTACCTCCTACCCTTCCTGCTAACATCTTGCATCTTTCTTATCTGTGTTCCTGGCTTGTTACCTTTTTAGCATCCTTTTATTTTCAGATGCCCTGTTTGTTTATAGCCCCCCCTTCAGTTCTTCTCACACATGCTATTGTTTTTCAGTTTGCATCTTTTATAGACTGTTACCTCCTTTTCTTCTCTTCTGAGCTTCACCCTGCCTACCATTCTACTCTTCCTGTAATTCTCTTCTACTGTTTTTATACATTGATCCTCAGTTTATATAAATACTGCTTATATTGCTCAGTATGTCATTCACCTGAGAAGGGATCTGTGAGGCCCTGAAAGCCTGTGTAGAATTCCATCTTTGTACAAGACTCTTTTTAATGTATCAAACCTTCCAGCATCTGCTATACTCTTTATAAATTGATCTCACTTTAGGCAGAGAAGGGGTTGTCTCTTCAGACCAAGACTCGGTCTATTAAACACCATATGAAGTCCTTTCAATATGATAGGGTGAAACACCTGTCCATGTGGGACATTCATTTGTTTTGGAACAGGACAAGGCTTTTGATCAGATTCCTCATGACTATCTCTTTTTATTATTACAAAAGTATGGGTTTTCTGTGACATTTATTCACTGGTTTTGGCTTCTGTATTCATGTTCCACATTAATGCCAACTATCAACAGATGGTTCGGTTCCTGTATTAGTTTGCTTAGTGGAGTGCACCAAGGATGCCAGCTGAGACCCATCATTTTCATATTGACTTTAGACCCCTTATTATAGGCTATTAGTGAAGCTCCTCAGATTATCTGCATCCCCCACCCCTTCTCTTAATTTGAAGTGAAAATTTTGGCTTATGCAGACAATGGGCCCCAATGCATTAATGGGCTTAAGTTACACACCAAAAGCACATAACCCACCTGTGCAGCTACGCACCTCTGGACAGGTGTAAATTGGCCATTACTCACTGATGGCCACCACCTGTCCATGGCTTCACCCCCCTGGTGCAGGTTCATGCAGAGCATCTGTGGCTGGAGTCACGGATCCAGTCAGGCATCCGATTGGATGCCCGGCATGGGTCCCTGCAACGGATCCTTTGTGCTACCGTGCAGGTCCAGTTGCATTAATGCCCACTGCAGGTTCCTGGACCCACATGGAATGGCCCAGATGTCTGTGGACCCCCACCACCAGCACAAACTGCATAGCACCCTCCCAGTGCACAAACAGATCCCAGCAAAATCCTTTCCCATCCCACAGGCAGCCTCCAGCACAAATGTGACATGATCCAGCCCTTGCACCCCCCTGAGACCCTGACCCTATACCTGGTGCCCCGAACCCCAATGGTGATCCATGTAACTCCTGTACACTCAGGTGCCCCTTTGCCCCACCCCCACAGTGTAGGTCAGTGTACGCCCCACTGTGGCATCAACAACTCCCTCTTCCCAATCCCATCAGTGCTGTGGCCAGGAACGGCCAGCGGCACAGCCCTACTCACATCTCCTCAGCCACTGGCCATCCAAGTGCTGCCTGGAGCACAATTCTTATTAATAGGGGCATGCTTTCAACAGCACTTGGATGGCCGCCGGCTGAGGAGGTGTGAGGAGGGCTGCACTGCTAGCCATTCCTGCCCATGGCTTCAGTGGGACAAGGTGGGGAGGTTGTCAGTGTTGTGGTGGGAGGGTACACTGATCTACATTATGGGGGTGGGGGTGCCAGGGATAGCCCATGGCCTGGCAGCAAATGGGCACCTGTGTGCACAGGGAGCAAGCAGTCCTGCTGACCAGGGCATTGCAGTGGGGAATTGCCAGGTCTGGTGGGGCATGCCATGTTTTGGGGTGGGGGACATTAGACCAAATGGGGGCAGGGATATTTGGAGGGTCAGGGACTGGGGGAATGGGAGCACCACCTGGGTGCAGATCTGTGGTGGTCGACCACATATGCCATAGTAGTGAGCACTCTCCTGATCAGCTGCCCCAGCCCTCCCAGTCTGCCTTGTGGGCTGGATGACTCAGAGGGTTGCTTCCTGGCCTGCCGCATCTGGCAGGTGAATTCTATAGGGATGTGCAGTTGGTTACAGCAGGGTCCTGGCTGCCATATCCTGCTCTGCACTGTGCCCTGCTGTGGCCAGCAGTATGCACCTTTGTGACTGGCATGTAGTGCCGGCATGCCCCTTGCCCACCACCGGTGTATTGCTCTCTGGGTGACTTGGGGGATTGGGTGCATAACTGCCATGCATCCCATCTGTGAATGCTACGCAGGGTCCACAGGACCCCACTCTGTAGCATTCAGTCATAGGGATGCCAATGCACTCAGTTTACGTGGCATGTTGGCATTGTGCATAGGGCCAAATGTATGCTTATTTGTTTGGGATATTCCCTCTGGTCAGACTGCCATTCAACTGATTTCTCATATTCCTTTGCTGACTTGATCCCGTATTAATTATTCCAAATGATGTATAGTTACTATTTTGGTTTATTGAATTGGTTCCTTCCTTAGTTGGTAACATTACAGTAACAATAGATGTAATCAAAATTCTTGGCATTCTGTCTAGTAGCTCTAATTTACCTACTTAAGCTAGAGTCAAGATTTGGAGTTTGGGGCTTCACGAGTGGCGAAATGGAAATCCTGACAATTATCAAAAAGAAATGAGTTGGGGTTATTAAAACTTTTTTGATTCCTACCTTTGTTTATATTAGTGCAATCTTTCCTTTCCCTATTCATTTAGAAACTTATTTGTATAGCATTTTGTTTACAATGTTTTGAGGGAGTAGACTAAATGTGATTAAAAGGTACATTCTCTGTGTCCCATATTCTAGTGGTGGCTTAGACATGGTGAATCCTGTGATTCTTTTTTCAAGCATTTTTTCATTATACCCTTATTCCTTGGACCTCCTTCCACTTGCAAAGATTGGACAGCAATTTGGATGGCACCCTTTCAATTGGAATGGTGGAAACCTAAACACCCATTTTGGCAAACCAAGACTTTTCCAGAATTTTTGAAGTCTTTTTTTGACATTTATTACTCATCAGTGCTTCCCTTGGGGTCTTATTCTCATTCATCATATATAGGCCTTTAATAAGGAGTTACTTCCTGCAGAAGTTGTCACACTTCAAGTGGTTCCACCTGCCATTGCTGTATCTGAATAATGTACACTTTCCGCCCAACTATTGTGATGTGGCTTGGCTTTGCTGCCATGGGAAGTTAAATGATAAAGCAATTCTAAACACAAAAGCATCACAGAAAGATTTTGCCCTAGATACTGTTGCCAGGACAAAGTTGAAACCATTTACCACTTATACTTTGCCTGCTTGTTTATTCAACAGTTCTGGCCATTCTTGAGTACCTCTTGGGCTGACCCCCTATGGCTATCCCTTTCCTTTTTATGTGTTTTTCCTGTTTTCACCCACCCCCAGTCCTGGACATGCACATGCACGTGTGGAGGCATACAAGCTCCACATTCCAAGATGATCTCCCAACTTGCCGCTCCCTCCCACCTGCGCGCCACTGGACCTCCACCCAGTGGCTGCAGAACTATAGGGGGGGAGAACCACCCCAGGAGAGGAGAGCTGTTATTAGGCACTTGATCCTGCTCTGCCCCTCCACCCCATGCTGGCACCCCAGTGACCCAAGGTCATTCCCAAACCCAAATCACTGGCGTGGCACGAGGTGTGGCATCCATCACCCCAACCATCAGTGCCACTGGGCCGGCCTTGGCTGGGGACATCAGTAGTTTGTCTTCTATATATGATCCTTCCATGCTGTTTCTGATTCTCTCTTGCCTTAAAGTGATGATTTGGAGCATTTTCTGTATATTCTCTTTGCAACAACTGGTGATGGATCATGCTGCCCTTTTTACGGCTGGTGGAGTCCAACCTCTGGAGACTGTGTGCTGTTACTCATCCCAGACTTCTGCAAGTTGTGTGGATTGCTGTTGGAAACATTGTCCATGGGCTCTTTTCTGAGTTACTCTGTGGACTTTCCCCACCATTTGAACTTTTGCCTATTCTTTTTGTTCCCTTCCCCTTTTCATTTGTGTACAAGCTGGGTGATTTCTAATGTATTTCTCTTTTTTTGCCTGTACCATTATTAATTTTTTTTTTTTCAATGAGCAATTCCCCTACTTTTTTTGAGACGTGCCATGGGATCTTTAACGTCCACCTGAACAACCACCAGAACAGGCAGACTGGACCTCGGTTTAATGTCTGATTCAAAAGATGGCCCTTCAGGAGTGCAGCACCCCTCTCATGCTGCACTATAATGTCAGTACTGGGATCTAACTCAAGTTCCTGGTATGGGGAAGGAACCCATGGCCTTCCGATCTTCCAGCCTCAGAAGTGAGTGTATCCCAAAGTGCTTTATAAAGTAATGAGTTGAATCCTAGTAGTGTAGGGTAAATGGAATTGAATAATTTCAGTATACCGGGATTAACCACAACACTTTTTTATTCAAGGCAGCAGGATCAGTTAATAAAAATTTACTCTAACATGCAGAAGCTTGTACTAGTATGAAGTCACAGGGATCTGGGGATTTAAAATTAAAGTCAACAAGAAATGCAAGCATTAAAACTTCACAAAAAATTAAATTAAGCAGTTTAATTTAAATAACTTTTTACCCTTCCCTCTGTGATGGGATAAGCCACCCTCAGAAGTGAAAAAAAAAGTAAACATCAGCTTTGTGTTCTACAGTTGCCAGCATGGGGATGGATGGAAGGATGGGGTATTACAGCCATATTGACATGTTACTTTTTAGATACAGTATATTATATGTCACACTTTGTGATTTTAGGAAGGACACTAAATAATGAGTAAAATAGCTAGATTAGATTGCAACAGGCTGATTCTACTGACTCCAAAACTGACATTTGCTGCAACTAGATATCCTAGAGTGCATGTTAGAGTTTCTGTAAGCTCGGATCTTCTGTTCTGTTCTGCTGATCCCATTGTCCTCTAAGGGCTTAGTGCAGTCTCAGAGCACTGTATCTAGCCCTGGGAGAATAGCAGGGCCAAAAAACATCTGAACAAATCTTGTAAAAGCTCTAATATGCACTACAGACTATTGAATCTCCCACTGTCCAGCTCTGACATCAGCTGCAGGAGATTCTGGGATTTCTAGTTACAGCAAATGTTAGCTTTGGAGTCAGCAGGATTGGCCAGATATCATCTACTGTACTGCAATAAAGAAACAAATTATTTTGCACTAAAAATGCAAATTGGGACCACATCAGCACCTGGCAGTGGGACTTTTAGGACTGACTGTTCCCCTTGAAAGTCCCCAGTTCTTTGAATGTGTTTCTTTTCAGGAGACTAGTGTATGTATCCAAGTCCCCTTTGACACCCCCCTTGTGAGACTGTCTGCTGCTTCTCTGGATGAGGCAGTTGCTTTTCCACTTACTCACTCACTGTTCCTTTTCCTGGTGCCACAGTAATAGGGGAGCCCCCTTTCCTCAGTCCTTGGTACTGGGAGCAGCAGGGGGCAGGCCTTGATCCTGATAGTTATACCCTGGGTCTTGTAAAGTATTAAAACCACCAGTTCTCCTGAACTCAATGACTGTGCCAGTAATTGCTGAGGTTGGGGGGAGCAAAGTGGCTAGAGACTTTTTTGAGTACCAACAGCACCAGTAATTGCTAGGCGGGTGAGGAGGAGTGGGAAGAGAAGTACCACCAGCTACTTCTACAGTAGGGGGATTGGTAATGCTGTTAATTATTGTAGGTCATGGAAACAAAGGTGATGATACGTGACCTTTACATGTAACAGCTGTGTCAGTAATTGCGGGGGGAGGAGCAGAAACAGAAGTGGTGATGATGAGAGACTTTTTTGAGCATTGATAGTGTGGGGGATTGCTAGACCTGAATACACTGTCAATATTCATGGGAGAGGGAGCTATAGAAGTGCTGATACACAAATGATAAAAATACCTGTGCTTAAAAATGAGAGGAGATGCTCAACCTTACACAGCCCAAGGCTAAGGTGCTGCAATATTATACTGTAATCTTTACATGTGTGAGTAAACATACTGATAAGGTAAGCACACAGGTCTAAATGACTTCAAAATGTAAACACACACTGAAACCATATTTATTTCATGGCTTCCAAATAATGTATGTTGTTAAAAGTACATATACTGTACATTTCTCACATAAACCATCCCTATATAGTGCAAAACATCAAACCAACAGTCATCTTAAAGTGCCCTAGTGCTTGCTAAATTGTTTTTAGTGTGGTTGTGAAAGTAGTTTTACAGACCTGCTCTAACACTGCAGCCTGCCAGCCACTCCAGCAAAGAATCCCAGTGCTTCAGCTTCCACCTTCATTAGGAGGTGTATAGAAATGCTGTCAAGCAGTTGATCACAAAACTAGTGTTCCCAATGTTTGAGGTGGTGACCAGAGCCACAGACCTCTCAACAAGCAGCTAAGAGGAATGACCATAGCAAGGAAAATTCTCACTGGGGACAGGAGAACACAACTGCAGAAATGCTCACAGTTGCCCATTGCTTACTTGTTGTTAAGATGAAGGATGTTTGTTTTTCTTGTTGCTGTGCCTCTGGGCAACCCCTTCCTTCCCTACCTGAGTGGGATGGACATCCTTTTCTCATTTGACCCACTGCCTGTTCTTGTTCCTTTGACAACTGACACTGAAGTTAAAGACCTGGTTGTGCAGGAGTACACTGGTTGTGCTCTGGTCCCCTGACTGTGAAGGAGGCAGGTAACTGCACATTATAGAATGATTATATAATAGATTGTGGGGGGGGGTGGTGGTGAAGAGAAGTAATAAGAGAGGTGCCACTGAGCAAATTTTATGGCTATTGAAAGTGCTGGTAATTACTGGGGAATGGGAAAAAAGTGCAGTTAAAGGGCTTTTGCACATACAAGCTGTGCCAGAAAATGTTGGGGTGAGGGAGGAGCAGGATAAGAAGTTCTTATTAGTTTTTCTTTGTTTTTTTGAGTATTGACAGTGCTGCCGATTGCTGATCTGGAATTCAATGCCAATGTTTGTGGGGGTATACTGTCACAACAATGACACCTAAACAGTGAAGACCTTTACAGTGACAGAAATCAGCAGGTCACTGTAATGATCCCCGCTGTACACCAGCACTGTGCCTCCTGGTGTTTTGCCCCCAAACAACTCTGACTTGCAGTTGGTTATCTTAATAACCCAGGAGTATGGGGGTGAGCCCCCACATGTGGAGTTTCATGGGGTGCTGCGCCCTGGAAAAAACACATCGTCACACCGATGGCACAATGCAGTCAGTCGGCATTGTGTCTGTCGATGTGATGAATGTCAGCGACTTTGTTGTCGCTGCAGCATGATGGAACCATTTGTGGAAGAGGGAGTTATAGAAGTGCTGCAAAGTAGTTGATCACAAAACTTGTATTGCCATTGCTCTGGAGTTCTGGGTAAATTTTTATCACTGGCTGTATCTCTTGCCAAGTCAGACTCATTGGACTTTTGCAGCAAAATGGGTGGCTTGTTCTCATTGCTCTGCCACTGTCAACTAAAAGAGCTCTTGTCTCCCAACTCTTGAAGGAGGTATTGCATGTCAAGTGATTGGACATTAGATAATGAATAAAATTGCTTCAGAAATGTAATCTTCATATACTGTGTACATTTTAGATAAACTCACACTTACCTGTTGCTGCACATATGCATTGTCTGTAAAGGCTCAAATGCTGCAGATTTGGACTGCAAAACAACATGTACAACTCAGTTCATGACATAAGGGCTCAAGCATGCTTGCTACTCTGCCAAACCTACCCACACATGAATGTGATGTCCTGCTCACACACCAATGCAATGCAATGTTATTTACTCCTCCCCACACACATATGATGACACCACTCACAAACATATGCATCATGCCACCCCAATACACATGAGCTTCCACCCTCACATCCCTCCACTCATGCTATGTCCCCCAGAAAACCCACAGTTGCATGCACTGTCACCTCCAGACCAACTAAACACATACATTCTCATTTCTTAACTGTCTCTTACTTGTACAGTCACCAACAGACCCCATTATCACCCTCTGAGCCCGACCACACATGCACTCTTATTCACAGACCACCCTAACACATTTGCTGTTACCAACATACCTCACCATAGATTTAGTGCTACCCACAGATCCCCAAATCCATTGCACTTCTACCAAAATGTATCCTTAACATTTTTCTGCATCACCTACTGTAAAAAAACAACAATACCACAGTAAAACCATGCAATAAAATGTTGCTGGTTTTGCCATCTCTTGTGCAACTTATCATTAGTAAATTACTGAGAATAAAACACTACAATGATCTTTGGGACCATGCTACACGAAAAACCTCTTTTGAAAATATTCACCTGACAATATGGAATGCTTAGCCATATATTGATTACTAAATTTAAATTGTATTGACTGTTCTGACAGGGACTCATATGATGGCCAGCTCAAGAGGCTGGCAGAAGGGTTGTGCCAGATGGAGAGTGGGTGTGTTGGGGGTGCTGCTCAGCTCCACTATACTCCACAAACTATTGTTAGCTTTGGAGGAATTAATGATGTGATTGAAATGGCTGGATGGTGGGGGGGGGGGGAAGAACATGATGGATATAAATGGATGGGGGAAAATAAGAGTCATTACACATAAGATACCAAGAAAATACCAGCATGTCTTATATCTTCATTTAATTGCTCATGCAGCGTAAGCCTTGTGCTGTTGTGATATTTTTACATTTTTCATTATGATAGTATAGTCATAATAATTAGTCAAGTCAAGTCAAGTCATGTTTATTTATAAAGCGCCTTTCAAAATCAAGGCGCTGTACAAAAATAAATAGAACAGGAAAATCCAAACATTAAACAACCATAACTATAAAGAATAAGCCAAGGTAAAAAGATATGTCTTTAAAGCAATTTTAAAACTGTCAACGGTCGGGCATTCTCTTAACCAGCGAGGTAGAGAATTCCACAGGGTTGGGGCCGAAAAGACAAAGGCACGAGATCCCGATAGCTTCAAACGAACCCTGGGAGTCTCTAGCAATCCCTCACTGGAGGAGCGGAGAGGACGGAGGGGGCAATAGGGAACCAGAAGATCTTTCAGGTAACCGGGTCCCTGATCGTGTAGGGCTTTAAAAGTTAGTAAACCAACCTTAAAGGTGATCCGCCACCGAACAGGCAGCCAGTGCAGTTCGCGAAGCACAGGCGTAATATGACTGGTTCTAAAAGTCCCAATCAAAAGCCTGGCTGCAGCATTCTGCACCAGCTGAAGGTGGTGGATATCAACCCCTGGTAGCCCTAGGTAGAGGGAATTGCAGTAGTCCAGACGGGTGGTAACAAAGGCGTGGACCAAAGTTGGAAGGTCCTCCCGGGGAATCAGATGTTTCACCTGGGCGATATTCCTCAGATGGTAAAAAGAGGATTTGACAACAGCTGACACTTGTGATTTCAGGGTCAGACCATCATCAAAAATAACGCCCAGATTTCGCACCTGTCGAGAGCTAGAGAGCGGTACACCACCAAGTAATAAACCCGATGGCTGTCCAACACCCAAACCCCCCCCCAGGATGACCTGGATCCACAACCAATACCTCAGTCTTATCCGGATTAAGTCTTGACCAGCTCGAACTCA
This sequence comes from Neoceratodus forsteri, assembly GCA_016271365.2. Lineage (NCBI taxonomy): Eukaryota > Metazoa > Chordata > Ceratodontiformes > Ceratodontidae > Neoceratodus > Neoceratodus forsteri. Next base: position 581,701,695 of record CM057449.1, read on the forward strand.
TCCAAATTCTGATCTCATCCAGGCAGTTATTAAGTACGGAGAGTGCATCTCTCTGATCGGGGAGAAAGGACAGGTACAGCTGAGTATCATCTGCATAGCAGTGAAAACTCAGACTGTATCTCATGATGATTTCTCCCAATGGCAGCATATATACTGCAAACAACATGGGAGCTAGGATGGAGCCCTGTGGTACCCCACATGGTAGGGAGAAGGCGTCAGAGGAATAAATTCCAGTGACAGCTCTCTGAGACCTACCAGTGAGGTAAGAACGAAGCCACTTGTGGACTGTACCAGACAGCCCACAAAAAACCCGCAGTCGCTCCAGTAGCACCCCATGGTCTACAGTGTCAAATGCAGCAGAAAGATCAAGAAGGACCAGAATGGTACAAGCCTTTAGATCTCTGGCCATTAGGAGGTCGCTCAATACCAGAAAAAGGGCAGTCTCAGTACTGTGCCTTTTCCTGAAGCCAGACTGGAGAGTATCATAGACATTATGAGAAGTAAGATGATCATCCAATTGCAATGCAACTGCCTTTTCAATAACCTTACCAACAAATGGCAGGTTAGAGATAGGTAGTAGTTAGCTAGACAGTCTGGGTCCAAGGAGGATTTTTTTAGGAGTGGTCGAACTACTGCCTCCTTAAGGGGGTCAGGAAAAACCCCCCTCTCCAAGGATTTCCAGACAATGTCAGCAAGGATTGGATAGATAACGTCTACACAACCTACTAACAGTGGTGTAGGACCCGGATCCAAACTACAACTAGTTGGTCACATTGTTTGGATGATCTTCACAATGTCCATGAATTCCGGGCAGTGAAAATCTAACCAGACAGGCTGAGGATTAGATACCACCAGTCGTCCACCACAATCCCCCGGAGGAGAGGTCGGACCAATGCCGGACCTGATGCTGGCAACCTTATCTGCAAAGAAGCGAGCGAACTCCTCGCATCTTAGCTGAGAAAAAGCTTCTCTAGGCTGAAGACAGACTGGATTGCACAGTCTGTCCACAGTCCGGAAAAGCTGAGCTGGTCGATTCTTTGCAGCAGAAATCTCTCTGGACAGGAATTCTGCCTTCTTACGAGTGATTTCTGATTGGTAGCCATCGTAATGGGCTAGCAATCTAAGCCTGTCGGCATCAAGGCCTGATTTCCACCAGGCTCTCTCCAGCCTTCGGCCTACTCACCTTAATTCCTTCAAGGGGCCATCAAACCATGGACTCCTTGGACGGATGGTGAGAGGCCGAACACGAACAGGAGCAATTTTGTCCAGAGCATCTCCCACAGCCTTATTATAGGCAGATACAAGACCATCTGGACTCATGCATTCACCCGACAAACTCGATAGATCCAGCACCGCCATTAGGTCATCGGGGCCAATACCCCTTAAAGGGCGGTATCGGGCCATCTCCGTAGGGGCAGACCTATTAGAGGGGGCCCTGAAATTGAACCTTATGGTGTAATGGTCCAAACAACTGACTGGTTCCACCCCAGGTCAGTGATCTCCATACCCAAGAGAAAGACCAGATCTAGTGAATGACACCCTATATGGGTAGAGGTGGTAACAACCTGTGTCAGGCCCAGTGTATTCATCAACTGGAGGAGATTTTTGACCAAAATGAGAGGTTCATCGTCGGCCAGGCGTTGGAAGTGCCCAGAAGTAATCTGACAAACCTCAACACCAGGTCGACAATGAAGTCTGCAATCTCCTATAGGAATTCGCCTCCATCACCTGGTGGATGGTAGATGAGGAGAATCCCACAACCTGCACCCTCACCCAGGATATATTCAAAAGATCTGGTGTTCCCCAATGGCACATCCACAAGGCCCAGTTCAGATTTAAACATATGGCCACACCTCTGCCCCTACGATCCAGCCTTGGACGGTGTATCACCGAGAACCCAGCTGGAGTTGCCAAGGCCAATATAGGGCCAGGATTTTCATCCAGCCAGGTCTCGGTGATGCAAGTCAGATCAGATGACCCAGCAAGATCAGCTATGATAGCTGTCTTGTTTTTTTATAGATCTGGCATTGCACAACACCGCCAAGGCAGGATGAGATGTCGGGGAAGACCTCAGCACCTGTCCGATATCTTTGGGACTGTTGGGTATGGGGACAAGATAAGAGCAACCTCTATACTGACCCCATTTCACCCCAGGACATCTTCTGGACCCTAAAACCCCAATCCGCCCTCCCTTCTCCTGTCCCCCACAAGGCCCAGCTTTCCACCTTCGTCCTCGCCTCTTCAGAATGCCCAATGCTCGACACCTAAAATAGGTGTTGGATGACAATGGTGGGCACTCAAATGGACGTAGTTCCCTGAGCCTAGTGGGGGAATAGTGCCCAACCATCATTGATTAAATAAAACGCAAACATAAACCTAAAAATATCAAACCTATAAATAACACACTCAATAACACACTCTCCTCACTCTCTCTCACTGAGGGAGGGCAAGTAAAACAAAGTAAACTAACATAAACCAAAATAAACCCCAACTCAAAAAAACCAAAGCAATAAAAATAAAATAAGAATCCAATGATCTAAAACACAATAAAATAGCTTATTAATTATTAAACAGATTTGTGTTTTAAACAGTGCAGCACCTCTCACGTGCAGCACTGCTAAAGATGTTATATAATCTCCCAATACCACCTCTCACATGGCAGGGAGTCAAATAAATAAATCAGATTTGTAATAAAATTAAAATAAATAAATAAACATTGCTTAGGATTAGGAGTTATTTTGTGTCAAAACTTTTATGTAGCAGTTCTCTAAGGCATGTTCAAAGTACAATATATATATTAATATTGCCATAAAATGTAAAAAGTGTAGCAAGTGGCTCCAGCATATATTCAGATTTCTTCGCTAAAACTTTATTAACATGATGGAGCTTATGTTTACATTAAATACAGTACAAAGGAGTAAGAATGGCTAGATGATCCCACTCCATTACTTTGAGCAGGGTTGAGTTATGCTGCCCAAATGGGAGCAATGGTGCCATAAAGCAGAGAGGAACAGTTTTTGCAGCTCATTTGCTTAATGGATGAGATTTGAAATGAGCTCTACAATCGATGGCTACCCTGGAGGCTTCTAGCTTTGCCACAATATATAAGACTCTTCTGCAATGACTGTGCTACCTCTGCTGTGCTAATACACTCCTTTAACAGATCATAGATCACAGCAAATTAGACACGAACAGCTGAAGTGTATCATACGTGCTAGAAGGCTAGAAGAAAGTCATGTTTTACAAGTTAAAACTTATTTCTGCTATAGAAATCTGTAGCAAAAACATAGATCATGTTCAACTTGAAAGTTTGACACTTGCCTCAGTTCATGTGAGTACATAATGGAACAGTATGTGTCTACAAAATGTTCAAAGAAATTAGCAATTTGATAAAACCTGAATAAGGTTTAAAGTGAGTCACTGAAATTCAGCAAGAGGTGGGAGGCTTGAATAAGGGATATGTTACAGTTCAATGAGCATATGCAGCTCATTGAAGAATTATGCTTAGGCAATTTTTTTAATAGTCTGACGGTATCTGAATAAATGCATTGTAGGCTGTCATATTTAACTACTTTGGCTATTTGCACTCTCTGTCCCAAGGAGATCTACCACACTGTCAGGGTACCATGAAGACAAAATAACCCTCTTGTGGAGGGTTCCAGGAGGTGCCAAGGGAACATATTTCCCTTAGGCTAGAGATACCTTAGAAAGGAGCCCCAAGGAGGGAAGCACACCACTGGAAGAGGAGGAGAGGATGGTGGGGCAAAGAAACAGTCCTTCTGAGTGTGGCTGTAGGAACCTTGCTTAAATAGCTCAGGAAGGGGGTGTGGGTGGTTGCTTCCACTCACTGAACTGCAGTCATAGCTTTTGAATTCAATGGGCATATGCAACTTAGTGAGGAGTTATGCTTGCACAGCTTTGTTGATAGTCTGAAGGCATTTGCATGAATGTGTTGTTGACTGGCATACTTTGATACTTTGGCTGTTTGCACTCTGTGTCCCATGGGGAACTACCAACCTGTCGGAGTGATGAGGAGGGTTCCAGCCTTAGAGGTGCTACAATAGCACCATCATTCTCATTGGCTAAATGTACCTTAGAAAGGAGGCCAAAAGTACTGCATAGTAGGTGGTGAACACAGAGACCCAATGAGGTCAGATTGACAGCAATTAGTGATGACTGCACTGAGCAATGACTGCAATGAGCAATGACTGACAGTAATTGGTAACTGACAGCAGACAGAGGCATGACTTCCTTAAGGACAGAAGAAACAGCTGTTTGGAAAAGAGGGCAGCTAACCAACTGCAACTCACAGTGGAAACCTACCAAGGTAAACACTAAACTAATATAGATACACTACAATATGGACTACTCCCTGTGGAGACTACCTAACTTTTATGACCTTCGGTATGGAGGAGAGGAAAAATCCTCTATCAGGAGGAAATCTCTCAGGATCTAAGGCCTTGGCCACCTTTCCTCCAAGCTAGTGCTGGCTTGGCTACTACAATTTAGAGTCCCAATTCAAGGGGACTTTTTTAGAAGAAGGGCTCTCACTGTATCCATCTACAGTAATAGGAAAACCATGGGGTGCCATGATCCACTTTCTGCAAATAAAGGAGGTTCCCTTTGAAGGAGGTCACCCTCAAGGTGGGAGGAGAAGAGCAATGACTGCTGAAAGAGACTCACCTGGCATTTACCTAGAGGAGGCCTAGAGAAGAACCCGAATCCTTGAGGGGTAAGGCATAGGAGCTGGGTGCTTGAAGGGCCAGGGCTTACATAATTGTATGATCTTCACCCATTAGAGGCAGAGGAAGGGAAGCAGGTGAAGATCAGGAGACACATAGATAAATGTATGAAAGATTTATTTACTGCACATACCACAGTGAACTGTTGGACAGAGGCTGTGATATATGCACTAAATTAATATTTTATACTTTTATCTGTGTGAAGCTTACAGTTTATGATGTTGGATTTGTTATGTTGTTCAATATTAGTTTTGTCCACAGCACAAGTGGTAGGGAGGTGCTGCCCTGTTTTGCATCATCAGAGACCACATGAAACTAAGGTGGCTGTAGGGGGGGAATAGCTTTCAAAGCTGCTGCCAATGTGATCTGCACAGCTAAAGGAGCCTCCATGGATTTAAAGACCCCACCCTCTAGCAGCTGAAGTCTTAAATGCTACATCAAGAGATGTCACTGAGCCAATCTGCATTGCCAAAGCTTCCTCTGGAGCACTGGACATTCTCACCTGAATGGTAGAAAGAGAAGAAACCCACCCGAGTCGAGGGACCTACCCTCAAGATGCGGACTTCAAGGAAGCAGAGCAATGCCATCAGAATAAAAGGCAGGGAGCCCTGGAAGCCATGCTATGGTCATGGTTGGCATGTGTCTGAGTGCAGGAGTAGTGGGTGGTCAATGTCGAAGCCTGCTGGCAACAAGCACAAGGTAGAAAGAAAACAGGCACCACTGAACAACCAATTAAGACATCAAATAGGACATTGTATGAGAATGAATGGTGAGTGCATGCCAACAGATTCCATAAAGAGGTCCGCATCAATTGCTGATGCACTGCAAACCATGTAGGCTGAAGCAGTAGAGAACAACACATTAAACTGCTAGGGAAAAACAGAAGCATATTAGAACTGAAAACTATTAAGCAGCTAGCTGCTAGACTTAGCAACTAATTAAATCACCAGAACACATATAGGAATGGCTGCCTTGCTCGGAGTTAGGTGAAAACATTTAAGGATTGTAGCTGAGCTGGGAGATTGCAAATTGTATGGAAGAAACAGCACAAATGGGAACCTGAAATAGCTCAAGTCAAAACAAGAATAACAAAGGCAGGACCCTGTGAAAACTAGAAGCATGTAAGAACCAAAACAGAAAGAAACAGAAGAGGTACATGAGAACAGGAGTGCAGTAGATGTAGTCAACTGACAGAAGCACAAACTGCAGCAAGAAGGCAGAAAGCAAAATACTGATCTAGAAAGCCAGTTAAGGCACAAACCAAATAGATAACCCAAAAGCACAAAGGGAAAGTTAGAGACAAACATGGGGAGAAAAGGGGGTGGGGGCAGACCTCAGACTGCAGCAAAGAAACAATGCTTCTGAGTGACCAACAAATTCACCGGGGGCTTTGTGGGCGGGGGTGATGGACATTAGTTTCTTTTCAGAGGAGGAAGTCTGGAAACCACTCACTAATCTGAAGGTGGACAAAGCTATGGGGGCATCTAAGGTTCTGAGGGAGCTCAGAGAGGTACTAGCTGTACCTCTGATAGACTTATTTAACAGATTGCTGGAGACTAGCATGGTCCCAGAAAACTGGATAAAGGCAGATGTAGTCCCACTTCACAAAAGTGGTAGCAAGGAAGATGTAGGCAATTATATGCCTGTCAGCATGACATCAATGGTGGGGAAGTTAACAGAAACTTTATTAAAGGGTAGAATTGTGGAATGTCTGGAATCCAATGAATTACCAGACCCGAGACAGCATAGTTTCACAGGAGAAAGGTTGAGCCAAACAAATCTGATAGATGTCTTTGGGTAACCAAGCAGTTAGGCTTAAATGGAAAAAAATTGCAAAGTAATATACTTGGGCCACAGAAACCCAGAGGAGGAGTACAACATGGGGGGAGTGATATTGACACCAACCAAGCAAGAAAGAGATCTGGGGGGTAATCATATTAGATGACGTAAAGGTGGTCAGGCAATGTGACAAGGCAGTAAAGAGTGCTAGTGGGATTCTGGGATGGACAGGTAAGGGTATCACCAGGAGGAAGAGGGAGGTGGTGGTGCACCTATATAGGTCACTGAGTAACACTCCACCTGGAGTACTGTGTCCAGTTCTAGACACCACATCTCTGGAAAGGGACAGGCAGAGTAGAGGCAGTCCAGAGGAAGGCTGTCAAAATGATGCAAGGTCTGCATGAAAAGCCCTATAAGGAGAGACTAAAAGAGCTCAATGTGTACACCCTGGTGGAGAGAAGGGAAAGAAGGGATATGATAAGACTTTTAAATACCTCACAGGGATTGATAAGGTACAGGAGGGGGATACTGTTCAGAGAAAAGGTGCTCTAGAACAAAGGGTCATGATACGAAACTGGAAGGGGGTAGATTCAGGAGAGATGTGAAGAAGTACTTCTTCACTGAAAGGGGTTGGAGTCCTGGAACAACCTTCCATTGGAGGCAGTGGTGGCGAAACCAGTGGTAGGTTTCAAAAATGCCTGGGATAGACACAAGGGAATCATAGAAGAAGGAAGGAAGGAAGGAAGAGGGTACAAGAATCAGTGACTTAGATCAAGTAGGGTCTGCAGCAAAAGTGCCACAATGTGGCAGCCAAAGCAAACTAAACTTTGTGGTGCATCACCTGAAGGAGGGAGGAAGTCATCCTGCCATTGTACAGGTCACTGCTGAGACCACATGTGGAGTACTGTGTGTAGTTCTGGTGCCCTTATTTAAAAAAGATGTTAAACTTTTGGATGTTGTGGAAAGAAGGGTTTTAACTTCATTAGGGATTGAGGCCCCACCTTGAAGGATGTGAGTCTGTATAAGGATGATGGCCTGCAATCATCTGGGAAGGAGACCTCAGTCCTAAGAGAGACATTTGAATGCTTCTGCAGCAAACATTTAAACTGGACATGGGGGGGAAGGAATGTCAGGAGGCTTAGTGCTCCCCCGAGCATATGTCCTAGACAAGTACCGAAGGAGTGGATTTACCATCTGAGGTATATTGCCCAGGTGAAATGCTTGGTTCTTTCTGATGATCTTCCTACTTTGGTCCACGCTTTCATGACCACTCACCTTAACTACTGCAACACCCTGTACCTAAAGCTACTGGGGGTTGATATCCGTCACCTGCAGCTGGTGCTGAATGCTGCTGCTAGGCTTTTGACTGGTACATCTAGGACCAGCCATATAATGCCTGTGCTCTATTGACTGCATTGGCTGCCAGTGTGATGGTGTATCATCTTCAAGGTTGGTTTGCTGACCTATAAAGCCGTACATGATCAGGGACCCCATTACCTGCCAGATCTCCATACTTCCTACTGCCCCTCCCAACCAATCCAATCCACCAATGAGGGATTGCTAGAGATTCCCATGGTGTGATTTCAAGTACCTGGGGTCCGTTCCTTTGCATTTATGGTGTCAACCCTTTGGAATTCTCTACTTCATCAGATAAGGGACTGCCTGACCATCCAAAGTTTTAAGACGGAACTTAAGTCATACCTGTTCATCCTGGCATTTTCAGAAGAAGTGTAAATTTAGTAGGGATCATCATCTGCTGATGAATTTAATTGTTATTTGAAATTTTAAAATGTTTTAATTGTTTTAGTGTAAGTGTTTGTGGATTATAATTTTTGTACAGGTGCCTTGATCATCGGAAAGTCACCTTTTAAACAAATAAAGATTGATTTGATTTGATAGACAGACAAAGGGCAGAATTCACTAAAAGGGAGGAAGACAGGGAGGACTGGGAAAAAAGAATGACCAGGAATGGGGGGGGGCTTTAGGGCAACAAATCAGGGGAGAGAAGTCACATCCTGGAGATCCATATGTGTCAATGTCTGGAGCCTTAGTAACAATATGGAGGACTGGGAGACAGCCATGGCACAGTTGGACATGGACATTTATGCCATCACTGAGACCTGGTGTGATAATAACCATGACTGGGAATAGTCATACCAGGCTACAATCTATTCAGGAGGGACTGGACAGGCAGGAAGGGGGAGGAGTGGCACTTTATGTGAAAGATAGCATAAAGGCAACTGAGATCCAAGGAGGAACAAGGAGGAGGATAGATGCTGTGGGTTAAGACTGATAGGAAAACAGGTTCAGCCATCTGCACAGGGGTGATTTACAGACTGCCAGCTCAGGGGGAGGAGACGGATAGGGAGATGATGCTGGTTATCCCAAGGATGGTGCACAAGAGGGAGGTACTGCTGGTTGGTGACTTTAATATTCCAGATGTGGACTGGAGCCTCCCTGCAGTGGTGTCATCCAGGAGTAGGTTTATCATGGACTTCTTTCGGCAAGCCTTTCTTAAACAACTGGTCATGGAACCCATATGGCAGGAGGCAATACTGAACCTTGTGCTCACAAACAAGGACAGTGTGATGGGGGATCAGCTAGGGAAGGTTGGTTTAGCATCACTGAAGGGGTAGAGCCCAGTCACACAAAAACATGAATCCTTGACTTTAGAAGGGTGGATTTGGGGAAGATGGAGAAATGCTTGGAAGAGGCATTAACTGGAATAGGAATAAAATTAGGGTTGGAGGAACAGTGGGCAGTATTCAAAGCAGGAATAACAAGGGCAACACAATTATGTGTAAAACAGGTTAGTAAGGGCAAAAGGAAGAGGAGACCAATGCGGTATTCCAAGCAGGTAGCGGAGAAAGTGTAAACCAAAATAATTGCATTCAAACAAAACAAAAAGACACAGGCAGAAGGGGATAGAGAGGTACCATGAGAAACAATGGGAAGCAGGGAGGGCAGTAAAGGAAGCCAAAACACAAATAGAGGAGTGCATTGCAAAATCAGTGGTTAGAGGAGACAAAACCTTTTACGGGTACGTCAGTGAAGAAAGGAAGACAAAGGGAGGGATAGTGAGTTTGAAAGAGGAGGATAGGAGCAGAGTGGTGCATGCAAACAGCAAGCAGGTATACTGAACAAATATTTGTGCTCAGTCTTTACAGAGGAGGGGATGGGTAATGGGACAGAAGGGGAGTAGAAAAAGTAGGAAGGGCACGGAAATAGATGCAAGTCATTTTCCATGGGAAAGGGTCGTAAAGGAACTGGAAGGAATAAGAGTCAATAAAGCTATGGCGACAGATGGGGTACACCCTGGGTGCTGAGGGAGCTATGAGAGATTGTGGTTGAACCTCTGGCAACCCTGTTTATCAGGTCACTGGAATCAGGTCGGGTACCTAAAGACTGGAGGAGAGCTGACATAGTCCCACTATACAAAAGCGAAAACAGAAAGGAAGCAGGAAACTGCAGACTGTCATAGAAACATAGAACATAGAACATAGAATTTGATGGCAGATAAGGACCGCTTGGCCCACCCAGTCTGCCTATTTCCCTGCCTACTGGATAAGCTGTAGATTCTAGTTAACAAGTAGCCTACTTCTTCCTACCCCCATCCCCTAGAATTGCCTTATGACTGTCCCATGCATGCTTGAATTCCACCACTGTTTTTGACTCCACGACCTCCTCCCGAAAGCCGTTCCATGCATCCACAACCCTCTCTGTGAAAAATACTTCCTTAAATTACCTCTGAGCTGCCTCCCCATCTTCAAATTGTGCCCTTGTTCTTGAACACCTCTTTTTGAAAGATGCTATCCTCTTGGACTTTGTTGATTCCTTGAGGTACTTGAAAGTTTCTATCATGTCTCCCTCTCCTCCTTTCCTCGAGGCTATACATATTAAGCTCCTTTAGTCTCTCTTCATATGTCTTCAGTGCAGACCCTGCACCATTTTAGTTGCCCTCCTCTGGACAGCTTCCATCCTGTCTATGTCTTTGCAAAGACTGGGTCTCCAGAACTGCACGCAGTACTCCAGATGAGGTCTGACCAGCTGTCTGTACAGAGGGATAATAACTTCCTGTTTTTTACTGGTGATGCCTCTCCCTATGCATCCCAGTATCCCCCCAGCCCTCCTTGCTGCCTCTCACATTGCTTGCCCACCTTTAGGTCATCTGATATGACTACCCCCAGGTCCCTTTCCATTTTTGTTGTTGTTAGTATCTCACCCCCCATTGTGTACTCTTCCCCTGGGTTTTTGTTTCCCAGGTGCATTACCTTGCACTTCTTAGCATTGAATCTAAGCTGCCATACATTTGATCATTCCTCTAACCTTGCCAAGTCCCTTTTCATCCTTTCCATTCCACCTTGTGCATCAACTCTGTTGCAGATCTTTGTGTCATCTGCAAAGAGACATAGTTTTCCTTCCAGTCCCTCTGCAATGTCGCTTATAAAGACATTGAAGAGGACTGGTCCTAATACTGAACCCTGCGGTACCCCACTAGTAACCCCCCTTTCATCAGAGTGGACTCCATTTACTATTACTCTCTGTGTCCTATTTTCCAGGCAATTTTTTACCCAGTCTGTCATCTTGGGACCCACTCCCAGGCTAGCTAACTTGTATATTAATCTTTTGTGTGGGACTGTGTCAAATGCCTTGCTAAAGTCTAGGTAGGCCATGTCCACAGCCCCTCCCTGATCTACTACTTTGGCCACCCAGTCAAAGAAATCTATCAGATTTGTCTGGCATGACCTTCCTGCTGTGATTCCATGCTGCCTTGGGTCCTGTGCCCCTCTGGCCTCTAGATACTCGACAATTCTTTCCTTCAGAAGTGATTCCATCATTTTCCCTACCACTGAGGTTAAACTAACAGGTCTGTAGTTTCCTGCTTCTGCCTTGCTGCCACTTTTGTGAAGGGGAATCACATCTGCCCTCCTCCAGTCCTCGGGTACCACCCCATCCTCCCATGATTTGTTAAACAGGGTAGTCAGTGGTGTCACTAATTCTACCCTTAGTTCTTTTAGAATTCTGGGATGAATCCCATCCAGCCCCATTGCTTTGTCCACCTTCAGTTTTAAGAGTTCTTTCAGAACCCTTTCTCCTGTAAATGGGCTGGTATCAACTTCTGTATCCAGTGTGTTTCTACTGTTTGTTCTAGGTACCCCCCTTCCTTTGTAAATACTGAGCAAAAATATTTGTTAGTATCTCTGCCTTTTCACAGTCTCCTCTGCCCCCTCCCCCTTATTAGCCGCACTATCCCTCCCTTGGTCTTCCTTCACTCCTGATGTACCTATAAAGGTGTTATCCCCTTCTAACTGGAGTTGGCTATCTTTTCCTCAGTTTGGGCCTTTGCTGTTCTGACTGCCTTCCCAGCTTCCTTTTGCTTTAACTGATACAGTTCTCTGTCCTGCTCCTTCTGTGATTCCTTGTACTTCCTGAAAACTTTCTTTTTCTCTTGAACCTTCACTGCCACTTCCTTTGAGAACCATAGTGGTTTCTTACATAGTTTAGTTTTGTTTATTTGCTTCACACAAAGGCTTGTTGCCTCTGTGATGGCAGTTTTTATCATTCCCCATTGTTCTTCCACCCCTCCTTCCTGCCCATTTGATAGTGCATTCCTTAGGCACTTACCCATTTTGGCAAAGTCAGCCTCCTAAAATCCAGTACCTTTGCCTTTGTATGGCGACTCTATTGCTGTGTTTATAGTGAACCATACTGTTCGATGGTCGCTAGTTCCCAGATGGCTACCCACTTTTACATCTGTGATCCTCTCTTCATCTCCATTTGAGAGAACCTGGTCTAAGATTGCTCCCTCTCGAGTGGGCTCCAATACTAGTTGTCTAAGGCATGCCCCCTGTAGGGCATCTAGAATAACCCCACTCTTCGAACTGTTTACGGCAACTGCACTCCAGTTAACATCTGGCATATTCAGATCACCCATCAGCAATATCTCCCTTTTTGCCATACTAAGTATACTTTCTATCATTTTCTTGTCCATTTCCTCCCCTGAGAAGAGGTCTGTATATCTAACCCTAGCAGTTGTGGTGCCATTGCCGGTCTCCAAATTTACCCACAGTGTTCTTCTCCTCCCTGTTTTCTCTTTTGTTCTGTTACTTTGATTCCTTCCCTTATGTAAGAGCTACTCCTCCTCCTCTTTTACCTCTCTGTCTTTCCTGTAGATAGTGTATCCTGGTATGTTTCGTCCCAGTCATGGTTTTGTCTTGAACCATGTTTCTGTGACTACTCACGATATCCAGATGTTGCTCCTCCATCAAGGCCACTAATTCAGGAAGCTTGTTACTCAGACTACGTGCATTGGTACTCATTGCTTTCCATTTTTTGATGGCTTTACTTTCTGTTGCAGCATCCCCCACTGACCTTTCTACCTCGGTCTTTTTCCCATTTAGTACCCTGTTTTGTAGGCAGAGGCTGGGATTTTCTGCTGCTTATCAGTGCCTCCCCTTGACTAGTTTAAAAGCTTGCCAATGAGCATTTAAACCGATTGCTCAAAAGACTTGTTCCTTCCTGGACAGATGCAGACCATTCTGCCAGTATAGGCTGGTGTCCTCCAGGTGGAACCCCAGTCGCAATGAAGCCAAACCCTGTGCTCCACACCATTTTTCAACCACTCATTAAACTGCATGGTGCAAAGTACCCTTGCCTCACTCATGCCATTTACAGGCAGCACCTCTGAGAAGGATACTGTGTGTGCTACTTGTCTTAGGCCCCTCCCCAGTTCTACAAAGTCCTTCTGCACTGCTCTAAGCTCATGTTGAGCCAAGTCATTTGTCCCTAGGTGGACAATGATATCCAGCTCAGACTCCTGGGGGTCAAGTCCACTGAGCTCACAGTGCCCACCCCTAAGGGCAATCCATGAAAGGGGGAACAGGGCAACTCTCCTCATGCCTCTTTAGACTACTTGCCAAAGTCATGACTACACCTCTGCCACGAGTATCCAGCTCATCCCTGTAAATTCTGGATAAAGGCACAATACCAGTTTTGAGTCCTGTAGCCAGATAGGAACCCCTCCTTGGCTGTTACACAAAGGGGGAAGACCCAGGTGTAACACTGTCTTTTGGGGTAGCAGTGTAAAACCTGGTTTGGCCTTAACCCTACAGGGCATGCAACAGCCTGGTTCAAAATCCCTGTAGACTCTGGTATTCTCCCTATCCTTCCAGATCTCCTACAGACCCCTTTCTTGATTTGGTTGCTGATTGTTACAACCCCTTAGAAATAACAGCTTGTCACAGATTATTAATGCTATCCCCCAATACACACACTATTATATAAATCTCACCCAGGCAGGTTTTCTTTAGAAAAAACATGTTTTTACTAAAATACTTAAATAATAATTATACAGTTATATAAAAAAAAAATTTGGTCACAGAATACAGAAAAAAATGGAAAATATATATGAAAACACACTATGACTGATTGCCGAAGTCTACCTGAAATTCGTAGAAACTTGAAGTCCAGAACAATAAATGAAAGTTCAGTTTCATTGGTCTTGGCAGCAGTTTTGTTCTTTGTGCGGCAGGCAAAGTCCAAATGAAAAGTGTGTGCAAATACCCTGATCTGGGGCTTTAAATACTTTCTGTAACTTGCAGTGTCATCAATTATCGCAGTTCTAAAAAAAAAATTGGTCTATTTCCCCACAGCAACTACTCTGTTTGGCCAGGAGATGTCACTGTTCTGCTGCTTCCAAAATCCAAATACAATTTTCTAGCTGCCTGGTGATGTCACCCAGCCTTACATTCATAACACCTGTAATTAGGATCTCATACAGGTCTGCTAGGATGGATGTTTCCATTTTTTTCTTTCATATCATCAAAGGCAATACCATGACAGTTTTCTTGGATCACAGCATCCTGCTTTTGAAGTGAAAGATGGATATCTCCTAAACAGTTTGTTTATTGCTGTTTTCCTTGGTCAGTTAACTACTGGAAATACCCTTTGATCAGCTATCCACAAGCTTTTTGACAAGTACTTGTCAGTTTCCTGGCAAGCAAGCAGTCCTTCAGGTCAAGGAAAGGTCACACATTTTTAAAAATACAGTCTCTCTATGTCCCCTTGAATTAACACTTGCCTTCTTGTGGCATGTAAATATACACAGAATTACATAAAAATATATATATAGCACAGAATTCGATCTACAGATAAGGACTGGCAGTTGGGTAGTTTACTACATCCCTCCCTACTAGACTGAATGTGTGGGAACACCCCCTCAAAGCATGGTAAGGTTTTCACAAATTCAGTTACTGTTCTAACTGATGAGATAGCCCATCTGTGTTGACATTGCCCAGTCCAGCCCTGTGGGTAATGGTCATATTGTAGGCCTGTAGAGTAATACTCCACCTTAACAGATGACCATATATTTCACCCTTCTGAGTTAGCCACACCGGGGGTTATGACCAGTCTGTACTTTCAAGTGCCTCCCATAGAGGTACAGCTCTAATTTCTTCAGGGCCCATACCAGCGCAAGGCATTCCTTTTCAACTGTGAAATATGCTGGCTCCTGAGGAAGTAGCATTTTGATAAGGTACACTACTGGGTGATCCTTTCCCTGATTAGAGGTCTGACTGAGGACTGTTCAAATCCCCTTATCTGATGCATCTATCTGGACTACAAATGGCTTACTGTAAACTGGACTTGCCAACACAGGGGAACTGCACGGTGCCTCCTTTAGCCGTGCGAAGGCTCATTCACAGGCTGCCTCCAACTCCACCTTTTTGGGCATTCTTTTCTTTAGCAGGCCAGATAGGGGAGCTGTCAGGGTGCTGTAATTCGGTACAAACTTTGATAGTACCTGGCGGCCCCTAGAAAACCCCTAACCTGCTTCTGGGTTTCATGCATGGGCCACACCACTATTGCCTCAATCTTTGCTTGATTGGGATGAAGCTGCATCCACCCCACCACATGTCCTAGGTATGAGGCCTCTGCTGTGGCCATCTAACACTTTTCAGCCATGACAGTGAGCCCTGCCATCTGTATTCTGCCCAACACTTCCTTCAGGTGGGACAGGTGTTCCTTCCAACTGGTACTGAAGATGGCAATATTATCCAGATACATCACTGCATACTATTCAGTATTGTGAAACACCTGGTTGACCAATCTTTGGAAGGTGGCAAGGGTGTTCTTCATTCCAAAGTGCATTACACTCAACTTGAATAATCCTATTGGAGTGATAAAGGCCAACCTCTCCCAAGCTCTGGCACTTAACTCCACCTGCCTGTACCCTTTTGTCAAATCAATGGTGGAAAGGGATGTCACCCTTCCCAACTTGTCCAGTAGTTTGTCCATATGTGACATTGGGTGGCTGTCAGACTTTGTGACTGTGTTGAGTCCCTGGTAGTCCACACAAAAGTGAGTAGAGCCATCCAACCTGGAAATAAGGAATATGGGTCAGGTCCAGGGGCTGTAAAATTTCTGGATTATCCCTAAATCCAGCATTTCCTCCACCTCCCTCCTAATGTCCTTTAGCATGGCCTCAGGCACCCAGTAGGCTGTCTCTCAGATGGGTTATTGCATTCCAGAATTTATGTTATGTGTCACTAAGGGGTTATATCCCAGCTTAGCCGTAAGCAAAGGGACAAGGTTTGCTAAAATCTCTGGGACTGTTCTGGGGTCAACTGGGGTGACTGTTTGATTGCCTCCAGAGAGGACTCCCACTTTCTTTCCTTGGGCAAGTCCAGTAAGGGATCTTCTTTATCTGTCGCCTCCTCAGGACTACGCATTGTAAATACCATGTCAGGCCTATTTGCATATGGTTACATCATGTTGACATGGTACATTCTATGGGTATATCTCCTGTTAATTCTACAATATAGTTCACATCATTTACCTGTCAGATTACCTTGTGTGGTCCCACCTACTCGGCCTGCAACTTGTCCTTCCAGACTGGGATTAGGACCACACTCTATGAGCGAGCTCTGACTCTGTGGTAGAACCAGACCTTTTGCTTCTGATGGGCAGCTGATATGTTTCTCTGGGCTGCTACAATAAACTCCTTCTGCTTTTCCCTAAAGTTTAGGATGTATTCCACTATGGGAGTTTTCTGGGTGGCGTGCTTGCCTTTCCATTCTTCCCAGATCAGGTCTAGGGGCCCGCGTAGCCTACAACCATATAAGAGTTCAAAGGGAGAACCCTGTCAACTCTTGGGGCACCTCCTTGTATGTGAACAACAGGTGGGGAAGGTATTTCTCCCAGTCCCTCCCATGCTGTTCTGAAAATGCTTAGAGCATTGATTTTAGGGCATCATTAAACCTTTCCATCAGTCCATTGGCTTGTGGGTGATAAGATGTGAATCTCTGCACCACACTACACTTCCCAAACAAACACTTTATCAGGCTAGACATGAAGGTACCCCCTTGAACAGTGATAACCTCATGAGGAAACCCGACATGGGAGAAAATCCCTTACAAGGCATCTGCCAATTTGTCTGTCCTAAGTGAGGAGAGGGCAACCAGATCTAGGTATCAAGGTATCGAGTGGCATAATCTACCACGGTCAGGAAAACCTCTTCCCAGAGGAGCTTAGGGTACTCAAAGGTCCCACGATATCCATTTCTACCCTCTGGAATGGTTCATCCACAATGGGAATTAGGGTGGCTTTGGTTTTATTACCTGTCTTCCCTATTTGTTGGGATCGGTGACAAGACCTGCAATATTCCTTCATCTGCTGGGTGAAGTTGGGCCAATAGAAATTCTGGACCAATAGCTGCATGGTGCATGTGATTCCCAGATGTACAGGCATGGAGATATCATGAACGAACTTGAGCAACCACTTACTGTACCCCTGGGGAATGGCAAACTGCTTGCCCATCACCCCTCCCTCTGTCCTTATGTCCTGTGTATACAACAGTCCATTGTCCCAAAATACTTTATGTCTCATGTCACTTTCCTGTGTTCCATCAGCCTCTCCAAAC
This sequence comes from Neoceratodus forsteri, assembly GCA_016271365.2. Lineage (NCBI taxonomy): Eukaryota > Metazoa > Chordata > Ceratodontiformes > Ceratodontidae > Neoceratodus > Neoceratodus forsteri. The sequence goes on from CM057449.1 coordinate 581,719,134, forward strand.
AAGGATCAGTCCCCTGAACAGTTGAAAATTCTTCACATTTTCCAAAGGGATGGGACATGTCCCCTTCAGTTCCTAAACTGGGGACCATAGCTCTAGCATCAGTGCATTCAGGGTCACTGCCACCCAGCCCTAATCTTCTGACCATTGGTGATCCTTCACTCCTAAGAGTAACCATCTGTAGCTGTTTTATGAACTGCTACTTGGGGAAGCCCTACCTCCCTTTCACTACTCTGCATTTCAGGAGACACAGGCTGGGGAACCAGCCTCCCATTGTTTTCAACAAAGGCTTCTATGGGGTCCAAGGAATTATAATCAGCCTTTGCCATCTGACTTCAGGTAACTGCACTCACCACCCCCTTCTGGAGATAGTTCCCTATAATCACATCCAGGGTGAGTTTGTCTCCCACTGCCACCTTTTGAGCCCTCTCTCCTGTCTCACCCCAGTCCAGGAGAACACTAGCAAGTGGCAGTGTTTTCTCTTCCCCAGTGAATCCCCTCACCAAGTTCAAGTTTCAAGTTTAAGTTTATTAGCAGAAATAACTCCATTGAGTACGTTCATTTACAAGGAGGTCCTAAACAGACAATTTGGTACAAGATATACAACTAACAAATGACACAAATACAGAAATAATATTTTATAATAGTCAACACCATAGAACAGGTTAGATACATGGATGAACAATATAGAAAAAATTTTTGACGTCATTTATAGAATTGAAATGGTCACATTAGTCATTATGAGGTTAGCTACAAGTGCAAGGCTATAAGTACTTTCAGAGGTAAGTGCCTTAACCTGAATAATGGGAGCTTTTACAACAAGAGCAGGCAATCAGAGCAGGCAGGCACCATTACAAACTGATTAGGTATAAGCTGTTCAGGCCCAAGCGAAGCTCCTTTTATTAAGGTAAAAGATGCCCCTATTCCCTTATCCCATGAGTCTGCACCCCATTTAAAGTAACCAGGTGTATGTGCTCCCTCATGTTTATAGGAATGCTTTCAAGGATACACAGTGCATCAAACTTTGTTTGAGCACCACTTTGTCCACTCTGTGCCTTTTTAGGCCACTGTCTAGCAAGATGCCCTAGCTGTTTGCAAAAAACAATGATAATTTTTTTTTGTCTGATAAATTATTTTTTTTATAACTGGGAGCTTGTCCCTTTCTGTGGAGGCAGTGAGTGTTTTAGCTGTCCTGAAGGTGTGATTTTCCCCTTCTGTGCTGCCACTCCCACCCCACTATCTTTCAGAGAAGGTCTGCTCCTCTGCATAGCGATTTGAGAGCTCAGAAGCCTGCTGTGCTGTTTTGGGGTCTCAGTCCTCTAGCCAGGTTTTTAGCTCTGCTGGGCAAATCCAAAAGAGCTTCTCTAGCAACAGAACCTCCTCATTTTTTTCCACAGAATTTGCTTCTACTCCATCCCACCAACATTTCAAAAACTAACAATACTTTGTGGTGAATTCCTCATAGCTCATGTGAGGGCTTCTCCTGAGCTTAGAGAACTTAACCCTGTATCCTTCAGGAGTTAGTTCATAATTTTCAAGTAGAGCAGTTTTATGTTTCTCATAATCACTACTTTTCTGATTGTCCATTTGGCCTAGCGCCTCACACCCTTTTCCAGTAAGTAATAGGGATAGCTGGAAGCTCCAGGACTTCCTGGGTATTTTTGCCTAAGTACTGACTTTTTCAAACAAATTCAAAAAATGCATCCATATCCTCCCCCTCTTTAAATTCAGCTATTAATTTTGAATTTAACAAATTTAACTTATACCCAGCCCTGGAGTTTCAGGTTCAGTCCTGCTACTTACCTCTTTGGGGGTTGGTTGTTGGAGTCGTAGCTTTTCCAGTTCAAACTCCATCTGCTGCTGCTTTTCTCTTTCCTCTGCCACTCTCTGAAGCTGTCTTTCTCTTTCCTCAGCCTCTCACTGCCGCTGATTGTCCTGCAACTCCATCTAGAACTTACTCTGCTCGAAAGCCAGTTACAGTTTCTTCAATTCCAGCTGCAGCCTGATCCCTTCTGACACCAACCCTGTGATGACCTTCCTCTGCTTCTGTGGTTCTGGATTCCATCTAGTCACACTGTCCATCTCCCTGGGACTAGATTGTCCAATGGACCCTGGCACTCTCATGCTCAGGCTCTGGTCCTTTTCAGTCACTGGCAGTGACTCAAGGTTCTGGGCAGCACCTAGCTCATTGGCTGCCATGAGAGTCTCCACAAGGTGCTTTTTGATTCACCCCTTTTACTGGATTCCTCTTTCCTGACACAACTGCTGTAGGTGGTCTGCAGTGCATCCATTATAGTTGGAAGCCATCTACTTCCCTAACTATTAATTCACTAGCTTACACAGAAAAAAAGGAAAACAGGTAGGGAACTTTACACTAGAGCTATGTGGAATATAAAATTTCACCTGCAGAATTCCCCCAGAATGACCATTCCAATTCCATGGAATTCCAGAGAATTGTCATGAAAATTATGTGAAATTGTGCAAAACTTTAAATTTCAGTTATTTTGCTATGTGTTTAAAAGTACACTCCCAAATAACACCCAGTTTGGAACATTGGCAGTACCCAATAGTTCACAATACTGAACCAAATATTAGACTTGTAGATTGAAAGGGGGAAGAGTACTGGATAGCCAAGCATTTAATCAAAATTTAATTTTTTGTTATTTTAAGATAATTTAAAAATTTCTTATCTAAATTTCTCCAGAATATCAGGATTTAGAGAAGTGCATAGAATGCATATATGCACCATGTTTTCAGTCTCAAGCTTTAATGGGAGCTGAGTTATAGGTTGCCAAATATTTTGTCAAAATTTGGATTTCTGTAATTTTAGTATAACTTTGATAGTATTCATTGAAATTTTTACAACAGTTTCCAGGTATACAGGTTATCACTACATTTGCATATGCACTTAGTTTCACATTTCTAGCTTTTAGTGGGACAGTGTTATAGCCTGAAAAACATGTTGCCAAAATTTAAATTTTAGTTAGTTCCCTCTAATTTTAAAACTACATATGCACATTTAACCAGCGTTGAACCATTTAAACTACTATGCCACATGGTCATTTCTGAAAAAGTTCATATTTCAGCCTTAAATGGGATTGAATTAAAAGCAGTCAGACTTTCACAACATTTAAACATTTAAGTTTACAAAAATGTAGACTACAAATTTATAAACCCTTGAAACTTTAAAACTAGAGAATGCAATACCATTAAATTTGACAGGTTCTTAGACCTTACAAGGAGACCGTGTGTGCCAATTGTATTGCTTGCTGAGAGAAACTGAAAATAACATCTGTACTTAATGTCAAATCCCATGAGTCTTTGAAAATTGTAGAATTTCAGGAAAAATTCCATAAAACTGCAATTTTCTAATTTCACTCAGCCTTATCTAGGGGGTTCTAATTAAAGGATAGGGATATAAGAGGCAGACAGCACAGGGGGTCACCAGGTTCCGGAGTTAGATGCATAGTTTCACCAAGAATGGACAGCTGAGCTGGGCAGCACAACAATGGTAGACTCCCAGGTTGGAGCAAGAAAGCACAGTGTCAGCAATCCCAACCTGAATGCATTATATTTAAGAATCACATCCAGTACATTTATAATCCAGGGAGACTGGTGTACCTGCAAATCTAGGACCTAGAGGTACTCAAAAATATGTAGAGGGGAAGAAAATGTCTTGGGCAGGAGGAAGAAAGAATTATGGCTATTCCAACAGGGTAGGTCGATAGGAAAAGGAGTTTGTCACTGTAAAGAACAATGTGGGATCAGTACATCTACTGAGTCAAACTGGCTGTGCCAAAATAGTAGGGGGATAGTCAGCCAGTGAGGAACAGCAGGACTGCAAAAAGCTCAGCCCAGCTTATCAAATGAAGTAGTGATAACTGCATTGTTAATGTTAAATTCCACAAAAAAATGTAGATGCTTTATCTGCAGAATATGCTATCATAAATATGTGAGAAAATGTTACTAATCATTTTGTTTCTTCTGCAAAATTAAAACTGCTTAACCAATTTATCTAGTTGTGTTAAACACCAGGATACACAGACTATGGATATGCACGTTAAATGTTAACTCTATGCATGCAAGACCAGAGAAGTTACAAACATCCACAATTTTGATAGTTTTCTCAAAGTTTTGTAAATATTTACATAGTAAAGTTTGAACCCCTGTAACTTATAAATCCATTATCTAATTCTCTCCATATTCAAAATAGTACTGCTAAAAGGTTAACTGTACTAATTTACACATGTCTAGCTCCAAAGGTGTCTGAGTTATATGAAGATGAACCTTTTCATGAAATTTCCTGAAAAAAATAAAATGACAGATTTTGAACTCATATAATTTTGAGATGATGTATCATACTGTCATTAAATCTGCCACACTGTTAGAATACCTATCATCAAGAAACCATGCCAAATGTAAGATCCCCTGATCCAATAGATGGTTATGGTATAATGGTATATGAAGACAACAAATGTTCATTAAATTGAGCACAAACAATAAAATGACAATATTTAAGCATCTATAATTTCAAAACTGTCCCACCAAATTAAATGATGTTTTGCAGGTTTGTGATCATAGACACAAAGAGAATATAGTCCAGACTTCAGATCTCTGGCTTAAACAGTTGTTGAGTTATAACCAGATCACTGCATTTTAAAACTTCTGCAACATGTTGCAGAATTTTGCAATTATTTTGAAATTCCACAGAGTCTGAATTTTCCCATTCTGCACAACTCTACTTTACACTGCAACCAAATGTTTTTTGAATCTCTGCCTTGATTGTGTGTGGATTGTTTTCAGTTTATCAATCTGATACACTGAGCTTGAATCCAGCTGTTATACCCATACCACAAATATCTCTCAAATTGCAACACTATGCAACCCAATCTCTCAGATCCCAATGCTGCACACCAGATCTGCCACAAACCCATTCCTGGGGATCAGGTCTACTGAGCTCACAGTGCCCACCCCCTAAGTGAAATCCATGATGGGGGGGCTACTTCCTCATGTCTTTTTAAACTGGTAATTGAGGTCACGAATGCACCTATGCCATGAGGACCAAGGGTGTCCCTTTAAACTCTGGATGAGGGCACCATACCAGTCATGAGTCTTGTAGCCAAATGTGAACCCCTCCTTGGCTATTACGCAAAGGGGGAAGATCCAGGCATCACACTCTCTTTGGGGGTAGCAGTGTAAAACATAATTTGACCTTCCTCCTACAGGACATGCAACAGCCTGGTTCAATATCCCTGCAGACTCTGGTATTCTCCTTATCCTTCCAGATCTCTTACAGACCCCTTTCTCAATTGAGTTGCTGATAATGATAACCCCCTTAGCAGTAACAGTTTGTCACAGATTATTAATACTGTCCCCAATTCACACACAATTATAGAAATCTCACTCAATCAAATTTTCTTTAGAAAAACAAATGTTTTTACTAAAATACTTAAATAATAATCATGCAGTTACAACTAAAAAATAAACCTCTAATTTGGTCACTGAATACAGAAAAAAATGGAAAATATACGTGAAAACACACTATGACTGATAGCTGAAGTCTACCTGAAATTTATAGAAACTTAAAGTTCAGAACAATAAATGAAAGTTTATATTCACTGGTCTTGGCAGCAGTTTTGTTCCTTGTTTGTCAGGAAAGTCCAAATGAAAAGAATGTGCAAATGCACTTTAAATATCTGCTGTAACTTGCAGAGTTATCAATTATCCCAATTCTAAAAAAAAAAACTGGTCTATTTCCCCAAGCAACTACCCCATTTGGCCAGGAGATGTCACTGTTCTGCTGTTTCCAAAATCCCAACACAATTTTCCAGCTGCCTGGTGATGTCACGCAGCCTTACATTTATAAAACCTGTAATTAGGATCTCACTCAGGTCTGCTAGGAAGTATGTTTCTGTTTTTTATTTCATCTCATCAAAGGCAATGCCATGACAGTTTCCTTGAATCATGGCATCCTGCTTTTTAAGTGAAAAAGGGCTATCTTCTGACCATTTAATTTACATCTGTTTCCCTTGGTTGGTTAACTATGGGAAATACCCTTTGATAAGCTATCCACAAGCTTTTTGACAAGTACTTGTCAATTTTCTGGCAAGCAAGCTGGCCTTCAGGTCAAAGGAAGGTTATGAATTTGTAAAACTCCAGTCTCTCTATGTCCCCTTGAATTAACAGTGGCCTTCTTATGACATGTAAATATACACATAATTACATTTGATATATATCTATATATCTGTATCTATCTATTTATATTTATATATTCAAAGCAAAAAAAAATCCTTTTAATGCATCGGTTAGGGTTGTTCCACAGTACCAAAGTGAGAAAATTTGGTGTTAGGGTTAAAAGCCCCCCTTGCACCCCCAGCCCACCCCCCAAGAGGCATCGGGGTGAGCATTGGTGTTGTCAGCCCTAACTCTCACCCCATCACATGTGTAAACAAGCTGAGGCATAGGACAATGGTGTGAGAGTTAGGACCAATGACCCCAATGCACACCCCATGCCAGTTGGTGGGACGAGCTGGGGGGATGCAAGGGGGTCTTTCAACCCAAACACCAAATTTCCTCGCATTTGTCACTGTGGAACAACCCTAATGGATGCATTAAATGGATTTTTTTGCTGTGAATTTCCCTTCTTTTTGAGAATGAGGACTATAAATAGTGAATAGAATGCAGTGGTGAGAGCATGGGACCTTTGGGCCCCGGGCTCCCACCACGTGATGTGTAGTGACATAGTAATAGTAAATGCAATGCAAACACAAATGCTAACAGTTATGCACATGGTGACACAAACATAAAAGGTAACACAAACATTAATAGAAATGCAAGTGCAAACTGACGGCAAAGCAAGCAGTGACACAAACGGAGATGCAAGCACATACGTAAAAGCAACTGGTAATGTGCACAGTCATGATAATGCTATATTGTAAACACAAATGTTAAGTGTTACAGCAACAATAACCCCAAAGGGAACCAAAACAAAAAGGCATACGCAAGCGCGTACTGAAACACAAAGCATAATGTGCATGGTCATGGTACCGCAATTGGAAACAGAAATGGTAATGGTAACAGCAACATTAACACCAAAGGAAACAGAAACGGAAACACAAACGCAAGCACGTACGGAAACGCAAACCATAACAAGTACAGTGACGGTACCGCAATTGTAAATGCTAATGATAACTGTAACAGCAACAGTAACTCCAAAGGAAACAGAAATGGAAATGCAAATGAAAGCACGTAAGGAAACACAAACTGTGATGCATATGGTCATGGTAAGGCAATTGGAAATGCAAATAGTAATGTTAACCGCAGAAAGAATGGCCAAGGAAACAGAAATGGAAACATGAACACAAGTGCATACACAAACAAGAATGCAAAGGGTAACGCACATGGTGGCATACATGGGAATGGTAATTCAAACGGGTATGGAAACACCAGTGGGAACGGTAACTGTAACAGTAACAGATGTGCACACCCTGTTGTTGCCCATTCTGGACTGTGTATTATGGTACTGGCTGCACGCCCATTGGCTCACGCAGTGGACCAATGGGTGTACAGCCCTATCATATGATGTCAGTCGGTGGGTGGCCGGGTGGCGAGCGGGTGGGGAGCTGCCACCTGCCGCTGACTGGGGGGGAGCAGGGCGGTGGGGCTCGGTGGGCGAGTGGGGAGGGGGATACTGCTAGTCCACCAGGGTTGTTTCGGGGGGGTAGCATTATTTCCTACATATGCCTGCGATCAGGCTGTGAGCGGTCCACTGGACCACCAGGGATAATGGTCATTTTAATTTAATACTTAAGCCCGTGATTGGGTGTGTAGCAGTCCACTGGACCACCAGGGATTTTGGAAAGTTAAATTTTATACTTAAGCCCATGATCGGGTGTGTAACGATCCACTGGACCACCAGGGATATCAGATGGTTTATTTTAAACTCAAGCTCATGATCGAGTGTGTAGCGGTCCACTGGGCCACCAGGGATATTGGACGGATTAATTTTAATACTTAAGCCCATGATTGGGCTGCAAGCGGTCCACTGGACCACCAGGGATGTAGGATGATCTTATTATTTGACTTATGCCCGCATTTGGGTTGCGAGCGGTCCTCTGGACCACCAGGGATATAGGATGATTCTATTATTCAACTTATGCCCGCGATCGGGCAGTGAGGTACTTTGCCATGCTGTGCAGGGGGCGTTGGTCCCTGACCGCTGCAGCCTGCTAGGGCACCAGGCACAAGTCACTGGGGATTGGCGCATCTGCATGCAAATGGGGCCATAATGACATGCAAATGGCCCCATTTGCTCCTTGCATGCATTAGGGCCCCATTTGCATGTGCATTTTTGAATATCACATTTTTTATTCACCTAGTGCAATGGAACTTATGCTAGTCCATCCCCCTGCTGCACTCTGGCCACTTGCACTGGTGCAGTGCCCCTGCGCCATGCACACTGCGGGTGGCCAGGGTGCAGATTTTCAATGTTGCTGTGCCATGGCGCAGCTCCGTTGAATAGCACTCTGTCAACGCCCCTGTGCAGCCAAGTTGTGCTTTGCCCAGGCTTGCACCATAGCCTGGTACAGTCTGAATATCCAGGCCCTTGTGTACAAAGAATGTATGCATAATAATGGGCCTCAGAGCAGAAAATGAGCTGTTGGAATACTAAATTGCTTATATCTCAGGAACTGTATGATGTAGAAAAAAATTTAAATTTCACATGATTCATGACCTTCTGGGCTAGGTTTTCACTAAATATTTCACCAAATGTAAATGTTTCAATGAAAATTCCATATCTCACACCGTTTTTGAGATACAAGTCCCAAAAGGCGTGACGGATGCCACCATGTTAGTCTATGGGAAAAAGCGTCAAATTTGGAGTACTTTAACTTGGCATCTGTGCAATATGTTATCACCAAACCAGCAAAAGGCACATCTGTGAGATGTTGGCTGCCTTTCCTCCAAATTTCAGCCCAAAAGACCAAGCCATTCTTTTGCAGCAGGGTGGCAAAGAATTCCTGTCATTTTGGCCATGGTCTGAAAAAGTAGCGTAGTGATTTGTGAAAGCTTTCACAAAAAAATTGTGAAAGTGTCACAAGTGTGACACTACCTTGTGACACTGCTTTTTCCCAAAATTTGGAAAACATATATCTGGGGTGTTTAACCCCAAAATAAAGACATGGCTAGCATCCTGAGGGTCCAACTAGGTGAACACAAAAAGGAGTGTGTTCCTAGAGGGTCCCAATTTTAAATGCCACTCATTTTTTTGATTACCATCTGAAAATAAAAATGGATTTGCGACACTACTAGGGTCATTTGTGACACTAAAAAGTGCATTTTGCAAAAGTGTCAAACTTTCCTCATTGACTTATAATGGGAACTTGTTTTTTGAATAACTTTTGAACCGTTCAATTTTTTTTCACAAAATCTTAAAAGGGCACATTGGGGACCCGGCCGCATGTTTTATGAAGTTTTCAGACTGGTCACCCTAACCGTGGGACCTGTAGACGTGAGCAAAGAATTCGCAAAAAAACATAAATGTGCACACGGATGTCACTTAATAACTCCAGAGCCATATATCCGACCAGTACAAAAGTTGGCATATCCCAAGATCATTGGTTACACCCAGTGTCTGCCAAAGTTCAGATAAATCTGTTGAATGGTGGCAAAGTTATTAAGGTGCAAAGTTTGACCATTTAACCATAAAAGGGCTACTCAACCCCTAACTATGGTCATAATATATATATATATAGACACACACAGCAGAATTATATCTACAAATAAGGACTTGCAGTTGGGTAGCTTACCACACAGACTAGTCTGCCTGACCTCAGTAGTGTGGAAGATCATGAAAATACTGCTGAAGGAAAGAATAATAGAACACCTGGTTTACAATGATCTACAGGACCTAAGGCAAAATGGTTTTCCAGGGGGAAGCTCATGCCACATTAACCTTACTGAATATTTTGACTGGGTGACAAGGGAGGTGGCTTGGGGGGCAGTGGACATGGTCTACTTGGACTTCAGCAAGGCCTTTACACTGTGCCACATAGAAGGCTATTAAACAAGCTAGGGAATATGGGAATGGGTAGGACAGTGGTGCTGTGGGTGGGGAACTGGCTGGACTGCAGGTCACAGAGGGTGGTGGTAAAAGGCTGTCACTCCACGGAGGGAAGGGTGACCAGTTGAGTGCCACAGGAAGCAGTACTGGGTCCAGTCCTCTTCAACATCTTTATAAGTTGCATCACAGAAGACCTAGAGGGTAGAATGTGCCTGTTCACTGATGACACAAAGCTGTTCAACAGGGTGGACACATCAGACTGTGTGGATAGAATTAAAAGAGATCTGCAGAAGCTTGAGGACTGGTCAAGGGAGTGGCAGTTGAGATTTATTACAAAGAAAAGCAAAGTAATAAACCTGGGGCACAAAAACCAGGAACAACCTATCAGCTGGGAGAGGAGGCTATAGAATACTCCAGACAGGAGAGGGACCTAGAGGTTATCATCTCTGATGACCTCTAGGTAGGGAGTCAGTGCAACAAGGTGGCAGGAAAAGCAAACAGGATGCTGGGTTGCATAGACAAGGGCATCACCAGCAGGAAAAGTGAGGTCATAATTCCACTATACAAGACACTAGTGAGGCCACACTCTGAGTGCAGTGTCCAGTTCTGGAGGCCTTACCTACGTAAGGACATAGACTGGGTAGAGGCAGTTCAGAGGAGGGCAACCAAGATGGTGAAAGGATTACAGTCCAAAGCCTATGAGCACAGGCTAAATGACTTAAATATGTACTCTCTGGAGGAGAGGAGGGAGAGGGGGGATATGATTAAGAGATATAAGTACCTCACAGGGAGGAATAAGGTGCAGGAAAACACAGTTTTTCATAGGAAAAGATGTTTCATTACTAAGGGACATAGGATGAAGCTGGAAGGAGGAAGGGAGGGAGGGAGGTTCAGATGAAACATGAGGAAAAATGTCTTCATGGAGAGGGTGCTGGACAAATGGAACACCCCACTGGAGGAGGTGGTGGAAGCTGAGAGGATTACAGGATTTAAGAATGCATGGGGTGGGCATCAAGGTATCCTAGCTGTTGGGGGAAGGGGACAACCTAGTTCTAGAGAAGCTTGAAGAAGCAAAGCACATACGCACATGGAAGACTGCGTGGGCCATAGGATCTTATCTGCCATCCACATCTATGTATTTATGTATCTATGTATCTACAGTATATAAACTACTATAAGGAGTGCAATGAAGGGTGACCAAGATGATCCTTGGTCTGGGGACAGACCCTATAAAGGAAGACTGAGGGACCTCAACATGCATTCCCTGGAAGATAGGAGGGAGAGGGGAATTTGACTGAGACCTTTAAATACTTGAAAGGTAGGAATAGGATTAGTACAGAGGTTATTTTCAGCTTAATTGGGAATCATGAGAGGACATAGTCTGAAACTGGAAGCAGGAAGGTTCAGAAGGGAAATGAGGAGAGACTACTTCACAGAAAGGGTGGTGGCAAGGTGGAATGCATTGCCAGAGGTGGTGATCTTGCTGAATACTGTGGCCAGTTTCAAGAGGGGGTGGGACAGAGTCAAAGGAAAGGTCAAATCAGAAGGACTGGATATGAGTGGGGGGTAGCTGCTGTAAATTAAACTGTTAGCTGCATGCTCAAGAAGATTTAATAGTTCTTTAGGGCCTGTTTCTGCTGGTGTTTTTGTATTTTCATATGTTTGTATATGTATGACAGGTTATGTGATTCAAATGGGTACAGTGTAAAAGTATTAATATGCACAATGTCCATACTGCAAATTGTGTAGCACACATAATTCATGTTGTACTATGCTACACTTACACGTTAATGAAATGGGCAATAATTTATGCAACGAGCAAGGGAGAAAAAATTAAAGGGAACACGTGTGAAGCAATATACTACTCACAGAGTGGTGACACCATGATAGGTACACATAGTTTCAAGTTACTGTATTATGATGGTTCCCAGCTGTATACCAACACTGAGTTATCTACATTATGGGATTGCATTTATTTATTTTTGTGTTTTTTTTTTATAATCCAGGCATTGTCTACACAAAGAATGTCACTTAGCTAAGGATGCCCCTTATAATCTGCAACCTTGATCTTTTTACCATTTTATTCATTTTTGGGAAATTACTTGTAACGTGGCAAATAATAAAGAATGGTATAGACAGCAGACTTGCGAGAATGATTTGATACACATTTTTGAGTGACAAGAAGCCGTTAGGCCAGGAGTGAATTCAGGCATTAGTGTTGACAGTATTTCTATAAATTACTGAGGGGTGGAGTGGTTTGGTGTGATGTGGAGATGGAAGCCACCTGCAGGAAATGTTTATCCATGGGTGTACTCAGAGTACTTGAGATCATCATTATGAGAACCAGAAAGCAGAGTTTATTCAGTGTTAAAGGACAATTTAAAATGTTCTTTTTTAAATATATGAAAAGGTATTCATTTCATGTTGCAGGGCCTGTATCAATATAAAAAAATGCACAGTTACTTCGGAAAAACATCAACATTCTACTTTTATTATCTAAATTTACAAATAAATTAATAAATAAATATTTGTACCTCCTGACCCAAAATTTCCATGTGATAGTCCCCTCCCTAGAGTCACTATGCCTGCCTCTGTGTGGGCCCACTGAATGCAACTGGCAGAGGCATAGTTCGGTCGTAGCCAGCTGTTGCAGTTGATATCCCTATGGTTTCTTTGCAAACCCCTATGATGCTTCTTGTGATCTCTGGAAACCCCTAAAACATTGTTTGCCTAGCATTTATTGATATAAAATGTGATAAGTGGAGGAGTTTTGCAACCCCTATGATTCCCACCTTCCTTCAGAGGGCCTCAACTGGTCCTACAAATATACAGTCATGAGAGTGCCACCTTATAAATATTTCCAGTTTACCAACTGCATTCTAATAGGCAACAACGTGCTATTTATTGCATCAAATTAAAGCATTTAATGCCACAGAGCAAAACATGTTAACATTTAAAAAAGAGTGGGAAAAAATTTAAGTTGACAAAAACAGTAAAAGAAAATGCATGTACAGGTGGCGACTATAATTTAAAATATTTGTCTCCTACTGTGTAACTGTAGCAGCAGCTGGTAAGGATGACCTTGTTTTGTTTTGTTACATCTGAGACCTCTGAGTCTGCAACTTTTTTGGGAAAAAATTGTGTTCATAAGTACATATACTTGCTGTGTGACACATTTCATATTCGAATCAATAGCACTAGCAGCTGGGAAGTGGCATACATTATTCCTGTTCCATGAGGCTAACTGGCATTTGCAAATAGTTCCTTTTATGAAATCCCAAACACACATCATGTAACACACTACTTGCTTTTACCCCATGCCCACCTCCAAGAATTCTACTTCATTCATTGCATGTTGGTAAATTGTTAAAACAACGAAAGGTTGTACAAAATGCAAGCAGCTGGATTCAGTGCATGCAGCCTGCCTCACAAACAATGGGTTGCCTTTAAGAGGGCAGACCATGTTAATCCTGTGCATCTTCCTCTGTCATGGAATGGTTGTCCAGGATGGGATGGGGAGGAAGGGTGGGGCTAAGGCCAGAACAATGGTCAGGTAACAGGAAAGGGAGGGGCAAAGGGAGGTACATAAGGGACAGCACAAGGGGGCCTCAACCACTTTTTGCTGGAGTTGTTGATTCTACAAACAACTGCAGCACGTCAGATTGGCATAATTAATTGAGGTTGGTTCACCTGAAGGAAAAAGGTAAGGAAGCAAATGACTGAACTGGTGGAGGACTAAAATGTAGTTGTTTTAAAAAAAATATATATATAAAAGGGGAATATATAATAATAAAGAGGATATATAATGTAATTTAGAAATATAGTTGGGGCAGAGTGACATAAGGTATGAAAGACAGAGAAAGGTGTGTAATAGCAATAGGATGCTGTTTTAAAAAAAGGGTAAGAAAAGTGGGAGCTGATGTGTTGATGGCTGTTATAATGGTACAATTCACCCCCTTTTTTGGTTTGAGGAGCAATGATAGAGCACGTGTTTCAAGAGAGACTTGGCAGGCATGTTGGCTTATAAGGCAGGGAAATGTATCTTGGTGTAGAGATGTTTTAGTTGCATTACAGAACGCGAGCTGCTAGGTGGAGAAGCAATTGGTGCTGAAGCCATTTTAGTTTTAGCAGACCACGCTGTTTTTCCCTCCAGTTGGAAGAGGTTAGAGCATGTAAGTGTGGCGATAAGGCAGTGTGTGTTTTTGTTTCCTGGAGATCTGGTGGCAGAGCACGGCCAGGTGGCGATGTGTAACACATGTGGAAGGCAAGGAATGGAGCCGTGCCAGAGTTAAAATGGGCTTTTCACAATGGAGCTGGGGAATTCAAGTCGTCTCTGAGGGGAGGCGAGGAAATTTTGTCACGTTCCCACTAGAAAGATAGGCCTGGAAGAGGCCTTGAAAGCAGAGAAGGGGGGTGAGGAGGAGCAGGAGCACAAACGGGTGACCACATGGCGTGATGTCACACGCGACGTGGTAGTCGTGACAAGGCCCAACCATTTTACTGCATGAGGGCCTGGGGGTTGCAGCATTACAGGCCTAGGAAGGTCAAATCTTTCGTTAAGTGATTTTTGCTGCAGTGTTTTTAGCAGAAGGGGCCAGGGGAGCAGGGCATCGAGGCAGAGTTCAGGGTAGTGGCTGTGGAGCGTTGGCCACTGATTTAACGGGCTCTTGGGGGTTTTGGTGAAGACCCACGAGGGGAGCAGATCAAGAAGAGGCCAGGGGAGAGGCCCTATAGCAAGGGGAGCAGGAGCATGCCATGTCGACCGCGCGGCGTGATGTCACATGCCGTGCAACGGTCACAAGAACGGGGGAAGGGAAGGACATGAGCTGCGGGGGCAGAAGAGGAGAAAAAGGCAAGGGAGGCAGGTGGGTTGTACTAGCGGAGCTGGCTAGCAACGGGTAGGGGGAGCGCGGAGGCACACACAGGCCAATCGGTTTGAAGGGAAAATGGACACTCCTCCACCTCAAGGGAGCCTCGCGGCGGTCCCCAGTTGTTGGGGCTGTGGTTCTTGGTGGTTTGTGGTTGCAGAGAGAGCAAACCCCCTCAAGGAGCAACTGTATGCATAGCCAAGGGAGAAAAGAAAAGCAGTAGGGGATCCTGGCATCACCCATGAGGGAGAGATAAGGAAAGGAAGGTGGGGCACACAAAAAGAAAAGGGAGGGAGGTTTTCATACATAATAAGGGGTCAAGGGAATGCTAAAATGGGGTCAGTGGAGAGGCACAGAGGGGGGCTAAGAGTGGCCATGTGGTGTGGCACACATGCCCATTGGAACTTGGAGTAAAAAAAAAAAAAAACAGACAACATCCTTGGTTGCTCATGAATACCGGGTGAATGGGGGGGCACATGGATGCTAAGGGGCAAAGCAGAGCAGGATGGAGTCCTGTTAAAGGGGGGCCCGACCGGGCATGCTGGGGCATGGCGGAAAGGATAAAAAAAATATAATAAATATTTCCTTTAAATAATAATACAGGCATATAATGAATCTTGTTCTCTTCCCGTAGTTGTCTTCACAGAGAAAAGGAGCGAAGGATATGGCGCCAAAGAAAAGTAAGCCATCGAAGGAAGATGCCTAGAGGGCTATAATTGAATTGGCAGAAAAAGCCAACAGAATGTGGGAACTGGTCGAAGGGGAGGAACCAGAGAGACCAGGGGAGAAAAGGAAAGCGGGCCCTGACAAAAGGGGCAGAGTGAAGCGATCAGCCGAAGGGTCAAGCAGCCCCACTAGGGTACCACCGCTGGTAGTGGGACCTGCCAGGGAGGCGGATCCAGTACCTCTGCAGCCTATAGACGAGGCAATGACAGCACCTCCCCCTGAACAGGGCGGGATCTCCTTTGGTGAACCCGGACCAGATCCCCAGAATGTAGCGTTCCCTCCACAAACCCTAGAAGTCCACCCTCCTCCTCAATCACAGGGAGAAAAAAGGGGCCACTTGGAAGATGCCAGGCAGCATGGCCCAGACAAGGTTACAGGTAATTCACCCAGCACAGTGGAGAACAGTATAAAAGAATATATAGGGCAAATTGTGTCAGCGCTGGGCGCAAGAGGCTTAGGGTAGATGGAATCGGCTCTGGCAGAGATTAGGACAGAGAAAGAGGTGCCGGGAGAAAACAAAGAGAGTACAGAGAAAGAAGGAAAAGGTACAAGAGAGATAGGTACGCCCGGGATGAGGATAGGTGAGCATGTTCCACTGGCCACAAAGGAAAAAATATGGAAAGGGGAGTATGTAGATATATTCGCCTTGGTGAGCCAGAAAGTGGCAGCAAAGTATGAGGAAGCTGAGAGCATAGGTAAGAGTGAAATGGCAGTGGCAGTAGTACTTTTAGGAAAAAAGGAGGAAGACAAGTTCACGAAAGGGAAAACTTGGGACGGGTGGTTCGTAGGTTTTGCCACTTTCTCAGCCATCATCTTGGAAAAGAGACCGGAGCTGGACAACCCACTCATCACTTATTCCTTGATAATAAGAAGGGCAAAAGCAATGGGGGGGTGGGGTGGTTATACTATGACAAATTTTTTCGACAAAGAATGGCAACATTCGGGGATGTAAGATGGGACACGAAGCAGTTAGACTTTTGGACAGACTATGTAACAGATCAGTCCACACCCGAAGGGGAATGGGGGAAAAAAGGGGCGACACCCCAGAGATGCTGCTGGACTTACAACAGGGCATTTTGCTCGTGGCCTCTATGTCGGTTTCAGCATGCTTGTGCAAAATGTGGGGGAGGACACTCGGCAAGCAGATGCAGGATGACATGGGGCCAAGGGGCACAGGGACACAGTGGTCAAGTGTCAGGTCAACAGTTCTTTCGGGAAGGGCAGGAGTTTAGAGGGCAGTCCTGGAACAGGGGAGGGAGGGGCAAGGGGAACACGAGTAGAGAGGGTCAGAATCACTCACCAGAAGAACCTTACACAACGGGGTAGTGCAGTGACGGGGAGAAGTAATGGGTGGACTGACAGGGAGCAGTTTGGGTTAGCTAGAACCCCTGTCAACTTAGAGGCATGGACAGCCTGTTTGGACAGGTATCTGAACAAAAGTGTGGGGAACATTATTATAAAAGGTTTTAGCACAGGGTTTTCACTGCAGTGTGGGGGGTCCAGACAAGCGAGGGAGGCGAGCAACCTGGTGTCGGTTAAAGGAAAGGAAGAAATGCTGAGACAGAAGATAGAGAAAGAAAAGGCAGCGGGGAGGGTAGAGGGCTCATTTGACACCCCCCCCCCATTGTGAGACATGCGGATTTCACCATTGGGTCTGGTACCCAAGAAACAAGAGGGGGAGTACACGGTGATTCACCACCTGTCTTATCCAGAAGGGGATTTGGTGAATGATTTAATCGGGGAGAAACATAGTAAGGTGACATATGTGACATTAGAAGATGCAGTCAGGATAATCCGGGCTACTGAGGATGCATGGATGGCAAAGACGGATATTGAATCCGCTTTCAGATTGCTGCCGGTTAGGAGGGAAGACTGGAATCTATTAGGTTTTAAGATTGGGGGGCAGTATTATTTTGACAAAGCCATGCCAATGGGATGTTCCATAGCATGTGCGACATTCAAAGCATTCAGCACATGCTTGCAGTGGATATTTCAGGAAAGAACTAGTTATAGAACAGTAATTCACTATCTGGATGACTTCCTCTTCATTGGGAGGGGGAGAAGGGAGACGCAGACGATGTTGGGCTAGTTTCAGGAATTATGCAGGGAACTAGGGGTTCCACTGGCACCAGAAAAAAACAGAAGGGTCCAGCAGGGTGATGGAGTTCCTGGGGATTGAGATAGATGTCCCAAACGAAATATTCAGGCTGCCAGACAAGAAAGTAAGGAATCTGAAGGATTTAATACATGTACACACCAGCAGGAGAATGGTGCAACTAAAGCAACTGCAGCAAGTACTGGGGCACCTAAACTTTGCCTGCAGGGCCATTGGACCAGGGAGGGTGTTCACAAAGAGGTTAGCCAGGACTACAGCAGGGGTTACCAGACCACATCATTGGGTAGATCTGACAAAAGGTGTCAGGGAGGATTTTAAAATATGGGATAAATTCCTTAGGGAGTATAACAGCTGTTCATTCTGTCAAGAGGAGTGGGTGTACAACACAGACCTCGATCTCTACACAGATGCGGCCGGGGGGTCTGGCATGGGGGATTACCTGAGGGGCAGGTGGTTTGCAGAACCATGGCCTGATAGCTGGGTGAAGAATGGGACAATAAGAGATATAACATTGCTGGAGATCATGCCCATCTGGGCATACTCTCTGGTATGGGGGGAGGAACTATGGGATCAAAAAGTGACCTTCTGGTGTGATAACAGATCAGTGGTAGAGGTCCTAAACAACAGGGGAGCCAGGTCAGAGACGGTCATGAAAGTATTGAGACATTTAGTTTTAAGGGCTTTGCAGCTGAACATGTCATTCAGAGTAAAACATATAGAAGGGGTACACAATACCCTGGCTGACAGCCTTTCCCATCTGCAGCTGGACCGTTTCCGGAGGCTGGTGCCAGCAGCGGAGGAACAAAAAACACCTATACCAACGAACATCTGGGATGTTGGCAAGAAGGAGCAGAACTGCTATTTCATAGCTCATGGCACCTCGGACTCTGAGGGCTTACGATGGGGCCTGGTGGGCGTTTCAGACATTCAGGGCTGAGCACCAGATGGAGGTAAGTGGGCAACTCACAGAGGAACAGTTGGGCATGTTCACCGTGGAACAGTGGCAGAGAGAGAACGCACACACCACAATGGGGGGGTTATCTAGCAGGGATTAGTGTTATCTTCAGCCTAAAGGGATGGAAGGACATGACAAAATCGCTGCTTATCAGGAGGATGATGCAGGGTTGGAGCAGGTTGAAACGTGGACCAGAGATAACAGGAGGCCAATAGGGGAGCGGTGGCTAATAAGGTTAAAGTAGGTGCTCCCGGTAATATGCAGATCAAAGGCTGAGGCCCAGTTATTTCACACAATGTATGTGATAATGTTTGCAGGGGCGATGAGAGTGAGTGAAGTGGTAGGCCATGGGAAAGATGACAAGGAAGGAGGCTTGGAGTGGGACGATGTAAGTTGGGGGGTGAAGGAGATATGGATTAAGATCAGGAGGTCAAAAACAGACCAAAGAGGACAAGGTTGTATGTTGACACTGAAGGGGCAAGGAGAGGTTGCAATATGCCCAGTGCAGGCTCTGTGGGCTTTCACCGCAGAGCAGGGGACCAGGAAGGGAAAGCTATTTGTACATGGTGACGGAAAAAGGGTCACCGGCTGTCAAGTCACAGCATTGCTTAAAAAGGGCATGCAACTCATGCAGGAGGACCCAGCTAATGATGCATCCCATTCCCTACGAATTGGGGCTGCCTCACAGTGGAAGGCAGCAGGGGAACCTGTGAAGGACATTTTGGGAAAAGGGCGCTGGCGGTCAGCCAGTTATAAGAGATACATTAGAGCACTGAAATAAAAAAATACATATTTTGTGTGTTGAAGGAAGTGTTCCTAGCAGGAACTGCTAATTAGGAGGGGAGGAAAAGTTGGGGGTGGCAAAAGGGGAAGAGTTGGGGGGAATAATATGGAGCTGTCACTAAGAGTATGTGTAAAATAATTAATTTTCCTTGAACCCCATAGGTAGAGGGAGGAGCACGGAAGTCTGGATCTGTGGCCATTCCTATATTTATTGAGCTGAAAAAAGAGCAGAGAAGATGGCTGGGGGAAAATAGCTGTACCAGGACATGAGACAGTGTAGGTTGGTCTGGCATGGCATGTGTGGGATGAGATGGGCGCAACTGCTTCCTGCTTTGAAAGAACTCAAGGGTCACCGGCCCAGTCCAGACCTAATTATCATACATCTAGGGGGCAACGACCTGGCAGGCAGACCATGGGTAAACACATACTTACAGATAAAAAGGGATCTGGTGGCGATATGACAGTGGTGGCCTCAGGTGTGCCTCGCCTGGTCAGACATGATACCGAGAAGGATATGGAGGCAGGAGCACAGCCACAGGGTGGTGGAGAGGGCCAGGAGAAAGATGAATAGGAGGGTGGGGACATTAGTAAGGCAGATGGGGGGACAGCTGATACTGCGGGGGGTAGAAGAATAGGTGGAGGATTTCTACAGGTCAGGTGGTGTGCACCTGCTGGATCTAGCCATAGACATGTTCAATACAGAAACAATGAGTTTCATAGAGACATGGAGGAAACAGGCAAAAGTCGGAATAAAAAAAAAAAGAGGGAAAAGGATCGTCCCTGAAGTAAAGGAGAGTGATACCCTAAGTGTGGGGGAAGCCAGCCATCCAACGCAAGCTGGAGACTGGCTAGTGGGGAAAAGGGGGGAGGAGGGGAGGGGAAAAAGGAATAACA
Organism: Neoceratodus forsteri; assembly: GCA_016271365.2. Classification (NCBI taxonomy): domain Eukaryota; kingdom Metazoa; phylum Chordata; order Ceratodontiformes; family Ceratodontidae; genus Neoceratodus; species Neoceratodus forsteri. The sequence goes on from CM057449.1 coordinate 581,739,536, forward strand.
CAACAAAAGGAAGAAGATGAAGAAGAAAGCGGTCTCGGTTTTCACCGTTAACTAGCAGGAAAGGAGAAGAAGAAGGCACCCAGGTTTTCACCTGCGGGAGGGATAATCAGAGATTGATATGTGGATGAAAAAAAAAGAAATTTATAAAAATAGGATAATAAAGAAATGGAAAATGGAATATGGAATATGGATATAAATAAATTAATTGCCAAATCTGAGCACAACAACAAACAATGGTCTCTGTCTTTTTGTGAGGGAAAGGGGGGGAATCCGGGACAATGGAGTTTGCCCTTTAAGAGGCAGACCATGTTGTCCTGGTGCACCCCTTCCCTCTGTCATGGAATGGTTGTGCTCAGGATGGGAGGGGGGAGGAAGGGGTAGGGCTAAGGGCCAGAACAATGGTCAGGTAACAGGAAAGGGAGGGGCAAAAGGAGGTACATAAGGGACAGCACAAGGGGGCCTCAACCACTTTTTGCTGGAGTTGTTGATTCTTCCCACCCACCCTACTAAGCAGAACAAGAGGGGAAGACAGTCAAGATGGGACTGTATGATTGGGTCTGTCAAGGTGGATAACAGACGCGTCCGGTTGGACAGTTTGTACTGCCAAAGGTGGATGGCAGGTGATAATAAGGTTATGGATAGGGTCATGGACTGCCAAAGGTGGATGGTAAGTAATAATATGGTTATGGATATGGTTATGGACTGCCAAAGGTGGATGGCAGGAGGGAAAAAGGGGGTGGGGGGGGAGAAAAAGTAATAACACAACAAGAGGAAGAAGAAGAAGATGAAGAAGAAAGCGGTCTCGGTTTTCACCATTAACTAGCGGGAAAGGAGAAGAAGAAGGCACCCAGGTTTTCACCTGGGGGAGGGATAATCAGAGATTGATATATGGATGGAAAAAAATGAAATTTATAAAAATAGGATAATAAAGAAATGGAAAATGGAATATGGATATAAATAAATTAATTGCCAAATCTGAGCACAACAACAAACAATGGTCTCTGTCTTTTTGTGAGGGAAAAGGGGGGGAATCCGGGACAATGTTTTAGCAACTACCTTTGCATAGCCCTGATTTTGACAGATGAGCTTTGTAGCCTTATTTATCACATTTGGTCTTCGTCAGTTTTCAGCGTTTCCCTATATAATGCAGACTGGTTCCTTACCCCTCAATTCCCCCAGAAGGACATTTGTGAACAGTAATGAGATTCATTCAATTCTGAAACAAACTGAACAGAATGCCACTAAAAATTAGATTGGTCCTGAAAGGGTAAACATAAAAGAACCCTTGCCACAGCAAAAGATCAATATTTGGACACTGAGACACACTTTTAGCAGAGAGGACTAAAACATTGCAGACTGCTACTGTATACATCGTCACACACACCCTAAGTAGAGATGACTGCTGAACCATAAGCCAGATGTTTCTGTGTGTGTGTGTGTATGCGAGTGTGTGTGTGTGTGTGTGTGTGTGTGTGAACACTGATAGATGTGGGTGCGTGCTCTTCTTTATTTTGTCTGGAGAACGTCATGTTTTTTTTTTTCTCCTGATGTCTCTTGGCGTGTGTTGTGACCAGATCTTATGCACTTAACTGTTGCTCAATCTCCCTCATCCACACACAGTGCTTGAGAGAGGAATGTTACTTGAAGGTCATAAAAGAGAAAGATACAGTTGGATGGCTTACTGTTTTGTTTTTCTCCCCAAATCTCCAGGCTTATGTTGTGATCAGGGATGTAGCAAGGAATTTTAAACTCGTACTCAAAACTGATGCACTGCTGCCCCCCCCCATGATGTAAACATAAACCAAACTTTGCGTTGCCATGCCACACCAACATTAGGCCCGTCCCACTCCCCATTTGCCATGTAAGAGTTCAAGTAATCAATTTCTTCCTGTAATCCTCCTTCCTTGTTTTTCTGCCTCCCTGGAAAGTTGTTCTTGTTTGTGTATTTGGTTGGTGGCAACAATGCTCCATACTGAACAAAAAAGACAGAAGGGATCAGTGCGACACAGACACAATGTGACTCACAATGTCCTTGCTTTCCTCTTTTTGTTGCCCCTGCCTGATTTGTTGCCCATGCTCGATTTTTTTACTGTACTCTGCTGAGCAAAGTGTGTATGCCTGCCAATACCCTGGTTGTGATCCAATTTTATCCTGCTTATGCCCCCCCCACCCATGCACATATTTTGCTGGAAGAGAGAGAGAGAGAGATGTAACCAGACTCTCCAAATACAGAGAGAAAGATAGAGCTTGAGTTACACAGCTGGAAGAATGCAGTCAGAGGAATAGGCATGGTGTGGCATAGAGCTGCGATTGACCTTTTCAGTGCACACAGTCTTCCTTGACTCTGACACCAAACAACCTTAAGAGATGGCAAAAGAGATAAAGATAAAGAAACAAAAAGAACCCCAAATAAATCTACAGGAAATGATGAGGCCTAGCACTACTAGTAGCCACTACAAGAAAATAGCTTTAGGGCAGAGGGGAGAGGAAGAGACACAAAGGAACAGCACTGTGGTGAATGGAAAGAACCACACGTGCTTCAGCTCCATTAGGAAAGGACATAGTCTAGGTACAGTATCTGGTCACGTGCTTGAAGAGTCCATTCTTTCTCTGTATAATAGACAGACATCCACATAGTTCTGCTATACAGCAGTAAAAACTGGAAAGTAAAAAAGAAAAGATATGTATATCCTGAAGAACTGGAGTGAAGAAAGTATGTACACTACAGCACTAGGATTAATATGCTGTTAATTCATATATTACACAACTGTTTAATTTAGAAGCATAAAGGACTGCACCATTTCTGAATGACTGGTACATTAGTCCTCTGCCAGCAGTTGGGTTACAGAAGCAAGTGTAGAAGAGACCAGAAACAAAACAATCCCGCACTCACCACCAAAGTAAAATGTTGCTCACAAGGCTATAAGGTATGTTATAATTTTATTATAGTGCCAGTGACAAAAACACGTCTTGGCACATTTGGGAATGGATTTTTTTGTCAAAAGACATTTGACAAAGGAATCCATTCAGAAACACATTAAGATGTGTGTTTTTGTCACTGGCAGTATAATAAAACATATAGCATCCCTTATAGCTTTGTGAGCAGCATTTTGCTTTGGTGGTGAGTGTGGGATTGTCCTGTTTCTGATTTGCCTATTTATCCCTGCACCCCAGCCCAGTGCATACTCTTTTGTGCTTCAAGTGTAGGAGAGAATAGAAAAATGATAGTGAGCAAAGCACTCATTATCTGGTACAGTTCATATTTGGAATATCTACTGATTAGAAATGTGTTTAATTTTTTAGCCCTTCATTTACAAAAGGTAATACAGTCTCTGGTACACCATAATCAAACAGGGTTTATTAAAGGTAGACTTATACAAGAAAATATCCATAGGTTCCTTAACATAATCTCTATCCAAAAGCACCAGAAAATGTTTCAAATTGCCATTAGTGTTGACGCAAAGAAAGCTTTTGACCGTGTGGATCAGTATTTTTTTACAACAGGTCCTTACCAGATTCAACCTGGGGGAGAGATTTGTGGGAGCTATTGCTGCACTATACTCAGGGCCAGAGGCCATGGTTAGAGTTAATGGTTGTTTCTCAGAGAGGTTTCCACTAGAGCGTGAGACATGGCAGGGGTGTCCTCTTTTACCCCTACTTTTTGCCCTATCTTTAAAATCTTTGGCAACCCAAATTCGACACCATCAGCATATCAACGGTGCATCAGTGGGACACGGAGAACAAAAAATTGCCCTTTTTGCTGATGACACCTTAATTTTGCTGGGTGACACTCATGCATCACTTCCTCATCTGGTGCAAGCTCTGGGCCAATTTAAACTTCTAGCTGGGTAGAAGATCAATTTAAACAAACTGAGGCCTTAATTTTGAGCCATTCTCCCTCTAATTCCAGAGACCAATTTCACTTTGCCTGGGCTCCCAAGAATGGTTTTTGATACCTTGGTGTTAAAATATCTGAAAATTTTACAAAATTACTTGCCAACAATTTTTATAAATTGCTGCAGGTTGTTAAGCAGAATGTGGTATGCTGGCATCTTCTCCCCATGAGTTTGTATGTTAGGATTCAAGTGAAAAAATGAACATAATCCTTTGATTCCTACTCCTTTTTCAGACCCTTCCAATATCAATTCCCCATAAATATTAGAAAGACCTATAGACCACCTTGCTACAATTTATATGGCTAGGGAAAGGCCTAGAATCTCTAACTCTGTACTGGCATTGCCCCATGACCGAGGTGGGTTGGGGTCCCCGATTTAAAAAAAATATTACTCAGCAGCTCATGGTCTGTTGCTTTATTCCTGGCTGAGGCAAAGGGAGGAGGCAGAATGGCATGAGTTGGAGGCAGAACAGCTTCTTCAATACCCTTTGTGGTCTCTACCGACTGGAAAAATTTACTTCATGCTACTTTGCCAGGTAACCAACCCATGGACGAGGCACTATCTCAGTCTTGGGCCAGCTGAGACAATTGACAGCAACCCCAAATGATATTGGCCCCTTGACTCTGATTAGACACCACAAAGTATTTAATTCCCCCCCCCCCGGGTGGATGGAGGGTACAGATATTGGGAACTACAAGTGCTTACCAGATTTGCACAGTTACGTTAGGAGGAAACATGCATGGCATTTCAGCAACTCCAAAAGAAACATGGATTACAAAAAGATGACCACTTTAGGTTTATGCAAGCTAGATATTATATATTGCAAGGGACAAACTTGCACCAACTCCTGTGGCCCAAGACAGAGTTAGAAGACACTTTCTACTCATGGGTAAGGTTACAGGTAAAAATTAGACTAATATCTCAACTTTATAAACTTTCGTCCACAAATGCCCTTCCCCTCTTAACCAATAGGATATGCCAGAAATAGGTCTCAGAATCAGGCTTCCCTATTGTAGAATCATGTTTGTCCCTCAGGCTTAAAAAAGGCTGGGCAATAACAGCATCCTCGACCTGGCAGTAGTTCAATTGGAAGATCCTAATGAGGTTTTTCTATACCCCAGTCCATACGAAACACCTTGGCTCCATTTATTCAGACCTCTGTTGCCATGCATGTAGATCCATGGGGACACACTGGCACATCTTTTGGAGCTGCCTGGTTTTGGTACCATATCAGCAGCAGGTTCATGCCCACATCCAATCTGTTTTTGGTATTCCTCATCTATTCACTTTCAGTATCCTGGTGTTGGAAGTGATGTGGGGATTGAGGAATTGGGTAATAGAACCAAACTCTCATATTTTTCAGTTGGCAGCTCACAAATGCATTACTTTAAAGTGGCTTTCTCCACTGCCACCAACTTTTTTCACTTTGGAGGGGTAAGATTTCGAAGATTGAAACAATGGAACCCCTCACCGCTACTCTCTGTTTAAGGTTGGACAGCTTTCTGGAGATCTGGCATCCGTGGCATCAGGGTGAGCAGAGAGGAAGATGTGGCACCATAGGTGCTAGCCAAAGATAAAAATCCAAGAAACATAGGCACTGGAGGGTTCTTTAACACCCCTGACCCTACCCTTCTCCACCCTAACCAATAGGTGGCATTACCATGACTCCCTGCTGTGGCTGTCAGATGTGGTGGCTGAGTTTAGATTTTATAAGACATGATCTAGCCTTAGTTCATAGACATAGAAGCAGGTGTATATATACGATAAGCATTAATAGATACACACTGCATGCATCTAATTTCTTCCTTTTTATTTCACTTCTTCAAACAACTTTATTCTTATCAAATTTAAGGTGTTATTGTTTAGCAGATTAGGCACAGGAGCAATGTTTTTTAATGCCTTTTTTTTCTTAAATGTGCCTTTTGAAATTGGTGATATACTTGAATTGAACATTTTTCAGTGGGACTGTAACAAGACAATGCTTATCTTCTCAAGTATGCAGTTCTCTTCCATTTTTGGATGTTCCATTTTACATTCCCGGAACCAAAAACAGAAAGTAAGGAAAACAGCCATTGTTGTATTCAACCAATCTAGCTGTATCACATTATTTGTCTTTTTTCTGATTGGTATTGTTATGTACTACCTGGTTGAGAGAAATAAAAACTAAGTTAAAACAAGCATTTGTCAATCTCAAATGATTACTTGCTGGTATTGGCACTGGTAGTGTAGGAGTTAGAGAGAAGTATAATAGGAATGACAGTGAAGTATTGAAGTAATGGCAACCCCCACCAACACTCTGCAGAGACTGATGGGAATTGGGGGTGTGCCTTTGGGTTGTCAGCCATAACACTTGTGCCATTCTACCTCACCCCACCCTGCAGACACCGACAAGTGTCACAGTGTGCCTTGAGGTCTTTAGCCCTTAAGCTCACCCCATTCCATAAGGAAATAAGCTGAGATGGGTGCAGTATAGGAGAATGGGGTGAACGTTAGGGATGAAGACCCCAAGGCACCCCCTCAATGCCTGTAAGTGGCTGCAGGATGCGGGTGGGGTGGAATGGGGTGAGCATTATGGCTGATGACCCTAAGTCACACCCCCGACACCTGTCAGTCTGTACAGGGTGGGTGTTACAGCTGGAAACCCTAATGCCCCAGGTGTTTGTTGATATTTTTGCTCCAAATTTTCAACATGTGCTTTTTGGGACCCCACCTCATGAACAGTGGCAATATCATTTCATTACCCAATCCCAAAAGATGATTTTGCGCGAGTGTGCCATTTGGTTCCACAGGTATGAAACCACATTTTGGGCAGAAAGTGAAAAATAACTGCTGTACTGTTCATGAAGACTTATGAAGAAATGGCAATGTTGAAAATCTGGAGTGAAACTATGAAAAAGTGGTGAAACTATGAGTTTGGGTAGAAACTGTGTAACACACAACCGTAATGTAGTCATTATTTGGAATGTTTTCACCAAATTTTTAGGATGGCCTTTTTGGGATCTCCCCCCATGAACAGTGGCGCTGTGATTTTGTTAATCTGTCCCAAAAGTTGATTAAGCACAGCGAATGTGCCATTCTTCACCACAGATGAAAAAACACATTTTGGGAAGGATGCAAAAAATGACAGCTATACTGTTCATAAGGGGATGTGAGAAAATGGCAATGCTGGAAATTTGGATTGAAAATATTAAAAATTGACGAAGTTATGAGTATGCATAGAAACTGCACAGTGGACGCTCATAATGCAGCCATTTTTTGGAGTTTTTTCACCAAATTTGCAACAAGGGCTTTTTGGGACCCCACCTCATGAACAGTGGCACTGTCATTTTGTTAATTCATCCCAAAGCGTGATTCTGTGCAGTGACCACAAAATCACCTTTTGGGACCAATAAACGAAACGGCAGTGCCAGTGTGTTTATGAAGTGAGGTCCCAAGAACCCCATGTTGAAAATTTGGGACCAAAACTCCATACATTGGCTGAGATATCAACCTAAATTGAAAATAATTGAAAATCCCCCATTCACTGCCATTATAGGGCTTACTGTTATTTCTTCAGTTCCCAGTCAGTCTTTGAAGAGTGCAGATGTGTTCCCGGTCCACAAAGTTTGCTGCTCTTGACCTACAGAGGTAAGTATGGGTGGGAGGGTGTGGGCAGGTGGAATGCACAGAAGGAGGGTGAGGGTTGGGTCAGGTGGCTGGCAGGAATGACGAGGCACCATTTTCTTTTTTTTCACATTTAAAAAAAACAATACGTTGTGGGACTGTTTTCTTTTTTACAGGTGAAATATTAAAAAATGAATTTTGGCACACTGGAGTGGGATCTCAGTGTGCCAGAGTACTGGAGGGGGTGATCACTGCAGACCTAGGGATTGGGCACCCTGAGGTCGACTGAGAACACAGGGGCATGGTGGGGTACTCATCCGATACCAGGAGTGGGCATCCTGGTGTCAGAAACAGTAAATAAGTATTTTATGGCAGACTGGGGTGGGCTCACATGTTCCTCATTAATGGGCGGAGGCGGATACATGCTGACACAGGGATTGAGCATGCTGATGTTGGCAGGGGACTGAGAATGGAGGGTGCGGGGTGGGCAACAGCAGCGGGAGGGAGCTCATTTGTTGTTTTGCTGTTTGACAAGTTTGGAGGGAAGGGGGTCTGATGCTGCAATGACAAAACTGCCCCTGATTGCAGTGTCAGATTTCTTGGAGGGTGCAGGATGGGCAGCAGCAGTGGGAGGGAGCTAATTTGTTGTCCTGCTGTGTGACTGGTTGGGAGGGAGGGGACTGCTGCTGCAATGATGAAACTGAACCTGATTGCAGTGGCAGATTTCATGGAGGGTGCAGGGCAGGCAGCAGCAGTGTGAGGGAGCTTATTTTGTTGTCATGCTGTGTGACTGGTTGTGAGGTCAAGGGCACTGTTGCTGCAATGATGAAACTGAACCTGATTGCAGTGGCAGATTTCTTTCAAGTGTGGTGCTCACTCTGAAACTGCCATCATCGGCAGATTCAGCATTAATTGGTGGCCGATGGATGTCCCCATTAAACCATCCCCTGGATTTACTACAACACTGCCACACCTCTGCAATGCTCTACTATCTCAATATGTTTCTTGTACGCTGTGCACACAGTCAAACATAAAAAGAAATGTGTTTGATTTTCCTGACACCAAGGACAACATTAAACATGGAATTGTGAACCTAGACAGCCTCAATAGAACTAGCACATCATATTATAAGATGCACAATCTTAGTTATATTACTAAAAAATTATCCCCTATCATACTATATGCTACAGAAAAAAGTGTTTTATTTAGAGTTTTCTGTGAAGACGAGATTTTAGAAATAAACAAAACATATACAATGGACATCAAGAAATATAAAGGCAATACATTTCTACAAAGTGTCTCACTGTAAAGACGTTTCTGTGATGTCATACAGTATAAGGCTATGGCTACATTAGCGGGTTTTGGCCTCAGAAGTAGACCTTCAAAGCTGGCATGTCACTCACCAGAATTTCACCATGGTGTAATCTTACATACTGTAACCATCCTTGAATTTAAGACAATCGGTCTAACCCTATCAGGTGGAGAAAGGTAAGATCATCCTTTCTTTGCTTCTGGGAGGGCAGTGATCTGAGCCATGAGAAGATGCCTACTGTTTCATAATTTCAGTTGCATTGTTTTTGCTATGCATTTGTCAGATTTTTAATGAAATCTAAAAATTTTCCACAATGCACAAATCTTAAATGGTAGAATGTTGTTTTAAAACATGTTCCAGAATTTATTTTTGTTTGGGGGGATGGTGAATGCAACATAGAAGCAGAAAATTTTTCCACAGAAAAGGGCTGCTTGGCCTTCTGGTCTGCCAATTTTTCCCAGTCAATTTTGCACCCACAGATCCTATCTGGTCTCTGGCAACTTCCCTCCCTGCTTCTTTTCTAATATAACCCTATGTTTATTCTATGCATGCTTGAATTCCCCAACATTGCATCCTCCAGCACTTCATCTGGCAGATGTTCCCAGTGTCTTCTACCTTTACAGTGAAGAAATATTTCCTCACATCTCTGCTGAACATCCTACAGCTTCATCGCATGCCCCTAGTCGTGGTGCTGGTCCAAATTTGAAAAAGGTTTCCCACCTGCATTTCATTCAGTCCTGTGAGGTACCTGTAAGTCTATATTATGTCATCTCTCTCTCTTTCCTCTCCTATTTGCTCCTCTCTTCCATGCTGTACAAGTTGAGATCACTCAGTAGTCTTTTCTCATACTGCTTCTCTTGCAAACCCTACACCATCTTAGTTGCCCTCCTCTGGATCACCTCCACATTGTCTCTGTCCTTTCTGAGGTGCGATCTCCAAAACTGGGTACAGTACTCCAGATGTGGGTATACAAGGGAGCAAGACAGTGGCTGCACCACCTCCCTCCTCCTGCTGGAGACACCCCTCCCTATGCACCCCAGAATACCACTAGCCCTGTCCACGGCCTTGTTACACTACACTGGCACACTGATGTCCTCTGTTATAATTACCCCAAAGTCCCTTTCTTGTCTGGTGATTGTTAGTACCTCTCCCCATCTTGTACACAGCACCATGGTTCCTATGCCTGAGCTGCATGATTTTGGAATTTTTTAGCATTAGACCTCAACTGCCATATTTTTGATCACTCCTTAAGTTTCCCTAGATTTCCACACATGTTCTCCACCCTGTCCTGGATGTCTACCATGTTGAAGAGTTTGGTGTCATATGCAAAAAGACATACCTTCCCCTATAGCTCTTCATCAATGATATTAAAAATGAGTTGTCCCAGTACCAAATCCTATAGTACATCGTTGTTCACTCTCCTGTCCTTAGTGTGGGTGCTGTTAACCACCCTCAGTCTTCTATCCCATAACACATTTCTAATTCAGTTTACCAGTTTGGATGCCATTTCTAAACTGATCAACTTACACATCCGCCACCTGTGTTTCACAGTTTTAATGGTTTTGTTAAAGTCTAGCAAGGCCATGTCCACTGCCCTCCCCTGATCTACTTCCATGGTAACTGAGTTAAAGAAATCTATCAGATTGGATTGTGCTTTCTGTGATCCTGTAGGGCTTGGATTTTAAATGCAAAATCAGTCTTTCTTTTCGTAGACACAAGAACACACCAGCAACCCTGTAGACCCAATTGCCACTAAAAAATTGTTTTTCTCTTGGATTCTTGAAACCTTCTTAAATTGACATCATGCTCTCTTTTACTGTACTTCCCATTTGTTTTGTTGATGAATATGTCTGGGTTTGACTATGGCATTTGGAAATGCCAGCACAGTACACAGTGCTGTCTAGCAGGGGACACAGAGCAAATTGACAATATTTGGCAAGTCACAGGAGTAAGTGCTTTGATAATTAAATGTGTACTTACATAATCATATTTGTCTTATTACAGTTACTGTAAGACTTAATTATGAACAGCAGCCTAGAAAGGGTATAATTAATTTTACAATAATTAACAAAAAATATTCAAAGTGCACTTAGAGTTCATATTTAGAGAACAAAGTGGTTTATTCTAGATTAACTCTATAACAAACAGAGTTGTGTGACAACTTTCCAGCAGTTAATCCGTTATCCTTTTAAAATTGGTGGGCAGTAGTTTTATAAATTATTTCAGGACTGGTGATGGCACAATGGAAAGCAGGACAACGGTACTAAAAGACACTTTCAGTCATGTCAGTAGACTTGTTGAGGAGCAAATAAAGAAAAATTCAAAGAAGTTTGATCTCAGTAAAACATTTGCTCTGGGTGTGTTTGATTTGTAAATATGTTATCCTTTATATCACATATCATACAATTGTAAGGCCAGAATACAGATGAACTTTCAAAGAAATAAACACATAGACTGTCAAATAAAGCCAACGTCAGGGGATGCCTTGGAAGTTGAATGGTGCAGACACTCCTTTGCAGAGTTCTGGAGGGTTTGAACCTAAATTCAATAAAAGTTTACTTTTAAGCTGCAGTTTTGATGCTTTTTTGCATACAGTATATCAATAGTATCTAGTGAAGAGATCAAAGATGGGCAAGACAAGAAACACAGTGGTTCCTAGGGATTTTTCCAAGCTCAAAAGCCCAAGTCATCTCAGCAGCGAGACAGTAGGCCTGCACAGCAAGATGGTGCCTCTGGTAGAGGCAGTACCAGCATCAATAAGGTACTGTTATCTACAGTTAACTCAAGTCATCGCACAACATGTCAAAACTGTTCAGGACATAGATAAAAAAAACTACGTGGGACATTTTCAAAGGAGATTTGCTTGTGCATCTGAGATGCTCTGGTGCATCTCAAGAAATGCACCACAGCATGATATTCAATGGATGAAGACGCATCGTGCAACTCCAGCTGCACCCAAGCACACCCATAATGCATGCAGCACATCTTTAGGGGGCATGACTATGAATATGCGGCACATCCCCATATTCAGATGATATGTATAGCGCATCAGGGTACACATCTTGGAGATGTGCCGCACCAAGTTAGGTGTCTTAGAAAGTGGATTTTACTTTTGGTTTGATTTGTACTGAAGAGGTCATAGATGAATTGTTAAAATTAGATGTAAAAAAAGCTTCAGGTTTAGATGGTATATCTACGTCTCTGTTGAAATTTGCAGCCCCTGTAGTAACACAATATATTTCTTACATTTACAATTTGTCCCTGATTACTGGAACATTTTCAAGTGCCTGGAAGAAGATGAAAGTAATTCCAGTAAATAAATCTGATAAAAAAAAAAATTCAAAACTATAGACCGATATCCTTACTTCCAATGATATCTAAACTTTTTGAAAAACTTGTGGGGAAGCAATTACAGACCTACTCGGAGGATAACAAAATATATAATCAATATCAGTCAGGTTTTCATTCTAGTTACAGTACAATGACAGCTTTAATAAAGGTAACATGTGATATTCAGTCCTCAATGGATAGGGGCCTCCTGGTCAGGGCCATATTTATAGACCTGTCCAAAGCATTTGATATGCTTAGTCATACAGTTCTGTTAGACACATTGAAGGACACTGGCCTCGACCAGGTGGCCCTGAACTGGCTTAAGGACTATTTAACTGGTAAGGCCCAGCAGGTTACTTTAGGAAAGTTTACATCCCAGTTTGCATCTGTTAAATCTGGAGTTCCTCAGGGATCGGTGCTGGACCCGCTTTTATTTAATCTGTACATGAATGGTGCTGGTAACCTAATAAAATGAGTGTGGCACCATTCATATGCAGATGATGTAATTTTGTATACTGAAGGTATTTTTTCTCACGAAATTCAGGAAACGCTTCAAGGTGAGTTTGACATTTTACAAAAGTTTTATAATTCACAAAACTTGATATTAAATAGTAAAACAATCTCAAGTTATGCTTTTTGAAAACAAGCAGGCAACTGTAACAAGTTTACTTCAAATTAAAACAGACTAAATGCACATTAACACAGGTGAACTCGTACAGATATTTGGGAATATGGTTAGATACAAGATTAAAATGGGATTTACATACAGAAAATTTGATTAAAAGATTACATGGTAGACAAGGAGCTTTGTATAGACTGAAAAGTTGTATACCTAACAAAGTTAGGATGCATTAAATCAACTTCACAATAAATCTGTTCTTTAATTACGGGGATGTGGTGTATGCCGGTGCATCAAAAACTGTATTGGAAAGGTTAGATATAGCCTTAAAATAGATTTTCAGGGTTTGCTTTAGATGTACCTCATTTGGCACACTGGCACACTATGCATAGTACCTTAAACTGGACCAGCCTCACTGAGCATATAAACTTGCATATATTGTACCTAGTTCATCAACAACTGAACCAAAAGACTCCTACTTACCTATACAACTTGTTCCAGATATATACACCTAGAGCAGATTTGAGATCAGCACAAAATTTGGAACTAGCAATTCCGAAAACTAGAATGCAAAAGCAAATTCTGCATTAACAGTGAGTGGGCTTAAACTCTGGAACAGATTACCAGATTATTTGAAAACAAAAATAATTGCCCCTTGGCATAAGATTAAGAAATGGTTAAAATCAGAAGTTTATCAGACTAACTGACAGTGCACCCAGCTAAAAGTAAGCACTTTTTATTTTTCACCCTTTATTACTCATTACTCATTATTAATTATTAATGATCCATCCTTATGATTACATGGCTATTGCTATGTCATTATTAAATGCAGGACGGATAAGTCTAGACTTTGTACTTTTATAATTGTTATGTATGTTGATACTTAGGGATAAACAAAGTTATAGGAGCAATAGAGTATTTTCTGTAAATATGTATTTTCTAAAGTAGTGTGTGTGACTGTCTATTTCATGTAACTGAATCTTTTTATGGCTTGTACGGGACTCCGTTGAAAATGACTGAAACCACTCAAAGGGTTATCCTTTCCTGAATTTATAAGGAATACATTTTTACAAACAAACAAACAAACATAGCCACCCATGGGCAGGGCTGCTGTCCTGCACACAGCAGCACAGTATCCACCAGCTCTACAGCCTGGTGGCTAGCCCTCCCCCATCCCTGAACTCTGATTGTGACATACACAGTGGAATAATAAATCCCCAGTCCCTGGTAGTCTAATGACACCCTTCTCCCAACCCCAAACCCCAATTGCAACATACACTGTACCATAAATATTCTCAAGTCCCTGGTAATCTAGTAGAGACCTCCACTCACTCAAGAACCCATATCCTACCCTGCTCCCCCATCCCAGCAATGCCAGGCAGTCAGCGAGCAGCAAAACCCTCTGTACATCTCCACGGCTACCCATCAACTGTATTGTCACTGAATGACAGTGTATGGTAAGCACTACAAGCCCATTGGTTGACACTGTTGACCAATGGGCTTGCAGTGGGTACACTTGTTGTCATTCACAACTTTGTGAATGACAAAGTTAGAATGACAGCTACAGTAACATGAAGCCCATTGGTTGACAGTGTCAACCAATGGGCTTATAGTGCTTACAATAAGCTGTCATTCGGCAACAATACAGTTGGTGGGAAGCCATGGAGGGGTGTGGAGGTCTGTGCTGCTTGCTGACTGCCTGGCAATGCTGGGATGTGGGTGTGGGGTGGGATATGGGTTCCTGAGTGGATTAGGGAACCACTAGACTACCAGGGACTTGGGAATATTTATGGTACTGTGTATGCCATGATTCAGGTCCGGGATTGGGAAGGGGGAGCCACTAGACTACCAGGGACTGGGGATTTATTATTTCACCATGTATTCCATTATTGGGGTTCTGGGATGGGAAGGGGCCCACTACACTGTGGAAATAGGGATGGGGAATAACTTTGTTTTATTAGGAATGCAGATCAGGATTGGGAGGGGGCCACTACACTATGGAAAATGGGTTAGATGCTTATTGGACATAACACAACACAGGACTGGGTGGGGGTGGGGGGTTGCAAGCTGCCAGGGACATCCTGTCTGGTGCATGCCTGCAGAAGGCATACAAATGTGGCTTTAATGACATCCAAATGGCCCATTTGTGCCTTGAATTCCTAATGGCCACATTTGCATGTTTCAGACTGAATATCTGGAATTTGGACCCGGTGCATCTGGGGATGTGCAGTGCATCCCCATTCCAGGTATTCAGGCTGACCAGGGTATGCACTAGTGCATTGTCAGTGGCCCTCATTTGTACTGCCCACTAGAATTACCATATTCAGTCTAGATGCATGATCGCGCATCTCATTTGAATATAGCATTTACAGATGTGACATCCAGGTTGCAATGCAGAAATGCTGCAGAATATCACAGAATGCTGCAGTTTACTGCAGGGGCCATTGTATGTCAATGGCAATTAAGCCCTTTTGTCATGCAGGATTTTGTGAAATTTCATTATTGCACATTACTGCCCTTCATCGTGGCTGACTCCACTTTATTTGTGCTGGCCCTTTTAATTGGGCAAGGCATCTAGATGCACTGGAAAGTCCTCAGGCTTTGAAAATGGGGACCTAGATGCCTGGACTCCTCAGATTAGGCACTGCAAACCTGTGTTAATGGCCTTGAACAGCCTATGTAATGTATAGAAGGCTCAGCTAATAGATTAACGGATGCAACAACTAAACTTGTTGAAGAAAACTCCCTACTGAGGCAAAGACTGAAAAACATTAAAAATCAGACCAGTCAACATAATATCAAAATCAATGGGCTCCCAGAACAGACAGAGGATGAATATCTCCTGAACTTTGCACAAGCTCTTTTACCACACATCCTGGGGACAAAAGAGAAGGATAGCACTCTTGACCTGGAAAAGGCATACCAAATTACCCCCACAGAGCCATAGTAGGTTGTATGAGACCCATGTCCTTTCTGGTGGTCTGCAACAGTGAGGGGATGCAAGATCTGATTTTTAGAAAGGTTAAAAGTGAGAGGCAGCTCCACTACAGGGAGGCAGAACAATTGGAATTCTCTGAACTTTCCTTCTCCACAGGACAGAGAAGGAAGGTATTTGAAAGGACGCGTTCCTCTCTATGAAGCCTGAAAATTCAACACCGGTTCCTTATCCCAGTCAAACAAAGTACTCTGGAATGGACATACCTATTTGCTTATAGACCCTTCTGAAGCCACCAACTTACAGCACTGCATTAAGGCAGTGATTGTGGTACAGAGGGACCATAGTAGGACAAGGAGGAAGTGGGAGCAAAATGAATAGTGCTCAGATTTAGCAGTACCTGAAATCTGTGTGTACATTCCTAAAAAATCCTGTTTTTTTTTTTTGAGCTGGCTGATCTTAAATCTCTTCAAACTGCTTTCCTTTTGAATATTGACAGAGCTCCAGTAATATGTCCGAATAGTCCCTCTCTTTACCCCCTCTGAGAAATTTCCCTTTTGAAGAATTTATGTAGACTATGATACACGTGAGCCTGTGTGGCTATATACCTTTTTGTTAAAATGTAGTAAAGAATAGCACTGGTTAGCCTTTTATAATTCATGATTAATATAGCTAGCGACTACATTTGGAGCCAGAGTAAACACAAATAAATGAACCTACATAGTATGCATGGTAAAGGGAGAACACCCCATGGTGGAGTAATGGCACCTATCCACCTCAATCACTGCAACTGTTTTTCCCATGTGGTGTACATGCTCTTCTCAGCACCTTCTGAAAGGTATGACAGACTCAGAATGACTGCTTTGCCACCAGATATTAATTTTCTGTATGAAATGTTCACAATGTTTTATTGCAAATCTGGAGGGGGGTCTTTAGTGGTGGGCTTCAATCATGCATGGGACAGAAACAAAGGAATAAAAGAGATAGGAAGTAAAAGCTATAGCCAGTGACCAGATAGGGTAACAGGATGCTTTATTAGGCAGCTTAAAAGGCAGACTGGATGGGCCTAGTAGTCCTTATCTGCCGATAGCATCAATGTATCTATGTCTCTATGTCTTAGCAGGGAATTAGTATAATGTGCCACAGATGCAAGTATTAATAATGTAGAAGTCTACTATTTGGACTATTGTTAGGATGTTGCACCTCAGAAAATGTTTTAAATATTCTTTCTTTTTTTCCCCATCAGGTTCACCCTTGGAGAGAAAGTTCTATTAGAGTCTTAGGGCCTGATTCCAGTGTGGTGTATGCCGTTGCAAGACAAGGTATGCCAAACCTCATGGCATAACTCTTGACTTGCGCCATGCATTACACCAGTCCCTATTCCACAAGGCGCCTTGTGTCATATCAGCTGTGGGCTATGCCAACCATTGGGATACACCACCCACTATGCTGCAACCTGCAATGACATGGCACAAGGGTGGTTAGGGCAGTAACTGCGCCCTATTCTAGAAGGGCAGCTGCCGTAACCCACTACTGCAATTCCAGGAGCTGCACTGGCAGAGCTAACTTAGAACATCTTGGAGATGCTCTAAGGATCCGACAGATGCCCACTCCACAGCACTGTGGCAAGGCAAGGCAAGGATCCTGCTGTGCACCCTGTGCAACCATGAATACGACCCTGCCCCTCACCCCCTGACTATCAGGAACCCCTGGGGGTTAATTCTCCACTGAGACCCCCTGGACTCCTGTGCCACTTTTCCAGCCCTCCATGCCCCCTGGTACATGACGTTGTGTCCTGGGGTGGGGGGCTCTGGGGGTGCAGTCTACAGCGGGCTGCAACTTGCGACATGCAGGGCTGTTACACCATGCCTGTGGCATTAGCCTCCGCATGGTGACACTCACAAGTCATATGTGCTGGGACCCTGCCGCTCCTGGAATATGGTGCTGGGTCCCCGGCATAGAGGCCAATGTTGCAACTCCCATATGCCTGTGAGTTGTGACATTCATCCTGGAATCAGACCCTTAGTCTCTTATATCATATGTGGGATACACTTAGGTGTAATGCTATATTGGTAAACTAGGATTTGCTTTTTCATAATCCTCTAATGGTATCCCTGTAATGCTCTGAGCTGTTCAAAGCATTGGGTCATTAGGTTTCAAAATTTTGGGGGCACTTTCCCCTATATCTTATCTCAAAGGAGGGTGTCAATGTACTCCTTTGTAAGAAAAATGATACAGTTATCAATTCATGTATCCCTCTGTGTACAGTACTCTGTGTATTGCTTTATTATACAGTAGGTTTTGTCTGAAAGTTATAAATAAAAAAATACAAAAACAAATCACTTTAAGTATTAAAAGCGACCATAACTATATAACCAAAAACGGAAGCATGCTGTGTATCTGTCAGATGAAAAGCCTTGAATAACCCTAATGCAAAAGAACATCAGAGTCTGGCAGACTAGTTTTAGCTGTAGAGTTGTAATCGGGTAACTATAGATGTTGCTGTTTCTACCCCTGTCTTGTGGGCTTAAACAAGGTTGAGGGACCTGGGTTCTGATTTTCCTGATAGGGGGATTTGAATCCATATCTTTGAAGTATAGCATGGTGCTTCCACCCTTAAGTTGGCCCAGTGTCAGAGTGGTACAACCCCCCTGGAATGCACTACTTCTATAGCTCTCCATGGTGTCCCTACACATGGAAAAAATCACAGTGCAACCTTAAATTCAACAAAAATGCAATTAGTGACTTATCACTAATAATATACTTACAAGGCAAAATGTAAAATATCAACTACATTATTTATTGGGGATGGGGGAATGCAAAGCAAAACTGTTTTTGGCAGAAACTCATTAACTCTTGTTGCAGGACTGAAATGAAATGCCTGACTGGGCTCTTCAGTAAAACATTTTAAAACAGAAGTAACAATAATGCTAACAGTAATATTTCCCTCCCCATTCCCCAGGCAAGACAAGGCAGTAGCAAAAAAGACTGTAAATCTTTTAGTATTACCAGCCTACCCACTGGCACCAGTTTAACCCTTAATCCTTAAAGTGAGCTCCCTGTGCTTCACTGGGTACCCAACTGTAGAAATGGTGCAGGCATGGTAACACTGCAGCTGGCTGGCCAGCAGTGGTGTACTTTAAAACAAGCAGAACAGTTATACCCCAAATCCTATAGGCCATGCAGTTTCTTAAATGGCAAAACCTCCAAATAAGATATTTGTAATTCTTGCTCTGTTGCCCAAATTTGCAGATTTGGTGGCAAAATGTTGTATAAATTTCCCAGTTGCAGAGCAAACCCTGAGAGTACTCATGATTCTGATGTATCAGCTTCCCAGTCAGGGACTCTTTTACTGTGTTCTTCCATTGCAGGTCCTCTCAGGCTGATGGTTCAGTTGGTGCAGTTGGTAGGGAGCAGCTAGAAGATGCAGGTCTCAGGTACCTCTGGATGCTGATTAGAATCATTGTGTCCCAGTCGTCTAGATCTCTCTAACTCTTCCCTCTTACTCCTCCACAGGACAGATCAGTCGATGGAGCAGAGGCGACATTCTTCTCTCCCACATTTAGGCTTCAGAACACTGGTGTGGAGTGTTTGCTTGTACCTGGCAGTAACCCTTACCAGCCTTTCTCAAAGTCTGTCTGCAGGATTGATGCAGGTATTTCTCTCACGGTTATTTTGGTGTAGGCTTGTTCACACAGTTTTAGGTGTTCACAAGGCTGGCAGCAGTGGCACATGTCTACCTATGTTCTCTCAAGGCAGATCCCAATCTCTTTCACTGTAAAATGTCATCCTGACACTTCAGTAGACATACGGTTCAATCTCTGTAGCACACATGTTGTAGAAATCTTTGAAATGTACCTGACCAAGTGACTGTGGAAGCCCCAGATAGGCTTCCTCTGACAGCTTGGGTCAGCAGCCCATAACCCTCTCACTCTGTGAGAGCTTGCATCTGACTGACTTCTCACCCATTGCCTGCCAACTCAATGACAGCTTAGGAGCTCATCTATTATTGCATCTTCTTGACTCACTACTTCATGCAACTTAGAATTGGGAATACATTGTTACTGGTGACTTTAATATTTATTGGAATGCTAAGTCAGGCATAGGTCATAGAGATAAGATTTCAAGCATATTTCCCACATGTTTAATACATTGAACCATGACATTCTGCTGTCCAGGCCCAGGGGACTTGGTTTATCAGGTACTGTACTTAAATGGATTAGATCATATTTGCAAGGTCAAGAACAGCTTGTGGAAATGGGTGCATATAAATCCTCATCAGTTGCTATAAAATTGGTTGTGCCCCAGGGCTCTATTTTGGGGCCCTTACTTTTTAATGTCTACATCAACGAACTTCGGTCTGATGATGAGGACATTAAATTTCACATATATGCTGATGACACGGTGATATACAGTATGTTATGGGGAACTCTACTGATTTAATTTAAAATAAGCTTCAGTTTGCATTTGTACAGATTCAGGATTTTTTTAATTCTCACCTACTGACACTTAATGCCAAGAAAAGCCAATCAGTATTATTTAACAGAATTGTCAAACCAGAAGGTAATGCTATCTTTGGCATCCAGACATATGATGGGGTCAATATAACAGGTCACAAGATATAACTATCTTGGAATATGATTGGATAGCTCATTAAAATGGGATGAACACATTAACATGACTATTAGGGGTACTTTATAGTTTGAAATATTTTATGAAATCTGAGGCAAGACTGAGGATAACCAATATAATGATTATCCCAGTTTTGTACTATGGGTACATACTGCATTATTGGGATTCAGAAATGTGGCTGGATAAGTTGGACGTGGTTTAATAGACTAGCCCATTATGGTGTTTAATAAACTAGCCCCACTCAGAACCCACCATTCTCAATTACATTGCATGCTGAATTGGACCAGCTTACAAATTACAGTAGGAGAGATCTTCATATTTCACAGTTTATACTTAACGTATGGAAGGAACTTTTCCAAAATATATTTTGGACCTGTTCAAAGTTAGGCCAGTTAAACAATGTTTGAGATCTGCATGTGGAATAGAGTTCAATGTCATCAACTGTAGGTTAGAGATAGGAGGTCCTCAGTACTCTATAGGGGGGCAGTAACCTGGAATGCAGTTCCTATAGGCTTACAGTGTGCTAATAATACAGTTAAGAAAAGCTATGTAAAAAGATGGTATACATAGCAAGGCATTAGCCATTTGTCTTGTTGCCTAACAGGAATCACTTAAGTGTGTGACTTATTCACAAAATAAGTTTATTATCTATGAATTATACTTGTATAGCATAATTTGTGTATCATTCACTAACAATATATTACATATTCATCCTAATTTTCCATAGTGAATGGGTGAATTTAACAATGTACTGTATGTGCTGTATTATATTAATTTATTAATAAACTCATCAGTCATTGTGAGCTGTACTGTAACACATATGCATGTTTCTTGGGATCTCATTGAAAATGAGCTCTGCTCAATTGAGTTATTTCCCTTTCATGGTTTATGAATAAAAGTACACTACTACTTCATTAATCAGTCACTATGATACTACTCAACTGGGTACAAATTATACAACCTAATAGAGTTAAATTGTCAAAGTTCTGCCAAACACCCAAAGTGACCACTCACTGGTGCAATGTCTATGTGCAGTTAAAGAGACAAGATCACCACCCTGGATCACAGTCATCCAAGTCCTAAACAAAATGAAGATGCCTGAATTCAAACCTTACTTGGCACAAATTGTTTGACTCTTCTTTGATGCCATTGTCAATATTGGCTAGCCCTAGAATTCTTTATCTCTGAGTTCATACATGCCAGTGAAAAATGTTCACCCTTTAAAAAAATGCAAGGCAAGAGGAACATCATCTAGATGAATCACTCCCAAACTCCTTGCCCACATGAGGGAGAGGGTCAGTTTGTGGACACTGGTCAGGGAAGCAGGATTCCCTGTCCACCTGCAATGTTATGAGGAAGCATCTTAATAAGTGCACCAGTATGATAAGAAAGGCCAAATCTGACTTCAGTAAGGACTAGCAGACCCAGAACTAGTGAAATGGCAAAAGATTTTGGGATGTCTTGGAGCTCCTTGGAAAGGGAGTTAAAATAATTCCTGAAATGCTCATGGTGGAGGCTGAGCTGTCCTTGATCCCACTGAAATTGCCAGTTACTTCAACACAGCCTTTACTGATCATAGTTCCATCATCCCACTGAGCCTTCCCAGACCCCTACAGGGAACCCAGTTCGGAAGCCTCCCAGATAGTGAGCTCTGAACCAGTGTACCCTAAATTCTACTTTAAACCTGTTTCAGTCAAAAACATCTCAAAATACATCAGTAGAGTACTTGGCAGAACTACCTGTGGGATTGATTTGGTGGATATGAAACTTCCTGCCATGGTGGTAGAGGAGATCTCCCACCTCATTTCTTGAATTATTATATTTTCCCTATACTATTAGCAGTTCCCCAAGAAGGGAAATCCACACTGGTTACACCAATTTTCAAAAGTGAAGACCACACTAGCCTTGCCATTTACAGACCCATTTCTATTTTCTTCCTCTATCCAAGGCCCTCAAGACAACAGTCTATGACCAACTTCTCACACACGTCAAAAAATGCAGTGCCCAGTGTGTACAACAGCAAGGCTTCCAGAAGATCCACAGCACCAAGACAATGCTGTTGGAATACTCCAGTTATGTTCATGACACTCTTGACAATGGTGACCTTGTTATAGCTATATATAATGACCTTACTAAGGCATTTGACCTGTTCAACCATAACCACCTACTTAACAAAGTCCTTGTCCTGGTTTGTTACAGAACACTGTTGGCTGGTTCCACATCTATCTAACCAATCCTAGCATGAGAAGACTGATAAATCTTTGTTTGACACTAGGGGGGTATCCAGTGGTTTCTCCCAGGGCTTCATCTTGGACCCTTTCCTATTTGGCATCTTCATAAATCAGACTGCATGATGCCTGTCAGGCAGCCAACTTATTCTACTATGCTGATGATGCTGTCATCTGTTCCAAAAACCATGACCCTAACAGCCTCAATGCCACTCTCGAAAGTAACTCCAGGTCACTAGACAGCTGGTTCTCTAACAACAAACAGGTCCTCAATTAAAAAAAAATGTTCTTCTCTAGACTCCTTCAGAAGAGGAAAGTTCCACTCTTTGTTATCTAAATGGCCAGGAAAAACACCTTCAATGGGTGGAGACCATCATATACCTTGGAGTAATTCTGAATGACACATTACCTTTTGACCCCACATTGACAATCTGGAGGCCATATTCAATCGAATACTGGGTGTCCTGTACTGTAAGCGGAACAATCTCATTGGTGATATTAGATGTCTTATTTTCACCAGCTCCATTTTGTCAGTTATAGATCATAGCCTCCCTGTCTACACAGCTGCCTCTGACATAATGCTAAATAGAGAAAAGTTGATCTGTAATGAGGTGTGTCGCTTTTTACATGGTGCAGATAACCACATTCATAGCCGTACCCTTTATGCACTCACTAACTGGATATCTTTACTCTGCAAAATAATGCTCCAGACCTGTTTGTTAGCCAGAAAGTGCTCCTGGACCTAAGAATCCCTACTTTAAAAAAATGCTTCTGCACTTTCTCAAACCATTACAACACCAGGAACATAGCCAGTTATGCCATGAACCCTCCTATCTGGCATACTCAGGCAAGTGGTCATTTACTGACAGGCCACTAACTGGTTAAATGAACTGCACAATACAATGTTGAATCTCTCCATGCTCAATTAGAATAGGAGATCTTTGCAGTCTACCTTTGAAGTCCAGTGCAGTTGCAACCATTCAACTTTTTTTTGGTTTCTCTCTGTACAGGTCCATGACAGTCGGTTGACAAATTTGTTGTCAACCGAATGTTACAGCGATACCTTTATGTAGACCAACATTAGAGTGACACCTTTATGTCAACCGCATTTGCAGCCAGCATAAGATCGGCCACTTTGTACTGTGTTTCTTTGGGGGGATTCACCCCCAAACCACCCATCCAGGGGGTTCTGCCCCCACACCCCCTGTAACTAAAGTAATTAACTCTGAGCTGGAGTTGATTTAGGGATGGTGTGCAACCCCCCCAGAAAGCAGTGCCGGGGTACCACATCAATACTACAACAACCTGTCACTATTGTCGCTGTATTGTTGGTTGAGGTAAAATTGTTGCTGTAATAATGGCATACATCTCTAAACATATCCTGTGACTTTTTATACAGTGATCTGTAGGATTTTTTTAAAAATATTATGGAATTTTTTTATCTTAAGTGGTTTGAGCCCAACTCAACTTTATTTCCTCTGAAACTGCTTATTGTACTTGTAATGTCTTTTGTGACAACATTTTTGGATGTCCGACCTTTGTAAATCAGCACTTGTGCTCAAAGTTAATATCTGCAGTTTTCAGTAAGTAAATAAATAAAATTACTGACTTATAAGTCACCTTTTAATTTTTATGAACTGCTGTGCAGAACCCTCATTGATTCCAATTAAGCCACATCTCATAGAGAAGCCAGTTCTTTGATAGGCATATTTTACCCCTTCCCCCATGCAAGAGTGACCTTCAGTTACTGTAATTTCTGTTTACATTCTGTACCTGCAGCACATGGCCTATCTCTTTGGCAGGAATAGGAGACTGGTAGCATGATATGAAAAATGCATTTTATCTAACATTGACACAGTGGTGTTTGCAAGGAACAAACATTCTTAATTTCAGAATCTAGTGGCATTTTATGGAATTTTAAAAATTATGTATATTAAAAAGTTACAAGAAGGATTTAGCAATGACACTATCTTTTTAAATCCACACTAGGTGGAAAATAGTGTTACTTTTTAAACTTAATACTGAATCATGTATCTCTTCACAAAATCAAATCATAGGTAACATATTCCAATAAAAACATGTTGCTATGAGACTCAGCTGTTACAACATTTAATTCAAGTTGTTTATACTTGATTATATATATATATATATATATATATATATATATATATATATATATATAATACTCTAGTACTATAAAATAGAAAATTAGCATCTAAAAGTTATAGTGTTAAAGCACCAATGTAGTGTTTTAATGGACAAGGTTATGTTGTATATTCAAGAAGAGCAAGAAAAAAAGACATTTTACATAGATAAGATTTGATGTTTTGTCAATATTTAGAATTAAATTACATATGCTGCTTATAACTCTGTTTTAAACTCATCTCTAGCAACAACTAATAAAAAATTTGAAACAAAAGCATCTTGTTCAAAACAGGATAATTATTACCTGACACTAAAGGTGAGCTATCAGTGAACCCACCTAATCCAGCACTTTTGACGCCATTAAGAGGATCTGAAGTTTTCTTCCTTTTCTTTAGTTCTTCAGCAAATCTTTAGCATGACATACTTTAGAATTTTTTACAGGGATCAAACACTCAGCTTGTGTGTGTTATGTGTCTAGCAGCAGCCAATCTGCAATACTGAAGACAATGATCTCCTCACATTATACATATTCCAATGTCATTTGAAGCTCTTTTGACTGAGAAAAGCATGTGTTTATTGTTGACAGGCATGGCTTTTCACTTATTTAAAAAAAGTTTTTATTCATTTAAAAATTCACTGATGTCTTCAAAAAATCATTTGGTATTTTTACGGTAGATTTTTGAACATTTGATTTTACAGTTAACTTTATTTTATTGACAGCTAGTGCTGTAGGATCACACACAGGCCTCCGTCCCCTCTACCCTAAGTTGTGGTGGGGGTGCTGGCTATAGAAGCAAGACAACATTTAACATGTACTTGATTTACCTATACAGGGGCATATACATATGGCACACAGTGCAGTACTCTCCCACATCCATCTACCAGGTGTCTGGAGGTACATAGATATGCTGCAGTAGGACATAATAGGTGCACAACACTTTGTGTGTGCTGATAAGGATATGTACGTGTTTTGTGACCCAATAGTATGTTGCTGATGAATGTTGTGTATGCTGGCTGTATAGCTATACACTTCAGCAATGTGTCATAGTATGATACGGGTAAGCAGGAGGACAGGCAGTGGATGCTATTTGGAAGGGGACTGAGGAGCCTCCTAGCCCAATATGGACTGTAACACTGGCACCAGGTACCCATGTCAGTCACTGGTTCCATGTCAATTCAGTGCAATAAAATACTGTGTGGTAAATCAGAGCACAAGCAATTCGCTGCACATCTTCCTAGTGCACTGAACATGGTGGTTCAGTGCAATTACATTAACATGTACAATGTAAAATTCTCAGCACAATCTTTTCTGTACTTTGACTTATGAGTTGCGTTGTCTCTGTCCTTGTTGTAAGTCCTCTATGCCTCTTTGTCTTGGTGGTTACATGACCTTCACAATGAAGACAACAATCAATGTTAAAGGGGAATCTTCCATTTCAACAAAGGAGGTGAATTACAACAAATGCAAGTGTGCCCGAATGCATAAAGTACTGCACTTGCAGAAATCAGTCACTGGTGTAATTAGGAAGCCATGCACAGGTGACAGGTTAATGACAGGTTAATGAAGCTGTGACAATAAATGCTGTCAGGAACTACAGCTTCCTGGTTGTACTACTTGTTGTCTAGTACAGTCGTCATGCCACTGGAGTTTGTGTGCAGCAGTTGTGGTCAGCAGTTGCTACATCATGAAGGGTACCAATATAGAAAGGAATGTGTTTATGGGGCAAAGAGCTATTAGAAATGTTGCCCCCAAAGCATAAAGTACTGCAATTGCAGAGATCAGTCACCAGCATAATCAGGGAGCCATGCACAGGTGATAGGTTAATGACAGGCTTTGCATTGTATTGTGTATGCGCTGAATTGCAATGTGCATTGTTGTTGTTCTGCACATTAATGACTGCACTGAACTGGTTGTGCTGTGCTTGTTGCACTGAAATGATGTGATACCCAGTCACTGGGGTGTCCTGCTGGGTGCCACCCTTTGGGGCCATGCATCTCAGTGGGCCATGTTGGACATCATGGGGATAGCCACTTTGTGGGTAGATGTTGTAATGCATCACTGGTTCAGGATAATGACACAAAAGTAGGGAACTGTGGTATTAGGGTTTCCAACCCTACCTCCTCATCCACCCCAAGCAACAAAAGGGAAAAATATTAGGATTTTGGGTCTCCAGAGTCTTGGCAAATCATTGGTAGGGTCTTCCTTACATGTAGAAAGGACATCACTTCTAACATTGTTTGTTCAGGGAACTGGATGGGTATTATGGTTGACAATCACAAGAAGGATGCCACTGTTGATTCAGCAAGACTGTGGAGACCCAAAACCCTAATGTTTTATTTTCCTTTTGCTGCTTGGGTTTAGTGAGGAGTTAGAGTTGGAAACCTATTACCACATTTCCCTACTGTTGTGGCATTAACTTGAACCCTAACAGAAGCATTAGCATAGTTTTTTGCAAAGAATTTCTGTTCTTTTTTTTTGATAGTGGAATCGTGTCCACATTCATGCAGGTCCCATTGGGTCCTGCATGGTCAAATGCAGATGTGCAGGACCCTTTGAGCTCTGCACCAAGGGAAGACTCCACTTGCTTATGGAAATGCTGGGCCATTGCAGGCCCTGCACATCTGTGCAGTGACAGATGTGAAGAATTCATGGGGCTGTCTGGTGGGCTACAGATGTACAGGGCCCTCTGGTCACTTCACTTGCATGTGGACAAAGATACAGATGCACAGGGCAAAGATACCATCTGTCAACCAAAATACAGGTTCTCTGACACCCACCAGAGCAGAGGTGCAGGGCCTTATGCCAAGAGAAGAGTTGTTTTCAATTTGTGGTACCCAGGCCTGTTTGGGCAACCCTGCGGCTTTTATGCCCATGCTGCCAGGGGGGTGTTGCATAGCTGCACCATACAAGTATACTCACTCCACGTAGCTGGGTCACTGAGCTCACCCCCTAACTAAGCACACTGCTACAGAATTGCAAAGCATACCCACTGGGGTGAAGACTGGTACTGCACACAAAGGACAGGATTTTCAAAGCTTCACTGAATGGCACAAGGGGTTTGTGCCACAAGGAATGGTGCAAGGTGCAACCTGTGCCAAAAGATGCACTGAGAGCAATTTTCAAACATAGCCTGCATCAACCACAGGCTGCATGTGCCAAAGAGGGCTTGCGCCATCCTTGCAGCACAAAATGGGCTATGGCATGGCATTATGGAGCTTTAGCAGACACAAGCTGTCTTATCCCCTAATTCAGAATTCTAAAAACCCTCCCAGAGGACACATGTCTAAGTACCCTTAGGCCAGTCAGGGCTGGTCTAATGGTACTTAGACATGTGTCCTCTGGGAGGATTTAGAGAAATTGCACCACCCAGTGCTTATACTTACAGCAGTTGGCTAGTGGCCCCAGTTCTGATCCCCTTTTTAATAAAAGCAAGCATGTCTCTGGTAGTCTAGTGAACCCCTTCCCTATCTCCAAGCCCCCTCCAGAAATATTAATATATATCATTCCCTGATAGTCTAGTGGACCACCCTCACTATAACTGATCTCTCATATATATATTTATATATCTTTTCCTGGTGGTCTAGTGGACCCTCCATCCCCCCACCTTGGCAGGCAGTGCTCCATCACCCTACTCCTTCATCCCATCCCCAAGCCAGTGAACAGCACAGCCCTCAACTCTCCACCATGGCTGACTGCTGACTGAGCTCTCAATGAGTGTGTACTGTATACAGTATGTGCTCATTGACAGCTCAATTGGAAGCTGGCAGTGGTGAAGATTGGAGAGCTGTGCTGGTCACCAGTTCAAAAATGGGATGGGGAACAGGGTGATGGATCACTGCCTGCAGGGGTGGGGAGGTGAAGTGTCCACTAGACCACCAGGGAAAGATATATAAATATATATGGGGAGATCAGGGATGAGGAGAGGGTCCATTAGACAACCAGGGAAAGATTTATATATAGTTATGTCTGGAGGGAGAGCAGGGATAGGGAGGGGGGTGTGCTGTACCACCAGGGAAAGATATATGAAATTATTCCTGGGAAAAACTGGAGATAGGGCTGGGGGGGTCGGCTAGATCACCAGTGATGTGCTTACTTTCATTACCAAGGGGATCAGGGCTGGGGGGATGCTAGCCACAAGGACTGCTTGTAGTTTGCAGCATATTTGCTTGTAGCTTGTGGCAAACCTCTCTTTGGTACATGGTCAACTTTGTCGTAAGCTGTGAGACTTTGCCACCTGGACCCTACCTGATAGGGTATCATGCACTTGGTCCCTGGTGTACTGGCAATAAATGCAAACTGCCATTGGTGCAGCTTGCTCCACCCTTTGAAAATCCTGCTCAAAGTGTCTTAATAATTATATATTTTTTTATTTTGACCTCAGATTTTCAAGATAGTAATTTTATTACTTGCTTGATAAACATGGCATGTGGCATTTATATTACATTGTCCAAAACATCAATTCACACCAGAAGTGCTAAAACAGTTCTCCCCCAGGATTTAAACAAAAAAAAAATACACTTGTCATGTTTATGAGGTGGTGTGGGAAAATGGCTGTGTTGAAAGTTTGGTGTAAAAATATTAAACATTTTGCAAAGTTATGAGAGAACATTGTAAAACTGCAGTGTTCACTCATAACTTATTCATTTTATCATATTTGTAGACAACATTTTCAGCATAACCTTCTTAGTACCCCACCTCACGAAACCAGTTCAAATCCCTGACAAAACATAATTCCACACCACAGGTGTGAAAACACATTTTGGCCAGGATTTGAAAAATGACAGCTGTCACATTTATGAGATGGTGTGAAAAAAAGGCCTATGTAGAAAATTTGGGATCAAAATATTGACAATTACCAAAGTTATAAATAAGCATAGAAAAGTTTCAGTTTACACTAATAACTTTGTCATTTTTACATATTTTGACACCAAATTTTCAACATAGCCTCTTTATAATACCACCTCATTAGCAATGGTGGTGACAGTTTTCAAATCCAACCAAAAAGATGATTTTGCAAAAATCACCTTTCTGGTCCAGATTTGCCTAATTCCACAAGCACTGGTCATGAGGTGGTGTCCCAAAAAGGCCATGTTGAAACTCTCATATTAAAATATTAAAACATTGCAAATATATGAATAAGAGTTAAAAACCCATTGAAATACAATAAACTGAACTTAGCTGATTTTTGCATATTGCAGTCACTGGTTCCAGCAGCCAGCAAGACATGTCTTGAATTGCAGAGCAGATCTACACCCCTGGACATATTCAGGTGAGTGAGGGGGTGCAGGATGTGGGGTGGTGGGTACTGGGTCAGAGGTTCGGGTGAGATGGTTGTGGTATGTGTGGCAGGGTCAGATCAGTAAGGGACTATTTTCTTTTTTATATGATAAAATATCCTCAAGGTAGTTTTTTTATTCCAGTGGACATATTCTGACACTGAGAATTAGGCACTCCAGTGTTATGCTACTATTTCAGAGCCACTGTAGGTTGTCACCCTGGTGCTGCCATGTAGATATTGAGAATGGGGGCAGGTGACCAGGAGGGGAGGGTGAGTCAACAGAAGCAGAAGCAGTACTGGGGGTGGGTACTGCAGTGTGCTTAAAGGAGAACTACACTGAATCTATAGATGCACAAAATTAGTGACTCAGTACCATTTATTGGACCAACAGAAATTTACAGAAAAAAAACTTTAAGCTTTCAAACCTACAGAGTTCTTTATCAGAAGGGAAAGGCAGATTTTCTTAAGAAGAGCTCACTTTCATTGTAGAAGTGAATGTTATGGATTAGAGAAATAATTAGCTGGGAGACACAACCAGGGATAAGAAAACCTCCTTGAAAATCTACAGAAGTAGTGTGAAGGTCAAATATCACAAAAGGAATGTTATGTACTGTAGATGAACAAGGTAAATTAAGAATCTAATGTTGAAGTGTTA
Organism: Neoceratodus forsteri; assembly: GCA_016271365.2. Lineage (NCBI taxonomy): Eukaryota > Metazoa > Chordata > Ceratodontiformes > Ceratodontidae > Neoceratodus > Neoceratodus forsteri. Next base: position 581,770,170 of record CM057449.1, read on the forward strand.
CTAAATACTAAAGAGAAACTGGAGACTGTTTGTGTGTGTGTGCAAGCACTTGATGGGATTTAGAGACACACTACAGTTACATAAAATGAGCCTTGCTATGCTTCTTATCACATATTTTCAATGTTGACACTGCATAAACATGTTTCTGTATGTAACTATGTACTCATTTGTCAAAATATATTGTGAATATTTAAACTATAACCTGAAACAGGATCTCCTAGTAAAAAGGACTTTGTTGCCCTAATGGTGTCAATATACCAACATATATCTGTATAAAAACAACATTTTCTACTACCAAATGGCAGTTCTGCATATGTAATTTGCACAGTTATATAGATTAGGTAGAAACATTTTATATATAAGCAAGTGTGAAATATTTAAAACAAATATCCAGCAATGTGTTGTACCTGAAACAAGAAAAAATCAGGAGAATTTCAAATAGTGTAATGTGTCATGAAACTAGTGTCCTGATTCATGCCATCATCCACCATATTCAAAAGAAAAATAAGTTTGATCTCAAACGCTCACCTCTGTTGTGTATTTTTGAAATGTCCTTTGAGAACCAGGACTGAGAGGTCTGAGATGGAATGATTGGACTCAAAGAAATGTTGTCCCAGTGGTTTTTCAATCTTCCCCCTTTTAATATAATGCATGTGTGAGTTCATAAGGGTTCAAAGAAGTTGTCCAGTCTCCCCCAAAGAATCTGTATGTGGACATTTCTTGCACTTGATGTAATCAACATTATGAGATGCACATGTATGATTCCCCTGTATCTTGAATTGTCTGCTTTCCCAGCAAATAACATAACATCCAAAACAAAACAAGTACAATGCTAAAAACAAAAAGAAAAAAAAACTCATAACTATGTACAAAAGTGAGTACATACACAAGTACAATAAAACATGACCTGGTAGCTAAAAGAAATAAACCACTAACAAATGCAAGGCAAAAATATTAATATTATAGAAAGATAAATACAGAGAGTAGGAATATTAAGTAACAATAAAAGAAAAAAAAAGATGAACATTATTATCCCACAAGTGGAGCCATGAACAAGGTATAAAGTGTGTCTAGTTTAGACTTTTATTTCTCAAAGACTGATAAACTGTTATGAATACTTGCAATACATTTTTCTATGCAGAGATTAGACAATTGTTCATTAAACCATTCTGAGTAGGAGAAGGACATCTAGTGTTTCCAATGGCAAATAAATAAATGTTTAACAGAAAGAGAGATCAACATAATATGATACTTCTGTTCCTTAACAGAAATAGTATGATGGTCACAAATGATACAAATCTCAGGGGTTAAAAATTCTTACAAGCCAAGAAAGGAATGCATCCTATCTTGAATTTCCATTCAAAGGTTATGAATTAAACGTATTCCCCAAAAAATGTGTAATAAAGAGCCCTCTCCAGATCCACACATGGAACAATTCGAAGAGGGAGCTCTGCCCATCTTGGTCAGTTTTTTGCAGAGTGTAGTAAAGATTATGTAAAACAAAAAATTGGTATTATTCAAAGTTAATCTTGTGTAAAATATTGGAAGAGGTCTTCCCATACCGTGGGCCAAGAAATCATAACCTCTGGAAAATATTGAGCCAATATGGGCAGGAGCTGTTCCAATTGTTATGTAATTCAGAGGTAAGAACTTTGTATATTTTAGAAACAGCATGTGAAAACATTGTCATGAATGCCAAAGATGAGATTAAGTGGGTGGAGGCCGATAGCCAAGGTATGGGACCCACATGCTGTGCCACTGTGTGTTTAACTTAAAATATTTAAAAACCATGATTTTTTTTCATTTATTTATTTTAACATTTGGTAACCGGGACAGGCACTCTGAGCCAAGGCTCATTTCCAGGTGTGACTTGGGAAATAAGGGGGAGTGGAGTACAAAGCATTAAACATTTCTGAAAAAATAGTAATGTCGCATTTACAAGCATAAACGAATACATAAGCAAAAAGTCACAGTATACAGGATGACAAGTAAGCTAAGGCAGTATACAATAATAATAATAAACAGAGGCTGTGGATACTGAGTGGTAATTACACATCAGAGTTATGTATACAATATAAAATTGAAGTGAAAATAAGTGTCATCAGTTGACAAGAGAGCAGGTAGGAAGAGGCAGGAGGCACAGCTTGGACCTAAAAGAGGGGTGAGAGAAGGAGTTATGAAGGATGGGAGGTTGAGATTCCAAAGTGAGGGGATGCAATAGGTGCAAGCAGATTTTTCCAATGCATGAGGAAGGTTTGGATAAGTTAGGCAGGACCAAGCAGGTTTTCATTTAGTCAAAAGGAAGAAGATGGCCCTCAGTGGTTAAATCTATAAGGGAATATTTTTTCAAATTAGGCATCCATCCCAAGGATATGGTTTTGCCACTTATTCTGAAATTAGGATTCCTAACAATAGGTTGTGTGAGGTCTGAGTTAAGAGTAAGGGATAAAGCAGCAGCCATTTGCTTTTGGATAAAAACTGGAGTTCTGATCATTGAGTGCCAGAGTGCTGAGGGAAGATATTTTAACTTTGCATATAATAATGCATTAGGACAGAGGTCAAATGAGTTGATTAAATCCTGTTCTATGCATAATCATAAAGGAAAGTAAGTCAAAGAAGTATCGAAGTCCATGGGACGCAGCCATTGAAAATATTTACTTATACATTATGAGAAGACCAATAATAAAGCCGAAGATCTGGTAGTTGGAGACATACAACATTATTATGGACTGATAACTTGCTAAATGCCCTATGAGGGGTCTTGCCAGCCCAAATAAAGGTAGATATAAGACAGTGCACCATTTTGAACCAGGACAGTGGGATGTAAACATGCAGTATTTGCAATGTGTAAAAATGTATATGAAGGATGTTCATTTTCATAATATTAATCCTTCCCCACAAAGTGAGGGGAAGAGTTATCCATCGACCAGTTTTCTAAGCTTTTAAACCAGAGAGAAGAATCAGGTGATAGCCCGGCATTCAGTAGTTGGTCAATTAGTAGTCTATTGTGTACTGTATTGTAGGCCTTGGAGAGGTCGATGAAAATGGCCCTGTGAGAAGGCCGTTGTCAAGGGATTTTTGCAAAGCTCCAGTGAACTCAAGAAGGGCTGTGGTGGTGCTGTGACCTTTCCAGAAACCGTGTTGTTGTGAGCAAGGTATATTGTATTTATCCCAGTGGTCAGTAAGTTGATCAGCCACGATGCACTTGAGTGCCTTTGAAAGTGGGGGCTATATGGAGATAGGGCAATAATTTGAGTGATTCGTCTTATCCCCACTTTTATGGACAGGCGTCACGGTGGCTGTTTTCCATAAGTCTGAGAATTTTCCACAGCTGAGAGAGAGGTTTAGGATTTTTGTTAATGGATGAATTCCCTCATCAAGGGTGAGCAACAGAAGCTTAAGGTCCAGAGTGTCGCTACTAGATCTAGATTTAGAGATAGCTGCAGTAATATAGCGGAGAGCTTCATTCAGCCTTACCTCCTTGAAGTAGAAAAGGGGATGGTTAGACTGTGGGGCTGAGGTATTTGGGGAGTAGGCTCTGTTTTCGAAAAAGTCATGAGGTAGGACAACACTAAGGTCTGAAAAAACTGTGTTAAAGATGTTTGCGATCACCTTTGGATCGAGGGTTGAGGATCCATCAACCATTATCATGGCCAGAAAGGTTTTTGCTTGCTTCCCCGTGACAAAATTGATATTGTCCCAGAAAGCATGACCATTTCCCCATGTATTGGAGAAAGCGTCATTGTAATAGGTGGATTTCATGAGCCGGATGGCTTTTGTGCAGGCATTTCATGCTTGTTTGTAATTTTGGATGTCCAACTGTTTACCAGTGGCCCTAGCAAACATAAACATAGAAACATAGAATTTGATGGCAGATAAGGACCACTTGGCCCACCCAGTCTACCCATTTCCCTGCCTACTGGATAAGCTGAAGATCCTAGTTAACCAGCAGCCTACTTCTTTCTAAACCCACCCCCTAGAATTGCCTTATGACTGTCCCATGCATGCTTGAATTCAGCCACTGTTTTTGACTTCACAACCTCCTCCGGAAGGCCGTTCCATGCATCCACAACCCTCTCTGAGAAAAATACCTCCTTACATTACCTCTGAGCCGCCCCCCCCATCTTCAAATTGTGCCCCCTTGTTCTTGCACACCTCTTTTTTTGAAAGATGCTACCCTCTTGGACTTCGTTGATTCCCTTGAGGTACTTAAAAGTTTCTATCATGTCCCCCCTCTCCCTCCTTTCTTTGAGGCTATACATATTAAGCTCCTTTAGTCCCTCTTCATATGTCTTCTGGTGCAGACCTTGCACCATTTTAGTTGCCCTCCTCTGGACAGCTTCATCTTGTCTATGTCCTTGTGGAGACTGGGTCTCCAGAACTGCACACAGTAATCCAGATGAGGTCTCACCAGCTGTCTGTAAAGAGGGATAACAACTTCCTAAATTTCTACTGGTGATGCCTCTCCCTATGCATCCCAGTATCCCCCCAGCCCTCCTTACTGCCCTCTCACATTGCTTGCCCAACTTTAAGTCATCTGATATGACTACCCCCAGGTCCCTTTCCATTTTTTTTGTTGTTAGTATCTCATCCCCCATTGTGTACTCTTCCCCTTGGTTTTTGTTTCCCAGGTGCATTACCTTGCACTTCTTAACATTGAATCTAAGCTGCCATACATTTGACCATTCCTCTAACCTTGCCAAGTCCCTTCTCATCCTTTCCACCCCTCCTTGTGCATCAAATCTGTTGCAGATCTCTGTGTCATCTGCAAAGAGACATACTTTTACTTCCAGTCCCTCTGCAATGTCGCTTATAAAGACTTTGAAGAGAACCAGTCCTAATACTGAACCCTGCAGTACCCCATTAGTAACCCCCCTTTCTTCAGAGTGGACTCCATTTACTATTATTCTCTGTGTCCTATTCTCCAACCAATTCTTTACCCAGGCTATCATCTTGGGACCCACTTCCAGGCTGGCTAACTTGTATATTAATCTTTTATGTGAGACTGAGTCAAATGCCTTGCTAAAGTCTAGGTAGGCCATGTCCACAGCCCCTCCCTGATCTACTACTTTGGTCACCCAGTCAAAGAAATCTATTAGATTCATCTGGCATGACCTTCCTGCTGAGAATCCATGCTGCCTTGGGTCTTGTGCCCCTCTGGCCTCTAGGTACTCAACAATTCTTTCCTTCAGAAGTGATGCCATCATTTTCCCTATCACTGAGGTTAAACTAACAGGTCTGTAGTTTCCTGCTTCTGCCATGCTCCCACTTTTGTGAAGGCTGATCACATCTGCCCTCCTCCAGTCCTCAGGTACCACCCCATCCTCCCATGATGTGTTAAAGAGTGTAGTCAGTGGTGTCTCTAGTTCTACCCTTAGTTCTTTTAGAATTCTGGGATGAATCCCATCAGGCCCCATTGCTTTGTCCACCTTCAGTTTTAAGAGTTCTTTCAGAACCCTTTCTTCTGTAAATGGGTTGGTATCAACTTCTGTATCCAGAGTGTTTCTATTGTTTGTTTTAGGTACCTCCCCCACTTCATTTGTAAATACTGAGCAAAAATATTTGTTTAGTATCTCTGCCTTTTCACCATCACCCTCTACCCACCTCCTCCCCTTTATTAAGTCTAACTATCCCTCCCTTAGTCTTCCTTCACTTCCTGATGTACCTAAAAAAGGTTTTATCCCCCTTCTTAACTGAGTTGGCTATCTGTTCCTCAGTTCGGACCTTTGCTGTTCTGACTGCCTTCCCAGCTCCTTTTGTTTAACTGATACAATTCTCTGTCCTGCTCCTTCTGTGATTCCTTGTATTTTCTGAATGCTTTCTTTTTCTCTTGAACCTTCACTGCCACCTCCTTTGAGAACCATAATGGTTTCTTACATCATTTTGTTTTGTTTATTTGCTTCACACAAAGGCTGGTTACCTCTGTGATGGCAGTTTTTATTATTCCCCATTGTTCTTCCACCCCTCCTTTCTGCCCATTTGCTAGTGCATTCCTTAGGCACTCACCCATTTTGGCAAAGTCAGCCCTCATGAAGTCCAGTACTTTTGCCTTTGTATGGCTTGACTCTATTGCTGTGTTTTTTGTGAACCATACTGTTCGATGGTCGCTAGTTCCCAGATGGCTACCCACTTCTACATCTGTGATCCTCTCTCCATCTCCATTTGAGAGAACCAGGTCTAAGATTACTCCCTCTCGAGTGGGTTCCAATAGTTGTCTAAGGCATGCCCCCTGTAGGGCATCTAGAATAACCTCACTCTTAGAAGTGGCTGCTGCAACTGCACTCCAGTTAACATCTGGCATATTCAGATCACCCATCAGCAATATCTCCCTTTATCTGCCATTCTAAGTATACTTTCTATCATTTCCTTGTCCATTCTTCCCCTGAGAGGGTCTGTGTCTAACCCTGTGCTGATTGTGGTGCCATTGCCTGCCTCCAAATTGACCCACAGTGCTTCTTCTCCTCCCTGTTTACCCTTTTGTTCTGTTGCTTTGATTCCTTCCCTTATGTAGAGAGCTACTCCTCCTCCTCTTTTACCCTCCCTGTCCCTCCTGTAGATAGTGTATCCTGGTATGTTTACATCCTAGTCATGGTTCTGTGTGTACCATGTTTCTGTGACTGCCACAATATCCATATGTTCCTCCTCCATCAAGGCCACTAATTCAGGAAGCTTGTTACGCAGACTATGGGCATTGGTACTCATTGCTCTCCATTTTTTGATGGCTTTACCTTCTGTAGCAGCATCCCCCACTGACCTTTCTACCTTGGTCTTGTTCTCATTTAGTACCCTGTTTTGTAGGGGGAGGCTGCGATTTTTCTGCTGTTTATCAGTGCCTCCCCCTTTGACTAGTTTAAAAGCTTGAAAATGAAGCATTTAAACCGATTGCCCAAAAGACTTGTTCCCTTCCTGGGCAGATGCAGACCATCCTGCCAGTATAGGCTGGTGTCCTTCCAGGTGGAACTCCAGTTCCCAATGAAGCCAAACCCCTGTGCTCCACACCATTTTTTCAACCATTCGTTAAACTGCATGGTGCAAAGTACCCTCGCCTCACCCATCCCACTGACAGGCAGCACCTCTGAGAAGGATACTGTGTGTGCTACTTGTCTTAGGCCCCTCCCCAACTCTACAAAGTCCTTCTGCACTGCTGTAATATCATGATTAGCCAAGTCATTTGTCCCTAGGTGGACAATGATGTCCAGCTCAGATTCTCGTGCAACTGTTCTTGTGATCCTATGGATGTGCTTCCTGTCCCTCCAAGCCATGGCACCAGGCAGGCACCTTATTTCAGTTTTCCCTGCTCCCCCCAGTTCTATCCCCCTAATAACTGAGTCCCCCACCAGGAGCTGCTTCCTTTCCCTGTGGTGCCCTCTGCCTCCTTCCTGAGGGCCTCCCTTGTGACAGTTGTCTGCAACCTCCTTAGTCTCCTCTGCGGGTGCATCCATAGGGGAACTATGCTCCCCCAGAATGGTGTATGGATTGTGGAGTGGAACAACTGACTGGGTGTGCCTCTGTTCCACCACTCTTACCCTCTCTGAGCCCACTGTTGTCCAACTGCTGTGCTTTCTTCGCAACCTCTGAGGTAGTGGTGGTGGTTCTGGTGCTCCCTGGATGGGGGCGGTTCCCATACTACTGCCCAGTGTGACCTGAAGATGGGCAACTTCCTCCCTCAGGGCAGATAGCTGTCTGCAAACAGGGCAGCATCTCAGCCTCCAGAAAGACTCCCGGAAGACTGCTGCCCCACAGCCATTACATTGCACCACTCCACACGTGTCTGTCTACCTTGCTTATTTTTTTTTATTTTTTTGTGTGTGTGTGAGATTGGTTTGTTATATAGAAATATGTGTATTATATAATGTGTATGCTTATATTGTCAGTGCAGTGTGCTAGAAAGGATATGACAGTGATATGCACCTTGCCCTCTTGAGGAAATGATGTCAGAACCCCCAAGTATAGGAACTATTTCAGGGGTGGGTGGGGTGAGGGGTGGGAAGGGTTTGGATGTAAACTGTGCCCTCATGAAACAATCAGCTAAAAGCTCTGACCTACCACTGCGATGAGTGCCTTTCCATCAGCAAGATGCCCTACACTACAATCTGACAGAAAAAATACCCTACTAATCAAACAGAGAAAAATCCAAACATCTAAGTCAGACATAGGTAAACCTCCCCAGCCCCAAAACAGCCTGGTCACTTGTGCTCTGAAAGCAGTCAGCCCCAAAACATGTCAGCTGTGCAGAAGGACAGACACAGAAAACAGTATTCAGTTCCTTTGGGTTTAAACTCTTTCTGCACTGAAAATCTTAACAATTGTAACAAAAGTAAACCAAGGACCACCTCCCTCTGTTGATTGAAAGACTGCCTTTTCTGATAATTCTAAGTTCCTTATTTCACCCTTCAGTTAGAAGTATCCTCCACCTGAAGAATATTAACTTTCCTAAGGAATCTGCTTCAAACCAAAGACGATTGTAAACTGCCCAGAGGTGGTCCCTTAGTTTCAGCTGTGTGAGAAGAGCCGTGGTGAGCCATGGGTTAGAGAGAGATTTTGTTTTGTGCCTTTTAACAGGGACAAAGAGGTCCCAGGCTTTGTTGAAAATTGAGATGAAGTGATCAAGAGCCAAGTTAACATCCGTTGCTTTGTAGATGGGTAGCCAGTCTTGTAGAAGCAGGTATTGTTTGAGATGTGAAAGTCTATATTGTAGCTTATTCAATATTAGTATATAGCTGAATACCATCATATTACAGTAACTTCATACAGTATGTACCTGTCATGGTGTCACCACTCTATGAGTTGTATATTGCTTCACACATGTTCCTCTTGATTTCTATCCCTTGCTCAATGCATGTATTATTACACATTTAATTATCTTGCCTGTGTAGCATAGTACAACATGAATTATGTATTCCACACAGTTTACAGTATCAAGATTGGACATAATAACTTTACACAGTATTCATTTGAATCACGTAACCTGTCATACACAGAAACATAGAATCTGATGGCAGATAATGACTGTTGGGCCCATCTAGCCTGCCTGTTTTTAATTGTGATCACTTTTACTGCTGATTTAACTTGATCTACCGCACTGTCTCTTCCACCTCCTTCTGTCCTCCAATCCAAAAGTTATCTGTCTGAACAGAATTGAGGTCACAGTACAAGTGATTTCCTAAAAATGAACAAACAAACAAACAAATAAATAAAAAAAAAGACTGTAAATTCTAAATAGCATCCTTGGCTATCTGCCATTACTGTGTAGACAATGTCTGGCTTATTAAAAAAAATAAAAATAAATAAAAACCCATATTGTAGCTTACTCAACATTGATATACAGCTGGGTACTATCAAAATTCAGTAGCTTCATACAGTATGTACCTATTATGATGCCATCACTCTATGAGTACTATATTTCTTCACACATGTTCGTCTTGATTTTTTTCTCCCTTGCTCAATGCATATATCATTACCATTTTGATTATCATGTCTGTGTAGCATAGTGCAACATGAATTATGTGTGCCACAAAGTTTACAGTATTGACATTGTACATTTTGATAATTTTGCACTGTATCCATTTGAATCACATAATCTGTCATACATAAAAACATAGAAACTGATGGCAGATAGTGACTGCTAAGCCCATCGAGTTTGCCCAATTTTAATTATGATCAGTTTTGCTGCAGATCCAACTTGATATACAGCACTGTCTCTTCCACCCCCTTCATTCCTCCTAGGGTTCCTTTGTGCCTTTCCAAGGCATTTTTGAAACCCACCACTGGTTTCACCCCCACTGCCTCCCATGGAAGGCTGTTCCAGGAATCCACCACCCTTTCTGTGAAGAAGTAGTTCCTCACAGATCTCCTGAATCTACCTGCTTCCAGCTTCATATCATGACCCCTTGTTCTACAATACCTTTTCCTCTGAAACATATCTTTCTCCTGTATCTTATTAACCCCTGTGAGGTATTTAAAGGGCTCTATCATATACCAACTATCCACCCTCTCCTCCAGGGTCTACATATTGAGCTCTTTCAGTTTCCTCTCATAGGGCTTCTGATGCAGACCTTGCACCATTTTGACATCCCTCAGCTCTCTTCTTGTTGCTTTCTCCTTTTTCCTATTGTTCCTCCACCTTCTTCACCTTTCTTCTTTGACTGTTCATTCCTCCTGTCTCCTTTGCTAACCCCCTACTTTCTTAAGTAACTTGCATTCTGGTGGGATGCTCCCCTCTCAGGATCTCCCTACTGTCTATCTCAACCTTTGGTGGCCCACTTGTTTTCTCCCCTATTTCTTCTGTCACCCCCCTCTGGCTACTTTAAATGTCCACTGAAGTAACAATTTTTTCTTTCGTCTTTCGGATGAGACGTTGAACTGAGGTTCCATCTGCCTGGATTGGTGGTAGTTCAAGTAGATGTTAAAGATCCCATGGCACCTATCGAAAAGAGTAGGGTAAGTTTATTGAACAAAAAACATAACATCACCATAATAACAGCAAATATATTACAATATAACCCAAGCAAACATCATCCAAGCATAAAAGTACACAGACATATATTGAACACTGATTTCATACAAGAACATATTTACAAAAAGAAATTTTTCAAGAGAAAACAACTTGACTTGTGTAAACCTCTGACTATCTTTGCCTTTAATGTTTAATAATCCATCTTCTATCTGAGAGAATATAGTAGTATTCAATACTTGTTGTTGTTGAAAAATAAATTGACAATGTGCTTGCCATAAGTAAAATTGAAGAAAAGCAAAGAACACATTCAAAGTACTGCTATGGTAACTACTCCAAACCCCTGAATTATCCTCTAGAATCAATGTATTATATGTAATACAGGAAAGAAAGGGCATATTCCAGTGAGTGGCTGCCTCACTCCAGAAAATGTTACTAAAGGAACAAGTAATAAAGAAATGTAATAAACCTTCTTCCTCATTGGTGCACGAAATCCTTAGACAATATCTATCTGCTATAGATTTATATTTAATATTTCCTCGAACCCCTAACCTTCCTTGAGCTGACATCCACACTATGTCCCATACAAAAGCAGGGAGTCTAAAATCTGTCAATTTATGAAGAGCCAGAGTCATTTTTGATGGAACACATTCTGGAAAAAGTAGAAAAACCCTTTGCACATCAAAAACTATATAAGCATAAAATGATTTTCTATTACGAGAAATAACATTTTGAAATAGCAATTTCCACTGTTGACATTTTTTCAGAGCTGAAATCCCATAACCTGGTAAATGATCCTGGACTAATATTTTAGGGGGCCAAAAGTTCAATTTCTGAAAATAACAAGCCCAAACGAAATGTGACCATACCTGCCATGGCAAAGTAACTGTCCCCCATAAATAGCTAAAGGAGTTAAACAAAAATATTGAATGATAAAACACAATTGGATTTATCATAGCTAACCCACCCTGCTTCACTGGCAAATAGGTAATATCCCTTCTAACCAGATTCAGTCTATTACCCCATAACATTTGAAAAAAATACTGTATAACTTAGTTTCTAAATTAACTGGGGGTGGGTAAAGGTAACTCAAATAAAGAAAAACAGGCAACAGAAACTTCTTGATAATTAAAATACATTTTTTTTCCAAATTTCCAGTGTTTCCACATGTTGACTTTACCTTTCCCTATTTTTAACTGCTGTTCCCAATTAAAACTAGCCAAATCTCCTGGCCCAAACCAAATACCCAACATTTTCTGAGGAGTAGTAACCAGAGGAATGCCCATAATCTCTAAATTTTCAACCCTGTCAGGATCCAAGGAAAAAATAAAACTCTTGTCTATATTTATCTGTGCACCAGAAAATTGACCCCAAACTTTAAAAATATCAAGAGCAGTTGTAAGTGAAGTCACATCTTTCACTAATAACGTAACATCATCAGCATATGCTGTGACATTTTCTGGTGGCAAAGAAGGATCAGGGGCTATCCCCACAATACGCTGATCCCTGTGAATACATCTAATTACTGGGTCTAAAACAAATGTGTACAATAGGGGACTTAAGGGACATCCCTGCCTCACCCCTTTAGCAAGCCAAAGCTCAGACCCAAATAAACGATTAACCATAGGAAGTACTTTAGCATCAGAATATAACATAGCAACCCTTTTCACAAATGGATGAGGAATACCATAATGTAATAATAAATCAAAAAGATAGTTATGTCTAACCCGATCAAAGACTTTAACTTGATCCAGGGCAACTACATAACCAAAACCATGTCCTGAATTACTACCCTCAAATAATTCTCTTAAAAGATAAAGATTGTGTTGAATCTTATGATGAGGAATCGCACAGGTCTGTGCTGGATGAATAAGGAAATCTGAAACCTGTAATAATCTGTTAGTAATAATTTTAGATAGAATTTTATAATCACTGTTAAGTAAGCTAACAGGCCTCCAGTTCGTCAATAAAGTTGGATCACCTTTTTGTGGATGAATTTAAGCAGCAAAGTACTAAAGTCAGGAAATATTAAATCTGAAGTTAACATAAAATTAAAAACTAAAGGCAGAAAATGACTCATATAGGGAAGACATTTTTTATAAAAATTATTTGGTATACCATCTAAGCCTGGCGATGTCTTTACATTTAAAGCATTTATCACCTCTTCTACTTCTTGTGATTAAATGGGCACCATTAGAAGTTGTCTAAGTGATTTATCTACTAAAGGAAGTGATGCCGTAAACTCATCTGGCAAAACCTCAGCAGGCCCTGTATCCTCGCTAAATAAATCAGTAACAAAGCTCTGCACAACAGATAACATCTCCAAATCTGTGGACACCATTTTACCAGTAATGGACATTAAACCAGTCATAAGGGTCTTATCCAGTCTCTGCTTACAAGCTTTGTATGGGTCAGAAGCAGGTTGCGTTTTTAACCAATATCGAAACTCCATATCCAAAGATTTTGAGCTATTATATTGGTAAAGAGACATTTGTTTTTTAAGTTCAGAAATTTGCAACTTAAACTGTATTTTATCCCGTGGAGAAAGGACACTAATTTATATAATTGATTCCTAAATTGGAAATATTTTAAATAATGAGAATTAACTTTCTGCCTCCCCATCGTAAGCAGAAAAGACCTAACCTTAGTTTTAGTATCCCGCCATCAGTCATACATATTATCATAAAAACATATAGTGGAATTCCTAGCTTCAAATAACACCTCTAATCCATGCACACAGTGAATGGACTTCAGAACAGACAAGTTTAGCCTCCATCTTGGGATGGTTGAAAACACCTTAGGTGGAGCCCCAGCAAGACTAAAATTACATAGTAAGATCTGGTGATCTGAAAATTCAGTTGGCTTAATCATACTCAAATAAGGCTTAACATATTTGGAAACAAATATTAAATCTATACATGTGGCATAAATATGTCTATGATAGGTAGCACCCCTTTACTATGTAAAACTCTGTAAGCATCAGAGAGGCCTGCATCTATGACTATCTGTTTTAAAGCATGAGAGTCGCAGTACACCTTTTTCTGTACTTCTCCTATAAATTTTAAATCAATGACACAATTGAAATCCCCCCCCCAAATGATATGCCTCCTAGTATAGAGAAAAGGCTTGATTTCCTCAAACAACTCAATCTGAGCAAATTTTGACTTGTGGAGCATAAATGTTTATAACAAGGAAAATCAAAATCTTGAAGGGAACAATCAAGCACTAAAGCATGTCCAGGACTATTATCTACCAGTTTTGAGATTTGAAAAAAGTGGACTTAAACAAGATTGCAATCCCATCTGCAGATTCAGGCCCAAATGTTCAAAAGGAAGGACCCCAGACCCATTGTTTTTTTTGCCTGATCTATTTCAGCAAGAGAATACAATCTAGTTTCCTGAAGGAGAATAATATCTGCCTGAAGAGTATCAAAAAAGGAAAAAAGAGAGAGCCTTTTCTTTAAATTTTTAAGACTGCAGACATTATAGGAAACTATCTTTAAAGTAGCCATCAAAAGTTAGTGTCAAGGCCCACCCTTTTGACTAAAACTGGCTTTTCTTTTTTCCCTTTTTTCTCTTTAGCCAATTCAGTGGTTCTACTCTCCTTATCTTCAGTAACTAGGCCAGACCAATGTGAATTGTCAGATTCCAAATCTGAATCTCCACCTTCACCCTGTAAAGGAGAAAATAAATTCTCCACTGGAACAGGACTAGGTACTGTTTGTTTGAGAAAGGCCCTGGTAAACCTTTGGTTTTTAACAGTCTCAGAAGGAGGAGGCATAGATGTGATGACAGGCCTCTGTTCCATAGAAGAAACAGCAGTAGAGGGAGCATCATGATCTTGCTGAGAAGAAAGCTCAGGACCATTCACTGAAGGAGATATATCTGCTACAACAGGGTCAGCCTCTAAATCTTTCCCCGAGGTACCTCTGCCTCTAGAGGGTATGTAGGAGTGGAAGGATTAATATCCCTCTTTTTTTCTTGTGCTTTGTTCCTAAATCATCCTGATCCCATCCCCCAGTCCAATTATGTTTGGCCCAAGGGCATTGATGAAAAGCATGCCCTTTCTCATCACAAAGATTGCAGTGAAATATATTTTCGCACAAATCCACAGAGTGCCCATGTCCTCCACATAAAGAACATTTCAGCAAATCACATGAACTGCTAATATGAGTCTTTGCCCCACATTTATAGCAGGCCTGAGGCTGACCCCATAAAAGCATACACCTCTGTCTTTACCTAAAAATAAGCTATTGGGAAGATGAATGATGTCACTATTCACCTGAAACAATTTTACCTTAAACCGCCAACTTCCCATCCATATTCCTTCCAAATCCAATATAGCTTCAGGGGGACCCAAAATATAACAGCGGTTCTGTAACCAATGATAGATATTACTGACATTAACCCCTTCATTTCTAAACATGATGGTAATACACCTAATCTGTGATTTAGTAAGAGGGATTGCATAAAAGGGAGTCCAAAGCGGGGTAGACTTTAAAGTAGAATATTTATCCCAGAATTTTTCTAAACCATGAGTGGATTTAAAGCTAATATCAAAAGAATCCTCCGCAGAGATGTGAATTAAAGCAAAAATATCTGCAGGAAGGAAATGCATGGATCCTTTCAATAAGAGATTAGCAACATAATATCTATCTGGATGTTCAGGTAACCCTCCTTTATAGCGTAGCCTAACAGCATTCCATCTTGGTGCCTGCTCCAACTTATTTTTAAAAAGTTCAGACATGGGTACTCGATTTTTATGCTGATTAGTATCTGTATCATGAATATCCTTTTCACATCCTGCCTGCTGTTTAGTAAAATGCACATCCCCCGCTGAGGACATACTCAGCCTAGACAAGGCCGGAGTATGCTCTTCTATATGTTGCGCAGCTTTAACATGAAAACCCTGTACCTTAATCAAGTCTTTACCTGAGCTCAGGAGTTTATCAGCAGTGGCATGCTTTGTGACAGTCTTGTTCCCCGAGGAGGCACCCTACCAGTCCGGATCAGGAATCCATTGTCCCGTAGAGGTCCATAGCCAACCCGAATCATTAAGTGCATCATCCGCTGACCAGTCTGAATTCAGAAAGTCCATAGAAGTCCATGATAATCCAAGTTGTCTCCGTACAACTTGTGAAGTGGTACCAGGAGATTCTTGAAGAACAGCGGAAATACTAGGAGAATCTCCAGCCTGTAGTTCGTCTTGAGGAACACCAGGAAGTTCCTTCTGTACCTCCCCTACAGCATCACCCGGAAGAGGGTTACTTGTTTCAGAATTAAAATGAACTGACTGCTACAATAAAGGTTCCTGGGAACCATCAGTTACTATAATGGGGGGAGCAAAAGCTTCATTCTCCAAGACTGGAGTCATACCAGCAAACTCCTGAGAAGACTGATGAAAATCCAGAGCCATCTGTGCAAACGCATTCTCTTCCATAGCCTGAGGCAATACATCATCAGAAACATCTCCGACTTCCATACTGTGCTCCAGAGAGCACAACAGAGTGTCCTGCTCCATAACTGGTGAGAAACATTCTGACAAACCTCAGACCAATGGCAAACACCTCTCCCTACCGCCAGCAAAGCAGTAGGGGAATTTCCACAGTGTCCTGGCCAAATTTCCCTCATTCACTAAAAATACCACCAACAGCTTAATCTGGTTCAAGTTCAGTTGGCATTCATCTGTATCCTCCTCCCCAGGTCATGCCTGAAAATAGGCAGGATTCATCTAGTGCACTTACCTGGTCAACAAAAACTAAATAAATAAAAATAAATTAAACCATCCACCGAGGACTATTGTTCCCTCATTAATGGAAGCTGATCATCACCTTGATATACACTCTTATCTTGCCAAGTTCTTCCTCAGTCCCCAATATATCCATACCTCTCCTCTTTGCACTATTTCTTCTACCATTATTTGAAGGCCTTGGTGAGGAGCTTCCTCTCCTTCCCCAAATAGTACAAGATGCATTCATTGCTCACATTTTAAACACATGAGAAAACAGGATCAACAAGATAAATAATCTAAAGTTACCAAAAATGCAATTTACACACAGAACTGACTACGGCAATTCATCTTTACCTTTAAGTCCATGAAAGACCCTTATCAATTTAATGCATTAGCAGCCATAGTAGATCTGACCAGAGTTTCTTTATATCACAGCAACAAGTTATTCTAGTCTTATAAAGGATGTCTTATTTACCCTTTGAGTTGGTGGATTGTTTCATACCCCCCAAGAGCTGGTGCTTGTGACTGTCAGAATTCACACAGTAGAGACAGTGGGCTCACTTTTTAAAAGCCTGAGGATGCTGTATGCCCCTGGTGTGCCGATCATTTGGTGTACAGGGTTTGGGGCATTCTCCTGGTGCTGATTGGGATTTTTACTCCCATGTGTCAAATATCAGAAGTTAGACCAGCTTCCCCCTGGTCTAACTTGCAGCAATCTGTGGACCATTGTTATGGAGCTTGCTTCACATATTTGGCGCATTCTGCTGTAAAGTGTAGAAAGGGCCACAGCTGCACCCAATGGACTAACATTGGGTGCAGTTGTGTCAAAGGAGTTTGGCACAGCTGCACCAAAGAATGAGGCTGATGCAGGGCTTGATGCAATCCCTGCATCAGCCTTTGAAAATCAAGCCCAGTTTATTTTGTGACTGGTGCATCATTGTGCTCAAAGAAGAAATTTCAGTCTGACCAGACCACATACTTGCTTAATGTATGGTTGTGATTATCAAATGTTCTTGTTTTCAGCTCCCCTGCATCTTTTTCCCTTTACCAAACTGGTGTGTGATATTAAGATTTGGCATGCACAATTTCTAAAACACTTAGTATTTCAGAAATATTCAGATGACATTTCTAAATGTAGTTGTTTACAAAATTCCAGCTTAGGGTTGTAGAGTGATTGTATGTATTGCATTGTACATTGCTTTATGATGTTGCAATTTAGAAATATGTGTAATTGACTGTTCTGCTTCTTATAAGATCACAATGTGTAAGTAACTGTGAATGCATTTAGAAGTAAAAGTAGAACCTGGTGCAACTGGAAAGAGATATTGGTCCCCCACCTGCCCCACCTTGACCCCACTCCACTCAACCTTGGCATCTAGTGATTCTCTGGCCAGGCAGATGCACCCTGGCATCCAGTGGTCCCTGCCCCATTCTAGCACATCTTGGCATCCAATGGTCCTCTCATCGAAGTTAAGCACACCATAGAATCCAGTGGTCAACCCATGGCTCTCTTTCACCACATCTCAGTCACCACATCACAGTCAAGAACACCCTATAAAGGTGACAGCCAATGGCCCTCCTCCCTCCCCATCATTGCCTGTCCTCATTCCAGTCAAGCACACCTTGGCATCCAATGGCTCCCACTCCTTGCTCCACTCTCACACCATCCTAGTGAAGCACATTCTGGAATGTACTTTACCATCTTCTTGCCTGACATTCTCCCCAGAGATAAGCAATCTCTGATTTTCAATGGCCCCTTTCATGTGCTACCTTCACTTTTTAGTCACTCAGCCACATGTTCCCTGTCATTCAGTAGTTCCCCACTGCCACATCCTCACCCACAGTCAACCAAGTGCTTTCTGGTATCCAGTGGTCCACCCTTCCTACCTTGCCTGCACCCTTTTTCCCTTAAGCATCCCCTTCAAAAACATTCATTTCCTAAACATTTAGATGTGTAAACTGTGGAATGCTAAACTAATGTTACTGTAAATTAACAAGTGAGTTTGCAAATTATTTATTGCAAATTGTTGATGTGCTATTATTGTGACAGAATAATATTTTGCAGATTATGAACAGTGTAGTACATAAAATGCATAATACATTGCAATCTACACTTTTTAACTTTGCCATTTATTGAATGAAAGTTATTAAATTGCTGATGCTGGAATAAAATTTTGTCATTTGTGAAATCAAGTTGAAAGAAAATTTCTAAATATTGTCAGTATCACAAGATTGTATTTCATGGTTATACCACATGCATGATTTGGGAATTGAGAGAGATAGGTGATCTCTAGCAGGGTTTCTGAAGAGATATAGCAAGAAACACATGTGTCCCATCAGCCATGTTGTACTCCAATGAGCAGTGTCAGGGGAGGGAGAGGCTGCTGCACCACCAACAGGTCCTAGAAGTTGATGCCCCTTCTTGAGATCAGACTTCACCCTGCTAGTCAAAGAAGTGAAAAAATAAGTGGATGCACATTTTAGCCAAAATTATAAAGATTTGAAATGGAACTGGGTCACATTTCTTACTGCAGGTTGATTTTAGCTTACTGGTAGGGCTAACCATAAGCACTGGCCCAGGGAAACATTTGCACACTCACCCAGTGTATCCACTCATGCTTGTATCCCTTCACATGAGTGGGACAGAGATGAAGTGGAGTATCTGTCCTAAGGTGTCTGCTGGTGTCCACAGATATTCCACAGTCAGCAGGAGACTCAGCAGGGGAGACACCAGACCAAGGTAGGAGAAAACACATTAGTTATTGCAGTGTACTGAAAACATAGCAACATGGAAGATAGCTACAGGCTGGTATAGTAAGGGTGAAGTTGGTACAGCTAGAAGGTTTAGAGAACAGAAAATAAAAGGCATCCTATCCAGGGTAGGGTTACACATAATTTACAATCAAACAAAATGGTAGGGTAAGAAAAAAAGATCATACAAGTGGGTAGGTGCAGTAGGCACCTAGGGCAAGTTATAATATACAGGTAGGTGTTCAAGTTTATTCAAGTTCAAGTTTATTGCAGAAAAGACTCCATTGAGCAGGCTCATTCACAAGGAGGTCCTGAGGCACCTACACATACAGTTTGCAATTACATAGACAGGAGATATAAAATGTAGAACAACAAAGAAAAAATACATAATACAAGAGGTATACACAATAGAAGTCCTTATACTATATTTGCAGTATATTCCAGCTTTAACCTTGTCCTACATTATGCAACACATTTCAGATTAATAAGTAGAGGGCCAATTGGTGTTAGAAAATGGTATGTTAGAAAATGGAAAACAAGAAACAGCCTTTCTAGAGTAGAATAACAAATTAGATTCAGGCAGGTGAAAGGGGGAGATTGGAATACAATTGGAGTAGAATAGAGGCAGTACAGTACACACAAATTAAATAGGCAAATAGTAAAGGAAGGAAAGATCATTTGAATGGTGGAGTGCAATGGTTTTGGAGCCACAGTCCTTCAGGACACATTCTGCAGACCGAGGCCATGTCATATTTGTACTTAATACTCTGGATTGAGGACAGAGTTTGCTGAACTCTTGGGTGAAGTGGCAGGGTGCAGAGAGCTGTCTGTCCTGACCAGTAGATACCAAGTCTGCCATGGCTCCCTCAAAGATGCCCTGGCAGAGCAGATGGATATTAGTGAGCTCCAGGAGGGTGGAGATAACCGTAAGGGTGCATGCCCCTCAACCTGCACCGCAGCAGAATTCCTTTGCTGTACTAGAAGGACAGGGAAACCAAGACAAGGCACACATAGTTTTGGGATGGGAATTTGGGGGTATTCAGATTAGGAGGCCCCAAGAAGAAAGGAGAAGAGGCTCCAGAAAAGGAGGAAGCAGCTGCGGGTGCAGGGCTTACTTGTTAGTGGGATAGAGTTGGGAGTGCGGGAGGCAGAGAGAGGGAGGTGATTCAGCTGGAAGAGGTGGAGAGCATATCCAGAGGATTACTAGAGTAGCAGAAGGTGTGAGAGAGTGAGACATCATTGTCTACCTTGGGACAATAGACCTCTTAAGGGACAGGATAGGGGTAGTGCAGGGAAATTTCTGGGTATTGGGGAGGGGCCAAAAGCAGATGGCACATATGGTGACTTTTGCTGGGGTGGTTCCTGTGTTTGCTCGGGAGAAGGCAGGGTGGTTAATACCAGGACATTTAATCATTTGGTTGAATGCATGGTGCATGGTGCATGGAGGAGTGCATTGGCTACAGTGGGGATTGGGAGTCAACCTGGGTGGATATAAACCTCTATAGAGGAGATGGTCTGCATACTTCCCAGAAGGAGGAAAGAGTCCTTTGTGGTAGGTTTAAATGCTAATTAGATGACCATCTAAACTAACCAGTGGGAGGCTGTAAAATCAGGGTAGGCAAAAATTGCACCACCATATGATGGAGCAGCAAGGAGGCAGGACCCAAGGGGAGTAAACTCCAGTAGTGCAGTGGTGCAAGAAGAGAAGGGTGGGGACACAGCAGAGGACAAGGGAGTATAAATAAGGAAAACAAGAATAAAGGAGTAAAGGAGGCAAGTAACAGAAATAGATAAAAAAAGGAAGAAATGGATCATGGGGAGCATCAGGAGACAGCACAGGCAGGAATGGGGAGGCAAGAAGGCATGCTGGTATTAAGGTATGGAGTGTCATGCGAGCCAATGCAAGGAGTCTGTGAAATAAAATTCCACACCTGGAAGCCATCATGAGGAAGGTTAGCCTGAATTTGGAGGTGGTGACAGAATCATGGTGCACTGACAGTCATGACTGGGACATGACCATAGCAAGCTAGTTTCTGTTCATGAGAGACAGTTCCTGAAGGAGGGGAGCAAGAATTCCACTACATATGAGGGAGGGAATCAATGTTATGGAGGTACAGGGACACCTAAAGAAAATGGAAGGATTAGATGTGATTTTGGTCATCCCAGAGTACACTGGGGCTGCTATCTGTACATGGTGGTATACGACCCTCTAGCACACAGGGAGAGGAGTTGGATAAAGCACTAGGGGAAGCGATCATCTGGATGGCAAGTAAGGGGGAGGTGCTGCTAGCTGGTGATTTCAGTCTGACAGACATGGCACGTAGCCTTCCAATTCCAGCTTTGACAAGAAGCAGGGCTAATCTTGACTCCCTCTAAGGGGCTTTTCTCTGGTAACTAGTCAAAGAAAACAATAAGGATGGGGAAATGCAAGGCTAGGTGCTTACAAACAGGGACAGCATTGCAGATGTTGCAGTAAGCAGTCCCCTGGGTACCAGTGTCCACCATACATTGTGGTGTAACATTAAGATGGGGCAGAGGCTAACCACATGAGAATGAGGATCCTGGAGTTTAGAATGGGAGATTTTAAAGAAATGGAAGATTGCCTCAGAAACTCTCTTGTTGGGGGATTGCCAGGGAGGGGTAGCGGCATAATGAGGAAAAATAAGGGAGGATATAATTAAGGCAGCCAGCATCTGCATGAATTAACTCAGTAAAAGCAGAGAAAATGAGACTGTTATGGTTCTCTGGGGAAGTGACCAAGGTGGTGAAGGAAGAAAGGGTAGAGGTCAGGAGGTATAAGGAAATGCAGATGGTGGAGGACATGGAGGTGTACATAGTTAAACAAAAGGAACAGGGAAAGGTAATGAGGGGAGCAGAGGCACAGAGGTAAGGATAGCCAAAGGGGTGGTTAAAGAGGATTAGACTTTCTTCAGATACATCAGTGAGAAGAGGAAAATAAGGGGAAGGGTAATGAGGATAAGAAGGGTAGCAGCAGTAGAATACACAGAAGAGGATCAAAAAAAGTTGCCATCATTAACAAGTACTTCTGTTTTGTCTTCACCATGGAGGGAGGATTGACAGATCACCAGGGAGCAGCATGAACAAATGGGAGGTGGGGTAGCCACAAGTACGTTTCCAACCATTTAGCTTTGAAGGTGAACAAAGCTATGGGACCAGAGAGGGTAAACCAAAGATTACTAAAGGAACTCACAGAGGTGCTAGCTGCCTCATTGATGACCTTATTCAACAGTTCACTAGGAAAAATTCATGGTTCTAGAGGACTGAAGGACAGCAGATGTGATTCCTTTATACAAGGGTAGCAAGAGTATGGAGGCTAACAGCTATAGGCCAGTTAGTCTCACTTCAGTGTTGCAGAAATTAATGGAAACCCTGCTAATGGAAATGCTGGAATAGTATCTTAAATCCAAAGGACTGCAAGACCACAGGCAGCATGGACTCACTTGGGGGTCATGCCAGATTACTTTAATTGATGTATTTGACTGGGTGACCAAGGAAACAGATCCAAGGTGGGCAGTGGACATGGTCTATCTGGACGATAGCAAAGCTTCCACACTGTGCTGCCCAGGAGATGAATTAAAAAGCTGAGCAGCCTAGTGGTGGGATCAAGCCTGGTGAAATGGGTTAGATACTGATTCACACATAGGTGCCAGACAGTGGTGGTTAACAGCACTCATTCTAATGATTGGAGAATGACCAGCAGTGTGCCACTGACCTCAGTACTGGGACTGCTAATTTCCCTTGTCTTCATAAGTAACACTGCAGAAGAACTGGAAAGTATATCTTTTTGCAAATGATACCAACATTTGCAATATGGTGGGCTCTCAGGATAGGAGGGAGTGAGAATGAACAGGGATCTTGAAAAACTGAAGCAGTGGCCATGATGACAGCAGCTGGGATTTAATGTCAAAAAGAACAAAATCCTGCACCTAAGACAAAGTAACCCAGGAGATGAGTATAAGATTGGAGGGAGGTACTGACAGTTAATAAGCAGGAAAAGAACCTTGGGGCTATCATAATTGATTACCTTAAAGTGGCAGGCAGTGTGACAAAACAGTGGGTAGAGCTAGGGGATTCTAGGGTGCATAGGGAGGGACAGCTCTCATAATAAGCAAAAATCGACACCACTACTCATACGGAACAACCTTGATGTCCCTATGGAGCAGGTCTGTATCTTTAAGTACCTTGCAATAACCCTTGACAGCACCTTATCTTTTTGTGAGCATATCAGTAATGTCTTCAAGATGGTTAACTCAAGACCAGGGATCATTTACAGGCACAGACAGTGCATGAACTCTGATGCCTTTTGACTTGCTTTTACTTGCTCTGTGCTCTACATAATAGATTATGGCCTAGCCATTTATGGCTCAGGCTTGGAGACATCTCATAAAAGAATACACATGGCTCTCAACAATTCCTACCATCTAGTCTCAGGTGCACCCAGATGCATGAATACATGCAACCTTTACACCCTCACCAAATGGCTAAATCTCAGTGGTAGGACTACTTATCATACCTGTCTGCTCGCGAAGAAAATCTCACTGGGGCTGACCCCCCCCCATCCTCTCATCAGTTCATCATGCAATCTTCCATCCAGTGCGGCACCAGGAATGCCTCCAGGCACACTTACCTCACCCCTTTTTGTCAGACCATGCAAGCCCAATGGTAGTTCTGGTATCATGCTCCTAACTGGATAAATAAACTCTCCATTGGCATCCTAGAAGAATGTAAACTGGGCCATTTTCAAACAGAACTTAGACAACTCACTTCTATTAGCAGCTGTGATTGCCACACTTAGGTCCTTTTTGGCCTCATATGTTGCCTTCTCCCTGCACCCTCACCATCCAGACCTCACACTGTCCATTGTCCCACCCCTTCTCCCCGTCTTTGTTTCCCTGTTCCTGTTACTTGTCCCTCCTCTCTTCCCCTCCCTGTCTCTACCTTCCTTTCTACCTTCCTGTGCTCCCTCCTCTCCTAGCACTTCCTTTCAAAACACTGCTCACAGACCCCTGTCTGCTCTTTCTCCCCTACCCCACTCTGCTACTTCCACCCTGTCTCCCCTCCCATCAACCATTCACTCCCTACCAACCCTCTGTCCTCCCTCTCATCTCCCAATTCTCCACTTAAAAATGTCAGATCCTGACAGCATCCATCCCTTCTCTGTCTTCTTCTGCACTCCGATGACAATGTCAGATTCTGACATAATACCTCTCCACCCTTCCCCCTGTGTACCTCCTTAAGTCCGGAAACCTACTGCACTTCTTACTGAAACATGAATGTAAAAGTTTAACCAGATTGTAACTCTTTCTGTAACCTGAATTGTTGCCTCTTTACCTGTCTATAACTTTTATGAATGACTGTACCCAGCTCCATGTATCATGTATTCTACTTGTCTTGTGTTTAGTTCTTTGTTGTGTTGTCTTTACTCTGACATGGAACCTTTGTAAAAGAGTCTTTGACTCAAAGGTACTTTAATCTGAGATTTAAATAAATAAATAACTAAATAAATAAACATCTTAAGCAGAAGGGGGCAGGTAGTGTTACCACTGTATTGCTCACTGGTAAGATCCAACCTAAAGTATGGTGTCCAGTTTTGGAGGTTGAACCTCAGAAAGAACATAGACAGCGTGGAGGCAGTCCAGAGGAGGCAACTACAATGGTGCTAGAGTTGCACCAAACACTCCATGAGGAGAGACTGAGATCTCAACATGTACACCCTGGCAGAGAGAAGAGCAAGAGGGGACATGATCAAGACCATCAAGTAGCTCACAGGGGTGAACAAGGTGCACCGAGGCATTTCTTTCAAATGATAAAGAGCACCAGGACCAGGGGGCATGTGATGAACTGGGGTGGGGGGAGGAGTTTAGGAAGAATGTGAGGAAATACTATTTCACTGAAAGGGTAGTAGGTGCCTGGAACAGACTACCAGTGGAAGTGGTGGAGGCAAGAACAGTTGGATCATTAAGCATGTGTTGGATAGACATTGGGGAATATTAATAAATAGGCAGAAAGGATGGACAATCACTGGTGACCAGTTAGCAGCTGCAGAAAAGTACTAGCCAGGGAACATCTGGGGAGACTGGGTGGGCTGGGAGATCTTTTTTCTCGGCCACAAAAAAAATCTATGTTTCTATGCTTCTATGGCCCAATCAACTCTCATTTCTTGAAAGGCAGAAAGTGTGGGGTGAGTTAAAGGCTGAAATGGATGTGCAGGAGGACAGCATCCCTGGAAAAATAAAACAAATTAAACATAAATGGGAAGAAAGGCATCAGAGAGAGCCTGGATTGGAGAGGTGCTGTGTGGGGACATAACAGTGCCTGAAGCTGGCCCCAACAAATGTCGGAGTAAGGATGCCATGGTGGGAGTTAGTAGCAGCACTAGAGGTCTCAGCGAGTATAATACACTAATATTATCTGTATTTGACTTCATAGAAATTAATAATAATTTTGAGGTTGTTCATTGGGGCCACACAGTTAGACAGGGGGTGCCATGCTTTCATGCAAGCAATGACCTGTGTTCTACAGAAAGCAGATGCCCTGTAGTCCTGTTATGTTTCCTCTGTTACTAAGATGGAGAAGGACTGATTCTCTGCATTTCATTCCCAACTGAGAATAGAGGGATTTGGCTGTCACTTGGAGAGTGAACCATTGAGCTTGCTCTTGAAATACTGTATGCACTCTCAGAAAAGTTGAAATCAGCCTAATCAGAGCAAAGAGTCACCAAAAACCTGGGCCGGTCATAGATGGAACTATCATTCAGGCTTTGTTTCCATTAAGGAGAGCCCATCTCTGTGATAATAGAATGTGCTTTGCATGGGTTAAAAGTGATGCAGTTGGGAGGTTTCCATGCTGAGGGCATGACACATCTGATCATGTCTAGCCAGGGATAGGTGAATAAAAGAAATAATCCCAGAGGCCCTCACCTCATAGGGGACTTCCATGTGCCAGTGCAAGCCATCATCATCATCATCAGTCTTTGAGATGTAAAAGTTTATTTATTTGCATGTCTTATTGTGCTCCCCCAAAATATAAGGATGTCACTTTTCACTTTCCCCATTACCCTTGGTTTTGACAGCCACCAAAAAGTTTAATCACCCATTCTCAAAACTTCACAGTTCCGAACCTGCACCCCATCATAACCACTTTGCTGCTTGGCAGGAAGCTGACTACTACAGTCAGTCAGTATCAGCAATGGTATCCAGTCCATACCAGTTCTGTCCTAAGGAATCACATTGGTATTGCTTTATGCCAGGTGGTACTGGCTGTTTGATGCATACATGGTTTAAAAGTAACAGGCTTCATCCAGTAGAGATTTGGCATCTTCTGCTTCCTAATTTGAGCAACTCCTTCACTTATCATCATTTCCATTATCAGCCTACCTATACTGATCAACTTGTAGTGCTTCTTATGGGTCATGGTTAGGTCATGGCCAGGATTCCTTACTGTTGCTGCTTTATCAGCATGTAACATAACCTCCATTATTGTCAGATTTGTGATGATTTTCTGTGATGTTTTGTACAATTTAACAAGACTTCCTCAATCATGCAATGTGTTATATTGTTAATGCTGAATTGTTTTGTGATGGTTCTAAGTTTAGAATATAGTATTCGTTTGTAGCAATTGAGAAAATGTATGAAGCTAGTGAAAGAGGACCCTACTGCAAAAAGAAGGAAGCTGCCTGGTACTGCAAGCAGATTCAGCAACAGTCCCACCACTAATGAAGAGAGTAATGGTATGGCCAGTGCTTGTAAGTTATTTGTTGTTAAACGTAAAATGAAGTTACTGTTATACTGTGTTTAAATGTGTGAACTAGATAATGTTTCTGCTGTTTTAGCCTAAGTGCCAATACTACCCTATGATGTGGTTGCCCAGCTTGTTTTTCCTACAGGGAGCATCAGTGATGCACCATGCTATGCATCTTACATGCATATCTGTTATGTTTGCATTGTCACAGAGGACACCATAATCCTTGTATCCATTCTTCACCCCATCATTAGTCCATTTACTCACCCACTAAATGAAAGACAGTAACATAAGCATATGGTGTAGGATCCTCTAAAGGAGTAAGAATGAATGATTGATGCACGATGTTTATGAGAGATGTCTCTGACCTGTTCTACAGAAACACAGATTAAACAGGTTGAGTCCTGGACCTACTCCATGTACTACTGCAGTCCCTTCCAGGCTGGCAGCTGGACAGTTCACTTACAAGCTAGTGTACACTCTACAGACATTCCTCTTCTGAAACATGTTTAATGTGTATGGTGGTCAGTGCTAGTGTGGACTGGAGGAACATTGATATATAGGTTGTTAAATGATTTACAAGACCAGTGGCAACAATCTGGATTATATTCAGTCCAATAAACTCATATTTAAGAGACCAGATGGTATATGTTTGTTTTTTAAAAACAAGTGCATACTGTATAAGAGGCAAGGCTATTTATGTGACTTTCACATTAAACTTAACCTGTGTGAAGTGACAGCTGAAAAGAAGAAGTTTACACAGCTGTGAAAAGAGTAAAAGACATTCCAAGTTCCTAAAACTGATAGCTTATGTGAGAAATAAAGCTAATGTCTAGGTAAGTTAAGAGCACCAACTAGTCATAATTTCCTATACGGGATTCAAGCAGCAATAGTAATCATAGGAATTTTCAAGTCTTCTTACATTACACATGTGATGTGTCTGATACAGAGCTTAAAGTCATTATACTGTACGTAGATGTTTGCAAGTTTTCGAATACAGCACCCTTCTTCACATTATCAACAAGAAGTAATAGTGAGCAGACACTTGGTGTGAGCATAGTCAGGAAAATTCGCTACACATAGCTCTACAGTATACATAGTTTCCTGCAAAGCGAAGTTCAACTTCAGTAGAACTTCACAAATGGCAAATTTGGTAACTGCTTGTGGATATGCAGAGCCTACCATAAACATTCTCCCCTCAAAGACCAATGGGGGCTTCCAACTTCATAATTTTAGACTCTATTTATTTATGTTTATTTGAAGAGTTTCACCGGGAAAGGCATACTGAGCTGAAATAGCTCATTTCCAGATGCGTCCTGTGGGAAGGGGAGGAGGGATACAGTATGATTAAAATACAATATACAGTAAATATAGGAGACAAATATAAAAGAGCATACAGGTAATATATAGTTATTTCCACATCTGTACCCAAAATGTACCCCTAAGTATGCCACAGTGGCAATACAGGTGATGAGCAGGTAATACACATTAGCACAAATTTAAAATAGGGCTCACGATATGTGGGCCACCTAAGCCGAGTCAGAGCATGCATATGAATTAGAGGGTGTCAGCAGCAGTTGCAGGAGGGAGTAGTGAGTTCTGACAGGAGTGGAGGGCAAGAAAGAAGGAGGATGAGGCAGACTGGATGCATAATGAGAGTGAATTCCAAAGTTTGGGGAAGCAGTAGGAAAATGTTGCTTGACCAACTGAGGATGTCCGGGTTGGAAGAGCAAGGGAGCAGAAAGAGGAGCTGCAAAGGGTACAGGGAGAGGGTGGTGGTGGGGAGAGGATAGAAGAAAGAGAGGAAGGGAAAGAGCCCAGCCAGAATTTGGCTATGAAAGTAACACAATGGGCCAGGCATCTGTCCTCAAGTGAAGGAAAGGAGAGGGAAGTATAGAGGGAATAGTGGTGAGTTCAAGGCAGAGCATCCAGTGCAAAGTGCAGAAGGAGAGAAAACATGGGTCCAATCTGAGCAGGGTAGATTTAGAAGCAGCACTATAGACAGTGTCGCCATAGTCAAATAAAGGCAGAATCATTTTCTGAACAATGGCTCTGTGGGCCTGCAGAGGGATGCAGCCACGGTTGCGGTAATGTACATCGAGTTTGGGATAGAGTTTTTTGCAAATGGCACCTACATGTTCAGAAAAGTTGAGGTGGCTTTCTAGCCAGATCCCAAAGTATTTGAAAGATGTAATGACTTCTATGGGTAACCCATCCAGGGTAAGGAAGGAGGGGGGAGTAGCAATCCTGTGAGTTTTTGCCTAAATCCAAAGCTCATGGAGACTGTTTTCTTGGCATTTGGAGCCAGCTGATTTGTTCGCAACCAGTACTGACCATTATCAAAGTCCAGTTGTAGGCTGGGCAGAAAACCAGAGGGAGAGGGGCCACAGACAAACAGGACTGTATCATCAGCATTCATATGAATGGATGTTGAGAAGCAGGCAGTAGGGAGATAATTTAAGAAAACTGAAAAGAGTATTGGACCATAGACAGAGACTTGGAGGACACTGGTACTGATTGGAAGGGGGGAAACTCAATTATCTAACCCCGCGGGAAGGGCAATTTCTATGGTGGAAAAATGCTCTTGAATCAAACACATCCACTGCTTATGCCCCTCAATGGCAGCAAAAGGAATTGGACCTCTGTAATCAAGATTGCATCAGTATCAGAGCCCTCATATACATACTCTACAGTAAAACTGCCCCCCGCTTTACAGCAAACTCCTACCGGTTCCTCAGTACTTGGAAGCAAGCAACTACGCAGGCTCCTTGTCATCAAACCCCTTTACAGCCTAGAACAATCCCTAGTTGGTAACCCTAATTTCAAAATCCAGAACAGACCTACTCCATAGAACTTCCTAGGCCCTGTCCAATTAACTCACTTAGGTCAGTTTCTGGACAGTAATAACTTAATCCATCTGCCTGGCTTCAAGAACAGACACCCTACTCTGCATATAGCCACCTTTCCCTTCCTCCAGCTTCGGCACATGCTGCATTCCACCCCTGATCCCAGGCCTTGGTCCTTCACATAATTTTCCATGTGGGAGGAATTCTCAGCCCTAGAAACTCAGAGACACTCTACCTCACAGCTATAAAAAAGCTACTCACAGTAACAACCCCCCGAGGAGAGGGACAAGTGCGCCTACTGGTAACCTGAATTTACTGAATTACAGGACCCCAAAGGTAGAGCCCAAATGTGAACTAATCTGTATAAATGTATCAAATTTGATGGCCTCAGACTCATGCAATATAAAGTAGCTCACCATCTATATTTCACATCAATTAAATTATACAAGATGGGCCACTTGCAGTCTGACACTACACTAGATGCAAATAGGCCAGATGTTCCTTGAAGCATATTCTTTGTGATTGTGCAAAGTCCAAACCACTTTGGGACAGCATACAGAGTTGCTTAGATCCTCTACTGGGATTAGACATGGCTTTCACCCCACAGATATGCTTGTTGGGTCTAAACCTAGACCAGCCATTGGGAAACTGAAAATATCATATTTCCCTCATCTGAACCATTTCCAAGACACTGATACTGAAGCATTGGCTAGATGAGAATCTTCCCACATATCACAAGTGTCACATCCCCCTGCTGAAAGCCCTTAAATACTTACTGCACAATCACTCAAGGGCCTATCAGCAAAGATGGGGAGCACAGAATGCCCTTATTCTAATTAGTTAAAGGCTCTTAGAATGTTTGTAATTCCATGCTATTTTTTGCACTACCTCTTGTGGATACTTGATCTTTTGCTGTTTGTTCCTGTTCTATGTATCATCACACATAGCCATGCACCTCCCTGAATGTTGATGGAGAGGGTCAAGCCCTTTTACATTTTTTGTATTATCTATTGTTGTTGTTGTTTTTATAAAAGTTCAATAAAGTATACTATTTAAAGAAAAAACTTTGCCTGTGGATTGTGCCCCCAAGTCAAAGTGTTTTGTTATTTAATCAGGACTAGCACACTAAGCTCAAAGCTGTTTTTACAGATGCAACAGGAAGTTAAGTGACTTGCTTAGGGTCACACAGTATACAAGTGGAAGCTATGGGGTTCAAACCCAGGTCTGGTCTTCTGGATGTCACTAGATTTGCAGCTGAAAACCTTTAACCACTGTGCTATACTGCCTCCCTATGATCCATGGGATTGGAGGTCATATGGTGCTGCAATGAGCTGTATTGCCATGCGTAGGCAGAATTCAGTGCAGTCTTATAAAGAGAGGGGTGGTGTTAAGTCGGCTCTGAATATCTGTGCCCAAAAGCCTTTAAAAGTATTTGTAGCATGCAATTTTTTCAAAAACATCACTCCCAAAAGTGTCTAGTGTGCCTTATGCATCTAGATGACCAATTATTTGTGGTATTTTTTCTGATTTAGTTACTTTAACATTGTAGATTCATTTTCTGTGTTGTGTGTAGTGAGGGAACTCTGTGGGGGGGAAGGGAGCTGTGTTAGCTAGCTAGCTGCATGAAAAAGGTAGCCTTTCTGGTCTGAGTAGTACCAGTGCTGTTGTAGTCAACATTTTGTGTGAATTATTTTTCCTGGTAACTGTAGTTTGTAATTTTAGTTTTGCAACAGTTAGTTGTGTTTTACTGAAAAAGCTTTGTCAGTGTGGCTTGACTATGTTGATTTCATTTTTATTTATTGACTGAAGTTACAGACAGTATGGGTGCAGCTCACAGCAGCCTTAGGGGTAATCTATAGGCCTCCAGAGCATGGGGAGGAAAGGGACAGAGAACTCGAGGAGGAACTTCAAAGAAGGGCAGCAAAGGGGGATGTAGTGGTGGTGGTGACCAGAACTTGCTTGGCTTCACTTGGGAGGTCCCGGTGGCCATGAGTGACAAGAGTCAGACACTGGATGCCTTCCAGGACTATCCCCTCCTACCTTGCTACTGTGCTCACAGATGTCCCACCCCTCTCCCATCATCTTAGATCCAGTGACTCCCGCCAACTTTCAGTCCCTAGGAGGAAGACCTTTGCCGGTCAAGCTGCCTTCTCACACCGGCTGCCCAAGCTTTGGAACATGCTCCCACCACAAATTTGGCACTCCTCCTCTTCCTACTCTCTGTCTACTGCCCTAGCAAACTTCCTTACTATAAATTGCTCCTGTCCCTGAACCTGCCATGCCCCACTATCCCCTCCCCAATGCCTGACCAGTGGACTTAGCCTTGCTGCAGAAGCTGGCATATAACCCCAACCTTGCACTTATGTCCTGGGCCTATTTTGCCCTTTGTACTGTGTATAACTGTATAACTGTGATATACATACTCTGTTGTTACAGCTGTTACTACTGTGCTAATTTACCTTGTCTGCTACTTCTTGTCACAAAAATTGTTATTTGATACTATAACAGCCTAAGCATTCAATGTGCACTGCTTGCATGTTCATGCAATCGTGTATCCTTATGTTGCTTTTTATTTGCTTCTGTTAACTGTTCACTTGATAACCTGTGTGTTATCATATCTATGTGTACCTCCTCCCAGGTTGCACCGGGAGACGAGCATCTTGTTGCTCAGTGTGCCTTTCCTGGTGAAACAACTGCAATAAATAAATACTGGTGCAGCTTGTTAAGGAACCTACCAGGCAGGATGCAATCCTTGATGTGGTGCTCACCAATTCAGAGATGGTGGGTGCTGTGGGAGTAGGGGAGCCACTAGGGAACAGCTACCACAACTCCTTAAGGTTTGAATTGGCCCTCAGGGCTGGCAATCCAAAATCAAGAACTAAAGTCCTTGACATTAGAAGGTCAGACTTCGATAGGTTGTGGGACCTGGTCAAGGATAAGTTAGTAGGGGTGGAGGACATAAGGGGGATGGGTAGAAGACAGATGGGGCAATAAAGGAAGTAATCTTCAAGGCATCAATGGCAAGCATTAGAAAAGTATCTAAAAAACCAAAAAGAAATGGTTTAAGAGACCACTGGGTTTCTCAACAATTTATTTATCTATTACTAGGATTATAGACCTTTGAACCAGAGGTTCTTTTACAAAGGTTCTGCCCCAGATACAGATTGCAGACATATTACAGACAGTATTAGTGTTAAAAATTAAGGGATGAAGCTAAAAACAATTAACAAAGGTGACAAAGATACATAAACATTCAGGTTACATATTTTACAGGAAAGTGCGTTAGTAGGAGTAAGTGGAACAGTGTTAGAATACAGAAGTCATATAGTGCCTAGGAGTGGCAGGATAAAGAGAATTAGCGAGTGGGAGATGCACTCAGTTAAGTATGATATTGTCAGACAGGGCTAGTAGGTAGAGAGAGAGAGGATGAGCAACAGTAGGACACAGAGAGGGGGAGTATGGGAACAGGGTTGAGGGTGATGCAGGCAAAAGAGGGGATAAAGGAAAAGTGAGGGGGGAGAAGCAGGTGAGAGGTGCCCTTGTCAAATCTGATACATTAGGGAGGGAAGGGTAGGTGGCAGGGAGGGGGTGGGGTAGGTAGGTTGAAAAGGGGTGGGTAGCTAGATAGGGCTAGAAGCAGTCATTTCCTTTAACTAGGCATGGACTAGGTGTTGGGGGCAGTCACAACTGCTTTGTTGGGTGTGGCGCTGGCACAGATTGAGTTTAAAGGTGCCAAGGGAGGGGATGTTAAGTATCTCTTGGGGGAGGTTATTTAGCCAATTAGAGGCTCTGTAGTGAAATGATCTCTGGCCTTGGGCAGTCCAGCAGTAAGGGACCATGTAGCTTGTTGAAGATGCTCTGCATGTATTGCAGGGGTTAGGAGATGTTATCAGCAGGGGTTGGGCACTTGGAGGAGCTTTGCCTAGGCTGATTTCTTTTGCAAAGAGACACGTTTGGTAGATGATCCTACTTTTGAGATTCATCCAGTGTGTCTGAGTATGCAGTTGAGAGTAACGGTGATCCTCTTTAAGGTTGTAGCTGAGGCTGCACCTTAGAATATCAGCCCACAATCGATGATGAAGAAAATTGAGCTGGATTCTGCAAGTCTGAGCACCTCGGGGTGAGACATTGGTGGTGCCTATATAGTGCACCAATACAAGAGTTTATTGCCCTTGCTATTAGGTTGATGTAGGCTGAGTAGGACAGGGTGCTGTCTAATGTTATGCCTAGATATTTGAAGTCCTTTACTTGCTCAAGGGGGAGGTTTTGCTTGCTTAGTATGGTGAGGCAGGTTGCTTTGTGGCAGCTATGTGGGGTATTGAAAAGCATCACTTTTGTTTTTATGCATTTCATCAGTAGTTTATGGTCCTTGAACCAGCATTTAACCTCCTTGAAAATGATTTAGAGATCCCTAGTAAGAAGGTTGGGGTCAGAGTGAGCAGAGAAGAGGACAGCATCTTCTGCATACAGAATGATGTTGGTAGAACATGCTTTTGGTAGTGAGTTAAGGAAGAGATTGAACAGTAAGGGTCCAAGGATAGAGCCTTGGGGAACTTCAGAGTTTACTGAGTGGCTGCTATAGAGTGTGCCATTAATTCTGACCTGCTGCAACCTGGCAGTTCTGCTGCAAATTCCCTAAGTACCCTCAGACACAACACATCTGGTCCTGGGGCCTTATCTATCTTAATGTCTGCCAGGTCATTCAGGACCCTCTCACTAGTCAGAAAAAGCTGCCTCACTTCCGGGACTCCCTTAGCGGGAGTGGTTAGGGCCAAAAAGAAGGCCTTCTATAAACAAAAGGAAAAGAAGGTGGAGGCAGAAAGGGAGGATTATCTACAGAAAAAATGGGAGGTAAAGAGGGTCATCAAGGAGGCAAAAGCAGACATGGAGCTGCATATCACAGAGGGGGTCAAGAATGGAGAAAAACAGTTTTTAGCTATATCGGTGAATAAAGGAAAAAGGGGGCATAGCATGGCTAATTGAGGGGGTAGGGCGATAGAGGTGGATGAGCTAAAGACCATCATCTGGAATGACTACATTTGCTCAGTATTCACTAATGAGGACTGCAGGTCCATGCCAGTAAGCAGCATCAAACTGACCACTAAGGGAGTACTGGAAGTGAGGCAGCTTTTTCTGACTAGTGAAAGGGTCCTGAAAGGGCTGGCAGACCTTAAGACAGATAAGGCCACAGGACAAGATCGGTTGTGTCTGAGGATACTTAGGGAATTTGCAGCAGAACTGGCTGAATCACTGGCTTGGCGGTTCAACAGTTCACTTAGGTCTGGGGAAGTTTCAAGGGATTGGAGAATGGCAGAAATTGTAATGCTTTATAAGGGGGGATAGGGAGCAACCAAGAACTACAGGCCTCTCAGACTGACTTCCATCATGGGGAAGCTGATGGAATTACTAATCAAAGAGGAGCTCTTGGACTACTTAGAGAGCAACATTATAGTAAACAACACAGTTTTGAGCTGGGAAGGTCTTGTCAGACTAACTTGATTATTTTTTTCTATGACTGGGTGACCTATGAAGTAGACAAGGGCTACGCTGTTTATCTTCTGCACTTTAACTTCAGCAAGGCTTTTAATTCTGTACTCTACAAAAGGTTACTCAAAAAGATGGAAGCCCTGGGTGCGACTTAAACCGTAGTGAACTGAGTGGGTAGTTGGTTAGAATGGAGGCAGCAGCTACTGCATAATATTTATTACTCTCCCCTAAAACTCACCAGATTAGGTGTGATATCTTCTCCTACATGTTATAGATGCCAGCATGATACCGGGGATTTATTACACATCTTCTGGAGTTGTCCCAAAGTGGCTCCGCTTTGGGCCAAGATTAGAAGTCGAGTGGACCCCCTTTTAGGACTGGAGGATCGTTTTACTGCTGAGATCTGTGTCTTGGGTGATGTCTCCTCTATTGTAGTACGTAATAAAAAATTTCATATTTGTATGATTTCTGCATCGGTTAAAAAAATTGTACTCAGGCACTGGAAAGATACTCTAGATATCTCCTATGGCAAGTGGCTTCAAGAACTTCTTGCCAGTCTCAGGACCGAACGTTCTATTGCTAGTCTCCAGAACAATTTACGTAAGTTTAATCAGATCTGGGGCCCTTTATATACGTTTTATTCTTTATCTGTCGAAGTATAGTATTCTATACCCTATACATTTGATATATATTTCTTGTGCACTGTGTGAGGGTTAGGTTTAGGGGGGGTGGGGGGTCTTTGAGGGGGTTAAGTTTTGGGGAGTGGGCTTAATACATCTGGTTTTCAAGCTACTTTTAGATTCCGATGTACTTTCTCTTCAAACCTAATGGTCTGTTGTATTCACATGTTGTAAAACTTTAATACAGTTTGAATGGCGAAAAAAAAGAATGGAGGCAGCAGAGGATGCTGGTCAATGGGGCTGAATCAGAGGAAAGAGAGTTTATAAGCAGGGTTCCACAGAGATCTGTCCTTGGTAGAGGTGTGCAAAAGTTATGAATTCCACTTTCACGGAAGGACTGCAAACTTTTGAAACTTTCGTGGAGTTTTTTGCCTCTTCACAGTGGTGAGATTTTGAACTTCCAAAGATTAGGAGGCAGTATAGCACAGTAGTTTAAGGCTCTGAGCTGCAAACCTAAAGACCTGGGTTTGAATCCGACAACCCCACTTGTATACTGTGTGACCCTGATCAAGTCACTTAACTTCTTTGTGCTTTCAGGTTGCACCTGTAAATAAGCTTTCAGCTTGGTGTATACTAAGGTGAAAAAATGAGCAAGAAGGCCAAAGGACCCATAATAGCTCATATGCTAGTCAGAATCAATAGTAAGACAGTTGAATGCCAGATGTAAGATAATTATCCATTCTAGTCTTAAACTGAGTTTTGTCTTTACTAACAATGACAAACAGAGGCAAACTATTCCAAGGTTTAATAACTCTTAATATAAAGACAAATTTACATTTATTATTTTTAAAGGATTGACTCATTAATTGAAGTGGGTGGCCTCTAATGTTATAAAAAGGTTAATCCTAAATTTAACATCAATGTAGAGTCATGGACTACATCAGATAGAAACAAAAGATCCCCTCTTAATCTTAGAGTTTCAAAAGAAAACAAACCAAGTTTACTTAATCTATCTTCATATGACAGTTGAAAGTTTTTTTGTGAATCTACGCTGAACTCTCTCAAGTTGGTTTATGTTAGCCTTATTATAGCCTTATTATAGGGACACCAGAGTTGTGAAACATATTCCAGATGAGGCTGACTAAAAACCCAACTAAGTGAACCATACAAAACCAACATTTCTTTCAAATTATTGTTCACTTCATTATCTTTTAAATTACTCTATAGAACATTGTACATCTAGTTCTAATCCCGATTGTGCTATTTATGCGTAATGATTATAATTTCAAAAAAGTGTAACACTGACATTGAATAATGATGATTTAAAGTTTATGCTAGCGTTCAGTAACTCTTGTCTGGTGGAGGATTTATTGTGAAATGTTTTATTCTGGTTCTTCTTTAGAGTTAAATAATGAGAAACAAACATAGAACTTGGCAGTTAATAGTGACGAGATAAAAATTTTACAGCTTGAATACATGCTATCACTTCTTAACTGTTCTGCCTGATGGAAACAATAATGCAATAGCTATATCTAAACATGATGACATGAAAATGTAAAATAAATCATGTATTGGAAAAGGAACTGAAAAGCTATATCGAACAAAAAAGAAGGCTTTAACAAATAATGTATTGCATTTTTTTAAAATTATAATCATTACACATAAATAGCACAATTGGGATTAGAACTAGATGTACAATGTTCTATAGAGTGATTTAAAAGATAATGAGGTGAATGATAATTTGAAAGAAATGTTTGTTTTGTATGGTTCACTTAGTTAGGTTTTTAGCTAGTACTGTGAAGGTATCAAATAGTCAGATGCTGAGATAGAACTAGTAAAAGTAAGAAGTAGAAATTAAACTGCCTTACATGATGGTGTTGATTCCAAAATGCTTTTTTTGTTTCATTCTTGCCATGAACCAGTGAGAATATATAACAAAATGTACTAAAGAAAGAGACAGAATATTAGAGGTACATAAATCTTAGATGTGTTACCACATCAGGAGATACAGGTATAATAAAATGGTCATATTTTGTGTTTGGTTCACTCTGCTTGGTGTTTGGTGTTGGGTTCCCCTATTTCTGATATGAATTTTTCATGATAGAATGGGAGTCAGTAGAGACCACTGAATTTTATTTCATATTTTGCAGAATTGTTTATTTTGAGAATCCATATACTGTATAAAAATTTTTTAGACATTTATGAATTATTCCAAGTAAGTAGCACCAGTGATTGTTTAATATTCAATGTTGAAATTGTGTTTGGTTGTGGACAGTGTTTTTAATTATGTATAATTATGTATTTATTTAGAAAGGCATCTCTTGAAAAAGCCTATATATTAGGTGAAACGTTGAGGCATGCCATATTTAAAATAAAAAGAATATCTGGAAATGGATAAAGACTGTCTGCAGATATATTTATTCAGCGCCCCCACCACCTACTCTGTAATCAACATCCCAAACAGATTTTTTTTTTCTGCCAGCTATATATGGCCATATTTGTTTCTCTACAGGTGGTATTCCAAATTTCAAGGCCACATAGTGAATCTAACCACTCAGCCTATAGAGCACTTTAATAGTGGTGTCAGCAATCAACCTTTTCTTTGTTTTTTAATTGGTAAATTTTTACCTCCTTTCCTGGTTTTGATTCACTTTGCTTTCTTTTGAATTCTGAAGAGCCCAAGGATTGCATTCTTTTTTATTCAGCAGTAGGTGGTAAATTCTGTGGTTCAGCACAATAATTCCACAGAAAGCTCAAATTGCTCTGCATTTAGCTCTAGTCACATAGTTTGCGGCTCTGCAGTCACACAGGGTGCCGAGGGAGGTACCAGGTGACAGCTCACATTTCTTACTGCTTAGCTACTCACTTCTGAAGTGATGTCTGAAGAGAGAAAAGCTCTGTTTGTTCTGCTTCATAGAACAGATTTTTTGAGTGATAATCTGCAGTTTTCTTGTTCAGTACAAGAAATAAAGTGCTATTATCTGTTCTTCTAGTGCTGAGGCAAAGACATTGCAGCAGTGTTGTTGATTTTTTTGTAACTTTCATAATATTCTGGTAGTCTTAGTTCTGCTGCCTGCAGTAGTATTGTGTTGGTTTTGAATAATTAATAGTTAAGGACTGAGTAAAAGACAGACATTGCAACATGTCTGGCAAGGGAAAGCACGGAGGATGTGGAAAAAGTGATATTGGTGGGGGATCTGTGAGAAGTGTGTCAGAAAGAGGTGCAGCAAGTGCTGGTGAAGTTAATAGTAGGAGAAGCAAAGTCAGCAGCACTGCAACTTCCAGTGGCAGTGCAGTGCCAACAGTGACACATGTTGTGCCAGTGTCAGCTTCATTTAGCATGAAAGCTTGCAGTTTCTGTGGGTTGCAGCATAGTAGTGCCACTCCCACAGTAGCTGTTGCTCAGTTTGGAGAAGTGGGCTGAAAGACTGCCATGGATGTTGCTGCATGACTGTGTGAGTCTCATAGGTCTCAGGAGAAGGAACAGTCACATTCACAGGATTCTCAGGAGTTGACTCAGGAGATGCAAGGGACTAGTAACTATGAGGGTGTGCACCAGTGGCAAGCAGTATCACAGAGGATGACATTGAAGGGGGGTCCAGGACCATTAACAGTTCTGGCAGAGGAGAAGGAGTTAGACCATAGTGTGCATTAGATGGAGGCTGAGGAGAAAGAACATCATCAGTCTGAACCTCCTGCTACTGTTAATGTGAAAGTGAATGTTACTGAGGAAGAGGAGATGGGGGATAGTCAGTCCTTAATGTCATAGCCATAAATGTCAAAAACCAGTGAGGATGATAGTGATGAGGGAGGTAATGATGACCCAGTACTAGACTCTATTTGGCAGTCACCTCTTCCCCAAGCAGCACCCAAAAGTGTCACAGGTAAAGGGAAAGCGACACCTCTTACACTGCTCCCCAAACAACAGTCAGATATCAGGGAAAGGGACCTCAAGTTAAAAAAAGCATATGTAACAGCAACAGACAAACATTTTACGCACCCCTATTGCTCTTACTCTATCTGCTGCACCCACAAATATCTGGAATGTCAGCAGAAAGTCACTTGTGTGGGATTTGTTTTTTGCAGTGGATGAGGCCAATGACAGTGTGGCTGTGAACAACATATGTAGATCCAAAATTAGCAGGGGTAAGCCAGGGACAACTGGTATGCATAGCCATATACAAAGAAAGCATCCCAATCTCTGGGCACAGCATAAGCATTTGGCATCAATGCCCACTTCTTTTTTTTTTATTTCATTTTTATTAACAGATACATCTTGTGTACAGTACATAATTATACCCAACCTTAAAAAATATTCCATAATTTTACAGTTCAGAATGATTTACTAGCGATGTCAGGTTTGCCGAACTTAATATAGCTGAAAGATAGTCACACATCATTTCTTGTATTGTCACCTCGGTGATCACATAGAAGTGGCCCCAGGTATTTCTAAGCAGGTAGAGGATCTCACCCCACCCCATTTGAATTTAGGTGTTAAAGAGAAAAGAAATAACAACTACAGGCCCCCCTTCCCCACCCCTGTGACAGCTAAATGGATGGGAGCAGCTAAGGTGAGGGTCCACCAGAAAAAAAAAACACCTGACCTCCTCTGTAGGGGACAAATTCTGGATCTATCTGGGAAAAATAAAGTATTCATTGTTGCCATTTCCTCCTGAACGCACCTTATTTATTATGAAGTTTAGCTGTCAAGAATTCATGGCTATAAAATTTCATGTACTATTTTGTGCCAACTTGAGACTGTTGAGGGCTCAGCAATGTCCACTTCTGACATTCCAGAACAATCTGAAAGAGAAGGTGTTCGTCCTGGTGATGATGTAGCACCATTCAACCCTTTGCTGTGTTCCACGCCTAGGTGTGCAGATACAAGTGGTAGCTGTCAAGATGACTTGTCCTCTTCCCATATAAAAAGGTTTTTCAATCATGTCCCTGCGGGTGGACAAGGCAGCCAAAGCAGAAAGAGAATTACTGTCAAAGCCACAACCCTTCCACAGTGCAGTGCAATCTGAATCTTAAGCAACCGGATATTAAATCTGCCCTAACTAAACACACAAAATACCACTGTAAACACCCTGTAACGAAAGAGGTAGACATTGCTGTTGCAAAGATGATGACAACAGACCTTTTGCCAGTTTCTTTTGTTGAGAATCCTGGGTTTATAGAACTCATGGAAAAAGCTGCCCCTAACTACAAAGTGCCTAGTCACACTTATTTCAATACCAAGGCTGTTCTGACATTTTATAATGACCTTGCTTGCATTGTGTCACATTCAGTGTTCCACTCTGCAGCAGCCAGCATCCATCTCACCGCAGTCATCTGGACTAGCAGCCCCTTGTTGGGTATTAGTTATATGTGCATTACCGCACACTGAGCTTATTTTCCTAGGGTGTATGCCTTACACCCATGCACATCATCTATTTGCCCGTTAATAGTGGCTGCAGTACTAGTGGTGGTCCTCATCAACATGCCACACTGATTATGCAGAGCATGCATGGGTCACATACACCTGACAGAATACTCACCCAAATCAATGAGGCCATTATATACAAGCTAAAGCCACATGGATTCCAGGCTGGTTTCCTTGCAAGTGACAATGCACGGAATGCAATCAGTGATGGCTGTTTTTATCATGTGTCATGCTTTGCAAATGTCCTGAACCTGATTCTGAAGTCCTTTCTGGAGCATGAAGCAGTCAGTAGAATGTTGACTGTCAGTCACAAAACCTGCAGCCATTTCAGTTACTCTGCACTGGCAAAATCAGAGCTCAGGATTCTACAGAAGGCCTAGTAAAATACCACTAAACTGACTGAAGCTTGACGTAGTGACATGCTGGAACTTAATGCTTTATATGCTTGAAAGGCTATTTGAGCAATACAAGCCAGTAAACAACTATGTCATGCAGATGTGTGATAGTGATGCACAGTCAGCCATGTTGCTGAGTCCATCCCAGTGGATGTTGATGGATAGTGTCATCCAAATCCTCTGTTCACTTGAACTGGCTACACAGGTTGTTAGCTTGGAAAATGCATGGTTGAGTTAGATTATACCACTGCTGAGAATACTATGTCAAGCACTGGTTAATGTCAAACTAATTTCTAGTGGCAGCAGACTCTGTTGGAGTACAGCTGGCTGAACGGATCATGCAGCTGTGTGATGATGATCCCAGAGTGATTCATATTAATACCTCAGAGGCTTATATCCTGACAACCCTGCTAGATCCACGGTACAAGCATGGCATGATGTCACTTCTTGCTGATGGGAAGGCTGAACTGAATCACTATGTTGTGATCCCACATGGCAAGGTTGGAAATTGGATGAGTCACTCAGAGCAAAGGTTCAAAAAATCAGTACCTATAGACAAACCTGAAGGAACAACAGCCCAGGCTTGGACAGTATTCACCTCCTCCTCCTCCTCCTGTTCGGTGTCTGCTCCTGCATCCTCATCGTCATGTACAGTCATGGCACAAACCTTCTTTGGGCCATGCTGAAGGACATTGGTGTTTCCATGTGGCAGCAACCTGAGGGTAACACACAAGTGCAGCAGTCTGCATGCCATATGGTACAGTCATACCTGGAAGACCCAAAGAAGCTGAGCATACATGATGAACCCTTGCAATATTGGCAAAGCAAACTTGAAATCTGGCCTGCACTTTCAGCTATCACCATTGAGTACCTACCCTGTCCCTGTGCCAATGTCAGCTCAGAAAGGGTGTTTAGTGCTGCAGGTGCCATTGTGCCTGACAGATGAATCCGTGTGACTGAAAGGAATGTTGAGTACCTCAATTTTATTAAAATGAACTCACATTTCCTACTCAAACACTACTCTTTGTCATCAATATAGAAACAGAAACATAGAATCTGATGGCAGATAAGGACTGCTTGGCCCACCTAGTCTGCCCATTCCCTACCTAACGAATAAGCTGCAGATCCTAGTTAACCAACAGCTTACTTCCTCCTACCCCCCACTAGAATTGCCTTATGTCTGTCCCATGCATTCTTGAATTCCCCCACTGTTTTTGACTCTACAACATCTTCAGGAAGTCTGTTCCATGCATCTACAACCCTCTCTGTGAAGAAATACTTCCTCACATTACCTCTGAGCTGTCACCCCTTTATCTTCATATTGTGCCCCCTTGTTCTTGCACATCTCTTTTTCTGAAAGATGCTACCCTCTTGGACATTGTTGATTCCCTTGAGGTATTTGAAAGTTTCTATCATGTCCCCCCTCTCCCTCCTTTCCTCGAGGCTATACATCTTAAGCTCCATTAGTCTTTCTTCATATGTCTTCTGGTGCAGACCCTACACCATTTTGGTTGCCCTCTTCTGGACAGCCTCCACCCTGTCTATGTCTTTACGGAGATGGGGTCTCCAGAACTGTACACAGTACTCCAGATGTGGTCTTACCTAGTGTCTGTACAGAGGGACAACAACTTCCTTTTTTCTACTGGCGACGCCTCTCCCTATGCATCCTAGTATCCCCCCCAGCCCTCCTTACTGCCTTCTCACATTGTTAGCCCACCTTTAGGTCATCTGATATTAAATTTTTGTTGTTGTCAGTATCTCACCCCCCATTGTGTACTCTTCCCCTGGGTTTTTGTTTCCCAGGTGCATTACTTTGCACTTCTTTTCATTGAATCTAAGCTGCCATACATTTGACCATTCCTCCAACCTTACCAAGTCCCTTTTCATCCTTTCCACCCCACTTTGCATATCAACCCTGTTGCAGATCTTTGTGTCATCTACAAAGAGACATACCTTTCGTTCCAGTCCTTCTGCAATGTCACTTATAAAGACATTAAAAAGGACAGGCCCCAGTACTGAACCCTGTGGTACCCCACTAGTAACCCACTTTTGTTCACTGTGGACTCCATTTACTATTGCCCTCTATTTCCTGTTGTCCAGCCAGTGTTTTACCCAGGCTTCCACCCTGGGACCCACTCCCAGACTGGCTAATTTGTTTATTAATCTTTTGTGTGGGACTGTGTCAAATGCCTTGCTAAAGTCTATGTAGTCCATGTCCACAGCCCCTCCCTGGTCTACTACTTCGGTCACCCAGTTAAAGAAATCAATTAGATTTGTCTGACATGACCTACATGCTGTGAATCCATGCTGCCTTGGGTCAACACCGAGATACCATGATCCTGCAGAAGAAGGTGATGTGTATCAGGAATCATCATCAGAGAAGGACACTGTGCCATTGCTACCTGATGATGAAGACACAGCTGAGGAGTTTGAGTTCTCCTGAGTAGGAGACAGAACATGTGTTGCACTATTTATTTATTTATTTATTTTTTTATTTTATTTATTGAAGAATCAGATTTACAACCTACTACACTACTGTCATTTGTCAGCTGTGCACATTAATTATTTTGAGAGGTACCGTGATAACTGTGTCTGCAGTTACATTAGCATAACAGAGATGCAAGCTACTAGGAGATAAGTGTGCAATACACAAGTCATCAACTGCTGTCTTAAAAAATAAGTTGTTGACAGGTGAAGGATTATAGCCATATTAATGCTGAATATTCACACTGTCATAACCAACATGTATGTAGTTATAACACTACAGAATTTCTATCTGTAAAATTCCCCATTGACTGCTGTTTAAGACCCTCCTTTCCCAAAAAAACAACTTAACAAAAAAATAAATAAAATGTCCGGACACTTTTACCTGTTCTGCACTGTTAACTTTCACAGTAGGCTGCTGTTTATGCCCCCCTCCCCAAGAGAAAACTGGAATGCCATCAGTCCAGTGTCCTGTTCCAGATCCATGTGGTTTGAGTGCAGCATAGCAATACCCAAAAAGTGAAAACCAC
This sequence comes from Neoceratodus forsteri, assembly GCA_016271365.2. Taxonomy (NCBI): domain Eukaryota; kingdom Metazoa; phylum Chordata; order Ceratodontiformes; family Ceratodontidae; genus Neoceratodus; species Neoceratodus forsteri. The sequence continues at coordinate 581,814,652 of CM057449.1, forward strand.
AGTGTAATGAAAGCAGTTGTTGAGGGGAGGCATGCCAGCTCTATTAAACTTAATGTTCCCTGAATGTGAAGTGTGTTTGTTATGTTACAGTTGTACAGAGGGCTGGCGCCTCATACTATTTCATAGAGTAGATAGAGTTGAGCAGTATGGTTCTGTTGCATGCACCATTTGTGTGGCAGTGTACTTCTGCATAGTTGCTGTAAGAACAACCTTTTAGATGAAAGTTTCAGTTATAAGAATGGGTATCAGAATAAGTACTAATTCTAGGGGCGTGGATATGTTTTATCTACACTAATTGGCAGTGTCCTTTCCCTTTAAGATGTGCCGGAAATTCTTCAAGCTGGTTCCTCCCACCCACCCAGGTGGTAACTCCCTCAGCTCTACCCCATGATGCCAGATCTTCCTTTCCACTGGAAGAAGCAGATTCTCTTCTTACCGCTCCCGGGTTGAGTAGACCCTACACTCAAATTCTTCTGAAATACTGCCAAACTATCTCTCATGAGTTTTGTCTTCTACTCGATCTTCCATCGTGACCATGAAAGATGATAAGTCCACTCCTGGGTTCTGCCAGTGGCCTTGCATGTAGAAGATGTCCAGGATCAAACTGCACATCACATGTGTCTACTGCATGGGGCACGATCACTATCACCAGGCCTGTGACTTTTGCCACTCATTTCATTCTACCATGCTGGAGGGCTGCCTTGCTTGCCTGAAACTGGGCTGCCTAGAGCAATGGAACCCGCCGGTCAAATCCAAGGCTTCCCATTGGGTGGTCTCTGTGGCTGTGGGGTCCGCTGAGAAGCTTGCGGCCTTCGAAGAGGAGGTGACGCAGGCAGCGGCCCATTCCTCCTCGACTTCTACCTTCATGACACTTCAGCTGGGCTTGAATTTTACGGGCTCCTTCAAGGAATTGTGCCAGTCCCTGCTGTCCTTCAGGCAGGGACCCACTGACAAATCCAAATCTAAGAAAGAGTCTAAGAAAGAAAAGACGTTCTTGGGATCTAGAGCCCTCTCAATTGAGGGCCTCTAATTCACTTGCTTCTCCAGATTTGACTCCTGTCGAATCCTTGAACTTGGCCGCTGGCTCCACTGTAATCCTGTCAGGACTGTCGTCCAAGACACTGGTTGAAGCCCCAGATGAGATTTTGAGGCAACTCACCAGTTGTCGACTGAACAGGCTGATATTGCCTTGTCTAGTTCCCTATTCCTGATGCAGACCATTGAAGGGACAGATCAACCCACTGACCAGCTGCCTTTGGTCCCTGACCCTGACCAGAAGGAGCCCTGGCAATCACTGACTCCCTCCAAGCCCAGCCACCGGTCCCCCTGGCTGCCAAAGTCGAGGTCTCGGTCTTCTTCCTGTGGGTCGAACTGGTCCCACTGTCATCGGCACTCCCACTCTCAGCATCACGGGAAGCAGCACAGCCACTATTCTTCTTCCTCCCTGGGTGAGGAGAGGCTTCAGCACAAGTTGTGTTGACTTTATGAGGACTTGATGTGGCAATGGCTAGTGTTTACTAGCAGCAAAGCAACCCCAGGTTCTACACCGGCCATCACTTGTCTGTCACCCGATAGGTCCATGCTGACTCCGCCGACGAACCGATTAAGACGGTCCCAACTCAGCTGACTTCGGCTTCTCTACCGATTGTGGTAGAACCGCTGCCCAAACAGCCGACGGTTGATGATCCAACTAAGGAGTCTCGGCAAGCCAAGGGGCTTCCCCATTGGCTGTCAGTTATCGTCACTCCTGATCATCCATGGAGGGTCAGTGGGGACTCCACTGGTTGACCCCTCTTTGATGACTCTTCAAAGTCTGAAGGTTCCTTCCTGCACACCCATCCAGTTGACTTGGAGTCGGTGGGGGATCTCTCAATGGATGAAGGTCCATTCTCTTGGTCACAGGTACATGGGTATAAGGATAACACTGGACACAGTAATAGGGCACAACACACCCACAGTGTGTTTTATTTTGTACAAAAATAGAAACAAATAAATATAAATAAAACTGTTCAAACAGAACACAAAAATAAACAATAGCCCAAGGCTATTTCACCTTACATCAGGTATCTCAAAACAATTCATCAGCTTTCCTGCTGTTAGAGACAAATTCCTGTTCAGGCACAGGTCCTTCAGCTTACCTTACTTCAGATAAGTGAGACTGGCTATGCAGCTAATCTGACTCTTGGTTTTTGAGGAGGGATTATATAGCCCTCCTGCTTATGGGAAAGTCCATCCCATAACATTCAATTAGTTCTAGGATCGTCCCTAAATAGGGAAACTCCTCCTCTATTACATAATGAGGTTTGACTTATGAGAAGTTTGTCTATAGGAAATCACCTTTCCTGAGGTCTTGCTAACAGGTCAGCGTCTATTTTCTATATAAGCAAACAGTGCAAACATGTGTTTCATTTATGCATGTGCTGTATTGTTATAGTATATGGCCATTATCCCATTAATGTATATCTCAGGGCTCTATACATAATGAGGCTTCTTTAGAGACTTTCAGTGACTCTTTATTCTTTTATTTGCTTTAGTTCTTAATTGCGATTTGTTTATTTTGCAGCCCTCTCCTTATTCTGAAGGCTACTACAACTGTATAGCAATTCCACATACATAGAGACATTCCTGTCCCTTTAAATCATTTGCTTTCTATGTTGTAGCAGAGGGGCAGACTGTTAGATAATCATTATTTGCTGCTATGCTTTGGGGCTTTGTATAGCTTTGGTAAGCCCCTTTTTATTTATTTTTATACTGGGATGTAGCTTTTATGTCAATGGACAGCATATTCCCTTTTTATTTTAAAGCACTCACTTTTCAGAGAGCACTGCATACTCGGGAAGTGGCGTGGCTGAAAAGGAAAGTAAAAGTTTGCCACTCAGTCTTAACAATTCCTGCTTTGATGCAGGATTTCTTTGGCATAACATTCTACATAACAACGGTGCGGCAGCAAAATAATTCAAACAACATATGCGTAATGCCTCTTCGTCTGTATCCATAATCCACCAATCAGTTTGGAATTTATTTTGTATCTAACTGCCATTTTGAACATTTCTAAACATTCCTGCACCATATACTGTATATGAAAATGGCATAGCCATTAACTTAATTAAGCACTGCAGCACTTTAAATTCATTATATGGCACAATATGCATTTTATGCACTTTACCTCTTAAAATGTACTTTATTCATCCAGCACCTTAAATACTTAATGGCACTTTATATCTTTTGGCATTAAATGCCATAAATGCACCTTATGTTATTCTTGCCAGCTGACCTTATCCTGGAGCATTATTTTGGGGAGTTCTTGGTGAAGGATGGAAATATGGAATTTAGAAATAAAAGTAGTAGGGAAAAAGTTTTGTGAGAGATAGAAAAGACTGATTTAGGTGGCCAGCCTTTGCCAGGGGCAGAAAAAGGTAAAAAATAGTATAGGAAGATACTGTTGCATAACAGATTTCAGTAGGAAAAAGAAGAAGATAGGAAAAGCATCCCTCCACTGGGGTTATGCGACTGGCAGAATGCAGTTCTGCCACACTCCTCCCTCTTTAAGAAAAAAACACAGTAACTCACACAACACTGGTTGTAGCAACAAACCCCCAGAATGTATGTACATTCTGTATTGATGGGGGTTGGTTTGGAGCTTCCACCCACCCACGCTTTAGAGTTCCACCCCAGAGTCCATTTAAACAATAAACAAATTACAGCACAGTCTTTATTGTGTGCACTGTAATTACTCCATTACCCTGGGGTTTAAAACACATTGCACTATTAACCATCATAGTACATCATTATAACAATTCAATATATACAAGCATACTCATGTTTTATTCTCCTTCACTACATCTGCCACATGTCGTGACAAAAAATCTATGTTTTTGTGTTGACTTCCTGACCTATGTTTTACCACAAAATGATAAGGTTGCAATGTCATGTACCAATGAATGATAGGGGCATTTTGATCTTTCATTTGATTTATCCACACAAGTGGACTGTGATCTGTAAGGAGAGTAAACTCCTCACCTCACAAATAAAAGTGCAAAGCTTCAATTGCCCACTTGATGGCTAGGTGTTCTTTTTCAATTGTGGCATAGGTTTGCTCCCTATCATGCAGTTTCCTGCTTATATAAATGATAGGGTGCTCCTCTCCTTGAATGATCTGAATCAGGACTGCTCCTATCCCTGTCTCAGAAGCGTCTTTGTGCACTTCAAAAGGGAGAATAGAATCAGGGCACTTCAATACAGGCGAGACACACAAGGCTTCCTTTATAGCCCTAAAGGTGTCATCACACTCAGTACTCCATTTTACTAGATTACTACAGCTTTTCTTAGACAGGTCTGTTAATGATGTGGCTACAGAGGCAAAATTAGCTATCAACTGGTGATAATAACCAGCTGGGCCTAGGAATGACCTGACATGTTTTTTGATCTTTGGCACAGGACTGTTAGCTAATGCCTCTACTTTCTCTATTTCTGGGTGCACACACCCATTACCCAAAAGAAATCTCCAAAGTATCTGGTTTCTGACACAGCCAGTGCAAATTTTGCTGGGTTTATTGTGAGTCCAGCTTTCTGGTTGGAACACAACACAGCTGTCAAATGTGCGATGAGCATCCACCTATCTGGACTATAGAAAACAATGTTGTCCAGATAGATGGCACAGTAGGCAGTGTGTGGGGTCAGAATCTTATCAATAAGTCTCTGGAATGTTGCAAGGGCTCTATGTAGGCCAAAGGGCATGGTAGCAAACTGGTATAATCCATGTGGTGTGCTAAATGTTGTTTTCTCCCTAGACTCAGGGGATAAAGGAATCTGCTAGTATCTCTTAATTAGATTCATTGTGCTAATGTATCTAGCATTGCCGATGTTGTCTATGATATCATCTACCCTGGGAATGGGGTATCCATCAAAGTATGATACATTATTGACCTTCCTGAAGTTTAGGCACAGTCTGATTCCCACCCTCCTTTTTAGGGACCACCGCTATGGGAGATGACCAGGCACTAGTGGATGGTTCGATTATGCCAAGTTTCTTCAACTTCTCCATCTCCTGTTTCACCCGCTTCTCTGACTTTTTCCAGAAGCTTATAGGGTTTCTGCCTGATGGGTCTGGAATCAGTTCCTACTGCCTTTCCCAGGACACTTGCAAACATGGATGCAAAGATTTTTAACAGCTGGTGTATGCCCTCTTTCTGCTGTGTCTAGCTTGGGGTTGATTTGTTATGTTAGAGACTCTAATTTTGACAGGCCATCTCTAACTCAGATATTTACCTCTCTGGGAGTATGTACATGGACCCTGTAGCTTCCTTTTTCTCTACCCATTTCTTTAAAAGACTGGAATAAATATTTCTTCCAGGGCATTTATCACGTCTCCACTTCAAATGTTACTGGTTCTGTTTGTCTGATGATTGTGCACGGCCCTGTCACTTCATTAGTAGCTTGTTTTGGATGGAGGGGAGTAACATGTTTTTTCTGTTTGCTTATATAGAATATAGGTGCTGACCTGTTAGCCAGATCTCAGGAAAGAGGATTTCTTATAGAGAGATTTCCCATAAGCAAAACCTCATTTCATAATAGAGGAGGAGTTTTCCTATTTAGGGACCATTCTAGAACTAATTGAATGTTATGGGAGGGATTTTCCCCATAAGTTGGAAGGCTATATAAGCCCTCCTCAAACACCAAGAGTCAGACTAGCTGCATAGCCAGTCCCTCACTTACCTGGAGTAAGGTAAGCAGAAGGACCTGTTCCGGAACAGGAATTTATCTCTAACAGCAGGAAAGTTGATGAATTGTTTTGAGATACCTGATGTAAGTGAAATACGCTTGTGCTATTTTTTTTTATCTGGTTCTATTTGAACTGTTTAATTTATATTTATTTTTTCTATTTTTGTATAAAGTAAAACACACTGTGGGTGTGTTGTGCCCGATTACTGTGTCCAGTGTTATCTTTATACCCACCTACCTGCGATATATGGTGTCAAAGGTAGAATACTGGAAGTCCTAGCTGCAGAGTGGATTACAGTAGGTGTCAGACCTGATACCAAGGTAACCTGTGGCCTGGTGGTATACTAACATACTATTTGCCAGCAGATTAGGCCTTACGGTCTATCGAGTCTGCTCGAACCTAGATCCTTAGTTGGGTGCCGAGACCCTCCCATCCATTGTTCTCCAGAAACCCCTATCATCCATCCCCACCCCCCCGGGACAGGCCATCATCTGATACATCCACTTTCTGTGTCTGTCCCACCCTCTCTTGAAGCCCTCCACTGTGGATCTCTGAACCAGCTCACCAGGCAGTGCATTCCAAGGGTCCACCACCCTCTCGGTGAGTATGTTTTTGTCATCATGATGACCCCTGTAAGATCCACTCTGACCAGAGTGCTGGCCAAGCAGACCGGTAATCAGAGGTTCCCAGGTTTAGAGTTTGAGAGGAAACCAAGGGTCAAACTATAGTGTCAATCAACAAACTCTTTTGTAGGAGAAGACAGCAGCTACAGATGACATCAAGGCTTACCTAACCACCTTTGAAAGAGTAGCAAAGGTGTGCGGGTGGCCTCCAGAGCAGTTGGTGGTCAGGTTGGCTTCCTATTTAATAGGTCAAACACAACTGGCCTACAGCCACATGGAACATCAAAGCGCTGAGAAGTATGACCTTGTCAAAAAGAAAATTCTGAAGCACTTCAATATTAATACTGAGACTTATCGGTAGTGTTTTCTCTCCCTGAAACAGCAAGGGAACGATAGTCCTGAGAGACATGTACATGTCTGAACAAACTTAGCAACAAGTGGCTGCAACCAGAAGGGAAGACATTACTGGATATAATTGAGGCTGTAGTAATGGAACAGTTTCTTCAGATTCTACCTGCAGAGGTCAAGATCTGGGTGAGGGAACACCATCCGGAAACAGCAGAAAATGCAATCACCCTGGTGGAGGATTTCCTGGTGGCCAAGCAACCAACAAGGAATGGACACCAGAAAATGGACTCGACCATCACCCCATCCAGCAACTGGTAAGATCATCTTCTTTTACCCCATCATGTCCTCCTGGAAGAAATGCATGTAGACAAGAAGGCGGGGGGGGGTAGACCATATAATCCAGACATTGTCTGTAGATACTGTAATAGTAAAGGCCATAAAGAAAGTTCTGTGACAAGAAAAAGAGTGAAGCTACCCATCTCTATCTCTTCTCTACTCTCTCTCTCTCTCTCTCTCTCTCTCCAGAGTCAAACAGTCATAAATCACAATCTCCCAGTCAGAACAGGAAGATGTGGCTCCTGAGTCCTGCCTGGCAATGGGTACTGCTATTTCTGCCTGCCTATGCAAGGAATTTTTTTAATGCAGTTTACAGAAAGTTCCGCTTATCACATAGGGACGCTGTTTACAAACTGTGGAATTATTTTAATGTGTATTTACATAGTAATTTGTCCATATTGCAGTTGTGCGAATGAACAACAACATGAGCTACACCATGTAACAGAGACCCAATTTTTGCACCTGCTTGAAAGCAACCCTGACAGAAATGCATTGTTTAGGAGTACCTTTGTATAATATAATAATTCTTACAATGTGATCTGTAGCCTAGTGACATTTGTAGTAATGTTAGGTTATTGATCCTGTATTTGCAGCATGTTGTGTTGCTGTTTTGCATATGTGAATGCATCAGATAACAGTCACAAAAGCAGTACTCAATCTATACAGTCACGAATGCAAATAAGTTAAAAATACTTTGGTGACAGTACCATACTATTGCACATTACAAAAAAAAAACTAGGGCACCATTAAGCAATGTTGCAGCAGCATGTGCTGTTGCTGGACTGGTCCTTACTGCTGTTACGTTCTTCCTTTCTGTATCATGGATGTTGTTGTGCTAGTTCATGCAACACACTTCCACTTTACTTCAGAAACCCCTGCCGTGGGTCCCAAGCAGTCCAATCCTGTCCACCTCTACTGCACCACTAAGGTGCTGCCATTTCCCAGCCCCCACAAGGGTCCCTCTGACTCGGTCACTCCAGTCGTATTCATCATCACATCAAATCAGTGTCCGTTCAAGTGGGTCATGTTCTGCACTTGAACCACCAATGCAGTAAAGTGTTACAGACAGAAAATATTGAAGGAAAATGAAGCTGAATCAAAGACCTACAGTCAGACAATATGTTCATTAAACTTTTGTTAACCTTCACACCCAGTAAAGATACCCATGACAAGACAGTGTTCTGTGACAGCAAAACTTTTATATGAAAGAAAAAATAAGTTACAAGTACAACACGACAATGAAGAATGCACAGAAGACTAAACAAAACACCAAACTATTTACAACAAAACAATTAAACTAATTACTGTACAATGTATATGACACAGTAAGTGCTCACTATCAGCACTAATGGTGACCAGCTGCTGGCATGTGATGTGGCTGCCTCCTGGTGGCATGTTTCTTCATAAGCCACAAAATGCAGGGTTGGTTAGACACCATTCTATCGAGTCTAGCCTGCATCTTGGCCTCCAGGGATGCCACCTTTCTTTTTAATTTTCTGATATCCATGCATTTGGCACAGATCTCATCTTGGATGACACTGGCTTGTGGTGGGGTGCCAGCTTCTTGGACACCTGGTGCTGCAGCTTCAGGTGCCACTGCCAATGGCTATGCCACTGTGTCCTTGTTAGGGGGGAGGGCTTGTTGGTGTGCTTCCCTTACTGTCAGCCTTTCCATCTCCCACTGGATCTTTTCTTCACTTTGTTCATTGACCGTGTTCTGGTTTTCTTCTTGCTGCTCTCATTCTGTGACACTGGTGGTGGGGATGGCAGTGTTTCAGCATTGTCTGTAGGATGAAAAGAAATATGCAGTTTGAAGACAATGAACTGTGCAATCTTCAGCAATCAGTAACTGTAGTAGAGTACTCTGTCCAATGTAACCTTAATGTACCCTAAGCATATGCTAATGGCTTACAGACTCACCCCCTCAAATACTCTTCATGGTACCTGTTGTGTGTGCACACCACCCCCACTACATCCTACAGAGCATGGGACCATTATTTGGGAAGTATGAACACCATGAGTATGTAACTGGCCCAGTGGTGTAGAGGGTTGAACCACTGCATGCACCTTACCTCTTACCATTTGGGTGACCCAACTTCAGGAATGAACTTGGATCTCTTCGGTTGGCCGGAGGGGAGAGGATTGAGCATCTAACAGGGGAGGGAGGGATAAGGCACTAGTCTTTAGTGACACCCAGTGGAGGATGAGTGTGCATTAGGATCTGGCCTCCTCTAGACATGGTTGGAGGCATCAGCGGATGTCCACAGTATAGGTGCAGGAGCTCGCTCAACCTGCACTGACATCATTGCACATCCATGCCTCTGGGGGATGGGAAAAAAGCAGGAAAACTTCCATCTTGTGTATGCACAGTGATGCCTACATGCCTTCCTGAATGACGCCCCAGGCCAGCCGAGAACTGTAAAATTGTGGATCTCAGTCTTTCTCCTGCAGCCCCCGGGGAGAGTCCAGCCACAGGGGGCAAGCTTCAGGTATCACCAGCCAAGGAGGCTCTGGAGGGGGATGCCAGCAGGAGGTGGTCTGGAACTGATGCAGGGTGGGGGTAGCCTGCTGCCCGCCCCAAGAGGAGCAGAAACAGAGAAAAACAAAGTCCATCAGTGTGTGAGTCTTGAGGTTTAATCAATGTTTCAGCACCTACATGTTCCTCTAGGCTGTCCCTTCATCAGCACCTCAACCACTGTCTCTCTAAGGCAATATACCATCCATTGAAAGCCCCACCCTTACATTCATATACTTTGTGTTTTGTCACCTCCTCCACATATGTAGCTCACAACATTTTACCACTGCACCCTTTTTTGGAATGGGAATCATTATTTGTATGTTACATGCATGTCGCCCACACAGAGCACCACCCTCCTTTCCAGCCTGGGATGACTGACTGTATATTTAGTGGACAAACCCAAACCTCACAAATACTGCGTTGTTGACTGGACCCAGTACTCATTTAGATACTAAACAGTGTATACTGCAGCATGTACAGCATGTGTTTATCTCTCCTATAAATGACCCCATAACTGGACATTGCACACAGTATTGTACTCAGGACATGTGGTGGTGTTTGTCAGGGATTGTGTCATGAGTATGCTGAGAGAAGGGCGAAACTCCATCAGCAAAATCCCTCACAGTGACATTTTTGGCAGGATTCAAAAATGTCACTGTGGAGGACCCGCTGACGAAATTTCACCCTTTAGCTGACTTTTGCCCCCCCCCTTGTTGACTCTGACTGGAATTAACAATCTTCAAGAGAAGTAGGGGCCCAGCCCCCTGCATGGGAGGTTCGGGGAGCAGCCCCTAATAGAAACTAGACCGAAGTCTGACAGTCGAGATTTTGCCTCAGGGATGTCTCTATGCCACATGTCAACAACAATGTTGTCATGTCGGCATAGGTAAACCATGTCATGAATCATGTGTCTGACTTAGGAAATGAAACAGCAGTAGGCAGTAGTCATGGGCCACTTCAAGGGGCAACCAATGATCCACTATTGATATAATAATAACATGACAAACATTGCTGCTGATGATGAATTGATCAACAAGTGCTTATGTCAAACATTTTATCACAGTACCTGACTGATATTGAAGGACAAGAAAATGGTAGGGAGTTTACAAGTGGTTACAACAATGATGACTGTGCATCATGCCTCCAACATACAGGGGTTTGATTCTCACTCTCACTCTCACAGCCTCCACTTGCAAACTGTGTGGCCTGCCTTGAGCAACATAGTCAACCTCCATATGCTCCACCCCAGGCCACACTTGTAAGTAGCTGTGTGCAGTAGTGCACAATGGCCCTTTTACTTACCTGGTTGCCTAACACAGAAATACATAATGGTACAAACATGCTTTTATATCACTATTAATTTGTGTGACCTCACCCAGCAATAGTACCCTGACAGCAGGTTCTACTGACTAATTCCAGATATCCACCTGACAGCCTGTGATGGCCCTTCTCTTTCATTGTCACAGTTTGATCACTAAGCTGTAATGCTGTAGGCTGTATCAACCTACACATCCCCCTCAATCCACTGACCATTCACTGTTCAACGTTCTTCAGATGATACAACACACTCCACTAGGGTGATGATACATCACACCGCCAGTGCATACTGCAATGCTGCAGTTTACTCACAAGAAAATGGTAATCATAAGTAATGATTCACAAACATTCCACAAAAATGATTGGGGCAGTCAAGGATATGCCACTCCTTAAATGGTATGGCCTTGGCCATGGAATTAGTGGTATCCTCTTCCAGCATCCATGGAGTCACAAGTTGATAACCTACACTGGACTGCAAAGGCACCAATTTTAACAGTTGTCATCTGGTATTTTATGACAGTTTTAACTTACAAGGATCATATAGATGAGGTGATGGCCAATGGCCTCCTCTGCCTGATCACAATGATGTTGAGCTCCACAAACACCCGTGCCACTGGCATGATTCCACCCCCACCCACTGCAACCACCATGCTGCATGGATTATAATGGAGGTGTGTTTTCCAATGACTTGTGTCATGATTTAACAGGGCCCCTTTTTTTGGAATATTAGTGGTTATTCAGCGCCAGGGCAGAGGAAGGGCTTGGGCAGCCAGATGTTCCTTAGGAGAGTCAACTTTACAACACAGCAGATCAAAATGTTTTACAGTGGTGCCCCTTGACTATGGTGCAGGGCTGCAGGCCAGGTTCCAGTGGTTTATTGTGGTGCAACACCAAAAATGGACGTCTTTCCTTTCAGTTCTTCATCACTACATTCAATCTGCTAACAATATAAATGACTTACCAGACATGGGAACCCCACTGCTCCCACTCACTCCTCTTGCTCCTGCCACACTGGTGGTTGTGGCATCACTGCTGACAGCATTAGCAGTTAAAGTTCCTGTGTCACCTGTTCCAAAATGAGAGGAATAATTCAAATCAGTGTTAGAACTTGGAACACATTACATTAACTCAGCAGTAATCAAACACATTCTGTCCTGTGGGGAAAGCAACGTGCCATACTACTTAACCATCCTTGGAATACCAGGGATAATTCCATGGTTGAATGGAGGTCAGGAGAATACACATTAAGGGTCCTGCAAAGAAAAGTGGCCACATACTATTCAGAAAAGGAGTGCTGTTGGAAACAACCATGGAGTGACATGAATGTTTAGGGTGAGGATTGGGAATCAGGATGCACACAGTAAAGCACACACATGCAGTGGAAGACAGAGTTACTCCCCGCTACAGGGACTGCCATAAGAGGGGATGTGTGGAGCAGTAGGCAATCCTGTGCAGTGACAACTCCAGCTGAACAATCTGGAAGATGACATAGATTGTAAGCATGACATACGCAGCAATTTAGGGATGGTCACAATGGAGACAATGCCATGCACATGATTGTAATGTGATACAACAAATGTTAACAATGTCAGGGTTGTACAATAATGACCAATTGGAAAGTAATCCAAAACGGATGCCATATCCTCTCAGTTCATGCACTTATCCATGTGAATCCATGTATGGAATATGGCAGTGCTGCGACATACCCATGCATTTGGATGACACTGTTACAGATACAGTATGCCCATGATGTGACACACACACACACACACTCACACACGATCACCATCACAGAGGGGTTGTAGTCAGGTCAGGTGGTGTCCATCGTGCATGCCATCACAGCGGGTACGTTAAGAAAACACAGGGCTACTTATTGTTATTAATATTTTGTTGACAGTATGTAAATGAATTCCTAAAAACAGAATGACAACATTACATGCAGTGTATTAGGGTAAATATTTTTTTAAATCATTTATGGCAATCAGTGCTGGAATTATGGGGGGGGGGTTGCTAGGCCTTAGCCCCACTTAACTCTGCACTACCCCTGGTTGCTCAATGTTATGCATCACTGCCATACAGCCTTGAGTTATAATGGAAAGAGGGTCTGTATTTAACAGTTGTGTCTTTATGGGCCACCTTAGCTCACTGTCACAAAGATCATTAAGTGTAATTCCAACAATGACTGATGAAAATAACTTTGAAAGATCAAGGTAGTATACTCACTGGTGGCGCTATTGTCTGCCTGCATCCTTTCCCTGACTAAGATTTTGAGGCCTCCTCCTGCTGTCTCCTCTTCTTCTTCTGGTCCTAGCGATCCCCAATGGCAACGGCACCGCATAGTGCCTCCAGCACTTCAGGGTCTCTGGGCCAGAGGGTGTTCTATTTATGTTTTTTCAGGTACTCCTGGCAATTACTCCACCTCTCTTTAGTTGAGGGTGGCCTTTATAGTGGCTCACAATTTCTCCATCTCCTTTAGTGGGAGTCTGTCTGCTCCATAAAGTTCCTCAACACGGGTGGTGACCTGTCTCACTAATACTGCCACCTCTTTATGGGAGAAGGGGAAGGTGCCAGCTTTCTTCTTGTACTTGGAATAGCAGAGCAGGTGGTGGCCTGCTGGTCCGAATTGTGCTATGCAGGTGGAGCCACCCCATGGTCCTCCAGCTGATGACCTACCACCTGCTTCTAGCCCTGTTTCTGCTGCCTCCAATGGCACTCATCATGCAGCTGCTCTGCTCCCTCCTCCTGGCTACTAGTCATGCCCAGTCCTGCTGCTGGTCCTGGTGCCATTTCTTTTAACTAATTAAATGAAAATCACTAGAGACTTCAGAAAAAAAGAAACAAAATACCCAGTACTCTTTCTGGTCTCTGTAATTACAACAAACTTAAACTTCAAAAGATAGTACTACTTCCATTAAGTTCTCTATCTCTCTCTCACACTGTGTGCCTCAGTCAGTCTCTCTCTCTTTCTCTCTGTCTCTCTCGCCACAAATTGACGAAGAACAGGAAAAAGTGAATGTGCAATTTCTGCCTGCAGATAAGCAGATTTTGTGTAATGCAGTTTAAAAACTGTTCCACAGTTCACATTGGGATACTGTTTACAAACAGGCTGAATTATTTTATTGCAGACATGCATAAGGAAAGACATAAACTGCAGAAAATGTCACCATGACTGCAGGTTTCTGGGAACCATTCCAATACCATGACATACCCAGAAATCTGTGATGTGTGGCATCAGAATTCTGCCATAGTAACTGTGGCAGCAGATATATACAGTTTAATCTGCAAATTATGCTGCCTTTCCAGATAAACTAGGCAGTCTAGATTGTGAAAAGTTTGTATGCAGATTAATATAAAAAATGCATAGTATATACAAAAAGTAAGCAGTTTTTAGTTGGAAGCTCACGAAAGTTGGCAAAATTATATCTGAACTTTTGTGGAAGAGCAATTCCAACTTTCGACGATTTTCACACACCTCTAGTCTTGGGTCCTGTCTTCAACATGTCCATTAGTGACACTGGTGAAGGAATCCAGGGCAGGCTGTGTCTCTTTGAAGATGACACAAAACTATGTGGGAGGGTGGATAGTGATGAGAGAATAATGGATATGCAGAAGGACCTACAAAAACTAAGGGGGTGGTGAAAGGTCTGGCACTTAAAATTCAGTGCCAAAAATTGCAATGTACAGTAATGCACCTAGGGAAAATGAACCCCAAAACAGAGTACTGGATGGGTGGGGTGTGACTTAGTACTACAGAAGAAGAAGAACAGAATCTAGGAGTTATCATCTTTAACTCCCTTAAGCAAACGAGTCAGTGCAACAAGGCCTATAGCAAGGCTAACAAAATTCTGGGATGTATAAGGAGGGGTATTGATCGAAGAGGAAAAGAGGTAATACTTCCCCTTTACTGATCCTTGGTGGGCCTCACCTGGAATATTGCATCCAGTTCTGGAATCCTCACCTCAGACAGGACAGGGATAGGCTGGAAATAGTGCAGTGCAGATTAGTAAAAAAATATTCAGGGCTGTGACAGGGAGATCCTGTCACTCTTGAGGACTGACCATTTCTTAAATCTGTTGCAACAGTTCTTCTATGTCTTAGCCTAATCTATCCTTTATCATTTTTAGTCCATGAGGTTGGCCACCTAAGGGTGCCCCCTTCCCTTTCTTGACCATGCTATAGTGTCCTCTTTAATTTTTTTTTTTATTTATTTAAGAATCAGTTTACAACCTTTGAGCCAGAGGCTCGTTTCCAAAGGTACTTCGTCACATAAAGACATACATTGTGTTTTGGTTACATAGCAAAGATTTGCAAAACAATAGGCGTTCAACAGAGGCGCCACGTCACATTGTGGACAGACAAATACAAATTGGGTACAGGGTACATGTAATTGATAACAGGTGTTCCACAAGTAGGTATCAAGTGAGCATTCTGGTAGGTAAACACTGAAACAGCTGGCACTGGCCAGGTTAAACATAGCATGGTGTACAGGGAAGTGGTGGAGGGGATGGTTAGGTGGAGAGCTGCCTGGGGCATTGTCAAGAGAAGCAGATGGAGGCTATGTTCAGAGACAGGAGCAGTTACGAGTGCTGAAGATGTGGTTCCGAAGTGTGGTTTTGAACTTGGAGATGGTGATGGCATTGGTGATGGTGGCAGGGAGAGAGTTAAACCAGGTTGGGGCTCTATAGCAGAAGGACCTCTGGCCACGGCTGGTTCTAGATCTGGGGACCTTTAGAGTGGTCTTGTGGGAAGACTGTGTTGCAACAGTGGGAGGGCTCTGGTGGATGGATGCCGTTACCCCAAGGGGGAAGAGCCCGAGTAGGGTTTTTTTGGTGAGGAGACAGGTTTGGTATTGGAGCCGTTCATCCAGGGTAAGCAGGTTAGCATCGACATACAGCTGACAGGTGTGTGTGAGCCTGGGGGCACCAGTAATCAATCTGCATGCTTTATTCAGGGTTAGGTGAATTTTTTTGAGTGCAGTGGTGTCGGCAGCACCATATACTGGTAGACCATAGTCTACAAGGGACAGCACGGATGATGTAACAGCTAGCCGGAGATCATTTGGGGGAAGGCAGGTTTTATGGCGGAATAGGATGCCGAGCCGTGTGTTGGTGGTGGATGTTAGGGCGTCGATGTGGTTGTGAAATGTGAGGGCTGAATCGAAGGTAACCCCAAGGTATTTGTAGAGCAGACTTGTTCCAGTGGCTGGTTGGTACTGGAAGGATATAGAGTGGGTGGTTGCTAGCTTTGTTTTGGGGGTGGGAAAAGAGCAGTTTTGGTTTTCTTAAGATTGATGACGAGTCTCAAGCCCTTAAACCAAGCCTCGCACTGTTGAAAGACTGCTGTAGGGAGTCCTGTAGGGAGATGGGATTGTGGTGGGTGGCAAAAGGACAGTGTCGTCTGCATACAGCAGAATTTTGCCAGGGCATGCACTGGGCAGGGTGTTCAGATACAGCGAGAAGAGAAGGGGCCCAGGATGGAGCCTTGAGGACCCAGAGAGAATGGGATGGGTATCGGAGGAGAGTACATTAATTTTGACACACTGAGATCCGGTGTCAAGATAGCTAGCACACCATGCCAGGGGGCCAGCCGAGAGACCAGTGTGGCAGAGTGCATTCAGCAGAAGTGGATGGGAGACAGTGTCGAAAGCCTTTGAGAGGTCAATGAACACTGCACCAGCTAGGGAGCTGGTATCCAAGGAGGAGTGTAGAAAGTTGGAGAATTCAATAAGGGCAGTGCTGGTACTGTGACCCGCACAGAAGCCATGTTGCTCTGGGCATAAAATGTTATGCTTAGCCAGATAATCAGTGATTTGAATGGCCACCACTTTCTCCAGGGCTTTAGAGAGGGGAGGGAGGATGGAGATTGGCCGGTAGTTGTTGGCCAATGACCTGTCGCCCCCTTTATGAATAGGTGTGATAATGGCTGTTTTCCAGGCTGTGGGGAATTGTCCCAGGCAGAGTGACTGGTTAATTAGGCTGGTGAGTGGTGCAAGGACTTCATCTAGCACCAGCCTGAGGATGCTGGGGTCCAGTGAGTCACTGCCGGGATTGTTGCCATTGAGAGCTTTGATTAGGATGGGTCTGGCTTCCCGGGTGGAAATCTTTCGCAGGAGGAAGCTGGGGTGCTGGAGGACAGGGGGAGGTTGGCTGGGGGGAGGGTCAAAGAAATTACTAGGGAGGACTGAGCTAAGGTCAGTGAAAGTGGTGTTGAGCCAGTTAGCTATGGTGGCAGGCTCGGTGGAGGTGGTGCCATTTCTGGTGAGCTGGGATGGGGCAGGGGAGCAAGCTTTACCATTAAGTTGCTTAATATTATCCCAGAAGGTCCGGGCTGAACCCAGGGAGGAGGTAAGGAGGCCTGGTAATGGTCTGCCTTGGCCTTCCTGATGGCCCATGAGCACTTATTCCGGCTGCATTGTATGCTTGCCTATCAGACAGATGACCTGTTTCAGTGGCAAGGTGCCAGAGGTTATCCCGGTTTCTAAGTAATTGTAGGAGGGCTGGGCTAACCCAGGGTGCTCTGTTTTTGACGGATTTTGGTTAAGGGTGCTAAGAGATCACAGGCCATGTTGAAGGTGTGAGGAAGAAGGTGAGGGCAGTGTCAATGTTGATTGCCTGCTGAATGGGGACCAGTCTATCTGGGTGAGGAGTGCTTTAAGTTTCTTCAGCCCACCAGGGCAGAGGCACCTGCGGATGGTGGTCTGGGCTTTGGGTTTGGGATTGGGGGCTACCAAGTGGAATAGGATAGGGGAGTGGTCACTCAGGGAGTCTGGGAGGACCTGGATGTTTTGGATTTTATGGGGTCGGTTAGTTATAATAACATCCAGAAGGGTGCTGGCACCACTCTTAGGGTTAAGTCTCATGGGCTGGGTGACGAGTTGTGTCAGATCTTGGGTGGCAAATGAGTCTCTGGTGGTGGATGAGGAGCTGCTGAGCCAATTTACATTAAGGTCCCCCACTAGGATTTGTTCTGCCTTATGGTGGAGGGTGGCCAGGTAGTCCGTTAAAGATACCAGGGCTGGGTGCTGGTTCTTTGGGGGAACGTAGGCTGTGGTGAGATAGAGAGGGCTCCTAGAGGGGTCTGGGGTGAGTCTGAGGGTAAGGGCCTGGGCCCCATTTATGAGGGCAGGGGTGGGGAGTGCGTGTCCAGGTATTGTGTCCCTGGTGTAGATTGCACAGCCTCCCCCTCGTTTGCCTACTCGGTCCTCCCGGTATAAGGTATAGCCTGGGAGGGAGACAAATGAGTCAGGAGTTGATTTGGACAGCCAGGTTTCAACCAGGGCTATGATGTCTGGTTGGTGAGCCAAGGCCCAGCACTGTAGGGCGTCAAATTTCTTCAGCAGGCTGCATATGTTCATGGAGGCTACTTGAAGACCAGTGGGCTGAGTGGGTGGATGGGAGGGGGCAGGGCCTGTGTTGGGATGTATATTCCCTGTTAGGAGTAGAAGGAGGAGAAGTGCTCTGGTCAGAGGGGGGCAGATGGAGAGTTTATGCCGGGAGCGATAGAATGAGGAAGGGGGTTTAGTTGCACAAAGGGTGGGTAGGGTAGCACAGGCAGAGAAGGCCTGAGTGATCAGAAGTGCAAGGGGGCTGTGGGGGGAGGACAGGCAATGTCTGGAAGGGGGGTGAGGTGGAGAGGAGCATATGGGATGTGTGGAGGAGGAGGGAGGGGGAGGAGCAGTGGTAAAGGAGGAGGGGAGGACAGGAGGGTAGGTAGGAACACTGGAGTAGTGAGGCTGAGGGTTAATAGTGACGGTAGGGTTGGTGGAAGGCAGAGGAAGGAGGAGGAGAAGAGATAGGCTGGTGAGCAGGGGATGCATGTGCATAGTTGGGAAGGCTGGTGGAGCTGAAGTGAGGAAAGAATGGGGGGACTAGGATGACAGAGGGGAGATAGTAGTGAGAGATCACCTCTGAGCCTAGTTGCTGCTATGGTGTAGTGGCAGTGCATGTGCCTGAAATGCACAGAGTACCAGGCTCAAGTCTTGATGAGGGCAGTAGGAGACAGCTAGACTAGTAGCTGCAGCAGCAGGGAGTCGGGTTCAAGGTTTGCAGAAGCACTTAGACAACACCTCAGTTGTGTCACAGGGTTAGTGCATTCTTTATAGCTATGAGATCCTGCAGTAAAAAATAGGCAGGTGTTCTAGGTGAGTGGTGGAACTGGGGACTTTGGAAACAAGGGTGCAGGGTTCAAAGGCAGCAAGGAAGAAGAGGTAAACTTATATTTTGGCAGGTTGGGGGGGTAAGTGATTAAAAGGCTTAGAAAGTAGTAATACAATAGGTAGGCAATGTGGTGCAGAGGTAGAGCAGCTGACTCTAACTGCAAGGGTACTGGGTTTGAACACAGCTCAGGGACAGAGTGTAGAAAGGGTCAATTTTTTAAATCAGAGAAGGAGGGAGTGAGGAATGGTGAAGAGTGTGAAAATAGAGGAAGTTGTTGGCCTGGTTCATTGGCTCAGAGGATAGTCAGTAGAATTTAGAGAGAAGGGTACCAGGTTTGATACTAGCAGGTGCTTAGAGATAGGCTGAAGGAGGAGTGCAGAAAGTAGGTGGTAGAAGGAATCAAAGGGAAGTGCAGTGACCTCTAGTGGGACAGCTGTGAAGTGGTAGCTAGGAGGGTTATAGAGTTGAGAGAGCAGCTAGAATGGAAAGTGCAGTGACCCCTAGTGGTTGGTGTCTATAACCTGCAAATGGGAAAGTGGACATTTAGTAAAAAGGAGGGTAGGTCACGTGTCACATCATGTGATGTGCCAGCAGCAATATATGGAGCGCCGACCCTAGGTGGGAAGTGCCTCACAACAGTCAGGCTGTAGTGCAGGACACTTTACCTCTTAAAGGCTCTGGCAATCCCTGAATTCAGTCTCCGCTGCTGGGCTGAGTTCTGAAGGGAGTGGGCTGCTTCAGGGCCTCTTAAAGGCTCTGGCAATCCCCGAATTCAGTCTCCGCTGCTGGGCTGAGTTCTGAAGGGAGTGGGCTGCTTCAGGGCCTCTTAAAGGCTCTGGCAATCCCCGAATTCAGTCTCCACCGCTGGGCTGAGTTCTGAGTTTTCCTTTTCTTTCTCAGGTCCTTGTACAGGGAGGTTATTGTGGTGACCTCCAAGCTGATGTAAAATGACAGATTGTGTTCCTCATTGTTGGATTTATTAAGCAACAGCACTATGTCATAAAATACCTTGATGTATATGCCTTATGTGTATGAAACCTGTAAATGTTGAAAATACCACGGCACTAGGTGTTTTTGATAAAGGTAAAAAGTTACTAGGGGACTGTATTATAAAAATTAAGTTAGTTGTGTTATTTAAAATGCATGTAAATTACAAATTGTTTGAGAGGCCCTTTGGCACCGTGCATTCCTGCTTTAAGCTGATCAAGCCTAAAATTTCATGGTGATTTGCATATAGATCCCATTGCATTATGGGGTATGTATGATGTTGTGTTACTTTGAAACTTGGCATTATTGCCAATGCCCTTTGGGGTAACCTTTGTTTCAGTGCTTCTGCACTGAGGTTCTTTGTCTTTAGCTTGTTTTTGAAGTTGTTTGAGCTCCCCCTCACCCAAACATACAAGACCAACAGGTGGAATAAAGTAATTTTCACTAAATATGGAGAACTGTAGATCAGTGGGTCAGTAGGTGCTGACTAAGTGCAGAGCAAGGACATGCATAGTCTGTTGCTGCAAACTGATGTATTGAAGAGAGGATGTGCCATTGCTTAAGGTTATCCCCTGTGTTTTAAATAAACATCACACAGAGATTATGTGTTGAGCCTGAAGTTCTGTGTATCTGGTCCATCTGTTATTTCACAACCCCTCCACAAGGGCCAGTAGGGCAGATCCTATGAGGAGTTCCTCAAAGCACTATATATGCACTCACTGGAAACCACAAGGGAAAGAGGAGATATGATACAGATCTTCAAGATCCTTAAAATAATTAACTGTTGTCTCAGTTTACATCCCTCCAAAAGACCAAGGGAAAGGTCTCAGTGCTGTCCTGAACTTTATCAGAACCCAACCTCCTGGCTCAGAGCTCATCCCAGGATTGTGAGCTCCTGAGGATTTTTCAATAGTCCTGCTGGTAGTGAGAGGACTATTGGGACTTGGACTATTTGGTTTGTTCCTCATACATCTTTATGACTTTATTATTATTTTATTTTATACTTATTCATATTATGTTTATATTTGTTTAGTATCATTTTTTTTATTTGGGTGGGTTTTAGTTTGAAGTTTCATTGGGTATACTGTAACTATTCTAGGGTAGTCATTTATAAGGAAACTAGCATTTTGTTGTGGTGTTTGGCTCTACCTCTAGTTATTCGTTTGTGAAATGTACCTGTTTACCCCCCAGTCTTGTGTTATTCATCCTCCTCTCACCGTGCCCTCTGCCCGTTCTCACCCCGCTGCCTTTTACTATCTACCAGTGCTATTGGGTGCTGAGTATTGCATGTAGGAGGGATGGAGTGGGCACAGTGGGGGGCACGGACATTGGAGGTCGAAGAAGTGGCCCTCTTGCATAGGGTTGGTTAGGTTCAGAAGATGCTCTGGGTGAAATGAAGCCTGGAATGTGATAATCCATGTCTAGTCCCCATACCCAAGGGCACCATCTCTTTAGATGGGCAAGTAGCTGGGACGGCTCACGAACCCCATCCAACTCAGCCGGTGTTAGGCAATGCCAGATCTATTAAGAATAAAACTGCTATTATTGCAGATTTTGCTGGAACAGCTGATCTGGCTTGCATCACCGAAACCTGGCTGGATGAAAATGTCAGCCCCATTTTGGAGGTAGCAATTCCAGTCAGGTAAGCGGTGACACACTGCCCGAGATTAGACAGTGGGGGGGGGGGGTAATGTCTGTTTCAAGACCGAGTTGAGCCTCACTGGTGTGCCAGCAGAGGAAGCTGAATCCTTTGAGTGTACTGTGGTAGCTGGTGTGGGCTGCAGGATAGCTCTCATCTATCATCCACCCAGGGCTGAAAAGCAATTCCTGCAGGAAGTGGCAGATTTTGCCACCGACATTGCATTGGAGTTGCTAAGACTGATGGTTCTGGGCAACTTCAATGCCTGGGTCAATGACGAACTCTCGCCTTTTGGTCAGCACTTCCTCCAGCTGATGACATCACTGGGCTTCACACAGATTGTTTCTTCAGCTACCCATACTCATGGTCACTCTCTGGATTTGGTTTTCCTCCTGGGGATTGAGACCCCTGTCCTGGGGGTGGAACCTGTCAGTTGGTCCAATCATTACACCGTGAGGTTCAACTTTTGTGCCCCTCTTCACAGGTCTGCCCCAGTGGAGATGGTCAGTTACCACCCCGTACGGGATGTGTGCCCTGAAGTCCTGGCAGCAGTGATTGACCTCTTGGTGTTTCCTGATGCCAGCTCGAGTCCGGAGTTATTGGTTCTGGCCTATAATAAGGCCATTTCTTTAGCCCTAGACCAGATAGCTCCTGTCCGTGTTAGTCCACTCCCACTCTGCCCTCGGGCCCCTTGGTTTAATGGGTCTTTGAGGGAGTTGCAGTGGGTGGGACGAAGGTTAGAATGTCGCTGCCAGAAATCGGCCCTGGTGGTCGACCGCCTTAGCTTGGTGAAGCATTATCAATTCTACCAATCAATGATTTCTGTAAGAAGGCAGAGTTCCTGTCCAGGGAGATCGCTGTCGCTCAGAATCGACCAGCTCAACTTTTCTGAACTGTGGACAGGTTGTGCAACCCAGCCTGTCTGCAGCTTTGTCAAGCTTTTCCACAAAAAGAGTGTGATGAGCTTGCTCAATTAATTGCGAATAAAGTGGCCGACATCAGGTCAGAGATGCGCTTGACTCACTCTATGGGGGATGTGGTTGGTTGGTGCTTGGTCACTATACCTCGTACTTCCTGGAGTACCTTTGACCTGCCAGAGTTTGAGGATATTATGCAAATTGTCCAGGGGATGCACCCTATGTGCTGTAGTTTAGATCTAGGCCCAACTTCCCTGATTTTGGGTTGTTATGAGACCATTGGCCTGTTTATAGTTCAAATTGTCCAATGCTCCTTGGAATCGGGTGAATTTCCAAGATCCCTGAAGGAGGCGGTGGTGACACCCCTTCTGAAGAAAGCTTCATTGGACCCAGACATTTTTGTTAACTACAGACCTCTATCATGAACCTTCCCTTTATAGGAAAGATTATTGAGAAAGTAGTGGCAATACAGCTGGAGAACCATTTGACCATCCATAATGTCTACAAACCTCTCTAGTCGGGTTTCTGCAAAAGATGCACAGTACTGAGATGGCTCTGGTTCGGGTGCTAAATGATCTCCTGATGGCAAGAGATCGGAGAAACCGTTCCATTCTGGTACTCCCTGATCTCTCTTCAGCCTTTGACACTGTAGACCATGGGGTCCTGCTCGAGTGCCTGATGTCCATCTGTGGCCTGTCAAGTACAGTGCTGAGATGGTTTACATCTTTCCTAGCTGGTAGAACACAGAGAGTAGTGGCTGGGATTTTTTCTTCTGACCATGTCTCTCTGTCTTGTGGGGTTTCTCAGGGCTTGATGTTGTCCCCCATGTTGTTTGCACTGTATATGCTACCCCTCAGAGACATTGTTAGATGGTATGGGCTGAGGTTTCACTGCTATGCTGATGATACCCAGCTCTACCTCTCTTTTGCCCTGACCTGGCTAGTGCTCTCTCAGTATTTAATAACTGCCTTGCCAAAATCCAAGACTGGATGAATTCAAGCTGGTTAAAGTTGAACGCAGGAAAGACTGAGGTTATGGTTGTGGACCCAGGCTGCAGGATAGAGGGGATGAGGACCGATCAGCCCTCTGGATTATTTCTGGGGGGCACTCCAATCCTTACCTCAGAATGGGTGCACGACCTTGGAGTGGTGCTTGATGATGGGCTGACCCTCCACTATCAGGTGTTGGCAGTTGTTAAGTCAGCCTTTTATCATCTTAGGAACATCACCAGGGTCAAACTCCTTGTTCCATCTAGCGATCTACCTGTGTTGGTCCACGCCTTTGTGACCTCTCGCCTTGACTACTGCAACTCCTTTTACTTAGGGCTTCCTGAGGTTGATATCCACCGCTTGCAGCTAGTGCAGAATGCTGCTGCTTGATTGCTGACAGGGGTGTCTAGAAGATCGCATATCACCCCTCTGTTGTGCGATCTGCACTGGCTGCCGATTCAGTGGCTGATCACTTTTAAGGTAAGTTTATTGACCTACAAAGCCCTACATGGACTTGGTCGTGACCACTTGAAAGAGCTTCTGATTCCTTATACCCCTGTGCGACAGCTCCATTTGGCTGACAAGGGGTTGTTGGAGATTCTGAGGGTTATCCTGAAATCTTCTGGGGCCCGTGCTTTTATATTTGCGGCTCCAACCCTCTGGAATTCTCTGCCCCATCAGCTCAGGGAATATACGACTGTGGGGAGCTTTAAGCAGGCACTTAAGACTTTTTAATTTTAATGGTCTAATTTTAATTGTTATATTTTTATGGAATTTGTTCTTAAATACTGTAAAGTGCCTTGGCATTTGAAAGGCGCTGAATAAATAAAGTATTATTATTATTCTTGGTGACTTTAATATTAACTGGCTCACATCTGAAGCAGGTGCTCATAAGGATGCCATCTCATCAGCCAACCTAACACAGTTGGTCATCTCCCCCACAAGGAAGAACTACAAAACAGGCACTAGCACCCTCCTGGATTGGGTTCTTGCCAGCCATCCAACCCATATCTCCAACACCACTGTCCTCCCAGGTTCACTCAGTGACCCTTCCCCTGTCATCTGTGTATAGTCTAACACATTTTGTAAGCCCCCTCCTAAAGTAATCACCAGCAGAATCCTTCCCCGTGGGCAACTGACCCATCTCAAATCCTGCATCAGTCGGCAAGATTGGTCTCCCATTTACAAAGCAATAGATGTTGACTTGGCCCTTGACTACTTCATCACCACATTCAATGTGGCCTGTGACTCCTATGCCCCAGTCAAAAAGTGCAAAGTAAAGGCCCTCTGCAATCCATGGCTCACTGCTGTGCTCCTGGCACAGCTAAAATCAAGGGGCCACCGTCGGGTGCTGGCAAGGGCTACAGGTGCTCAATCAGACATACAAAACTACAAACAGGCTTGCAACAACTGCACAAAATCTATTCGACTGAAGAAAAGTACATACCACAGGGAAGCCCTCACCGATGCCAGGGGAAATGGGAGATTGTTCTGGGACTGGGATTAAAGAAGTTACGGGGAAGCACTCCAAATCCTCCCCAGTTCTGCTAAATATTGATGGGACTACCACTCTTGACCCAATGGTCATTGCTAATACTTTCAATGTGGCCTTCACTGACCTCAGTAGTGTTCTCCCTGCTGACATTTTTATGGATAATGACTCTCTCTGAACCATAAGCTCTCCCATCCCCTCCAAATATCTGCCATTCTACTTCAAATCAGTCAAGGTGCACAAAGCCCACAAATACATTACCAAAGCAATCTCCAAGTCCAGAACCAGTGGTGACTCTTTGGACCTTAAACTGCTGTCTCTCACCCTTGAAGAGGTTCTACACCCGTTAACTAGAATTTTCAACCTCTCTCTCAGCCTCAGTCAGTTTCCCGGCAAATGGAAATCTGCTACTGTTACCCTGGTACATAAAAGTGGTGACAAGACCATCAATGAGAACTATCGGCCAATCTCTATATTACCTCCCCTCTCCAAGACCCTTGAGCTAATAGTTGCAGAACAGCTAACTGACTTCCTGGACAAATACAACATTTTGTGTACACAGCAACACGGGTTCAGAAAAGGACATAGAACATCAACTGCCCTCCTGGAATTTACTGTGAGCCTTTCAAAACATGTTGGACAAAGGCCATCTAACCGGGGCAGTATTTATTGATTTGACCAAGGCGTTTGATACAGTTCACCATCATCTGCTTACAGAACAGCTACTGAATGCCGGACTCTCTCAGGACTCTACAGCATGGTTTAAAAGTTATTTGGAAAATCACTCACAAAGAGTATAAATCGCAGATGTACTCTCTGACACTAGACCTGTCTGCTTAGGTGTCCCCCAGGGATCCATACCGGGCCCATTACTTTTCAGCCTTTTTCTGAATTACCTTCCACAACCTTGCTCTGAACAAATCATCCTCTATGCTAATGATACTGTAATTCTCACTTCCCATAATGACCCCAAGCCCTTACAAAACAATCTGCAGTTGGGATTCATCACTGTTGAAAACTGGTTCACTAAACATAAGCCTGGTCCTAAACCACAAAAAAAAAAAATAAAAAAAAATATATGCTTTTTTTGCAGCTCCCATAACAAGCACAGGCTACACCCCCTTACCATTACTACCAGCCTTGGAAATACCCTCAAACAGGTGCAATCTTTTAAATACCTTGGAATCTCACTTGACCCTAACCTATCCTATGGGATCCACATTGATAGTTTTACCAAAACTGCAAATACTCATCTAGGACTACTCTTCTGGAACAGGCATCATTTTACCCCAGAAGCCATGAAGTTCGCTGTACAGAGCTCAATGGTCTCCATTATAGACTACGGCCTCATCATCTATGACTCAGCCTCTGCTACTACTTTCAGATGCATAGCAACATCCCTAAACAAGGTCTGTTGGCTCATCACTGGAGTCCACTGACTCACACATACCTATGACCTATGTGTTCAAATGGGATGGCTTCAACTCTCCAACTGCATTAAGTCTCTAACCTGCACTATAGTGAAAAAAATAACCATGGGCATTGCCCCTCTCAGAGTCCAAGCTCTCCTATGCCCAAGCACTAATCCACACAACACTAGAGGATCCAAATCTCAGCTTTTGCAGGTCCCCTGCTGTCACACCTCTCAGGGCCAGAGATCCTTTTCTCATCGGGCCCCAGCTGGATGAATGCTCTCAGTACCAAAAACTCCTCCACCCCCACTCTAGGCATGTTTAAATCCAGGCTCCACCTTCATCTCTCTGCCTCTAGCTCCTTTGACTGCCTCTTCTAATTAGCCCTCTTCACCACTACCATAGCCTCTCCCATGCTTTTCCAACATTGCACTTATTCTTTTCTACCCTTGTCTCCCATTACCCCTCCCCGTTCCTCTCACCTCCCCTTCTACCAGCACTACTCTCTGTGATATTGACAATGCTGAAGGCTACTCCTAGCCTCCTATGTGCACCCCCTGTTTGTCTCCGCTTTCTTTCCTCCCCTCTGTTGCCCCTGCCATGGTTTCCCTATGTGTCCCCACTTAATTGTTTATTATCTGACTACAGAGCTGTGTACCTGAAATATTGTAAATTCTGTGTATTCTGCTGTACTGTATTGTACCGATTCTGATGTGGATCCTTTGTAAAAAAGCCTTGGTTCAAAAGTACTTGTAATCCTAGACCTAAATAAATAAAAAATAAATAAAAACAAGGTAAACTGTGGGGAATTATTTATCCTGAATACCAACTCAGTGTCACGTGGTCATGAGTGGAAATTAACAGGAGGAAGTTCAGGAGGGATGTGAGGAAGTACTTCTTTACAGAAAAGATGGTGGAACCTTGGAACAGTTTTTCGGTCAATGTGGTGGGTCAGACACAGTCAGAGGATTCAAGCGGACCTGGGATTTAATGAAGGGAAAAGTGGTCACCTGGGGTGACAAGACCAGGGAGGAGAATGGGGATAGAATGAGGAGCGTTAGTACCCTGAGGTACAATAGGTTCCAGGGCAGGTTCCAGGGATTATAGGGAATATGTGGCAGACTATATGGACCTCTGGTCTTTTTCTGCCATCATGCTCTATGTTTCTGTGTTTCTAAGCTTTGTATAGACAGTAACTTCATTATAATTACCTGAGTTGTTGCGTCTTGCATGTGTCTCCTTAGTCCCTGAAATCCCTGTTGTGTATTGTTTGTGTAGAAAAAAAAAGGAAAAGAATGTGTTGTTATTGTTGTTTACTGTCTGTGTACCTCAGTAAAAGTCTAGTAAAGTGTTGTGTTGTGTTCCTAAATCTACACATACAGCATTTTTTGTAGTTTTATTTTTTTTTGGGGTGGGCACAGGAGTAGGACACGTGGAAGAAAAGAATAGAAAAGGATAGCAAATAGTTAAAGTGGCAGAGTTAGAAGATTTAATAGGTGAATGAGGAGCTCATCACCAACACCACCATGGCTGAGTTCAGCCATATCCTTCAGCAGCTTCTACTAATTGTCAATAATAATTTTAATATCTTTCTCCACATTGGCAAGATGCTGACGGATGTCCCCCACTTCTTGCCTTAGGGTAGTGAACTAAACTGCTGCTGTTGCTTCTGGTGGCAGTATGGGTGCTGCTGGTTCAGAAGCAGCTTGAACTTCAACAGAGGGTGCTGCTGCTTCCATGTGGTGTGCCTGCTTACCCAACATAACATAGGAACCTCCCTTATACCCTCCGTGAACCACTGCTGGCATGGACAGGCCACCACTTCCACCAGTCCTGCTTGCCACTTCCCTCTTATTTTCCTCCCACCTGGCCCAGTGATTTGCCATGAGATGAGTCTTCTGGCCCCCAGTACCCACATGGGTTCCCGGCTTACCCTGGCAGACACATTTATTGAATAGGTTGCAAGTGATCATGCTCTGGTCACTAGGGTCACAGGCAAAAAAAGACCACACAAGAGAGGACTTGGGGTATGGATGGGGTTGGTGGCAAGGTGCTGCTGCTGGATAGACATTGGGCCCCTTTGCAAGGATGGAGATGGTGCCAGTGGAACCATGATGAGGGGGCACAGGGTTTTTTTGCCACTCCATTTCTTCTTCTCGGGCTGCTGCTGCTTCTGATAGTCCAGCACTGGCACAACACCAATGTCCATCTGCTACTGTTGATGTGAACCAGTTGGAGGATCAGGTGGTGGTGGTGCTGCTGCTGCACTGGAAAGAATTAAGATGATATTGGGGGGCACTCCCCAAAAATCTGTGGCTGATGAAGAGGGGTGGCCCCACCATAGGTGCAAACACAACAATGTCCATGGTCCATCGCTGTTCACTAAATTTTAATCTAGAAGCCAAACCAAGAAAAGAGAGAGAGAGATAGAGAGAGAGAGAGAGAGATACAGACAGGAAACAATAAAGACAATGAGTATTGAAAGGTATAAAAAACAGACCATCAATCTTTGGAGTTACAGGACAGTCTATAAATCAAAAAGAAGGTCTCACAGAGTACTACAAGACTAAGAATTTAAGAAATACCAACTGAAAACACATATAAAAAAAATAAACATTAAAAAAAAAAGCATTTGTCAATGCCAAATGTTTGCTTGCTGGCATTGGCATTGGTAGTGTAGGAGTTACAGAGCTGCATAATAGGAATGGCAGTGAAGTATTGAACTGAAGCCAACCCCACCACCACCCTGCAGATACTGATAGGCATTGGGGTGTGCCTTTGCATTGTCAGGCATAACGGCCATGCCATTTCGCTGCACCCTACCCTGCAGACACCGACAAGTGTCACGGTGTGCCTTGGGGTCTTTGGCCCTTATGTTCACCCCATTCCATCAGAAAATATGGTGAGATGGGTGCTATATAGGAGAATGGGATGATCTTTGGGACAGAAGAGTCCAAGGCACTCCTCGATGCCTCTCACTGGCTGCAGGGTGTGAGTGGGGGTGGAATGGTATGAGCATTACAGGTGACAATCCCAAGTCACACCCATGATGCCTGTCAGTCTCTACAGGGTGGGGCATTATGGTCAGAAACCCTAATGCCTCTGGCGTTCATTGGTATTTTCACTCCAAATTTTCAACATGTTTTTTTTGTGACCCCCCACCTCATAAACAATGGCAATATCAGTTTGTTAGCCAAAAGCTGATTTTGCACAGCGACTACGTCATTTGGCACCATAGGTGCGAAAACACATTTTGAACAGGATGTGAAAAATGACAGCTGTACTGTTCATGGGGAGGTGTAAAAAAATGGCAATGTTGAAAATCTGCAGTGAAAATATTAAAAATACTGGTGAAGTCACGAGTGTGCATAGAAACTGTGCAACGCACACCCATAATGTAATTAGTTTGGGGATTTTTTTACAGCAGATTGTCAACACAGGCATTTTGGGACCTCCGCTTATGAACAGTGTCACTGTGATTTTCTGAATCTGTCCTGAACTGTGATTTCCCACAGCGAGCACGCATTTCTGCTTTGGAAGTGTGAAAACACATTTTGGCCATGGTGTGAAAAATGACAGCTGTACTGTTCATAAGGAAGTGTGGAAAAATGCCAGTGGTGAAAATCTGGACTGAAAATATTACACATTCATGAACTTACAAGGGTGCGTGGAAACTGCGCAATGCTCACTCTTAACACAGTCATTTTATGGACTTTTGTCACCAAATTTTTAACATAGTCATTTTAAGACCTCTGCTCATGAACAGTGTTACTGTGCTTTTCTTAATCTAACCCGAACATTGAATTTGCATACCGACTATTCCATTGTGCGCTACATGCACGGAAACACATTCTGAGTGAGATGTGAAAAATGACAGCTGTACTGCTCATAAGGAGGTGTGGTAAAATGGCAATGTTGAGAATCTGGAGTGAAAATATTAAGCATTTGTGAACTTACGATCGTGCATAGGAACTGCACAACGCACGCTCATAAATTAGTCATTTTGGGGAATTTTTTCACCAACTTTTCAACATAAGGTTTTTGGAGTCATACCTCATGAACTGTGACACTGACTTTTAATAAATTGGTCCCAAGAGATGGTTCCATGCAGTGACCGTAAAATCACCTTTCAGAGCTGGTTAACGCCATGACAGTGCCAGAATTCATGAGGAGGGGTCCCAAAACCCCAGGCTGAAAATTTGGTGCCAGAATTCATAAAAATGCATGAGATATGCATCAAAGTTGAAAAAACCCTATTTATTCCATTATACAGCTTACCAGCATGTCCTCAGTTCACGGTCTGCTTTGAAGAGTGCAGATGTGTTCCCAGTCCACCGAAGATCATTGCACCAGATTCTGGAGGTGTGGGTTGAGATGGGGTGTGGGGAGGCAGGGTGCACAGAGGGTGGGCACGGGTGGGGGGCAAGACTAGCAATGAAGGACAGTTTTTGTTTTAGGTATTCTTTCTTTAGGAAGACGACGAGAACTTTTGCCATGCTGGGGTGGGTTCCCAGCGTGGCAGCTGGAACTTTGGTTTTTGGGGGGGCAGTGGAGCATATGGGGGATTGGGCACCCCTGTCAGCCATACAGAGGTTTGCCGTGCTTGGGTGGACTCCCAGCGTGGCACCTGGAAGTATGTTTGGGGGGGCCAGCAGATGGATGTTTGCCATGCTGGGGTGGGCTCCCAGCATGGCATGTGGAAGTGTGTTGGGGGGCGCTGAGTCGATGGTAGATTCGGCAAGCTCGTCGGCCATAGTTCACCTAAAAACTGAATTTATGTTCCAGGAAGAGAACGCAGAGATGTATACAAGCAGGATTGCCACCAATATGCTAATCAGCACTATCTTATCGCTGCTCACTGAAGCAGTCTCTCCCTTTCAACTGTACACCACTGCATTTTTGACTGCTGTCATAGACAGCTGCAGCATTCATTGGTGAACTATAGCCACATCTGCAAACACACTGACTGACTTGGAAGACAGGGTGCCACACCTACAAAAACTCAGATGATGGCGCTATGTTTCTTGCACATGCGTGCAAGCAAACATAATGAACATTCCAATTGGATAACATTGCAACTTTAACAAACCATAGCTCTGTCAGTATTTGTAGTTACAGGACAATCTGCAAGTCAAAAAAGGATTCAATGAGTAGTACAAATCTAAATCCCTAAGAAATACCAACTGAAAATAGACATATGAAAAACATGAAAATTAAAAAAAGAAATTCCCACTAGTTAACACTGCAACTTTAACAAGCCCTAACTCTGTCAGTCTTTGGAGATAAGGGACAATCTATATACCAAAACAAAAAAAGGACTGAATGAGTACTTCAAGACTAGCACATAATACCCCCAGACAAATTCATGGGGTACACACAGCACCCCAAAATTATCTCTCAAATTCACCATGGAGTAAAATCAACAGTTGTATCTGATAACCATCAAAAATGTAGATAATATGTATCTTCTCTTGGACTTCCACCATACCAAGTTTCAAAAAAATCCAACAAAAATTGCCTGAGTTATGCCTAAAAAATGAAAACATGGTTTTGCCCATAAAAAAGCAACTCCTGAGAGTTTAGATCAACACTTAATATATTATCTTCTCTGAAGTGAACCTGAAAATTATAATGAAGCAGATACATTGCTTTCCAGATTTCCCCAAATTCCATTAACCCTGCCTGGTCCAGGGTTTTAGCAAGGTTGTTAACCAACATAGTTGCCTTAAACCATGTGGGAGACAAGCAATTTGCACCTAAAAGGCTACCTCTGCAGCAACTTCATCCATTTACTCTGGTATTAGCAAAGGAGTAAGTAGTTGGTGGAAGTGGGGTAGTGACATTCATGTTGCCAAATTTAATTCTCTGACACATCTGTGGCACCCATGCTGGTGGGTGCCTGGAGAGTTGGGGACAAGAGGATCAGTCCAAGAGGTAGCAGAATCTCTGGCTCAGGATTAGGAACAGTGGTCAAAGAGGAGATTGCTGATGCCCCCTTGACTGCTGATGGTAATGGCACTGATCCTGATCAGGATAATAGGTCCTCAGTATGGATTTGTGAACCACTAGCCAAACAGCTGGTATATTCTTTCTCTGCATTACTGCACTTTGGGCACAGGTACCTGGGGTAGTACTTGACTCTGGCTGAGGGAAAAAAAAAACATACTGTACTAAGCTGAACTGCAGTGATAGAAACATGCTGGATATTTGCCAACACATCACACTGGCAGTGAAGAGGGTAACTGGATCACACACATTGTCAGAAAAATGTTACAGTTGCTGCTGACTAAGGTTGATGAGCAGATACAACATGGGGTGGTGGAGGTAACCATGGAGGGTGGGGGTGGCACATGGTTTTCATGCTGCTACGGAGGGGAGGGGAAGGGCAGGGGCCAGCTGACCTTCAGTCTTTTACGTATCAGTAACTTCTTTTTGAACCAACATCACCTTGGTGTACCCAAAGGAGAAATTACAAGTGAAGTTACTAGGCAAAGTTACCAAAGGAATATTTCCTATGAAATAGAAACACTTTGCAAAACTATCCATGGGGGCAAATTTGGCAACTTTACCTTAACTTTGCTTGTGAATTAACACTTCAGGACATCTCTACACATAGTGACACGTTGGCTGCCAAAGTATCAGTAAAGTAGAACTACGTGTACTTTCACCAATGAAGTGCAGAGTTGGACTCTGACCGGAGTGTGGCAGGTTCCAGTACTAGTCTGCAAAGACCTTCTTTTACATTTTTATGTGCTGTGCTTTCCCCTTCACATCAAAGTCTGACCTTAACTCATTAACTTGTGCTGTGCATGCTTCTGTGCACCCTGCATTCTTTCATGTTTCACCTGTGTACCATTTTGAACAACCATCTGCTCTTAACATACCTTCTGCTTTTGACAACTGTTAATACTGTAAAGCCCTTTCATGGTAGTTGCAGTACTGTGGAGGGATGGGACTAAGCCTTCCTGAATGGATGTCCATCTCTAAAGCAGCCCTATCACAATGGTGGCAGCACCATGAGGGATAGAATCAAGCCACTTGAGAAGCCGCATCTCCAGCTGACTTGCCCACATCAAAGTGGAGGCTAAGTACTGAGGTAAAGTGCAGAGTTGGAGTCTGAGCAGAGTCAGACCTGGGAAGACTGGGGGGTTGCTTACAGCTCTGTGAAAGTATTTGAAATTCAAAATCCCACTTGTTAAAACACTTACCTTTTATTATATATCCTTAATGTTGACACATGTCTGCCCTGTATAGTCTTCACTCACACCCTCCACTCTTAAGGGAATTGTTCTATTTAAATACTACTTGCTTTTATCTTGGTCAACTTATTAACATGCTGCCTGAAGCTCAATATGGGATCAGCACTCCGAATGTGATAATTTCTCCGTTGCTAAAGACATTTTTTCTGACACTTCAGTTTTCTTGTTTCATTACAGCTTGCTACTGGAGGTCTGGGACACTAGTTGTGACTGTTTATCTTATTGTCCTGTAGCTGCAGGATTTCTTTATGGACTTACAGCCACTCAGCATTTTAAAGTTTGTCTGGTCAATTATTTGTTGGTTTATTTGTTGCTGTTGCACTTTCTGCTGTTTAATCACATTGTTTGAATATTTCCGCCTGTCTTTTAATTAGGTGGCAGCCATTTCTAGCTGTTTCATTAAGCTTGTAAATACAAGCTTTTTAATTAATCTTGAGGTCCCTTCTTTATTATAGTTTTACATTTAGTCTCACCTATTCATCTTATACCCGCTTTGTCAATTTTCTGCAGAACACGGATGTTTGTTTTCTTTTTCCCACCACCATGGTATGGAATTATCTCCATGGGCCACTGAAATCATTTAATTTTACAAGGAATTAGATGCTGCTCTTTTAGCCCTGTCATTAAAAGTCCTAAGTGGTTCTGTTCTCCTAGAAAATCCTTTTTTTTTTCAATGTGCTACTGGTTCATTTTTCTTTTTCTCCTGGTTGCAGGTGATACAGAATCTAACCCCAGCCCCACAGCAAGAACTGATTTCTTCATTCAAATGGAAACATGGAAACATAGAATTTGACTGCAGATAAGGACCACTTGGCCCACCCACATGTTCAAAGTTTTCTTCCCAGAAGTGATATTCATGTAAGTTGGTCCCTTGCCACACATCTCTCTATCCTTGCTGTATCTGAAAACATGGCTACATTTCTCCATTTTAGATTCAGATATAAATCTCCCAGACTATACAGTCTTTAAATCTGACAGGAACAGACATGGAGGCCATGTAGCCCTGTTTGTTTATGTTTCCATTCCGTGTTCATTTGTTTGCTCAATGGACTGATCAATTCTGTTTTATCTGGGAGGGAGGGTTTTAGTTGGCAGTCTATACTGCCTCCAGCCCCAATAAAAAGCAATCACATTTTCCCAGCTTTGCTCACTGATTCAAGACCTGGGTGATTTTATGTATTCAGTTTTACTGCATGATTGTAATGCAAATGGCCCTCTAGCAGGGGCCTTTGATTGAAGAACTGTCTTGCCTCCTAGGCCTGAACCAGTAAATCTGTAAGCCTGCTTGATTAGATTTAAACTGTGAGGCATCCACTACTTTAGATCATATCTTGGCTTCCCCTGAGCTCCCAATTAGTATTTCATGTTACCAGTGGAACCTATTTAGCAACCATACTATTACATTCTGCAAAGTTAATCTTTATGCTCCAAAATGTGTCCCCAAAACATTACATTTCATTGTTTTAAGAATTTTAATTTGGAATCATCGGGTGTTGGCTTACCAAAAAGTAACTGGGGGGGGGTGTCTTCTTTCCCTAATGTGGATTCAGTTTTGGATTATACTGTATCTTTAAAGGATACCTAAACAACATTTTGACAACAAACTATTCAAAAATCTGACCTCAAACAGGACTAAAGTAAAGGCTGCTGAATTCGTTAATGCTAAAACTACATTTATATAAGTTACCTAAATGTGGTTCCAAAGCATTTGAAAAATGTAGAATCAGCCTTCCAATTTCAAAAAAACTGCCTTACCTGCTTCTTAAAATGGTCGCCAAATGTGTTCAATGATGATATCATCGGAACCAAAGTCAGAAAGCTATATGGCTCTCTATAGTGCTAACTAGTTCTTTTGTCCCTTTGTATAGAATTGTTTCACCAAAATTGTCAAAACTATGTGCATTATTTAGATTAATACGCATGTTAGGCTATGATTCTGTTCATTTTGTTTACTTTAACATGCTGAAACTGTATTTTAATCCAACTGACTTTCTCTTTGGCAAACCACAGTGCAGTACAAATCTTAAAATAACCTGGTGGTCTAGTGGTTATGGCTGATTCAGGATGCTCCGGGGCGGGGGGTGCTGGGAGTGTGTGCATACTTGATATGCACATTTCAACATTTTTATGAAACCTTTATATTTTTTGTTATTATGCTTTTCTAGTATGTTTTTGACTGAAATTACAAATATAATCCATATTTTTGAATGTAAACATTTATAAAATCAATAAATCAGACTTCTTCAACAAAGTGAAATGCAGCAGCAAGCAAGTACTTTACAATGGGGGGGGGGGGTGGTACAGTGATACCCACTTCACCACCCCATAGATCCACCACTTGTTTGTAGCAAAGTTCTTCTGTAGTCCAATGCCAGAGTTCATTCTTTCTTGGAAATCAAAAATATGCTTGTCTTGTCTTCTCTTCTTTATTCTTGGGAAATAATAAGAATCAGTATTTATATAGTGCTTTCATACACATTATATCCCAAAGTGCTTTACAGGCAATGCTAAATTGGTAGTGAAATGACTGAATGTGTAGTGGCAGCCAATTCACACATTAATACCCACACACAGTCATGGACAAATGCATGAACTGGTTTTATGGGAAGGGGAATGTTGGCCAGGACAATAGGGTCAGGTAGTGATCACAGTGCTGTCAGCCCCACACCTTATTTCTCACAGTGATCTGCTCATATTTCTCCCCTTCCGTCATCCCCCTTCCCTGAATATAGCAGTACCTTGCAGGATTGGCCTTCTCAGTCCCCCTCTAGTATTCATTCTCACTACTTCTCCCCACACCAAAAACTGGTGAGTTCATCACCCTTGTGCATCATGAATGTAGGTAGTACAGTCCCCAGGTTTTTTGACATATGAAAAATAAACAAATCTTTCCAGTAAGTCAGGCTGATAGCAGCAGGGAACAAGGGCAATTAAAGGCTTTCCTATCCTTAAAAGATCTTAGGCTACCTTAGATTAGGCACTATTAAATGATGGGTGTGCACATCATTATACATGTTATTTAATAGTGCCTAATCATAGATGGATTAGATCTTATATGGGTAGGAATACCTGTGTTTCCCCTTGTGCTCTGCTGCTATCAGCCTGGCTTACCAGAAGATCATGTTTATTACTAATATGTAAAAATGACACGGGTGACTGTACTAACCGCATTCATGATGTAGCAGGGTAGTGAGCTCACCAGTTTTTGATGTGGGGATCAGAAGAGAAGAATGAATGCCAGAGAGGGACTGAAGAGGCCATTCCTACAGGGTGCAGCTATATTCAGGTTAGGGGAAGACAGGAAGGAGGATGTTTAGCAGATCACTGTGAGATCTGAAATGTGGGACTGCCAGCACCATGCTCACTACCTGACTGTGAATGAGAGCAGCCAGCGATGACAAATAATCAGTGGCAGGACTGCACTTAAAGTGTTACTTGAATTCAGTGTAGGGAGAGTACACTCAGGTGGGGGGGGTGTTGACGTTTGTTAGGACAGTATTGAGGGAGTTGTGTATAGATCATTCAAAATTTAGAAGTGTGGTAGCCAACCTGCTCGCATTGTGGAGTAGGGCACTAAAAAGTACTGGAAAAGATTTGCAGGAACTATCCTGTGGGGTTCTGCAGATCACAGGTAAAGGAAGAGACTGACACTGGAAGTCTGGTGGATTCACTCAAGGCATTAGTATGCCTCTCTATTGTTATCCATAGTAAGTACAGCTCTTATGAGGGCATGAGCAGCAGTTTTTCTGGTGAGTCCTGAGGCTTATTGCTTGGCCCTCCAAGAAGACCCAATTGTTGGTTAATGAGGTGGGACAAAAACATAACAGGGGAACTGTACATACTGCCTTCACTGTGCAGAAGGGTGGTGATACACTCAATGTTTACTGTGGGAGCAGAAGTCAAACATTGAAAAAGTGGACTTAAGTGTGATTTGGGAGGTATTTATTAACAGTGCCAGCTGATGATCCATATCAGTGTAGGTATGCACAACTCTCTGAAGGATACGATTACAGTCTGAGCTGTGATGTTCTCTTCATGAGACCGCAAGCTCATATGCCGCACCAGGCAGTACTAAGGACACGGCATGGATGGTGGGGTGTTCAACAGAAGACAGGTTAGGTGCAGGGGATTCACTTGGGAAAAAGAATACAAGAGAAGCTTTTTTTGTGGATTAACAAGAATGCATGAGCTTTGGAGTTGGACGAGACCGGTACTTTCGCTGTGTGACCCTGAGCAAGTCCCTTAACTTGCTTGTGCTGCCAGACCACATCTGTAAACAAGGTTTCAGTGTATTGTGTCTCTCCTGGTTAACAAAAAAAAAATTCAGGGCTTCAAATAACCACTAGATCATCATGTATTTGAAGTGTTGTACTGTTCTGCAGTTTGCCAAAGAGAAAGTCAACTAGATTGCAAAACATTTTCAGCAAGTTAAAGTAAATAAAATGAACAAAATCATAGCCTAACATGTGTACTGATCAAAATAATCCACATGTTAACTTACGGTGCTGATAATTCTGATAAAACAATTCAAAACAAAGATGGAAAGAAGAACTAGTTAGCCTATAGGAATCTATATTGGTATCCGGCTCTGGCTCCAATGATGTCATCATAACTCATCACTTAACACAGTTGGCAGACATCTTAGGGTGAAGGCAAGGCTGTTTTTTGTAAGTGAAAGGCTGATGTTTACATTTTTCAAATGCTATGAAACTGCATTTATGTTATTTACATAAATGCAGTTTTAGCATAAATGTAAACAGTAGCCTTTACTTTAACTCACTATGAAGCCAGATTTTGGAGTTTGCAGTTAAAAAAAAAACTGCTTGTTTAGGTATCCTTTAAAGAGGTAGAGTACTGCCTAAAACTAATATTAGCTTTTACAAGAAGTCAACCATTACCTTTTATATCTGATGTACTTTTTATTTTTCCTTTGATTAATTAGAAGATTGTTTACCTGATGTTAGTAGGTGTGATGTGTGGGTCAACACTCTGCCTGGCAGCTAATGTATTTATCTGTACCCCCTCTCACTACATCATCAACAGTGTGACCTCACTAACTGTGACATCACTGCTGCTTAGAAACAGCCACCTAGTAGCTGCCAACTCAGTCAACTGTGATGTCAATGTCAGTGAGATCACAATGCTGATGATTTAGTGGAGGTGATAAAGATAGATACGTCAGCTGCAAGGCTAAGAGCTGTTCTCTACATCCAGCACAATGTTGTGAAATAAATAACTTTCTAATGAAAAAGGGAAAAGAAAAATAATTCAGAAATAAAAAGTTGCAATTGACTACTTCTTAAAATTTTTATTATTTTCCTGTCTGCCAGTTTTGTCTCTACTAGCTCTTTAAGCAATTTAACATACTCTGTGACCAACATGCTCCTTTTTTGAAAAAACAAAAAGAATTAAATCCAACCATATACTCTGGGTCACTCCTTTCATTCTTACTCAGTTAAGGACTTGATACAAACTATATCAAAAGGCAACACAATTGGGTACACCTGAGTCTTAGCAAATTTCTCAAAAAATTCAAAATTACTGTGTCTCAAATATCAGGAACTGTAAATCATTGTTTTTAAAGCAAATTTACCTAATGCTAGAAAGAACCCAAAGACATTTAGATGCATGGTAGATTCTGCCTGGAAGATGCTTTCGTGATCTTCTACTGCAAATGTGTCTTATGATGATTTTAGAGCTCACTCCAAGGAAAGGGCTTGTGCTATGCTCAATTCATTTTTCACAGAGGCTCCTGTGAAGTTGTTAAACAAGGCTGGCTTATTTTATAATGGAATATTTTGCAATCCCCTTGCAGTGTTTCTCCTTTCAAGACCTAAATTCTATTTTAGGTCTGTAAAGAGTGAAGAAGTATTCAAATTGTTATGCTTCTTGAGAAAGGGCACTGCAAATGGAATCAACACCTTAGATATTTTTTTACTTGACTCGAGCATTGATGTCTTAGACCCTCCTGTAACCTTTATATGTGCTTTATCTCTTACTACTAAAACCTTTCCCTTAGCTTGGATATTTACTTTAGTTATTGCTCTCCCTGATGGTGTGGAGGGGATAAAACTTCGGTGGAGAACTTTCACCTCATTTCCTGCTCTCCATATTTTCCAAATTGATGGAAAAAATTGTTCTTTCTCATATTTCAGACTATTTGTCAAACTATCAGATTCTTTTTAATTTTCAATCAGGGTTCAGGACCAATTTATCCACCCAGACAGCATTGATTGACTTTATGACTCAGTCTCTAGGGCTCTTGATAAAGGGAGTATTGTGTGTTCTGTCTTCATTGATCTGTTGAAAGACTTTGACATGATCAATCACTCTTTACTTGTAACTAATCTTTTCTCTTATGGCTTTTCTTCAAATGTTATCAATTGGTTTTCATCTTACTTACATGAGAGAACACAATATATTTCTTGGAACAGCTGTCTTTTTAAAGCAAATAGGATGCTGGGATGTATAGGCAGGGGCATCACCAGCAGGAAAAGGGAGGTCATAATTCCGCTATACAAGACACTAGTGAGGCCCCACCTGGAGTACAGTGTACAGTTCTGGAGACCATACCTACGTAAGGACATAGACAGGGTAGAGAAGGTTCAGAGGAGGGCAACAAAGATGGTGCATGGATTGCATCACAAGTCCCTATGAAGACAGGTTGAAGGAACTGAACATGTACTCCCTGGAGGAGAAGAGGGAGAGAGGGATATGATAGAGACATACAAGTATCTTACAGGGAGGAACAGGGTGCAGGAAAACACTATTTTTAAGTGAAAAAGATATTCCAGGACAAGAGGGCATGGGATGAAGTTGGAGGGAGGATGATTCAGAGGAAACATGAGAAAGAATTTCTTCACAGAACGGGTGGTGGACAAGTGGAACACCCTGCCAGAGGAAGTGGTGGGGGCTGAAACAATCACGGGATTTAAGAATGCGTGGGATAGACATAAAGGAATTCTGGAGGTCAAGGGTAAGGGGCAACAGACTTCTAGGAAAACAAACTGAACTTACAAGCTCAAATGTGCAGACTGGGTGGGCCATAGGCCCTTATCTGCTGACACTGTCTATGTATCTATGTATCTATGTCTATGAGCCGACATGCCTTATTTAAGGCAGTTGAGAGGCATCCAAGGGTTGTGGTTGTGGCTGAGCCATAAATGATGAGACCATAGTCTATTACAGAGATCACAGAGCTCAGGACTGCAACCTTCAAAGCTTCTGGTGTGAGGTGTGGTCTGTGTTTGAAGAGGAGACCAAGCTGTGTATTAGCAGCTCTAGCTACATTATCTACATGATGTCCATAGGAGAGATTAGGGTCAATCTGTATCCCTAAGTATTTGAAGGACCCCACCTGATCTAGAGGGTTTCCCTGGGTGGTGGAGATAGCCAAGTGGTGTAGTTTGTATGGGTTATGAGAGCTGCAGAAGAGCATAGATTTGGTTTTCTTGTCATTGAGGACTAGTTTATAATTAAGAAACCATGTCTCTACAGAACTGAAACCAAGTTGAAGGTTGTTTTGAAGAGTTGCAGGATCTTTGTGAGTGGAGAATACAACAGCATCATCGGCATATAGTATGATCTGCTCAGAGCAGTGGTGAGGGTAATGTACTAGACCTGTAAATATTCTGTTTAATTAGAAAAATTGTTTCCTGTACTAGTTGTTAAATGTACTATTTCTGATGCTCTGTATTTTGTATCACGATGTGGAACCTTTGTAAACGAGCCTCTGGCTCAAAGGTATTTCTGAAAACTAATAAATAAATAAATAAATAATCTACTTCTTCTAAACAGCAAGTCGACTCAAGCAATGTTGTTGGATTTCAGTGCTCATTGCCTTCAGCAACTCCTCCTCCTTCTCTGTCTGCTTAAACATTGATCTTAATGGAGCTTGTTAATGAACTTTAATATCTCTATTTTACATTCAGCTTCTCTTTGACATTTAACTCACATTGAAAAAAACTGTTTCCAAAGTCCATTAATGCCTGGGACATCTAAAGCATGCAAGACATTGCTTGCCAAGGTTATACCATAAGCGCATTATTGGGCAAGCCATTTTCCTCATTCTGGACTATGGTGATAGTGTTTGTCAGCATGCCCCTGACTCATGTCTTCTTACCCTAAATACTGTTTATGTAAGGATTAAGCCACGAGAAAGCATGGGTCTACTGTAGAATTAATCCATGGTTGGGGGGGTTGGACCACTTGTAACATGGCAATAAGTGTATGACTAATAGTCTTTGAATAAATGAGTACAATCACACTGATTTACTTTCAGAATACTGTATGTTGAGCTGTTAAACATGATGTACATATACTTGAAAACAATTGGAACACATCTAT
Source organism: Neoceratodus forsteri (assembly GCA_016271365.2). Classification (NCBI taxonomy): domain Eukaryota; kingdom Metazoa; phylum Chordata; order Ceratodontiformes; family Ceratodontidae; genus Neoceratodus; species Neoceratodus forsteri. The sequence goes on from CM057449.1 coordinate 581,856,713, forward strand.
TGGAAATATCGTGGCTGCTATTTCACTTTTGTTAAAATAACTTTCATTACAAGCTTTAAGCTTTCTAACATCAAAACATATTTTACAACTTTTCAAAAACTTGCAATTCACTTTCTATTCTAGGTGCGTTGATTTTCCTCTCTGTGTATTAGAAGATATGGGCTGCACTGCGTGATGGGAGTGTGCTATGGTACATTTTAGTTTTTTTCCTCCAGTTCCTTTGCAGACCAGTAGGTGGCTGTCAAACAATCCTAGTAGCACAAGCACCGTTTCTCCAAATGTACTGAATTAAGCCAATCTGAAAAACACTTTATTGAACAACTACTATTTTTTGGAATATTATATTCACTTTTTTTCCCTCTAAACTATCTAACTCAGCAGGACATAGAACAACATAACATTTACTGCTTTCACCTTTCAAATACTTGTTTTGACTACTATTGTTAGTCTGTTTCTTTGATTTCTTTTTGTTTCTCTCAATTTATTTTTCTTTTCACCAATAGAAGTATCCTCTCTCTTTAATTTTGCTTTGTTTATCTCAGTGTCTGTTATTTTTGCTTTCAGTTATAGAAGCTGCATGCTCATCTTTACCACTGTGTATTCACCAAGAAAAGGCTAGGACAGATAATGTTAATCAGTTATCCACAATGCATTGCACCCACAGTTGCTTAGAAAGCAGTAGATCAGAAGGGATGGTAACAGTATGTAACTGTTCTCTTCTAAAGAAATATTGTTGCAGCATAATTAACAGTATATGTGGAGTTTAAATGTACAATCTTTAGTAACTCATGAACTTCTGTCACAGTTACAACATAGAACAATCTTGAAAATGTCAAAAACCCTGTGCCAGGAAAATTCTTAGCAAATACAAGCTGGGACAACTACACACTGCAAACTATTTGCATATTGTTTTCACTTGTATATTGCTTCTTGCCTGTAGTGGATTGCCAAGGTATTACATCACAAACCATGATCTACTATGGTATTAGACCATGGTTTCTAGTGTACCATATGATGTGTTTGCACCTATCTGAGTGCTTCATTTCATTTTTCCTTTTTATGCCATGTTACAAGTTTAGTTACTCCATTTCATCCTAAACTCAAAATGGGACAAGTATCATTGCACTCTGTTACATCAATTGGTTATCCCCATCTTCCAGGTGTACTGTATGCATCACTGGTTATCCTCATTAACGAAACAGTAAACAACCAGACCCCTACTTACTTATCAGAAAGATTAATTGTTCCAGCCCAGAAATGCAGTTTTAGAGATGTGCCCCAGTGCAGCTCCTTCTTACCGAAATTTCACACACGTTTTGGTAAAGAATGCTTTTCATACATAGCCCCTTTTTCTTGGAATAATTTGTGCCCCAAGCTCAGAAATTCACCTACTCTGGGCACTTTTAAACATGGCTTAAAAAGTTGCCGTTCTTACAGTACAACTTCAATTATCTGAACCAGATTATCTGGAAATCCCTATCTAATGGACCAAACCATTGTCCCACAAGTGTTTAACTACTGTATAAGTTAGAACTGGGATAATCAGGAAAAATAATCAATGGGTTGTACAGTCTGTTGTTCTGCTGTGAATTGTATTTCTGCCACAAGGGGGTCACTAAAGTCATATATATTGACTAACCTTACTTAGCAGGCTACAGCAGAAGACATCCAAATAGAGAACTTTGCAATCATAAGGAAATGCAAATGTGGATCAGTCAGTCATCGCAATCCTCTCCATGTAAGTCTGATTTTTTTAAGAAACTAAATGAATTGCTGATACAGGATTCACAGGAACATTGAGAGGTCTCTGAGAAATATACAGTAGCTTTTAATTAACATTTATAGCATTTTGAGTGTTTTTATTTACCCCCAACCCCACAGTCAATGTGGTCCATGCCATCCAGTTTCTTTGAGAGTTTCTAAGCTTCAGTTCTTTAAAGGGTTAGTGTACTGCCTAGAATTAATAGTAACTTTCAGATGTAGTTAGCTATCACTTCTTATATCTGAAGTATTTTTGTTTTCTTTTCTGTTTGCTAATTGGATGTTTTTCCACCTGACAGTACTGAGGTGATGTATGAAGCAGCACTCTGTCTGGTGGCTAAAAAAAGGCCAGGGGGGCGTGATCTGGCTGTGCTGAAGATGGCTGCTTAATTCTGCTTCTCCCTGGGACTACCATCTATCATCGTCCATCCTCCTGATCCCAGATTGCCAGCGTTTACCAGCAAGTGAAATATAATTTTACTAACATCATAGCTCAACTCTAGCAAATTATTTTCTCTATATCATAACTCTATAGCTATAATTTTTCTTCATTTATACTTCTTCTCTGTGAAGGCCTACTACAATGGCTGAGCAACTCCTGAAAAAACAGCTCCCTCAGCAGAGTGGAAACTATGTTTCAACAGCTCATCTGTAAAATTAACAACTTAAAAATAACATCTCAACAAAACATCACTAACATGCAAGTGTTAGACCAAAAAATCAATGATGCTGGAGTTAAAGTTGCTCAAAATGAAAGTTCTATTAACATCCTGCAAGCCACCATCATAGAGCAAAACAGAGTTATCAGAAGCCTACAAGATAAAATTGATGACATTGAAAACAGAAACAGATGCAATAACCTGAGATTTTTGGGTTTTCCTGAAGGTGCAGAACTTGGAGACACTAGTGCGTTTCTATTACATGTGCTGCCAGCCTTGCTCAAACTCCCACCTGGTCAAGACCTTACTATTGAGAGATCACACCATACTTTAAGCCGGAGGCCTGGTCCAGATCAGAAACCTAGGCCTATCATTGCAAGATTCTTAAACTATGCCCACACTGAACTGATTATCAATAGAGTAAAACAAGTGGGAATGCTTACTTGGCAAGATCATAGAATTTCTATTTTTAGAGACTTCTCTAAGGAACTCTCCAATAAACGCAGAGCTTTCAATCCTATTAAAACTACCCTACACCAACGAGGGAACAAATTTGCTCTGTGCTATCCTGCTGTCATGCGCCTGTTTCTGGGTGACTCAACCAAAGATTTCAACACTCCCAAAGCCATGGTTGCATTTCTTGGTGAGCCCCAGCCTCCAACTGCCCTGTTTGGAAATACTGATGTGACCCCTTCTCCCACTACCTCTGCAACTTCCCAATCAGACTGGTACACCCACATTATCACTTCAAATCATGAATGCACTTAGAAACCCGTATCTCTCCAGGCTGATGCAACACATCCTGTTCAAATCTCAGTCCACTTGCTAGACAAAAAGAACTTGAATCCACCTTCTTCTAAACATGCCTGTTGTGCAGATGCTACTCCTTCTAGGCCTGCCTCTCAGCACGAATGACATGTTGGCTTCACTACACCCCTAACCCTCTCCAATAAGTTTTCTTTACTATATAAGGACTTAAACTTGTCTCAAGAAGACCTCCCGGAATCAGCTGTGGATCCTGTCGGCAATGTCCTTGGAAATGCTTTACAGGGCGGCAGGTCTCCCAATTCCTCTTGAGCTGAATTGGTGACCAGCTCCCCTTTCAAATCTGCAGAGCCTCCTAAAAAGAAATGGAAGGGGAAGCGCAAAAACAAATTAATCCTATAAATGATGCCTGGGCATGTGTATATATTATCTCTCAAGGTTAGTGCCAAATTAACTCGCTCTCTGATCACTATCAGAATTTGTCTGTCTCAGTAACTCCGCATCGTATTCCTTGTGTGTGCATACTATCACACCCAGCTGGTTTGGAAAGCAATAAGCTGTACATCACGGTTACAGGCTTTTGGTTTAATAGGATGTCATATTATTTAGGCATCTCATTGTGACAGTCTTGGAGTTTCCTATCTCAATATAATGTCTGCTACACTATACATCCAGTTATTTCTGCATATATTATTCATAATGTCAGTTTTTGAGTATCCCTAATGTTGAGTATGTTCTTCTTTTAAAGGGACAGTTCTTATATAATGTTAGACTAATTCATATGTGCTTAATTATTTTCTATATTCAGTTAGAGGTGTCTACCATCTTTTTTATCAGTATGTCCTTCTCACATAACCATTAAGGGAGGTTGCCTGCTTGACTAATTTGTGATCCAATATCACCACACACATTTGTTACCATATATAAACATTATAAATTTACAGTATCTTGGGGTTATATTAATGAGGTCCTCAACTAGTTTTTCCCTTCATCCACTACTACATTCCAGACTAACATATAAAACTTTTATATTTTTCTCTAGTCTCCTTCCCTTTTCAACCCGCATTTATCTAACTTTTAAATCCCCTTTTCTTTAACCTTGGTATACCAACTTCTTTTACTGTTTTATTTATCTATCACTTAGACTTCAGTTTTACCCTACAATTAGGTGTTGCAGGCTATTTTCGACGTGTCTCATCTTTATTATTTTACTCAATGTGCTGCAATCAATAATAGATAGCACAGTCTGACATCGAAGCCCTTATGATATGGCTTTTTAAACCTGTGTTGTAATCTTATAGCTGAGCTCGCTTGACCCTCTCCAGGTCTTGAAATCTCACAATGTTAAATCAACTCCTTCCCTAGGGGCGATTTTTGGGTCTGTGCTACTATTAAATACCTAGTACTTATCAATAATATATGCAGTACCTCAAAGCCTGAACAAACTCAACTCTTATACAGTAGTAGCCACAGACACTGCCAGCTATTTCCAGATATTTCACAAAATTTCTAAAGAGTTTCTCTCTGCTGTCTCTACTGTGGAAATGCAGAAAGCAAGAGATTTCTCTAGAAATATTACAGAAATTTCAGAAAATAGCTGGCAATGTCTGTGGCTGCTACTGTAAATGTCATATTGCCAGAATGACTACATATTACTGTTCAATACCAGATTTTCACCAGATACCCCCCCATACAATTTGGATCTTGTAATGCCTCGACACCCATAAATCCTTATACTATTTGGACCCTACTCACTCCATTTTACCTGAACACTCCTCCTACATAAACGCTTCTGTGTCTAAGCATTATGATTATGTGAGTAAGTACATAGTAGATGGCACAAGTACAGCTGCTCTTATAATTTTAGGACTTAGCCAGCCATGATGACATACCGTTTGTATTGCCGTAATAGTGTTTCAGCTCAGTTCTTTTTTCCAAGTCTAACTTAGGTTCAAGATGTATTATTAAGTCTGGGATTGCATATACTTTCTGTAATCCCCTTTTCATATATGGTAAGATGTTCATGGTTCTCCCCCAGGGAAATATTATGTTCACTTTAGTTCTAGTCACAGTTATAACTTGATAGAAATAATTGTTTACAGTTTGTATCTTAAGTTTAAGATAATTTTCTCCCAAGATTTACTTAGTATTTACATGCTTTGTAGTATAGCGAGAGAGTCTTGGCAATTTCACACATTCATATCTTGCTATATTACCTAAGGACTTCATAGTGTGCTAGAATAACGTGTATAGGTTTTGTTTAGTAACTGCTGTATATACATAAAGACAAAGAACCTCTGTGCGAAAACACTGAGGCAAGGGTTACCCCAAAGGGCATTTGGCTGGGAAGCCAAGTTTCAAGAAAATACAAAATCACACATGCCCACACAATGCAAAGCATCATGGGCTGCATATGCAAATCACCACAGAATGTTATGCTGGTCCAACTTTAAGCAGAAATGCATGGTGCCGAAAGGCCTCTCACACAGTTTGCAAAGTGTGCTAACAGAAGACATAACCGTGTTTAGTCCTACCAGGACTCATCAGTATGCACCTCGTCTGTTTGACACCCCCAGTGGAATGGACCAGCTACCCTTAAGACAGTGTGTCCTGGATATGTTGTGGTGAACCCATTAAAATAAAAACTATTTAAAGACAAAAGAACCTCTGTGCGAAACACTGAGGCAAGGGTTACCCCAAAGGGCATTTGGCTGGGAAGCCAAGTTTCAAGAAAATACAAAATCACACATGCCCACACGATGCAAAGCATCATGGGCTGCATATGCAAATCACCACAGAATGTTATGCTGGTCCAACTTTAAGCAGAAATGCATGGTGCCGGAAGGCCTCTCACACAGTTTGCAAAGTGTGCTAACAGAAGACATAGACACGTGTTTCGTCCTACCAGGACTCATCAGTTGAGAAGCCTTTTGGCACCATGTATTTCTGTAAGTTCAACCAACCCACGATGCAAAGCATCATGGGCTGCATATACAAATCACCACAGAATGTTATGCTGGTCAACTTTAAGCAGAAATGCATGGTGCCGAAAGGCCTCTCACACAGTTTGCAAAGTGTGCTAACAGAAGACATAGACACGTGTTTCGTCCTACCAGGACTCATCAGTTGAGAAGCCTTTTGGCACCATGTATTTCTGCTTAAAGTTCAACCAACATAACATTCTGTGGTGATTTGCATATGCAGTCCATGATGCTTTGCATTGTGTGGGCATGTGTGATTTTGTATTTTCTTGAAACTTGGCTTCCCAGCCAAATGCCCTTTGGGGTAACCCTTGCCTCAGTGTTTGCGCACAGAGGTTCTTTGTCTTTTAAATAGTTTTTCATTTTAATGGGTTCATCACAACATATCCAGGACACACTGTCTTCAGGGTAGCTGGTCCATTCGGACTTGGGGTGTCAAACAGACGAGGCATACTGATGAGTCCTGGTAGGACTAAACACGTGTCTATGTCTTCTTTAGCACACTTTGCAAACTGTGTGAGAGGCCTTCGGCACCATGCATTTCTGCTAAAGTTGGACCAGCATAACATTCTGTGGTGATTTGCATATGCAGTCCATGATGCTTTGCATTGTGTGGGCATGTGTGATTTTGTATTTTCTTGAAACTTACTTCCCAGCCAAATGCCATTTGGTAACCCTTGCCTCAGTGTTTGCATGAGAGGTTCTTTTGTCTTTAAATAGTTTTTTATTTTAATGGGTTCACCACAACATATCCAGGACACACTGTCTTAAGGGTAGCTGGTCCATTCCACTGGGGTGTCAAACAGACGAGGCATACTAATGAGTCCTGGTAGGATGAAACACGTGTCTATATCTTCTGTTAGCACACTTTGCAAACTGTGTGAGAGGCTTTTCGGCACCATGCATTTCTGCTTAAAGTTGGACCAGCATAACATTCTGTGGTGATTTGCATATGCAGCCCATGATGCTTTGCATTGTGTGGGCATGTGTGATTTTGTACTGTATATACATGTTTTCTATATTCTTTTTACTAGCTCTCTTCCTTGTGAGACCCAATGGAAACATTTAGCCAGGATTTAAGTATTTCCACAAACTGAATATCCTGCATGTATTTGACTGTAGGAAGTAGGCTGTTGGTTAACTCGGATCTGCAGCTTATCTGTTAGGTAGGGAAATGGGTAGACTAGGTGGGCCAAGCGGTCCTTATCTGCTGTCAAATTATATGTTTCTGTGCTAGACCTCTCCCTTCTGAGTCTGTAACATCCTCTAGCCCATTCAATATGAATCCCTTACTTCCTATTTGTATTTTCATACTCATCTCCCCATTAACATAAATGATTCTTTATGCTGACAACGCCGTCATTTTTTGTACTGATCCCAGATCTGACATTGCTCTCTCCCACCTTCAGACTGATTTTGATCATCTGCAGGACTGCTTATCATTAAGTCATCTGGTTTTGAATTCTCAAAAAACAAAGGTAATTTTTTTTCTAGGGAAAAATGTATCAATTGATTCCCCTTTAATTATTGATAGGAAAGGTAATTGAATCGAATTTGTTTCAGTCTTCAAATATTTAGGTATAACTTTGGATAATCAGTTTTCTTTTGAACCTCATATTCAGAATCTTAGGAAAACCCTTCATCAGAGACTGGGTATCCTTTATCGAGCCAAATTTCTTTTGACTCTTGAATCAAGAAAGCTTTTAGTTCATAGCTTTCTGTTTTCAATACTTGATTATGGAATGTTGATGTACACCTCCTCATGTACTAATGTTCTGAGTCCACTTAGAGTAATATATCACTCAGCTTTGAGATTTTGGCTAGACTTACCTTTCCGAACCCATTGTGCTGATTTGTATAAGCAGTCTCATTCCCTATCCTTTGAAAATCAAGTTCTCTACAAAATGTTTTTTTTTTTATTTAAAATAAAATGCAACCTTCTTCCTCCATTTACTCCTATAATGTTTCCTAGGGTAACAAATGCATTGTCTACCAGGTCTCAGTCTAACTATAAAATTAAATCACCATTTTTTAAGACCACTTTTGGGCAAAGATCCTTATCATTCAGAGCCCCCACCATCAGTAATTGTTGAGAGTAGTCTCACTCAGTGTTTTAAGAAAATGTTAAAATACTGGCTTCTCTCAAAAACATAATGTATTCGTTTGCACTGCACTCTAATGATTGTATAGTCAGCTCCTGTGTTGTATGTTTGTATTTTTATATTGTTGTTTTTAGATTGAACTTGTCTCCAACGAAAACAGGCAGTCTTGCTCATCTGGATTTACAAGTATAAAAATAAAAATGAAATGAAATGATCTAATTCTAGATTCATGGAATGTTAAGGGACTCAGCTCACCTTGTAAACAAAAGCAAATACTTTCTTACCTCTAAAAGCATAAAACCCATATTGCTTTCTTACAAGAAACAACACTTTTAATAGAGGATGTCGACAGACTCAGAAGGGATTGGGTCAGTCAAGTATATGCGTCCTCCTCTACTTCTAAAAATTGGGGAGTTGCTGTTCAATTACATAAATCCCTTAACTGGGCCCTTATCAAATCCATCTCCAATTCAGATGGCAGATGGATTATAGCCAACTTAAATACCCCTGCAGGCCCCCTTATGTTAGTCAACATTTATGCCCCTATCTCTGATTCACCTGACTTCTTTCATAATATGGCCCAACAAATTCTGAACAGTAACTTTAACAATTCTCCTATACTTGTAGGTGGGGATTTCAATTTAGCTTTGGAAGCACATTTAGACAGAAGTAACTCTTCATGTGATTCCCGCCCTAGAAGTATTTCTGCACTCTCAATGCTAATGAAAGATTTGGTCTCACTGATATTTGGAGACTACACCATCCTAGACAGCGTGACTATACTTTTAACTCACCGCTTCATAAATCTTATAGCAGAATTGACTACTGGTTTTCTTCCCCATTCATCACTGAAAAAATTATTAACACAACTATCCTCACAATTATTATATCAGACCATTCTCCTAAAAATTACATCTTATTTGGGGCTCGCCCCCATCTAAATCCCCCTCCTGGCGTCTAGATCCAATCTTATTGAAAGACCCTGATTTCTTACCTTGGATTAGATCCCAAATCCAAGAATTTCTTTCCTTTAACAACACTCCTGATGTATCTCTAGGTACCATCTAGGAAACACTTAAGCAATAGCTAGAGGGAAAATTATAAGCTATGCAGCACACAAGAAAAAACTAAGGGAACATCAATTGGCCGATTTAGAGAAATCTCTTAAAGAAAAAGAAACTCAATATTATAAAACAAAAAATCCAGATAATAACTCACACCTTCACCTTGAAATTCTTCAACTTAGAATTAAAATTAATACCCAGGAAAGCTAAACTCACCCTCTTTAGACTTAAACACCATTATTGGGAACACGGGGATAAATGTGGGAAGCTGCTTGCTTATCAACTCAAGAATCAACAGATGGAGAGACATGTTGCCGGTTTGAAAGATCCTTCAGACAAAATCCATACAGTTAATCCCTCAATTAACCATATTAATCAATCCTTCTACCAACAATTATACTCTCACCCCACTCCCCCACAATCAGAATATACTGTATACAACAATTTCTGGACAATTTACAGTTACCACACCTCTCCCAAAAAGATATGGCTTTGCTAGATGAACCCTTTTCCCTAAAAGAGATACAAGCAGTGCTAAATTCCCTTAAATCTGGTAAAGGTCCTGGGAGTGATGGTTTTTCTGTAGACTTTTATAAACCCCTAGCTGACATCTTATCCCCCTTACTGTTTAAGGTCTTCAAAAAGGCATCTTCAGAAGGTAAACTTCCCTATTCTATGACAGAAGCTATTATAACCAACCTACCAAAGAAAGATAAAGACCTTTCTCTCCCATCCAGTTATAGACTGATATCATTACTTAATACGGACAGGAACATTTTTGCCAAAATATTAAATACTCATTTAGAATCAATAATTTCAAATGTTGTCCACACCTCCCAAGCTGGATTTATCAAAAATAGAACTGGTTCTGATCATCCCCGCTTATTATTTAATTTAATCTACAAAGCTAAATCTCTTAAATTGTGTGCCTCAGCTATAGCCATGGACTTTGAAAAGGCATTCGATTCTCTCAACTGGATTTATTTGTATCATGTTCTATCCCACTTTGGTGTCACTAATAAATTTTGTACATGGATTCAATTACTATACACCCTCCCTTCTGCTTGGGTTCTTTCTAACTCTACTCTGTCCTCATCCTTTCATCTGGCAAGAGGTACCAGGTAAGGGTGCCCCTTATCCCCCACTCTTTTTATTCTAGCTATGGAACCCCTATCAGCTGCTCTTTGTCAACCCTGCATGATCCAAGGTATCCCTATCAGTAATTCCCACTATATTTCACTATCCTATGCTGATAACCTCCTCATTCTACTCAAAAATCTTGAAATTTCGGGACCACCCTTAATTAAGTTACTTAGCAATTTTACTTTACTTTCTGGGCTCACTCTGAATCTAAACAAATCAGAAACAATGCCACTGAACAATTTTTGTAACCCTTCTAGGGATACAATATTAGGTTTTCATTGGGCCCCTCAAGGTATCTCTTACCTTGGAATACAGATCACCTCTAAATTAGACAAGATATGGGACATCAGTCTTTCCCCATTATTAGCAAATATTAAAAACACTCTCAACAGATGGAAACTGCTAAACCTCTCTTTTAATGGGAAAATCTCCATTATCAAGATGTCAATAGCTCCCAAAATACTGTATCTATTTTCTAATATCTCTTTAACCCTCCTTACTTTTTTTTTGTCAGAATTGATGATATAATTGGCATTTTTTATGGGAAGGCAAAATTCCCAGATTTAGTCGTAACAAACAGCGTTCCCACTTGTCCAAAGGGGGCTTCAGGCTCCCCTGGTCCCAAGCATATTTGTGGGCCTTCCACACTGCCCAAACTGTAAAATGGTTTAATAAACCCAGCAATAAATCACTGTTGTGGGTCAATATGGAAACATCTCTATGTCCAGGTAATGTCACCACTTCCTTCATATATAACCCTCTCCTCCCCAATTTAAAATCACTCCCTACTATAGCAACATCAATATACTACTGGAAAATAATTCATAAATGCCTTCAATCTAACCCAACCCCTCTCATATATGCACCTGTTTGGGGGAACCGCAACATCACACTTGATAATCACCCAGTTTTTTGTTGTAATTGAAAAAACTGGCATTCTTGGAGTATATACGTATACCTCAGACTCTCAAATTAAAATCCTTTTCTGACCTGTGCAAACAATGGAATTTTCCCCAGCACAATTTCTGGAAATATTTACAGTTAGGCATGGCATGGAACCTTTATCTTTCTACTATTCCTCATCAATCTATATATGATACTTTTATTTCTAAATGGATCACAACAAACTCTAAATTAAATAGTATAATTTACAAACCTATCAGAAATACAATTCCTGATCAATCTATCAATGCAAAAAATAAATGGAGTACCCTTTTAAATTGTAACATAACCAATTCACAGTGGCATAACTGCTGGCTATCCTGCCATAAATCGTTCAAGGATAATCACAGTTCACTCATACAAACCAAAATTCTACATCTATGGTACAGAACTCCTGAGATTTTGCAAAAATGGGCTTAATGAACAACAATAAATGTTGGCACTGTAACTCCCCCAATGGCAATTTGCTACATATTTTATCGCATTGTCCCCCCATACACAATCTTTGGTGTCATATTCATTTGTTTGCAATGACAGTGATTGGTCTATCCATGCATTAGATCCAAAACATTGTATACTTGGTATTTTCAATGTTCGTGCATACAAAATATCCCATTCTCAGAACAGGTGGTTATCCCTACTATTCCTTCAAGTTAAATGCCTTATACTAATGCATTGGAGATCCAACATCATTCCCACCCTCCCAGATATTCTCAAAGAACTATCTCAATATGCCATCCTTGATCATATATCACACAGCCTCTGACCGACTTAATTTATATAATAAATGCTGGCAGGACTATTTAAAATATTTAAACACATCTACACATATTGTCACTTAATCCATGGGTTGTTATATGTTCGCATTGGAATCTTGCTTCTAGCTCTTTCATTCCTTTTTCATCTCCTCTCTTTCTATCTTTTTATTTCCTTTTCTTCTTCCCTTTCCCTCTTCATTCTTGTTCACTTTCTTAGATATTTTTCTCTTTTTTTATGTTCTTCCTTTATACAATTTTACACATACTTGTATTAAATTACAGCAAAACAGAAGTACAATCACAACTGCTCATATTTCTTGTTTGTATCTACTCCTTTTACCCCTTGAAGCATAAATTGCCATATTTTCTCTCTATCATACAGATTGTACTGCTACATATTGTTTTCTCAATATTTGTTTTCCCCTTTAATATCATAATATAACACTTCAGACATCATGTTTTTTACTACTCCTATTAAGAATTTATGTGAGTGTATATTGGAGAATGTATGTATAATCACAATAATTACAATAAAAAAATTAACTATAAAAAAAAGTCAGTTCTGTTCCACACATTGCATTATCGACACTGAGAACACACTGACTGTGGCATCACTAGTAATCAAGGAGAACCATTTCTCACTGCCAGGTTATTCTCTTTCACATGAAACAGGAGAGACTGGCTCTTCTTGGTTACTAGTAATACCATAATTTCCTGCATTTTGATTGGTAACTTGTGAAAGTCACTACTTAGGCTGCAAGAGTTATGGGGCCTTAGTTGTTTGGTAATATTTCTGATGATGTAGTGGGAGGAACAGAACTGACTCTTTTTAGCCTCCAGAATGCTGCTCCACATATCAGCCCAGTACTGCCAGGTAGAAAATCTTCTAATTAGCAAACAGAAAAGCAACCAGAAAAGATAAAAACACTTTAGATCCAAGAAGTGATAGCTGACTGCATCTGAAGATTACTATTAGATCTACAGTAAGCAGTATACAGTAGCTCTTTAAGCTCTGGTCTGCACAAGCTAGTATACCTGCATATCTCAAGCAAAAGCAGACAATACATCTTGATACCAGTAGATGTGGAGTTCTTTGGCTATGGGGGCAGGAGGATATGAGACTACAGAACAATGAGCCCATCTACTAGAGAAGAAGGAGGGAGTCAGTAAGTCTCAGTATATGTATTCCTAATGAGTGACAACTTTAAGTAAATCTAAAGCATCTGCTGGTGGGTATTCAGGACATGTATAACACATTACAGTTTAGCAGTGTAGAGTAATTGCTGTTAAACAATGGAGCCCCATTCATTTGGACTCCTAATTATCCAAACTGATCTGATGTCCCCCAGGTAGTTTGGATAATTGGTGTTGTACTGTATTAATTGATTTGCATATGTTGTCTCAACTATTCATATTTTCATCTTGTGTTATATTTTTGACTTGAGATGTTCTGTAAACTAGACTTGATTCTCATGGAATTCATCTTGTATTTTATGAAACTTTTAAATAAAAAAATAAAAAGTGAAAACTATGAATAGTGATTTTTTAACTTAAAAATACATTTACAATGAATAACTCTCCACTATGCACAGTAACATAGTATGTCTACCCTTTCCCACCTCCCAGACCCTTTAATTGTCTTTACCAAACCCCTCCACCCTCTAGCCCCCTACCTCGCTCCCTCCTCACAGTCCTGGCAAGGTATAATATCTATAATTAAAAAACAAATTAGCAGTAATAGCTACACCCTTCAATCCATCCATGGCAAATCAGTAACAGACACCACATACCTTCCCTCACCCCTTTTCATTTCCCTTGATTCAAGAAATAGGCAGCACACAACCCAACCCTACCATATAATGCCACCCAACATCCCCCAATCCCCAAAACTAGCAATGGATAAAAGGAAACCATCCTGCACTGGAGTGTGCAATCTTACTTTTCAGCACCTTGCTTTACAATGAATGAATGATGATGGTCTCACCTATAGTAGCACCTGATTGGCTGACAAGCACCCATTCAGATTGTACTATAGGTGGGAACAGCATCAATAATTCATTCTACAGCAGGACAGTGAAGAGGAAATGTGCCTCACTCCAACACTGGCAGTTTTCTTTTTTACATGTCAGACCATTACTGGACAAGTACCCTTTACAATTTGGGACTGGGGTTAGGAAGCAAGTTGAGTGCCAGTCTTCTAGGCTGGGTGTTTTATTCTCTAGCTTTAAACATCAAGGGGATAGGCACAGGTTGGGGGGACTTGGATGCTATGTTTTTACTGTTCAGCTGATGTGATACAGGTACTATTACAAAAACATTGGCAGAACTATGAAGTTTAAGGAGGGAAGTGAGTGCAAGAAGGTGGCAGAGCGAGGATACTTCATTTAAAAAACTGCGTGATGGGAGTGATGTTGGAAAAGTTGCTTATAGCGGGTGGTTTGTGGTATTCTTTCAAAAAAGGGTTTTGGTAATGAAACATTTCCCATATTTTTTTGCCTGCAAATTCTACTTTGCCAAGTGAAGAAAACACATAGTGATAATTCTCTGCTGCTTTTACCACACAAAAAGTATGTGAAGTGCAACTGCAGGTGAAATAAGTTGGGGGACCTTTGTAAAGTGCATCTTGAAGTGAAGTTTCCAATTAGTGACATCTCCGAATCTTTATTAATTCAGTCAAAAACCATCTACATTAAGTACTGCATTCAAAACTGCAATCTTTTCACTACAAGTATATGGATGTAACTGGGTCACAGTGGATGTGTAGTTACTACTCCTGCCTTGTGGACTCAAGCAAGGTTGAGGGGCATAGATTCTGATTTTTCTGGGGGTTCATATCCATATATTTTAAGTTTTGCGCAGAGCTGCCAGTCAGAGTAAAGTTTAAGTGGGCCTAGTGCCACAGCTGTACAACACATTGAGATGCAGTGCCTCTCCGCCTTTCCACAGTGTCCTCCTAGATATGAAAAAGTGACAATGCACCATTAAATCAACAACAAAGCAATTAGTGAATTACCATTATTAATACGCATACAAGAAAAAAAGTAAATTTTCAATAAAGTATTTATTGATGGTATTCACAAGGCATTGGGGAACTCAAGCAAAACTGTTTTAGGCAGATATGGTAAACTATAAAGTGTCAGGGCTGATGTTAGTTGCCCAACTAGACTTAGCTTGTAAAACACTTAGAAAGTAGTAGCAGTGCCCACCCCACACCAAGCAATACAGTGGCAGAGTAAATATATGGCAGTGGGGATGGCTAATGGGATGCTAGGATGCATAAGGAGAGGTATCACCAGCAGAAAGAGAGAGGTGGTGTTACTACTGTATAAAACTGTGATGAGACCTCACCTAGAGTACTGAGTCCAGTTCTGGTGACCATATCTTAGGAAGGACATAGACAGAGTAGAGGTGGCCCAGACAAGGGTGACTAAAATGGTGCAGGGTCTGCATCAAAAGCTTTATGAAGAGAGGCTAAAGGACTTCAATATGTACACACCGGAGGAAAGGAAGGGGGGGGATATAATATACTTTCAAATACCTCACAGGTATTAATAAGGTTCAAGAGGGAAGCATTTTTTAGAAAAAAAGATGCTCAAGAACAAGGGGTTGTGTTATGATGCTGGAGGGGGGTAGACCCAGGAGAGTCATAAGGAACTACTTTTTCCCAGAAACAGTAGTGGATGCCTGAACAAGCCTCCCAGCAGAGGTGGCGAGTGCAAAAATGGTAATGGAATTCAAGAATGCATAGATTAGGCATAAGAGAACCATAGTGTTAAGGAAAGGAGAGGCAAAGCCAGAGATCAAGTAGGGTCTGCGGTGTTGCAGAATGCAGGGAAAATTGGCAGACTAGGTAGGCCAAGCGGTCATTATGTTTCATCAGATTAGGGGAGGCAGTATAGCACAGTGGTTTAAGGCTCTGAGCTGCAGATCTGGAGACCTGGGTTTGAATCCCACAGCCCCACTTGCACATACTGTGTGACCCTCAGCTAGTCATTTATCTTCCCTGTGCTCCCAGGTTGCACCTACAAAAAAGCTTTCAGCTCAGTGTGTCTCACCTGGTTCAACAATTGGGAAAAAAAAATCTATGTTTCTATCCAAGTCCAAACTGGCGCCAGGCGGAGTCAGTCAACAACCTCCTCCTTATTATGTGTCACAGACTCTATCCTCTTAAGGATGGACCAAGGGCACATCACTGCCGCCATCTTCATCAATCTGGTGAAGGCTTTTGATTCTGTCCCGCTCACTCCTACTAAACAAGCTGGGCTCAGTTAGCCCGGTGGCACCTACACTGAACTGGATCAGCTCCTACCTCATGAATAAGCATTGGAGAGTTAAGCTGGGCTCTACCCTATTATTCCCCCCTCCCCATCCTCACCAGCATCCCTCAGGGCTCTATCCTGGGCCCTGTCCTTTTCTTCATGTATATCAATGACCTTCCCTTCATTTGCTTAAACTCAAATCTCCATAAGTATGCTGATGATATGATCATCTACACTTCAGGTCTCTTAAATCCTGACATAGAAGCACCTCTACAGCACCATTTTAATAAGGTGCTAAGATGGTTTCAGGCCAACCAACTAGGAGTCAACAGCAAAAAAAAACATTACAGTGACCTTAGTGTCAAGACAAAAACTAGTTAAGTTTTCCGACCCTTCCTGTGTTCATCACCCCAGGTGGCTTTCTCCTTGAAGTAATCCTGGCATTCAAATACCTTGGGATCTGGCTCAACAACAAACTGGACTTCGCCATACATGTAGACTCCATGTACTCCAAACTCCATCCAAATCTTGAAGTTATGTACTGTGATAAGGATTGCCTCTCCCCTTTACATCAACAAGAGCTGATTATCAGAACTATCCTTGCTATGTTCGATCATGCGGACACTGTCTAGAAGAACTGCTCCCACATCCTCTCTGGCCAAATTAGATGCCCTCCTAGTATAAATGCCTTCATTTGATTCACCACAAACTCCCCCTTTTGCACACACCACTGCACCTTATATTCCTCTTTGTCACTCCCTCCACTCTCGCACCATTTCCAGTCCCACTCACTATCTTTAATCGCCAAGTACTGGTTTGACTCCCTCCTGTCTTATCGCTCCTCCCTCTTGTCTCCTGCCTGTCCCTCCTCCTACCCAATTCACTCCAGAGAATCCAGTTCTTTCTCCCTTCCCTACCCTCTCTCAACCACGGGTCAATCTGTCTTCTCCTACTATCTGCCCTCCCTATGGAATCAACTCTCACTTACCCTTCCGCAAGCCACCAATCCCCACATTCTAGCACCTGCTAAGACTCTCTCCTGCTGCTCCTTGCACCTTCCCCAATGCTCCCTAACCTGATTACAAATCCAACTGAAATGCGTTGAGACCACTCTTATAATTGCCTGTTGTAATTATGCCAACATGTATTGTATAACTGCTGGGTGAAGCACTACCAATGATTGTAAAGTTATCCAATCTCACCTGTATTATTCCTGTGCCCACACCTTCGGGGTTGCACCTGGTAACCTGATGTATTCATGCCAGCATGCATAATCCTGCTCTGCAAAACATTGTTAGTGATAGTTATGTTATCCAATTTCGCCTGTTTGCTCTTTTTCCCCTTGCACCTGGAAACAAGCCTCGGCTCAGTGTGCCTTTCCTGGTAAACATATTTAAAATAAATAAATAAAATCAGTTCTCTGAAACATTTTAGTATTACCAGCTGACCTGTACTGGGGTCACTACTCAATTCCCACTAGTACCAGTTTAAACCCTTAAACATTAAACGGAGCTCCCTGTGCTTCATTAGGTACCAGCCATAGGAATGGTACAGACTCAATGATGTTGCAGCTGGTTGGCTGGTGGTGGTGCATTATAAACAGAACAAAATTCTTTGAAAAAATCCAAACCCCGCATACCATGTAATTGCATAAATGGCAAAACCTCAGTTGAGGTAATTGTAACTCCTGGCATGCTGGCACATCTGTAGATTTGGTAACAAACTTTGTACAAAATTCCCAGTTGCAGGGAAGTCCTGAGAGTACTCATGGTTCTGGTGTTACCAGCTTTGATGTCAAACTGGGCTCCTCTTCCTCTTTTCTGTAGGTGCAAGTTTTCTCAGTCTGATAATTCAGTTGTGCAGCTGGGGGGGCAACTCAAAGATGCAGGTCTCAGTGGCCTATGGATGTGGATCATGCTGTTTGAATCTGAATTCATTTGAAACCCTTGGGCTCTTCCCTCTTCCTCCTTTGCAGGACAGACCAATCTAAGAAGCAGCAGCCACATGCCTCACACCACCATCTAGGCTTTAGAATCCTTGTGCAATGTGTATGCTAGTACCTGCACCTAGCACTGTCCAAATATCTTCTGGATTGTCTGCAGGTGCAGTGCAGGTTTTCTTGCACAGATGAACTCAAGTTAGTCTCTGATGCCCAAAGTCTAGCAGCTGTGGCACATTTTTACATCCTTTTCAGTCAAGGCAGACCTTAGTCTCATTCACAGGAAAAATGTAATCCTGACACTTTCAGTAGAGTCACAGTTCAGTCCCTGTATCACTCAGGTTATAGAAACATTCAGATCACTTCCTGACCAGTTGGCTGTGGAAGCCAGCCAGGCTTCCTTAGTTGGCTGTGGCCAGAAGCACAAGCCATCCTTACTGTGTGAGAAATCACTGCAGACTCCCATCTTCTGGATCTGCCTTTAGCATTTTTCTGAGCAAAAGCAGCTTTGGATTAGTGCACAGGGTTGTCAATTAATAGGATTAGTACACATAATGCTCACTCAGTGTCCTATAGGCTGGAAGAAAGGGTACCAAGCAAAGTGGCACAGTCAACCTCTGTAATGCTGTTGTGTTACCTGCCAAGATCCCTGAACTCTTGTTGGCTGTGGCTGAGGAGAGGAGTCAGCAAGATAGTGGGTTACTTATTAGCAGGAATATTGATTTTCAAACAAAATTCTTTTACTTGGTTCCTGTCCTGCTTTTCCATTAGCTGACCCCCTTGCTCAATAGCACACTCGGTGCTTTCTCATCTGATGGTAGCATATGGGTGATTGAGGCTTCTACTGTCCCATCAGTAGTTCTGTTACTTCCCCCCCCACCAGGCACAGCAGTGTTCCTTGTAAACTGTGGCTGTCAGCCATGCTGAGTCATGGCATAAAGGTGCCAAACTTGTGTTTCTTTGTTTTGTCCCAACAGTGTGCCTCTGAGTCCTGTGATGCCCCAACTGATGTACCGTGGACTGGAGCTCACTGGCAATGTCTTTTCTTTGGCAGCTGGTTGTGGTGGTCAGAATTGCTGACAGGCACACATAGTGCCAAGAAGACAGTTCTAGCTGTTGTTGGCTTGCACAATTGAGCAGGCAGCTGCTTGAATGTGTCCACATGTGGTGTGACTGTTTCAGAAACTACCGAGCAGGTGGAGGCTCAGCGATTCTTGCTCTTTCATTCCCCCACCAGGCTGCAGTCCTTCGGGTTGACAGATCATGTGAATAGCAAGCAGAAAGCAGGGCAGCTCAGAAAGTTAGGTAAGCCCCCACCATTTTGGGGATTGTCTTCTCCCCTGTCTAAACACTTGATAGCCACATGAAGTCCATCAGCAAAGTCCATCTGTAAAAATAAACAGTGTACAACACAACAGACAGGTAGCATACACAATCTATCTACACAATTGTTTCGGGAGTTGAGTAGACATACAATGCATATTAGTCTAGACAAATATAATTAGACTAACAACAGAGAATAAAAGGCCTTTTGTATTCTTTCCTATTCATAAAACAGGTGTCATAACAGTAACGTTTATCATACCATAGAAATTGGTAATTCCATTACTTTAAGAAATACCATATCATTAATCAGTGCAATATCTATGTTTAATCTCTTTTTGTATCCTTTACTGTACCTCCCACACTGGATGAGATGGTTTTGCAAAAGACAATTTGAGGCAGATATATGTGTGCGTGACATATATACCTCTGTGTATTACTTGCATTGGCAAGTTGGCGGGGGGCACCTTGCAAGTCATAGCTTATCTTGAGCAGAGGCCTGACAGCTTTTTCAGAACAATGTATTGGGACAATCGGTACTGGGTCAATATGTTGGGGATAAAATAGCATAGGAAGAACCACGTGGTCTAAAGCATGCAATGTATTACAGCGAAAGGGGTATAATAGTGGTAGGAAACTACTGTTACCCCTGTCACTCACTAGGAACTGGAGGAAGGACTGCAGTGGCCACAGGAGCAGTGCCTGGTCAAGCCACTCCTGTGGTGGTGTGGCTAAAGCACAAGCACATGGTGCAGTGGAGAACCGGGGATTGGGCTTTGATTCTCCATCTTCTGAGATTTTTTTTTAAGAAAAAACTAAGTTCCCTGCTCCCAAGTATTCCCTTTTCCCCATGGTCCACACCCCCTTCAGAGTTTGTTATTTTAGTTTGGGGGTGTGGGGGCAAAGTCCCCCACATTGGGGTGTGTGGGGGTGGATCCCCTGAATAAACATAGATTTTGATACTGTTCCAAATGGTGTGCACTGTTGTGTGTTGGTCAGCGTGTTTTGCCAACCTTATTTTGCCACATGTCATTTTGTATGAGGCATTGTTATTTTGCATGGTTTCAGCCATGACATAATGACCCCGTGCCAGGACAATCACTTCTTCCTTGACATCAAGGTATGCACTCTTTGTTTCATTGAACTAGAATGAATCATCTTCAGTCAAAATAGTTTGCAAAATTTTCTCTGTAGTTTCTATTGTTTCTACAGACTGAACAGGTTCTTAACATTATTCCTCAGTCCATCATCCAAGGGTACAGTAGGTTTTGGTTCTGAATTCATGTCAGTGTGTACTCCACAAAAGGCACATTTGAAAGATTATTTGTTGTTCAGTTCAACCCTCTGAGCAGTCTGATGAGATCACTTGCAGGATAGTACACCCCTGCCTCTGATTCAGAGTCTGAGTCCTCCTGATCTACTTAAGCATGAGTTGTGGATGGAACAATTTCAGATTGCCTTGTCTGTTGCATTGCATTGCATTTTATCTGTGCATAGCAGATGGAGTAGCTAGGAGGTTTTGAGGTTCAATAAAGCCCACCACATCACTGGTTACCAACTGTCCAGCAGGCAACAAACAGTTTTGGTGGATAGTCCAATATTTACTGTACTTGAGTCATTGACTCTCCTTCAGGATGAATTTTGTACACAGACTTATATATAGTGCATGTTTTCCTTCACAACATACAGGTTAATGCCCCAGCAGTCAGCAATTTTGTGTGCTTTCCAGGCAGTCCCAAATTCCTTAATATGGTCTTCTGGCAACAGTTCATGTGCCTCAAACCTTTTGTCATACTTATCTTTATTGCCTTTGTAACGTTTTGCTGTGGCATCTGAGGACAACTTGTAGGTGGCATTTAAGCAGTCTTTCAATCTTTGCAAGTACTGAGGTAATTCTCTAGCCTTGCTCCATCAGCAGAGATACCAAGACACATGTCCCAGGAAGTCGTGCTTCCCTGCCAAACATCAGCCAATATGGAGACAATCCAGTGGCATCACCTTTGGTGCAGTTGTATACATGGACTAGTGCACTGACTTGTTGGCTTCACTTGCTCTTTTTATTTGGGTCCAATGTACCTAGCATGTTCACTATCCTGTGGTGTGGGCTAGCCGCAAGTGGGTACCTACCAAAATGGTGACCCACTTGCAGTGCAGGAAGGACTGGGAGAGGGTGTGAGGAAGGTGACAGGATCGGGGAGGCTCCTACATATAGTGACAGGATGTTGCTATATGTATACATACAGGGAGGAGTGAGCATGATGAAAGGGAGGGTTGGCCTGGTGTGGTTTGCATGGAGCTGCTGAGCTGGCCCCATAGTGTGATGGGTGGGTGGCAGCCTAAAGCTGTGAGGGTTCAGGGTTCGGGTCTGGGCACATCTACATTTTTGTGCGCCCTGCCAGAAATTTTGTTTTCCCCAGAATTTGCCCCCGACATGAACCTCCCCTGGGGTTAAGAATCCTTTAGTAGGGGGGCACAGGTTGCACAGCCCCATGCATTAACATTCAGATTCTAAGTCCCCGGTGCCATTTTCCTGTGTGCCGGGGATGTACATCACCGAAATTGATTTTCAGCGATGTACCCTCGGCATAATGACAGTCGCCTTTTGGCAAGTGCCATTATGACATAGAACCAGCATGTTCAGTAGAGTTTCGCTGAACTACTCAAGCTGAGATCATCTTAACGATGATACGGAGTAGTTCAAGTCTTGCTTGTTCCACAGTGGGACAATATTTCTTATACTAGGTGGCTTTTGAAATCATGATCTTGGTCTTAATATATTTGCTGTGGGACACCATAGTGTACAAATAACTTTTCTACTTGGAATTTTATAATAGTTGTTGCCTTCAGGTTCCTTGTGGGATAAGCTTGAGAATACCTTGAGAAATGATCTGTTTCTACTAGGATGTTTGCAATTTTGTTAGAGTCTGGTTCTAGGCTGCAATAATGTATGCCTACCAGATCCATAGGGGCACTTGTAACTATGTTTATTAGAAGAACTGCACTCTGTGGCAGAATTTTCCATCTCACACATCTATTGCAATTTTTTACAGCACTGGTCCACGTCACTCTCCATACATGACCAATAGAATCCAGTATGAAAAAGGTCTAAAGTTTGCTCTCTTCCAAGGTGTCCCATGTCATCATGCAGGGCACACAGTCCAAATCTTTTAAAGTCTGAAGGTAAGACTAATTACAGCTTTGGGAAACCTTGTGATCCTTGGATTTCTCAGTACAGAAAGTTATCTTTGATTTTTTTTACTTTGGCCACTCCCACAAAGGCAACTTTGTGTCATGATCAGTGGTACGTACTTGAGTGGTGGGAAGTTAACTGCAGGAAAGTAGTCAGATCTATTGTAGCAAGATGGCAGTAGACATTTTGGTAGACAGTTGGCAGGGGTACCAAAACTGTCTATGAGGTGATGAGCATTTGCAGCTGACTGTGGCTCATCTGTGTCAAACGTTTTGCAGAGTGCTTTGACAGTTTGTTCTGTGATTCATATTCTCATTTGGCTGTCTCTGGATGATACATTTTGTTGAGTTCACAGGGCATCAGAATCCACATGATGCAAGTCAGGTCTCTATTCTACACAATAATTTTAGGTTGACATAGTGGAAACCATCTGTGTCCATCAGCATCTAACTTTGCAGATGTTTTAACATACAGTGGCTTCCCCCAGGATGAAACACACTTTTAATGCACTCTGCAGTATCTGCAGCAGACCTACTGAATAAAACAATGTAATTTCAATGGCAATTGGTCCCCTTTGTCATGCAGGAAACTGTGACATTCACTTCAGCCTGGCAGTGTCACATTTTCCTGAATGACAAAGGGGACTAATTACCATTGAAATTACATTGTTTTATTTAGTAGGGCTTCTGCAGCATTCTGTAGAGTGCTGAAAAATGCTGCAGAATTGCGCTTCATCCTGGAGGATGCCACTGTATGTCAAAGGGTTATTTTCTGTTTGGACAGTAATGTTTGCTCTGTACAAGCATTGTGAAACTAGTCCACAGTGACCCATTTGAGTGCAAGGAACTCCAGCTTGTAGATGTGGAAGTTTCTTTCTGCTCTGTTCAAACTCCTACTGGCAAAGGCAACTGGCCTCTGTTCTTCAGGATAACTGTGATACAGGACAGCTCCAAGTATGCAGAAGCTTGCATCTATAGGTAGAACATAAGTCTTTGCTGGATGGCTTTGCTGGATTAGAATATGCTAGTACTGACACATTTGTCAGATAGTAGATGATTTGAATGACATCATACTGGGCATTCTATCTCTGGTTGAATGGGTCACTTGGCTTGAAATACCTTTTGGTCAGATTTGTAACTGCAAGGTAATTGTTGCCTTTGTTTGTTGGTGGATATACTTTAGTTAGATTCAGAAACAGTCTCACCACTCAGTTATAGTCTTTAATGCAGCACCTGTAATACCCACAGAAATCTAGGAAATGCTGAATGTCTTCCGGGTTCTTTGGCTTGGTAGTCAGGACTTTGACTTTGCTGGGATCTTTTTGAATTAATTGGGTTGACACAATATGTCCCACATATTTGATGAAACTGTGGAAAAATTGGTGTTTATTGATAAAGAGTTTGAACCTGAACTCTTCTAGTTGATCTAGTACCTTCATCAGATGAGCCTGTTGCTCATTGAGGGACTTTCCAAACAGAGTGACATTGTCAAGTTAGACAAGGCATTCTAGGAGGTTCATGTCTCCTACTGTATGTTCCATGAGTTTTTGGAATTTTGCTTGGGCACCAGATATGCCTTGGGAAATATGAATTAATTTATAGAAGCTGAGCAGAATTATGAAATCAGCTTTCTCTCTGTCCTCTGGCACCACCAGGATCTGTTAGTACCCGCTCCTCAAATAAAGAACTAAGGACCATTTGTTTCCATTGAGGCAGCCTAAAGTGTACTGAATCCCTGGCATTGCATACTGATCTGAGGTGGTTCTCTTATTCAAAGTTCTACGGTCAACACATACGCAAACTGTACCATTTTTGCTGTGCACAACTACAATAGGAGAAGCACAGGGACTTCTTGATTCTTGGACGATTCCAGTAGCAAGCAATTCCTGAAGATGTCTTCTTACATCACCAGTGTCTGCTAAGGCCAAGCAACAGGATTGTTCTTGAAAAGGGCAAACATCATGCAGTCTGATGTGATGTTCCTTGCCAGTGACACATCCAACTCCTACTTTTGAAGGGAAATAGCTTTTTTCAGTTCTGCCAAATTGCAGCTTACTCTGGTCTGCCATTTTTCATATATCAGGGATACTAGCTAATTAAAGAACTCAGGGTCAATACCAACATTCTCATCTATGGCTGTACTGCTGTGTCTGCACATTACACCTTGGACGACATTCAACCTTTTCTTGCTGTGATGTCTCAAGTGGCCTCATTCTTCACCTGAGATATGATTCTTTTTACATAGTCATGTACTCTCACATGCAGCACACTCAGTTTGACAAGCAGTACTTATGGCAATCCATGCTCTTCCAGGGCATCTATCATCATTATTTGTTTTTTCTTGTCTTTTTTTAGTATCATCACTCCGCTGACACTGCACTTTGCATTCAGTGTAAAACAATCTCTTCAAGCTCTTGGTGCCATATGATGCAAACAGGTTTTTTTCAGTCCTCTGGTTTCTTTTGCATCTGCTTCTGGTAGGCCTTTTTCACTAATTCAAAAATAAAGGCTGAATGAACACCATGATGAATTCCACTTGTGTTTTCTTTTTTTTCACACAACACATCCAGGATTATGTTTCATGGTTCACATGGCTTCATCAGGCCTGCTGTGCTCAAAGTCTTTACAGACATGTTAAAACAATATTCAATGCAGTGTATAATATGCTTCCTTCCTTTTATAACACCTCCATGTTCCCTCACCCTATAACACAGTCCTCCAGTACTCCAATCCAGTGAACATTCTATAACTAGTTATAACCATAAAGGATTAGAGACTCTGACTTCAATATACTTGATATTAATGTATATCTGTCATACAGAATCTGGAAATGAATCCATCTGTATACAATCTAAACAACTCATTTGTTGTACATACATAGGTATTTTCCTGACACCCTTATACTATCATCTTACTTCATGTATCTAAATACATCAAAACATTTTTGTCATACACTATGTTATACTGTACATCACCAATAGCTGTAATGTTTAAGAGTGCCTTTATATTGTAATGACCTTATCATAAAGTTTATTTTTACCACATTGTGGTTTCAACTACTGTCTCACAGAGTTCATTGTGTCCTCCTTGACACTTCTCCAATGCCTATTATGTAATATATAAATATTGCATCACTGATACTTTAAATTTTATAATATCTCAGCAATATATTTTAATATAAAAGTGTCATACCTTATATTAAGATCACTTTAGTTGTCCCAGCATCCCCATCCCAGTTCCATCTTTCTTAATCTCTGCCATGAGACTAACCTACTCTCAGGTACACTTGGCAATAATAAAAAAGACCAAATCAATAATTCTTCTTTTTAGACAAGCATACTATGTTGATCAGAAGAGTGCTCGAAAAGTTGCACATACATTGGATTGAAAGGGATCTCACTCTGACACTCTGTTGTCCCCTGCAATGTACTAGGAGCAACTAGAGTGGCTATGAGTGCAGTTTAAATAGTAGATTTCAGAGGAAGGACCATGATGTCATCAATTATTTTTCAGTGGGACCACCTCCCACTGCTGCCACAGGAGCCTTGGAACAATAGAATGCTGCAGAGCTCCTGTGGTATGAGGGTCAGGTGGTGTACCATGGCTTCCCTTCTGTCCCCCCCAATTTTTTTTTACTTCTTTCAATATAATAGAAAATGAAGTTAGTATGTGCACATGTCAAAAGGTTATTAAATAGCAACATAAAAATGTTTTTATATTGGAGGGCTTATTTTTCTCCCATTACTTGTATATGCACAAGAATGCAGCAACAGGCTTAGCCAATGATACCTGCAGAGTTATCAGTGCTGAGCATGGGTAGTCACACAGTGCAGATTCAAAACCATTGGTTATAATACCCCTTACTTCTGTTCAAATTCTACCCTATAGTAAATTTGATATCCCATATACTCTTCCCTATTTCTCAAATCCCTCTCCCAGAGATGCTTATAACACTGCTCCACCCTCATATCTAAGTTCTGGTTTGTGGCTCTCCCACCATATCTTGCATTACTCCTCAAACCTTCCACCCCTTCCCTGTACAACTCAGGGTCAATCAGAGCCCATTCTTTTGTACTCCTATGAGACTGCACCTCAGCTGGTAAACTGGCCTTCTCCTACAGGTTTCCTTCCCTCTGGAACAGCATCACTCCCAATACCCACCTCAGCCCCTCCTTTCCTGCCCTTAAGTGCTTACTCAGACCAACCCAAACCTCATCCTGCACCTGTCCTCATACCTAGTACCCATTCTCTCTTCTTCATCTTAAGCCATCATGTGCATTCTGTGGTTTTGCTCCTTACAGCTGATATCCTCTAACTGTGTTCCAGTTTCATTTTGTAAATATTTGTATATACACTCTGTATCATATTGTATATCACTGTACAGTAGTAGCAATGTATATGTACAACTGTGTACCACCTTTGTTATATAATGTTTACCCTCTGTTTGTTTTTGTACCCCCTTCCATGGACAGTACATGGAAATGAGCTTCACTCATGGTACCTTTCCTGGTTAACAAATTTAAAATAAATAAATATGATACAGTAGCCTCTAACATACCTCAGATAGGCAAAATCTTGATATAATGTAAATTAAAATATAAGGTGGTAATGAATTTGCCAGCAATCCCATCTACAATGTGTGGATGCTGTGAAACAAGAGTCATGGAATGGATAACCTTCTGAAGGGAGATATTCTGGATAAATGCAATGTGCTATTTAAACCAAGAAGTGGCACTAAATGAGGAGTGCAACTGAACCTTATTTTGATAAAGACTGTGGTTGCTGTAAACTATAAATGACTACTCAAACTTTGTGACTATAATTCCTGATAAATTCAATTACATCTTATGTTTTGATTTACATTATATCAATTACTAGTACTTTTTATGTTGCTATTTACTAACTTTTTAACATAGGGACATAGTTTATTTTCTATTATGTTAAGAGATGTACAGTAAAACATTTTGGGGGCTTCAGCCCTGGGAGGGGGTGGACTGCTACAGTTTGCAGTACTCCTTTGGGCAGAAGGAAGCTGTGGTACAGCACCTGACCTGAGTGCAACAAGAGCTCTGCAGTGGTCTGTTGTTCTAAGGCTTCAATGGAAGCAGAGGGAGGTAGTCCTGCCATGGCATCATTGATAAAGTCATGGTCCTCACTCCAAAATATGGTACTTAAACTGCATATGTATGGCATCCCAGTTGCTCCTTGTACACTGCAGGAAACAGCTGGATGACAGAGTGAGATTTGTTTCAACCAGATGTAACTGCAACATTTGTAACACTCTTCTGATCAACATACCACATTTGTCTTTATTACCAGGAGTACTTAAGAGTTGTTTAGACTGAAAAAAGAATTTAAAAAAGAAGCAACAGGAACAGGGCATCTTGACCAAGTAAAGTGATCTTAATATGTGGTATGACACCTGCTTTAAAGGACAGAGAGAGAGGTTGGACAATGGCAGAGGTTGTTGCTTAGGAATTTTTTTTTTTACAAAGCCATGTGTGAGATTTGTGTATGTGTTACCCTATAACACAACCATCCCACTCCATGTGTGTGACTGTTTGAAATATAAAAAGAAAAAAAGAAAAAATGACTGCTTTGTGAGTGCTGTCCTATGCAATGTTGGTCAGCACAATGGATAAAGGAGAGACTGAGGATTGTTAGGAGTTGTAGTTCCCCTTAACACAGAGGGAACTACAAGAACATCACTGAGCTGACTTTTTTAGCACTAGACAGTACAATCATTTAGTGAGGCCTTGAGTTCAACAGTCAGTGGCCAGGGAGAAGGCTAGCTGATGTTTTAAGTTAATTTTCTGGCACTTTGAGATTTTTGCACAGAATGTTTGCTACTTCTGGGTTTCTACACATAACTCTTGGTGCCTCTGTGAGCAGCAGCTGAGTAGGAGAGGTAGAGGACAACAGCAAAGGGGAGTGCCTGCTGTGTCAGCCAGAACATACAGGATCATGGACCTGCTCTCTATATGCTTGGAAACCAAAGGGTATTTAAAATGAGGGAAAACTCAGAACAGTGGATACATTGCAATATGCTTGAAATGGGGAAGTGATTACAGAGTACACCTACAAAAATGTAAATTCTTAGAAAAATTGCAAGACAAAATAATGACCTATAAAAGCAATTGGATTTTCAACATGGGATTAAAAAATTAGAACAATTTATAAAAATGCAGGAATACTTTTACAAGATAGTGAACTAGCTGTTGCTGAAGTGCAGAAATCTACAGAACAGATCAATAGTAAGATGATGGAGGGTAAGAGGAAATTAAACATGGGAGGAGCTTCTGATGGTGAAATAAACTTAGAGGGGAAGAACTGTGCCTACTGTAGGGCAGGAAAAAATGTAGGAGGAGATAGGCGGTTGAAATAATCCCCACTGAAGTATAAAACAGGCTTTCTGTTTTTCAGGCAAATGAAGAGACAGAATTTGGGGTTAGTAATAACTGAGAAAATTAAAACATGCAATCTCACTAAGAAGATTGTGTACCAGAAAACAACAACAATGTGGGCAATGAATTAGTGGCTAATGCCAGTCAGACACAAGCACTCACAAATATCAGGGAACCTGAAATAAGTATTTCCACCCAAAGAGAAATTGTCGTACTTCCATTATTAAATTTACAGATAAAGTCATATGTAATGGTAGAAAAGAGACTACCATGATCAGCTGCCTTTCTGGATATCAAAAACAACATAGACAGCCTATTGAAAATGACCAATCAACCAATAATGGTATTCAATGTGGGAACAAATTATATCAGTAGGAGGAAAGAAATTGCTATCCAGAGGTATTTGGATGAAGTGGGAATTATTTTAAATAATAAGGGATATAAAGATGTTGTATTTGAAATACTCCTGGTTCCCAGGGCTGGCAAAAAACAAACAGAAGAAATTAAGCAACAACATTGCTGGCTGAGACATTGGTGCAAAACAGAGGGGTATAGTTTCTAGAAAACTGAAGGGATGTAACAGAAATATGAAATTGTATGGTCCAGACAGCTTACATCTGAACAGAGATGGCTCAAGGGTTCTTGGGGAGAGAATCAACAGAGATATAGAGGCATGATTAAACTTCAAATATGAGGGTGACTGTGGTAGGAAAACATGCTATCAACATAGTGCAACAAAACATCACAAAAGTTAAAAAAGGTAACTGTAGAATGAGATTGGGAAGTCCTAGTAACAAATGCATGGAGTCTTCTAAAAAAAAAAGAAGAGTTAGAATGCATGCTAATCAGAGAAGAAATACATATATGTGGTATCACCAAGACATGATGGCAGGAAGATAATATTTGTGAAGAAATATTATAGGCTATACATTGTTTAGTAAACAAAGGAAAGGAAGAAGAGGAGGAGTTGCAATATATGTTGCAAACAATGTAATAGAAGAGATAGTTTAACAGGAAACTGAAAGTGACTTTGAGCAAATTTGGTTCAAATGTATCCCAAATGTAAAAAAAAAAAAATCATATTGGGATTGGTTTACTGGTCACCATCTCAAAAGACTGGACTAAACCACATGATGCTGGCATCCCTGAATAAACTAAATACAGAGGACATGATTGCACTTCAAGGAGATTTTGATATGCCCAGTATTAAGTGAGACAATACACCTCTGGGAAGAGATTTTTTAGACTCCATCAATAAGCTCAATCTAGAGCAATATGTCTAAAACACAAATGGGGGCATTGTGCTGAGTAACTTAGATGATCAAATTACTAATTGTGAGACACTTGAGCTACTAGAAACGAGCAATCATAATACTGTCACATTCAATATTTTGGACACAAAACATAGGCTAAGTGGTAACACTAAAATCAAATGCTTTAATAATGCAAACTTCAGCAAGATGAAATAAGCTTTAAGGGTCTGGACTGGAAATGCCTGTTTAAAAACAAAAATCAAACTGACATGTTGGAAACACTGATTCTCAAACTGAATTAACTCATATCTAAATATGTACCTGAAAAACTGAGATATAGTAAAAATGATAGAATAGGGATAGGGATGGCTGAACAGAATGGTTAGAAAGAAAATTAAAAGAAGGAGAAAAGTATATAAAAGAGCTAAAAAACAAAATACAAAAGAAGCATGGGATACATACAAAAAAATAGTTACTCAATACAACAAATAGTGTGAGAAAAGTAAAAAGGAACATGAGCAACAGTTAGCATGAAAGGATAAAGATAATTATAAATCTTTCTATAATCACGTCAACTATAAAATCAATAGTGCATCACAAGTGGGTGCATTAGTGAATGTAAAAGGCAGTATGGTTAAAGAGGAGAAACAGATGGCAGAGATTCTAAACAATTATTTCTGTAGCACTAATGACACTAACCCCATACTTACATAGTATAAAAGGATAGTTTAAGAATCATTACTGATAGAGAAAATATTAAAAACAGATTAAGGCAGGTTAATCCAACCAAGGCACCAGGTCCAGATGGCCTGCATCCAAGAATAATTTAAGAACTGGCAGACGAACTGGCAGGACCAGTAATATTCCATTCTTGCTTGGATGAATGAAATCCGGTAAGCAAGTGAAAAGCAACGGCCATCCCACTATACAAAAAGGTTTGCAAATCAGACAATAAAAATTATAGACCTGGTAGTCTGACCTCAGTTCTGTGCATGTCTTTAGAAGGAATAACTAAGAAGGAAATAGCAAATGTTATTATTGGAACATAACCTGACTAGCAGAAGACAACCTAGCTTTATGAAGGGCAGATCATGTCAGACCAACTAAATACATTTTTTTGACAATGTCAGCAGGGCTCTAGATCAGGGAAAGCACGTAGATATTATTTTTCTGACTTACAGCAAGGCCTATCACACTGGACCTCACCCAGAGCCAATAAACAAACTGAGTATCAAATAAATCATAGGACTTTAGAATAGCAAAGCAGACTATTTGAGTCTATGTTATGCTCACCATTTCTCAATGGATGTACTCCTTGACATCTTTTTTTGTCAACTGCATAGCCAGTAAATGTTTAAAACTACTTATTGACTGGCATTATGTAGCCCCCTCTCAGAGTGAGTCATACATGCTGATGTCCCTCTTGGTGGAACAGTTTGATGTTTAGAGGATTTATAGTTGCCTTTCCTTAAATATTTACTGTGCAGTCTACCAGTATAACTATTTTCTCTGTCTTCCAAACCTAAACTTTCCAGAGATCATTGCTTTGGAATGCTTTGAAGACCACAGAAACATAGAAACATAGACTGTGATGGCAGACAAGGACCGCTTGGCCCACCCAGTGTGCCCATTTTCCCTACCTGTTTCATATACCGCAGATCATAAATGATCTGTGGCTTATCGTCTTTCCTATCACTTGTTCCTTTATGTCTATTAAATGCATTTTTGAATTCCCCTAATGTTTTTGCCCTACAACATCTGCCAGGCTCTATCATGGATGCACCACCCTTTCTATGAATAAATACTTTCTCACATTACCACCAAATCCACCCCTTCTATTTTCATATCAAAGCTCCTTGTTCTGGAACACCTTTTTGTTTTGAAAGATGCTACTCTCTTGTACCTTGTTTACATCCTTGAGGTATTTGAAAATCTCTATCACATCCCCCCTCTCTCTCCTCTCCTCCAGGGAATACATATTGAGATCCGCCAGTCTCCCCTCATATGACATTTGGTGCAGCCCCTGCACCATTTCTGTTGCCCTTCTCTGAACCACTTCTATTCCGTCTATGTCCTTCCAGAGATGCAGCCTCCAGAACTAGACACAATACTCTAGATGAGGTCTCACCAATGTTCTATACAGTGACATTATCACCTCCTTCCTTCTGCTGGAGCTACCTCTCCCTATGCACCCCAGCATTCCACTAGCTCACCTCACAGCCTTCTCTCATTGTTCAGTAACCTTTAGATCACTGAATACTGTATGATTACTCCCAGGTTCCTTTTCTGTTTGGTGGCATCAGTACCTCCCCCTATAATGTACTCCTCCCCACATTTCTGTGCCAGAACTGCATGATCTTGCATGTCTTTGTATTAAATCTTAGCTGCAACACTTTTGATCACTCCTCAAGGTCCCTTCTTATATTCTCTACCCCTCCTGCAGTGTCAATCCTGTTGCATATCTTCGTGTCATCTGCAAAGAGACACACCTTCCCTTCCAGCCCCTCTGCAGTGTTGCTTATGAAGATATTAAAGGGGACTGGTCCAAGCACTGACCCATGTGGGACCCCACTGGTTACCCCCCCCTTTGGATTGAACTTTGTTCACCACCACGCTCTGTGTACTATCATTCAGCCAATTTTTGATCCAGTGTACCACCCTGGGACCCACTTCCAGACCTCCCAGCTTCCTTACTAGTCTCCTATGAGGGATGGTGTCAAAGGCCTTGCTGAAATCCAGGTAGGCCACTTCCACTCCCCTTCCCTGATCCACATCCCAGGTAACCCAGTCAATGAAATCTATAAGATGTGTTTGACAAGATCTTCTTGCTGTGAATTCATGCTGCCTCATATCCTGTGCTCTACTTGTTTTGAGATATATCACAATGTTTATTTTAGTAGTGATTCCATTAGTTTTCCAACCACTGAGGTCGGGCTGACTGGCATGTAATTGCCAACCTCCTCCCAGTTCCCACTTTTGTGGAACAGGACTACATTTGCACTCCTCCAGTCCTTTGGTATGACACCTCTTTCCAGTGAACTGTTGAACAGGGCTGTTAGTGGTGCTGCCTACACCTCCCTGAGTTCTCTTAATATTGGGATGTAGGGAGGGGTCAGAGATACATCCCCCATCTGATCCAAATTAGGAACTCCTGTGCTGAGTGGGATAGCCCAGAAAGGGAACCTGCGATTGAGTCTAGGGAGGATATATAGGTCCTCCAGGAGGGAGACCCGGGGTGGGAAGAAGAGAACCCCAAGGGAAGAGGAAGCTACTTCTTTTGGGGGGACTCAATAGTCCAGAAATGGATTTGGCCACTGGTACATTAGCATGGTGGAGAGGGAGGTAAAGTGCCTTTCAGGAGGCACATCTCAGAGGGTGGGGGAGTGGGTTTTACCATAGCACTTCAACAGCGCTAGCACTGACTTCCCCTATAGCGGCAGCTACCGTGTCAACTGTCAGCATTGTATCCTCAAGGATGTCAGTGCATAAAATTGGGGGCTGTCCCCCACACCCCTTGGTGTCTAGGATTCCAACTCTGAGTCAGAGATGGATTGGGGGGCCAAAAACCCAGCGAGGCAGTCCCAGTCACTACACAGACCATCGCAGTGATGTGCGGGTTTTGCCTGATCCCTGTTGCTGTGATGGTCTTTGCAGTGCTGGAGTCACTGTGGTGATGGTATCCTGGTGGAGTGGATCCAGAGGATCACTACAGCGGTAACAAGTAGGGGGGCTAGAGACATTGTCCACCTGGGGATGAATGACCTAGCCAGGGATGTGGCAAGAATAAAGCAGGTGCAGGAGGACTTCAAGAAGTTGGGAGGGTGCCTTGAGAAGGTAGCAGACTTTGTAACATTCTTGGAGGTGCTGCCAGTCCATGTTAGGGAAGAGGCTTGGGGTCTCTGCATCAGAAGTTTCAATATTTGGTTGGAGGGTTGGTGCAGGGAAAAGGGATATGGCTTCACTGGGGACTGGGGAAACACCTGTAATGATATGGGCCTGTACAAGGGTGATGGCCTACATCCATCCAAGAATGATATTGCAGTCCTCAATGAATGGTTTAAATGCTTCTTCGGCAAGCATTTAAACTTACTTGCCAAGCAGGGGGTAGATGGGAGCATGGAGACTCAAGCAGTTCACTCCCACAGATTAGAGCAGTCAGAAAGGAGGATCAGAAGGGAAGGTTGAAGACAGCTAAACCTGAACCAGTCATAAAGGGTAAGGTGGGGAGGCAGGAAAAAAAGGATTCCTGGGATGGAGGGAAAAAGCAAGAGGCAAAAAATGGGAATAGAAGGGGGGCAGGCAGTATAATGTGGAAGACCATGACTACAAACACCTGCAGCCTGGGAAACAAAATCCCAGATCTGGTGGCCTTAATGGTAGAAGCTGACCTGGACATAGTGGCAATAACTGGGATGTGGTACACTGCAAATCGTGACTGGGAAGTAAATGTACCAGGTTATGATCTCTTCAGGAGGGATAGGGAAAGTAAAAAAATGGCAAGGGGCCCTGTACATCAAAAGGAGATAAAAGCAATGGCAATACAAGGTCGACAAGGGGAGGGCAAGGCACTGTTGGTCACCATTGAGCCAGGCAATGGCACTGCAATTTGCATGGTGGTGATCTACAGGTCTCCAGCTCATGGGGAGGAGATGGATATGGGACTAGTGGATAAAATACATGAGATGGCAACAAAAGAGGAGGTACTACTGCTTGGAGATTTTAATATGCCAGATGTAGACTGGACCATCCCAGCAGCTGCCTCAGCCAGGAGCCGAGACATCTTGGACTCCCTGCAGGAAGAAGAACTGAGGCAGCTAGTGCTAGAACCCACCATGGACAGTGCAATTCTGGACCTAGTGCTGACCAATGGAGACAGAATCTTGGAAGTCCAGATGGAACATAACCTGGGGTCCAGCGACCACTAAACAGTGTGGTATAACATAGGTACAGGGTCACAGTCAAGCCACACAAAGACAAGTTTCTTGGATTTCAGAAGGGAAGACTTTGCTAGGATGGGGACAGATATTATAAAAGACCTGGCAAGGAGGGAGGGCAGGGTGGGGTGGGGTTGAGGAACATGGGCAAACCTAAAATGAGCCATAGTGGAAGTGACAAACCAGTGCATTAGACTGAGACACAAATGCAAGAGAAGGAGGGAGCCACTATGGTTCTCAAAAGAGGTAACAGAGAAAGTAAGGGCCAAAAGGTTGGGATCCAACAGTATAAGAAGACACAGAAGGAAGAGGATATGGTGGTGTACGTAAATCATCTGAAGGAAGCAGGGAAAGCTGTTAGGAGCACAAAGGCAGAAACAGAGGAAAGACTAGCACAGACAGTGAAGAAAGGGGATATGACATTCTACAGGTACATCATTAAAAGAAGGAAGTCTAAGGGGGCATTGTATGGCTCAGAGCATATGAAGGGGATGGTGTGGATGGAGTCCTGGAAAAAGCAGAAATACTGAATAAGTACATCTGTTCTGTATTCACTGAAGAAGGGGAGGGACAGGGACCTCAGATGGGCACCAGATTCAAAGGGGGAAGGGAGGTTGACATCAGTCCATTTTCAGAATAGATAGTCATACAGGAGCTCACAAAGCTGAAGGTAGACAAAGCAATGTTAACAGATATCATACATCACAGGATTTTGAAGGAACTATGGAGGGAGCTAGCTGCGTGACTGGTAACCATGTTCAGTGAGTTGCTCAACACAGAAGTGATTTCAGAAGACTGGAGGAGGGCACATGTAATCCCTCTTCACCAAAAATGGTAGCAGGGAGGAGGTAGGAGACTATAGTCCAGTCAGCCTCATTACAGTAGTTGGTAAGATTATGGAGGCACTGCATAAGGGAAGGATTGTGGAAC
This sequence comes from Neoceratodus forsteri, assembly GCA_016271365.2. Lineage (NCBI taxonomy): Eukaryota > Metazoa > Chordata > Ceratodontiformes > Ceratodontidae > Neoceratodus > Neoceratodus forsteri. The sequence goes on from CM057449.1 coordinate 581,893,119, forward strand.
ACATGGAATCTAGCAGGGTCAAGGATCCACAGCAGCATGGAGCCACAGTAGGAAGGTCATATCAAACAAATCTGGTAGATTATTTTGACTGGGTGATGAAGGAGGTGGATGGGGGTCAGTAGATGTTGCCTACCTTGATTTCAGCAAAGCCTTCAAGATTGTCCCACATAAAAGACTGTTGAACAAGCTTGGTAGCATGGGCATGTGCCACAAGGTGGTAAACTGGGTTAGATACTGGTTAGGGGACAGGAAGCAGAAGGAGAAGGTGGTGGTAAAAGCAATCCAATCCAAGGAGGGGGGTGATCAGTAGGGTACCTATGGGATCAGTCCTAGGGCCAGTCCTTTTTAATGTCTTCATCAGTGACATTGCAGAAGGGCTGGAGGGGAAGGTTTGCCTGTTTCCAGATGACACAAAGCTCTGAAACAAGCTGGATAATCCAGATGGGGTGGAAAAAATTAAGAGGGACCTAGGAAAGCTGTAAAAATGGTCCAAAGTGTGGCAACTGAGGTTCAATGTGAGGAAGTGCAAAATCATGCACCTGGGATTCAGAAACCCTGGAGAGAGCTACAGGTTGGGGCGGAAGCTGCTGGTGGTCACCAGGGAAGAAAGGGATCTGGGGGTTATCATCTCAGAGGACCTAAAGGTGGACAAGCAGAGTCCAAAGGCTGTAGGGATGGCCAGTGGCATGTTGGGGTGCATAGGAAGGGGTTTCACTAATGGAAGGAGTGAGCTGCTGACATCACTATACAAAACACTGGTGAGACCTCATCTGGTATACTGTGTACAGTTCTGGAGACTGCATCTTTGTAAGGATATAGGCAGGGTGGAAGCGGTTCAGAGAAGGTGACAAAAATGGTACAGGGTTTGCACTAGAAGACATATGAGGAGAGATTGAAAGCCCTTGATATGTACACACTGGAAAAGAGGAGGGAAAGGGGAGACATGATTGAAATCTTCAAGTATCTTCAGGGCATAAACAAGGTGCAAGTGGGTACATCCTTCAGTATAAGAGAAGTATCAGAATGAGGCGGCATGATCTTAGATTGGAAGGGGCAGGATAAGGGGAAATGTGAGGAAGTTTTTCTTCACAGAAAGGGTGGTGGATGCATGGAATATCCTGCCCCAGGAGGTGGAAGGAGCAAGCACGGTGGGGGAATTTAAACATGAATGGGATAGACACAAGGTAACCCTAAAGGTGGGAAGGAGAGGCTAAAGCCGATGACTAAGTAGTGTCAGCGGCTGCTAAGAAAGGTAATGTATACAGGCAGACTGGATGGGCTTAGCAGTCCTTATCTGCCATCAATTACTATGTTGCCATGTTACTATGTTACTATGCATCTGGGAGAAACTTGGGGACCAAGATAACTGCACTCTATGTTGCTGAGGAGTAGTAGCAACAAAAGCAGGGACAGTGAAATGCCTTTATTCTTTTTACTACAGGTATGCCACCATTGCCACACTTATTTCTTAATTTCACTGTTCTTTTCTGGACCATCTTGTTTATAGCCCTTGGTTCCAGATGTCTGTTTCTGACTCTATTGTTTGCATCTTCCTAGCCTACCTGTGTGGAGTCCGTGTGGTGGAGGAGCTGCCAGTGGCAGCTGGAACCAAACCACCCAGCAGAGGGTTTCAGAGACAAGCAGAAATCTGTTTTGTCTCATTTTTCTGCTATGTTGTTTGCATAATTTATCTCGCCTTCATCGGCTGCATTACCTATGTGATCTGTGGCTGAAGAACGGGGTTTTGAGCATCATTCTGTGAGCTGGAAGTTGGAGGGGGAGTCCACTGAGACGTCCTGTCTTTTTTTCTCCTGGTTGACTTAGCTATGGACAAATTGTATATAACTGTATGGAACTCTGAAGCTTGAGTGGACTGGCTGATCTGTGTTGCTAGCACTTAGGAAAGTACACTTTTCTGCTCTGCAGTTTTATTTATTTTAAAGCACTGTTTGTATATAATTTTTTGGTTTTTTCACCTTTCATTTTTTGTGCGCTATACTGTTGGCAGGAACTATACCTGCTAAGATTTAGTCAGTGATCGTGTGCAAATATTTATAGATTAGTTTAGATTAGTTAACTAAAATAGTTTATCTAAAACATTTGAATTTTCCACCGTAGAAATAGATTGTTTCCTTATGATCATATGGCCATTTCCATATACCGAAAGTGTTGCATTCTTGTTACAGTTTGCCATCTTCTCTCAAGCAGGAACGTTGAGCCCTGAGTGCTTTTACTAGCCCCTTTGTTTTGCTAACATTTTTTGTTTCATTTGAAGCTCTTGAGCTTTTTGAACTGTCTATTTACTTTGTCCAACACAATGCTTTTGGGCTAGATTTGTAATGAGCTTAGCTCATGTGCAAGACACTCTAGCACTATTCTTGCCACAATCCAGTGACCAGATGTTATGGCAGTGCCAGGTGTGTTTATCTATGGAGAGACTGTAAGTTATTTTTTCTTTTCATAGCCGAGTTGTGTACAGTAGCTTTTAAAAAAGTTTTAAGAGTCTTTTTGCATAGTGTTGAATGTTAGTCTTCAAAAGACATTTTAATATCTATACTGTATACAGCTCTGTGCTACTGCAGGATGCTACTGATTTCTTTTTTTGGTCTTTCAGACCAGCATCCTGTGACCAGAAGTTCTGCCAACATTGGTGGCCATTAAGAAGCCTCTTTTTCCTGTTATCAATTTATCACAAAGAAAGAACCAAGGGGACTATTATTGATCTGCTGACTCTGACTTTGTGAGAAGACTGAAGTGGTTTAGTAACACAGAGAAACTCTGAAATTCCTGAGCTAAGTATTTTGGCAGCTGAGCCAGTTTCGAACTTTCCACATTTTCATACTGTGTTTCTTATCCTTCTTGGCTTATGAAGAAATAAGGATACTGGTCCTGAAGAAAACTACAATACATCACAGATTAATACTGAAGAGGAGCATTCTAAAGAAATTCCAAGCTTTTATGTTGGAGTACATTACAAAATGTCTTATTGTTGCGACCTTGTTTCCAGTACTAAACTGTTGTTTGCAGTTGTAAATTGCTGTAAATTGCTTGATGGTTCTTACAAGAAAGCAATTAGCTGCGATGGCAGATTTTGAATGGTCAGTAATTCCAATGTTGGGTCAGAAGGCTGGCTCTTTTATGGCCAGGAATAACACTAGCAATAGTAAAAGGAGAAAAAGAACATAAGGTTATTGCAGACTCCCTAATTTACATTTCTAGCCAGGCGCTCTCTGGTGAGTTAGATACTATTAACCAGCCCAAAGTAATCATAAGCAAGGGCAAGTGAGGGAAAACATCTGCCAACAATAAGCAAAAAAGTTAATAAAGCTGGAAAAGCTAAGCAATCTAAAGACATTGGGGGTAACATTAATAAGCACATTTTGAATATTAAACAAACTAAGATAAATGCATTCTTGGCTAAAACTATTCCTGCTAATGAAATCACTGAAGAGAGTAATACTCAGAGGGTCCTAAGTAAAATAGGTCCCTCTCTGGATATCTCCATGGCAGACTGTAACACAACACTTGAGAGTGATCTTAATTCTGGGCATGATTTCTCCAGGCTTTCCTCCATTCCTAAATTTTTTTGTGAAACTGATTCTATTTATCATTTTAATGAGCACATTGGAGAATACAGTAGTGAGACCAGTAGTGTAACCAACTTATCAGTATTGACAGTTAAAAAGAATGTGGATGGGTGTATATTGCCCAAACATGTAGCTAAGGAAGCCTCAATTGATTTACACTGTGATAGTCTATCAGATTCTTTATATTCTCTGGAATTTTCTCCAGAACCATAGCTTAGTAATATAAAGGTCCATTCTAACTGGTCTTCAGATGTGCAGGATATTACTGTGGGGATGCACGAGGTTATTACTGGATTAAGAAAGACAGATAATAAAATAAGCCGCAAAATCCAACAAAGTTCACATTGCTGTTGCATGTTAGGGAAAGCTGAGGTGATGGACTATGTTGAGGAGTGGATTTCCTCTTACCCTTTCACTTTAGATGATAATCTTAAAAAATGTATGCAATACCCCTATGCAGCTCACCTCATGATATTGGATCAGTTAGTGGTAGTCTGTAATGAGATAGAAACCCTTGAATGCAATATTGCTATAAATGGATCCAGACTAGATGATGTACTTAGTAGGTTGGAAAAATTGGCCCCCAATAACTGGGTCGCCATCCATCCCAGTTTCTGATACTGTTCTACCCACTGCTTTCTGAGAACACTCAAATTAGACCAGATTTCTCTACCATTTGCATTTCTGACTTTCCTGCCAAACCAATACAAAAAAATAAAAAGAGGGCTAGGAGAGTTAAGAAAACTAAAATTGAAAAACAGATTCTAGATTGGGACATTAAAGCAAATGAGGCCCTAAATAATGGTAACAAATTAATGGCTGAGACTGAGAAAGATGCTATGGTCCTGGTTTCATCTCATGAGGCCATGAACAACAACAGTATCAGCCTCACTGAAGTTCATGAAATAGAACAATTGGGGAAATGCACAGTACCTGATAACAAAGTTGTTGATCAGGATACCAATAAAGAATTACTGTGCTCCATTCAAATGATGGGTCAGCAAATGACACTCCTGAGACAAGATCTAGAGGAAATGCAGAAAGAACCAAATGCAGGATTCTCTGTAGAACTTTCTAAAATAGAAAGTCCTATTAAAACATTTATAGGGCTCAGTAAAAGGGTTATACAGGACAGACATTCTGCAACTGGCAAAGTGCTAGTTGATCTAAAAGATTGTGCATTTCTGAGCCTTTGTGGCTACTGTTGGAATAATGTAATTTCATATGAACAAAATAAAAACCAGATTGTCCACCTACTTAGGCAGCTACTGGTGTGGATATTGTTGATAGTGACACTGTTCAAACTTGGGCTGACCAGGATTATGATGGTTTGAGATGTGTGTTCCTCTTTTGTGCTAGTGCCAGGGTTGCAAACCATATCTGACTCAATAATAAAAGCCTGCAGGCTCAGAGGCTTTCAGTAGACTTTATTAAGATGAAACAATTGAATCAACTGCCAAAAGAGCTCCCCACAGGTACTATTAGTATCTTTGGTTTAAAGAAAATACCTAATGAAAATCACAGTAGGTTGAGAAACACAGTCTATAACCTTCTCACACATGCCTTGAAAATTCCTGTATCAGCGTTTAAATTACTGAAAGCTTTTAGGCACAAGGCACAATCTGGTGCTGGCCAGTTTGATGCTATTGTAGTGGGAGAAGGGGTTTTTGATATGAATGTGTGCAGGGCCCCTTTATTAGACCCAGTAGGATTGACAGTAAAATTTTAAGTTTAACTTATCAGGAACTTAATTGGAAGCTGCAGAAGTGTAGCGAGCTCCCAATTCCTAGGGAGATGTTTCTTTTTGACCTGTGTCACATGGAAAGTGAGACTAATAAGAAGCTCAGCTTAGCTGTAAGGAATATATTATAACAACATTTGAACATAGAGATTACGGATCAAAATGCTAAAAAAGTCCAGAGATTGGGTAACGATCTAGAAATAGATCAAGTATTAATTCAGGTGAAATACATGAGCTTATATGATAAAATCTTGCAAAATGCTTCACTGCTTGATGTGATGGGGCTGCACATTGTTGCCATTAATCAGGCCACAGACAATAATGATAGTATATCCCCAAATCTTGAACCTATTGTGGCCTTTGAGCAAAGAGAGAGATTCCCCAGGATTCTCCAGAGACAGAGACCATTTATAATGTCCCAGTATCAAATCGATTTAATCTGCTGGGGGAACAAAGTGACTCATTGCAGTCACTTTCTCCTATAATGGAGAGTGATGAGACAGAGGGGAAGAAGAACTTAACATTTTTATCATAGATTATAGCTGGTTTATTAACAAAGTTTGCAGACTGCGAGTGTGTTAATTTTTTGAAGAAAGCTCAAATATTATGTTTACATGAAACCTGGCACCAATTAGCCACTGATGTTATACTAAATGGCTATGTTACCCAGCATGTTCCTGGCACAAAGAAGCTTAGACTTGGTAGACCCTCTGGAGGTCTAGTTACTTGGTTCAAAATTATGGAAACCCAAACAGCAGACTTAATACTTTCTAACTCTTTCTCACAGGCCTTTCTTGTTATGATAGAACCTTTGGTTTTCTGTTCAGTTAATGTGTATATTCCCCTTGTAATTCTAAATTTTTCAAGCACAGTATGTGGGAGGAACTGGAAGATGTTATACATAGGACCTGGGCAAAGACAGCATGTGAGAAGATGTTGTTATGTGGAGAATTTAATGCCAGAATGGGTAACTATGATGGATTTGCAGATAATGAAATTCTGAATTAGTGCTTTGGGAATGCTTTTAAATTCCCAAGAGCATCTTTAGATTCAAGGGTTAATGTCAGAGGGCACACACTTCTTGACATTGTAACTCCATAAAATCAAGTTCCATTAAATGGGAGACTGAAGGGTGACATTGAAGGAAATTTCAGACATTAGAACAAGCAGGGCTCTTCTGTGATTGATCTTGTGTTTTGGAATGATAATATGAATATCTGGGACTCTTGTCTGGTTCCCACTAGGTCTGATAGTGACCATTTTGCATTGATTTTCTGTTTGAGACTGCCAGTTGAATTTGTGGCTGCAGGCTATGATAATTTGGAACTAAGGAACAATGTTAAAATTAAATGGAATCAGCATAGTTCCTATGAGATAGGTTCCCTTCTATGCAAGTGTTTACCAACTGGAATCTATCAAGAAGGGCTGATCAGTTGGAGCTCTGTTTTGAGGCAATAAGGGAACTGCTTTCTGTCACTGTAAGAAATTGACCAGTTTGAGGCCACAGTTAGTTTGATAAAGATTGTTGCCTTGGTGAGAAATAACCAAATTAACTAATTAGAAGGGTGAGAGTTAGTAGAAAGAAAGGGATATTTAAACTTGTATATCAAGTTAGAGCTACATATAAAAAATTATTAAAAGGTCAACAGCTTGAATTTCAACACTCTCAGTGGGAATAAATGCTCAGGGCAATTGTCTGCAATGATCAACGTGCCTATTGGCAGATGGTTGCCCATGGAACTAATAATTATAAAACTGAGATAGACTCATATATTTCTCTGGATACTTGGCAAAAGTACTACTTTATATAGATGTGTTTTTTTTTTGCTCCAGGTCAGAATGTTTTTTGTCTGAACCAAGAACTGACATGTCCCAAGTTGTACTCTGCAATCAACAGGATGTACTGTATATGTAGCCATTGTATCTATGAAAAACACAAAGCCCCAGGTCCAGACCAGCTTCTTGCAGAAGTTTTCTTAGACTCACCTATGTTTTGGGAATTTATATTAATATCATTTTCAACTGCTCTGTCAAACATTTAAGATCCCCTTTCACTTGGAAGGGGGCTATTATAATATCAATACATAAAAAAAGAGACAGATCTGATCCTAAGATGTACCGTCCCATCTCTCTGTTGGATAATTGTTGCAAGATTTTCTGTAAAATAGTATTAGCTAAACTATTGGAAGAAATAAATGCATTGAGGGGGGTTGTCATAGTCCCAAGCAGGATTTTGAGCTGGTTATGGCATGGTGGATAACTTCTTTGTCTTATCACACCTTTTTGAGAAATATGTTAGCCTGTGCAAACAGAAAGTGTATCTGCCATTCATAGACGTTAGCTCTGCTTTTGATTCTGTTTCTTGAACTCTACTATGTAAAATAATGAGGGATTGGGGCACTTCTGAAAAAAATGTTGCTATCATAAGTGAACTTTATCATAATACTTGGGCTCAGGTCAGATTAGGGGCATCTGGACATTTTTCTTCAACTTTTTCTACTAACCGTGGGGTTAGGCAGGGATGTGTTTTGGCCCCTACCTTGTTTTGTATCTATTTAAATAATGTACTAATTATCCCGAATAAGTCAGTAACAGACTCTCCCAAAATTATAGGGAAACTGTGTCCAGTGTTGGCATATGCTGATGATCTTGTCTTACTCTCTTTATCCCAAAAAGGGCTACAGGCAAAACTTGATTAGATGACTATGCAGATAGGCACAATCTGAGTGTCAATGCAAACTAAAGCAAAGTAATAATAATGGGATCAAACACATTAGCCAAATTCTGGAGATTGGGGAATAAAAGACTTAACACAGTAAAAACATATCCTTATTTAGGTCAGCTTTTTACAAATGATGGAAAATGGGCTAGGCATATTGATACCCTTCACCTCAAATTAAAACAAACAGTGAATTCTCTTAAATGTTTTAATTACAAATATGGGGATAATTCTGTTAGGCCATTGATTGCAGCAGCTAAATCTAAATACTATACACAAGCATTATACCACTCTGAAATTTGGGGATTGGTAAATTATAGCGCTATAGAAATCCCTCTTAACAAATTATTGAGATTAACTCTTGGCTTAAATAATTCAATCCTGGTGGCACTAATCAGGGCTGAAGTGGGTTTAGTTAGTCTATCAGCATATGCCCAAACTAGGATTGTGAACTACTGGTTAAAGTTACTTACATTAGATCAGAATAGATTGCAAGCCCTTGCATTAAAAGAAAAATGTGCCTGGGATGAAATTGGCTGTAAAGAATCAAAATGGCTGACTGGCTCGTATACAGTTTTAGAAAAAGTTGTTTCATCCTTTATGAGGGGCTACTTGGATAAAAAAGATTACAATCAGTCTTAAATACAAATCATATGTTTCAAAAAAAAATTATGAACCACTTCAAAAGGTTAGATTTGGAGGTAATTACAAATCTCAAAATACCTCCCTGGATCAGGCAAAATGATGTCTCATTCTACTAGAGAGATTATTTAGACGTCTTAACTAATCCAAAACATAGACAGCGTTTTACAAAGTTCAGATTGGAATTGCTCCCCAGCAAAGTTTTGTCTGCCAGATACAGTAAAGAGACAGATTGCAGTTCTGTCTACTGTTCCTGCACTGATGAGAATGTTGAGAATCTCTTCCATGTTATCTTCATATGTCCCTGGTATAACAAACCCAGAGAGAGAGAGAGAGAGAGAGATGGTTAAAACCATTATTGATGGAAATTGCAAGATTGGATCAGATCTTGTAGTTAAATATATTTTTTATTTCAAGTGATGAACACATATAACCGGGTAGGATACCTTGAGGCCATCATAAGAATTAGGATGAAATATGTTTAACTAAATGATCCTAGGTGTTTATACAGCTAAGTGAGCCAGGAAGATCATGACTTGTTTCTTGCTATTTTGTTAATTTTGTTAACTGTACTTACGTATTGCACTGCTTGCACTTTTTTACTGGGGGCTGATGACTTTGCCATAATGGTTGCTTTAAGATGTTTTATCTGATGTATTTATTTTTAAATGCATTTTATGTATGTTGAGTGTGATTTTGCTTTTGTATCTAATTGTAATGGTAAATGACTGCTCAAAGCCTGGGTATCAAAATTTGCAGATGACACTAGAATGGGCTACATAGTGGAAAATACCCTACATAGGGATACACTTCTATTGGCCTTGAGAGATGTAGAGGGTTGAGCAAAAACTCATAAACTATCATTTAACACAGACAAGTGCTGTGTGATGCACTTTTCGAACAGTAATTACAAGTTTACATGCCAACTGAATGGCAAAACCCTGAGGGAAGTAAAGGATGAAAGGGACTTGGGGGTCAGAATAACAAATGACTTAAGCTGTAAATTGCATTGCAACTTAGTCATTAAAAAGGCTAGTGGCATACTTAACTGTATTAGGAGACACATCAGCAACAGAGACAGGGAGGTTGTGGTGCCCTTGTATAGCTCCCTGGTTAGGCCCTACATGCAATATTGTGCACAGTTCTGAGCTTCAGGGGGTAAGACTGAAATAAAGGCACTTAAAAGGGTCCAGAGGAGGGCAACAGAAATGGTCAGAAACATCGGAGAACTAGAATATGGGGACAGACTGATTGAACTGGGGATGTACTCACTGGAGTATAGAAGATTAAGAGGGACATGTGTTTAGTCTTCAGGGCATTGTCTGATACATCACTTTGGAATCACTTGGACCTCGAAGTCAAAACACATAATTACAACATGAGAGAACACCACCCGCAAATCACAGGCAAGGGATATCGAACTAATAAAAGGAAGAACTGGTTCTCAGTAAGAGTACAAACAATTTAGAATGGCCTACCTGTGGAAGTAGTAACAAGCAAGAAAACTGAGGGATTTAGGCATAGTTTGGACAGATACTTAATTTCCAGTAACATAAAGGGTTATTGATATTATAGATCAGGGGAATTTAGATAAATGGTGAGCATTATGGACTACAGTCTTCTCTACTCTGGATACCTATGATATGAAATAAACTATTTACTACTTACTTTGTATCTCATCCGGTTCCATGACCTTGTCCACTTACAGATTAATAAATTGCTCTAAGACTCTCTCCTGCTTAAATGGACTAGAGTTCACCTCCTTTCCCATGGTGCTTCCACTGCCTAACTTTGCTCCCTCCCCTTCCCCATCTTCATCATCATCATCATCATCAAATCTTTATTTATTCATCATCAAATCTTTATTTATTCAGGCAAACATCATTGAGCAAGGCTCATTTACAAGATGGACCTGATAAGGTCAAGGTTCAACGGTTGATACACAACAGATACATCATACACTTATATAAAACAGTTATACATACAGGGGAAAAAACGTTTATAAACACAGTGATGTACAATAAAATTCACGTAACAAAAATTGATTACAGGAAAGTTAAGCTAATATTTACAGTATATACAGTATATACATATCCCAGTGGAGGGACCATGGCAAACACACAGCATAATGTAATACTAGGATGGTGAAGGTATTACTGGGTGCCATAAGATGGGGTGTCTGCCTGGAAGGATTATGCCATATATGGTTAATTTTTGGGAGGGAGATTGTGAGATGACAAAGCTAGCTCTAGCGGTAGCAACTGCATTTCTCTGTGAAGAAGACTGTACAATGCTGTTTAAAGGATGCAAATGGAATAATATTGGACAGTTTTTAGGGATTTTTGTAGGGTGGTCCATGCTATAGCTAAAGAATAGCTGATTGCTGCCCTTAGGAATGGTCTGGGTGAAGCAGTCCAGAATATAGTTTGGAAGTTTTTTTGATAACGCTCTGTAAATCCATAGGGCTGCATTTCTGTTCCTTCTGAGGTGAAGGGAAACCCATCCAACTGCAGCATAAAGAGAGCAATGATGGGTATTAGATGGCAGATCTGTAATGAATCTTATTGCTCTATGGTATAAGGTATCCAACTTGTGTAGGTAGGAGATGGGCAGTGACTATAAAGGAAGTCTGCATAGTCAACAACTGATAGAAAAATGGCCTGGACTAACCTCATCTTTGAATCTCTGTTTAGGAAGGGTTTTAATCTATAGAGAAGGCCGAGCCTTTGGCAAAGCTTTTTTAGAGTTCTTCTAAATGATGAGTGAAGTCGAATCTGTTATCAATCCACACACCTAGGTATTTGAAGTTTTCTACATACTCCAGATTTTCTCCAAGTATAATGCATAGCTGGGGGAGAATGATTGAAGAGGAGGTGCTGGTGGAGCTTTGATTTGTGAACATCATTGCTTTAGTTTTCTTTGCATTTAACAGAAGCTTTTTCTCAAGTAGCTGATATTGTAACAAGGAGAATTCTGTTTGTAGGATTTCACGAGCAGCTGCAGGCGATGAAGGTTGCTGACATACAAAACAGTGTCATCAACAAGAGGTGTACAGAGGAATTGGTGAGGGTTGAATCAATATTATTTATATAAATGGCAAAAGTATAGGACCCAGGATAGAACCTTGAGGATCCTCTTAACAGTGGTTTTAATGGGGATAGGTCACTTCAGCTTTTACCTGCTGTGACCTACCGGTGAGATAACATCTGAAACCACTTAAGGGAGGGTGGATCTAGGCCAAGGAGTGCAGGGATGATAGTAGAGCTCATGGTCCACAGTATCGAATGCTTTGCTCAGGTCCAGAAATACTGCACAGACATTATTCTTTTATCTAATTCGGTTTGCCAGTCATTTGTGACCTTGGCTAGTGCAGTGATAGTGCTATGCTTGGCCCTGAATCCAGATTGAGCTAGTTCAAGAGGTTAGCATTGTCAAGATACTCCCTTAACTGTTACTCACTAATTTCTCCAGCATCTTGGATAGCACTGGTAGAATGGAAATGGGCCTGTAATTATTAAGTTCCATAGGGTCCCCTGATTTTAGAAGGGGAACCACTTGGGCTGTCTTCCACAGTGTGGGAATAGAACCAGAGTTTAGAGATAGGTTAAAGAGATGTGTTAGGGGTACTGCAAGTACATGGGACGCAATCTTTAGAAAGTAAGTGACTACTGAACAAAAAAACTTGTTCAGGATATATGATTTTTCTTGGCCCCCCCGGTACACTTCCTTCCCTCTTTAGTCTCAATATCCCACCCTTAGTCTTTTTGTCTTTTGCTAATGCACCTGAAGAAGTTCTTGTCCACTTTTGTTATTGCTTGGGCTGTTTTTTTCTTCCGTTTGCATCTTTCTGCTCCTGACTGCTTTCCCTGCCTCCCTCTGCTTTTTCAGATACAGGTCCCTGTTTTCTTTTCTTTGTGTTTCCTTGCACCTTCTGAATGCCACTCTTTACACCCTTACCTTCTCTGCTACTTCCTTTGAGAACCAAAGTGTATTTTTCATTCTATTTGTTTTGCTTACTTGCCTAATGCAATGGATTGTTGCCTCCACCATGACTCCCTTAACATTCTCCCATTGTTCCTCCACTCCTAATTTTTTCCTCTTCCCTGCCAGTGATTTCTTAAGACATTCCTCTATCTTTGCAAAGTTGGCCCACCTGAAATCCAGGACCCTTGCTTTCATGTGGCTTTAATCTTCTGCTGTTCTCACACTGAACCACACAATACTGTGATCACTTGATCCCAGATGGCTCCCCACTTTTACATCTATAATTCAGTCCCCATTTTCGAGTACCAGATCCAGAGTTGCTCCCTCTCGGGTGGGCTTCGTCACTAGCTGTCTTAGGCATGCCCCCTGCAGAGCTTCCAGGATGTCTCTGTTCCTTGCTGAGGCTACAGCCTGGTTGCTCCAATCCACATCTGGCAGATTTAAATCTCCTACCAGTAGTATCTTCCACTTAGCTGTCATTCTGTGGATGGCTTGTACAAGTACCCTATTCAGCTCTTCCCCTTGTGCAAATGGCAGTGCCGTTTCTTGTCTCCATGGTGATCCACAGTGTCTCCACCTCTCCCTGCATTCACGGTACCTCAGTTGCCTTAATTCCTTCTCTGATATAGATAGCCACTCCTCCTCTCTTTTTACCCACCCTGTCCCTCCTGAATAAAGTGCAACCTGGAATTGCCATATCCCTGTCATGTTTCCCCAAGAACCGTGTCTTGGTAACAGTGACAATGCCCAGATCCACCTCAGTCATCAGGGCCACTAGGTCCAGGATTTTCTTTCCCAGACTGCGGGCATCTATGCACATGGACTTCCAATTTTTACTGCCTCCTCTCCTAATGACTCCCCTCCTATCCCCATGTCTTTCCTCAATAGCCCTCTTATCCTTACTCCCATTCTGCCTTTTCTCTGCATTTTTACCTATTTTGGTGTTAGTTATCTTTGACAATTTCTCAACCTTAGGGTCCTCTCTGCCATCTGTATCATTTTGTGGACGGGAGGCTGTTTGCTTCACCCAGCTTATTTCCACCTCCCCCTTGGCTAGTTTAAATGCTTTCTGATGAAACATTTAAACCTCTCACTGAGGATCCTGGTTCCACCTCTGGATATAAGCAGGTCATCGCCCCAGAACTGCATTATTCCAGGTGGAACCCCAGTCCAAACTGAAGCCAAATCTCTCTGATCTGCACCAGTCATTTAGCCATGCATTGAATCTCTTGGTGCAGAGTACCCTGTTCTCCCCCTTGCCCACAATGGGTAACACTTCTGAAAGGTTGCAGAGCATGCCACCTGTCTAAGACCCTTCCCCAACTCCCTGAACTGCTCCTGCATTATCATAGCCTTACCATTTGCCAGGTCATTTGTCCCAAGGTGGACATTGATGTCTAACTCACCCTCCCATCCTGCTTCCCCAGAGATCCTTAGGATGCACTGTCCATCCCTTCAAGCCATGGCATGGGGCATATACTTGACCTCCTTTACTCTCTCCCCTCATGGCCCTAAGTCTTTCCCCATGATGATAGAGTCCCACGGCAGGAGGTGATTCCTTCTCCTCCAGGGTTCTCTGCCTCCCCCCTGGGGTCTATGTCATGTTGGACCCTCACATCCTCCTTGGATACCAGTGCGGGTGCCTCTCTGGGACAGTCCCACCCTGCCAGAGCAGTATAAGAGTCATGGAGTGGAACCATAGGAGGGTTGTGTCTCTTTCCAATCACCCTCACCCTTCCCGAGGCCACCATCATCATCCATTCTCTCCTCTTCCTTGGCACCTTTTGAGGCAGCAGGGGCAGACATGGTGGTCCCTGGGAGGGGGAGGAGGTCCCCCAATTCTGGTCAACTCAGCCTTGAGATAAGCAACTTCTGCCATCACCCCAGAGTGGTGCATGCTGATGGGACAGCACTGCAGACTTCAGAAAATCTCCCTTAGCTAGTCCACTGGCTCAGTGGAAAGATTCACCGCTGCAACGCTGGTGACCTGGGTTCAGGAATGGACTCAGGCATTGGAGGGCTGGCCAGAGGAAAGAAGTCTTGAGTGTCTGACGACTGCTCGCCTTCTCCTGTGGGGGAGGGAGGGTCTGCAGCTCAACGCTTGCTGACTCCTGTGGAGGCCAGGAGAACAGCAATGTGGTGGGCCTTGTTGCCTAGGGGAGCATGACAGATGTTGGCATATGAGTTGGTGTCAGTGGCATGTTATGCTCCCACAGGGAGAAAGGAGGAAAGCAGGCTCCCCGGCCAACTGGATGATGGTTGCTGGCCCCTGCCACTGCAAGAATACCCAGACAGCTGCACCACCTCAGCAGCACCCTGGGGCAATTGTAGAGTGCACTGGTCACCCCCAGTGGCACCTTCCCCCTCGGGGGGCCCTATCTGGTGAAGGGTTATGCTGGATTACCCAATGATGGCTGCAATCTGAGGTGGTGGCTGGTGGCTGGTGGTGGGGATGAGTGCTGGCAGAGTCCATGGTGACCTGAAGGAGTGACTGGTCAGGAAGTAAGGAGGAACAAAAAAAAAATCTCCCTAAAGAATGCTGCCCCACAGCTTCTGCACTGCACCACTCCCATCAAGTCTATAAATGTCCTTCCTGCTTTAGGATATTTTTTGTCTCTCTCTGTCTCTCTCTCTTCCTCTTTCTTGCCTCCCTTCTCTATGTTCCTTCAGTAGAGAAACACCCTTGCTTAGTTGCCTTTGTGCTCTGTAGCTGTTTCTATGTGTTTTGGAGAACCCTCCCTTCCTGCCTCCACAGGAAGTATCTTTCTGCTGCAAATCACCCCCGGAGCCTATATAAGTGGAGCTCACCCTGGGTGGATGGGTGAATGGGTGAGAGGGAGGGCAGTATGATATGTTTGCATGTGTGTGTTTGATGTGTCCCCTATTTCCCTTATATCCTTCTGCTGCTGCTAGCCGAAAACCCTGTAGTAATTCATTTTTAGAAGTCACTAAGTCTCTCTCAGCTCCACTCCCCAATTAAACACCTGATTCATAGGGCTTCCTAAATCTACTCATCCCCGTTACAATTTAAAACCCAAGTTTCAAGGTAACCCAGTCACTGCCTACCAAGTTTCAAACTCCCCCAACCACTGCTTACAGATTTTTTCACCCCACTTACCCTGCTACTTCCAAAAGGAAAAGTATAGATAACTATGTATATACCTTAAAGGTAAAGCTTGGTGCTTTCACTCCACTCTTTCAGCAAACTGTGGTCTTCCACCTCATCTGTGATTAAATAGATAGGGGACATCTCCATATAAAAGGTGTATAAGTGTGGTCTTGTCCTCCTGTAATAAAAGAAGTGAGATATTGAATGATAAGTTACATTTTGTAGAACTAGGAGTGATACTGGACAGAAGAGTTAGACTAAGCCCTAACATGAATAAGAAAACAAACAATCACATAGTGAAGTGAAGTCATTGGTAGAGGAAAAGAAGACTCAAGTTGTTAAACAGCATAGAATTACAGAATTGTTGAAACCCATGGAGCAGGCACATGCTTTAGAAGGGGATAGTGAAGTAATGACTTGTATAAGGGGGAGAAAAAAGAAAAGATGTAAAATTAATATTAGCATTGTTTTGTCAGAATATGACAGTTCAGGTCAGGACACTACCTTTATTTCATCTGAGGATAGTTCAGACATTTATGAAACAAATTTTAGAAACATAGAAGTTGATGGCAGATAAGGACCGCAAGACCCTTCCAGTCTGTCCATTTATTCTACCTTATGACTGTGCCATAGATCTGTACTCTGTCAATGGCCTATCTATTCATACTCTTCTGTTTTGCTCCCTTATGACTATTCCATGCCTGTTTGAAGCCCTGCACTGTATTCATATCCACCACTTCCTGAGTTAGGCTGTTCCTTGCATCCACCGCCCTTCCTGTGAGAAAGAACTTCCTCATATTACCCCTTAATCATCCTCCCTGTCATCTCATTCTATGTCCTCATGTCCTACTATTTTTCTTACATTGAAACATGTTAGACTCTTTCACTTGTTAATGCCCTTAAGATGTTTGAATGTTTCGATCATATCACCTCTCTCTCTTTTGCTCTAGGGTATACACATTGAGCTCCATTAATCTGTCCTCATATGTTTTCTGATGCAGTCCCTGCACCATTTTGGTTGCCCTTCTCTGGACTGCCTCCATTTTGTTAATGTCCTTGTGCAGATGCGGCCTCTAGTACTGCCCACAGTACTCCAGATGGGGCCTAACCAAGGTCTTGTAAAGAGGGATTATTACCTCCCTCTTATGACTTGTGATACCCCTACTGATACACCCCAACATCCCTCTAACCTTTTACCATAAACCTTTCAAAAACAGATAACTGACTAATGAAAAGTTCAGACACTGTCAACTCCAACTTAAAATTGTTGAGTTGGAATGTAGCAGGTCTTAAGACAAAGTTGCCAAAGATTGGTTATCCCATTTTACAAATTTGTGGCAGTGTTATTATTCAAGAGTCATGGGACTGTGGAACAAATAGCCAATAGCTGGGTTTGAATTGTGGAATACTCCAGCAAGCAGAGTGGGAAGTTTTGGAAGGGCCAAAGTATGGTGGGGGCATAACATTTTGATCAGTTCACGGTTAAATGTAAATTCTCTATTGGTAAGCACATACAGTATAATATTTATTATTAGTACTTTTTTTTAATTAGCATATGAAATAGTTGCACTGTTTATTGTGTACATATTGCCACAAATAACAAAAAGTGCTTATTATCATATGTTAAGAAACACTGAAGCAGAAATAGTGCTATTAAAGATGAAATTCCCAAGTTTAGCTCTTATAATTGCTAGGGATTTTAATTCCAGGTTAGGAGGAGGGATTGCGAAAAAAATGTATAACTGGAATTTAAATGATGCTCTGAAGATTTGGATTAGATAAGCAAAGAAAAAAATAAATAAAAATGTCTATTAATGTTTGCAGCTGGACAAGGGCTAAGAGTACTCAATGGGTGAACAAAGTGAGACTGGTAAGTGAATTACCTTCCCCAGACCAGCAGGAGGTAGTCACCTCAACCTATTTATAGTGGATTAATACTCATATAACAGAGTGGCTCTTTTCGAGGTTCTATAAATTTGGGACAGTGATCATTTCCCTGTGAAATTTGAGTTTAAATAGAATCATTCTTGTTCATCAATAAATGCAGGCTTAAGTTAGGAAGCTGACAACAACATGTGCATACTCTATGCAAAGAGGATTCAATGGAATGAGTTATCTGAGAAAAAATAGCTGAAATAATTTTATGTGATCCAGAAGTGAATTTACAACAGTTACTTGAACACTCATAGATGTAGAAACCTTTTCACATTTGGAAGAAAAAAATAGGTTTTTTTTTTTTATTTTATGAATACTATTGCCTGCAATGTGTCTCCAACAGACAGAACATATGACATCTGCAGGACAGGTAGAACAAATCTTTGATTTGACATTGAATATAAGCAATTTAAAAAAGTAATGAAGTGGGATGACAGACTATAAAGTCCAGTGAGATAACATCTTTAATAGTGTATCTCTTAAAAACCTTAGCAACATACAGAAACACAGGTAGAAATAGCAACAAGGGTAATGGACGTCAGACGGGTGGACTTTGGGAGAATGAGGGAAATATTTTGAGGGTGCCTTGAGGAACTAGGGTGGAGATGGACACACAACAGAAGTGGGATATCATAAAGTCTGGGCTGGGTGAGGTTACTGAAGCATGCACCAGAACTCTGAGCAAGAAGACCAGGGATAAGGTGCCATGATGGATGACCAGGAATGTGTTGGAGGGGGTGAGGGCCAAGAGAGTGGCTTTTAGGAGACTGAAAAGAACTGGAAGGGAGGAGGACAGGGAGATGTGGACAAGGAGGTCCAAGGAGATAACCAAGTTAGTAAGAGAAGCTAAGGCCTCCAAGGAGCTGAGGCTGGCTCGGGGCATCAGGAAGGTGGAGAAGGAATTCTATAGATACGTAAGGGAGAAAAGGAACTGCATGGACCGGATAGTCCAGATCAGGAGGGACAGGGGGTGGGTGGAGGAGGAGGAGGAGGAACAGTCAGAAGTAGTGAATGAATACTTCTGTTCTGTGTTCATGAGGGAGGTAGGAGATCTGCTACCTCCATTGACTGGGAGGGTGGGGACGAGGGGGGAGGAGGTAACTGATGAGGTGATTCTGGAAAGCAAGGTAATGGAAAGTCTGAAGGCACTTAGGGTGGATAAGGCACCAAGTCCTGATGGCATTCACCCTAGGGTGTTGAGGGAGATGACTGATGTGGTGGCCGGACCACTGGCTGACCTTTTCAACACCTCCCTGGACACAGGGTGCATGCTGCAGGACTGGAGGTTGGCTCATGTGATGTCTATCCACAAGAGTGGCCCAAAGGATGAACCAATTAATTACAGACATGTCAGTCTCACTCCCATAGTTGGCAAACTTATTAAGGCAATCTTGAAGGAGAGACTGATAACCTTCCTGGAAGTCAATTAGCTACAGGGTGGGCAGCAACATGGTTCAACTCTGGGAGATCATGCCAGACCAACCACACAGAATACTATGACTGGGTGACAAGGGACTTGGACAAGGGCCATGCAGTGGATGTCCTCTATTTGGATTTCAGGAAGGCCTTTGATTCGGTCCCTCATGGGCAGCTGGGGGCAAAGCTGAAATACAAAGGGGTGGGGGTTAAGATGGTTAATTGGATTGAGAATTGGTTGGAAGATATACTGCAATGGGTGGTTGGAGGAGGCACTCTCATCTCCTAGGCCAATGACCAGCGGTGTGCCACAGGGCTCTGTGCTGGGGCTGGTGTCAATGGTCTGTTCATATCGGATATTGCACATGGGGTTGGAAGCAAGATCAGTTTGTTCACTGATGACATCAAGATAGGGGCAGTTGTGGATGACATAGAGGGGTGGCAGAAGCTACAGGGTGACATAACCAAACTTGAGTCATTGTCGGCAAAGTGGCAGTTGGGTTTTAATGTAAAGAAGTGCAAAGTTATGCACTTCTGGGTGAAGAACCAGAGGAGGGAATATTAGTTGAGTGGGGTGTAGTTGGGTGTCACTGAGGAGGAGAAGGATCTAGTGGTCATAGTAACGGGGAGCATGAACAACTCTGATCAGTGAAGGAAGGCAAATGCTAAGGCCATTAGGATGCTGAGGTGCATTCCACTGTGGTTCTCATCCAGGCACAAGGATTCGATCCTGCTCCTGTGCAGGTCCTTTGTTAGGTGGCATTTGGAGTACTGCATGCAGTACTGGCATCCGTATCTGATAAAGGAAATCAGGCTGCTTGAGGTAGTGCAGTGTAGGATGACAAAAATGATACAGGGGATGGAAGGTAGAACCTATGAAGAAAGGCTGAGGCACTTGAGTTTGTACACCCTGGAGGAGAGAAGGGATAAGGGAGATATGATTGAAACTTTCAAATACTTGATAGGGATCAATAAATCTGGCACAGAAGGGTTGTTTAAGCTGAGGAAGTGAAGAGACATGAGGGGGCATGGGCTAAGATTGGAGGGTGGCAGATTTAGGAGGGAAATGAGGAGGCATTATTTCACTGAGAGGGTAGTGTTGAAATGGAACACCCTACAAGAGGAGATAGTGGCATGCAGTAAGGCGGGCAGTTTCATAAGGGCATTGGACAGGGCAAGGGGGGCTAGTTAAATAACATTGAGCAGTTTCTGAAGGTGAGAGGAGGATTACAGAATGCACATTTTCACTCTTATCCAATCTCACTCCTGATTCAGAAACCCCCTCTCCTCCTAATCAGCAAACGCCTTCCCCCACTAACCAAGTGAGTTCAGCTAACTCCCCCTTTCGTCTTCTGTCCAATTTCCCTGGCTGAAGTTCACCAAGCCCTGCTTGCCCTTAATCCTTCCAAAGGCAAATGTCCCACTGGCCTGGACTCCAGGCTGCTATACCTGTTGGCCACCCCCTTGGTGTCACTTTACAACTTGTTTTTCTCTATAACCGCTATACCCACTGAGTGGAAGCATGCCACAGTCATCCCCCTTCCAAAAGGTGGTGACCCCTCTGCTCCTGGGAATTATCGCCTACTCTCTCTCCTCCCTATACTGGCCAAAATCCAAGAACACTTTGTCCTCTCTCAGCTCTCCTCTTGTCTTGATTTCTCATCCTTTTTCACTCCCTATCAGTCTGGTTTTAGGAAGTCCCACTCCACCACCACCTCTCTCCTGAGGCTCACTGACTCCATCTTCACTTGCATGGACAGTGGACACATCACCTCTACCATCTTTGTCAATCTGGCTAAAGCCTTCAACACTGTCTCCCACAAGATCTCTCGTGCAGGGCTTTCAAGAGCGGCCACCAACTGGTTTAATTTGTACTTGATAGGCAGATCCCAGTCTGTCAGAATTAGTAGTACCACCTCCGCTCCCCTCCCAGTTACATCTGGTGTACCACAAGGCTCAGTCCTTGGCCCACTTTTGTTCTTCATGTTCCTCAATGACACACCCTCCATCTGCCCACACACACCCATTCACATGTATGTGGATGATACAGTACTGTACACATGCAGCCCCTCACCCTCTGACATGGTGACTAGACCCCAGCAGGACTTTAATGATGTCCAGCAGTGGTTTTGCATGAATCAGCTCTTTCTCAACACCAAGTAAACCATCTCCATGACCTTCAGCACAAGGCAAAGACTCACTAGGCTCCCCCCTCCTTCCACACCCTGGACAAGACTACTCTGGAGAACTGCACCTCATGCAGATATCTCAGGGCCTGGCTTGACCAGCACCTGGACTTCTCTGCACATATAGGTGCCATCCACAAAAAGCTCCTCTAGAGGCATTGCTAGCATGAGTTATTATTGGGGGCCCGGCCCCAGTCAAAAGTCCGGGGATCTGGGGCCACCTAGGCCCCCAGAAGCTGTAGAAAGTTTGGTGCTCTCTCATGCAAAATAACACATTTTCTGCTACTTTAGCTTGTTTTTCCCCCCATTCCTTTTCCATTATTTTGTGTCTTTTTTTTTTGGTTGGCTTGTCAGTTGACAGGTAAAAACTTTATGTTACAGATTAAACGTCATAGAATCAAAGTGTACTTCTTAAATACAGTAGATCCTGGCTAAATCTACTGATATTTAAGAGGTACTCTTGGCATGAAGGAGGACTGGGTGTCCAGTGCCAGCAGGTGGCCTCCCTGAGTGTGACCCTTATGAAATTATTATCCACAAACTCACACAGGTCCATATCTGAGCAGATATGATTCTTGATGCACTAAGGGAAAAACAAGAAAATGGAATTTAAAGAAGTAAAGAACCACTGATACCTTGACAGTAATTAAAAAATATATAATATTCGGACACTATGCAGCTATACGTGTATATTTCTTATTAGTTCTGTATTTCTTATCCTTCAAGTTTATTATTGAGGTCATATGCATGGAAACAGGATAGCTGCTGCTCTGTGAGGGTTCCTCAGCTCCTATTGCTTTTTCCCAACTTGATGTCATAATACTGTGCTTTAGACCTCACAGTTATTCCCAAGGCAATATAACACAATGTCACAACAGAGCATATGAATTTCAAGTAGGGAATAAGCTATAGAGGCAATCAGTAATAAATAATGTAGAGAAGAAATCTATAGAAGATATATGAAAAAAAATACAATGCGAATGGTGTCCAGATTTCAAATTCTATGTTTTTCAAAGTATTCCCATATGAAAGGTGTCAGCTGCTCTTTAAAGTTTATGTAAATATGCAGCAACACGGTATGTCTATCCTACCAATGTCACCTAACCGTGGTGCTAACCCAAATTGGAAATTGTGAAGCAGAGGCATATGAAGGTGGTATGACATTATTTTTATACTTACATCACATGGGCCATTAAATAAAATATTTTGTTTTAATTTTTCTCCTCAGACTGGCAAGTCCTCTTTCAACAATACAGCTTTTTCTCTAGTAATAACAATTGATGCCTTCTGTTGCTTTTCTTTGTAAACCGTGTAATTACCTGATCTGATGATAACACAGAACACATTTCCTTCTCAATTGCTAGAATTGCAAGATCATTTAATCTGTTTTGAGCCATGGTGCCTCTGAGCCATGGATGTACCCTTCGTAGTGCACTAAAGGAGCACTCACAGCTACAGCTTGACAGTGGAATAGTTAGTGCTGCCTGGACCAACTATTGAGTTTTGGAAACATAAGAGGGCCTGGTAGCCTATAAAAATAATTTGTATTAATTAGTTTTTCTTCCATTTTTCAATTCAGGTAATTTTTTGCAAAAAACAATTCCTTCTTTGGCAATTTAGTCCCATAGTGATGAGCTAGAGGAGCCAGAGATTAAGAGGAAAGGAATGTTGCAGAGGATGGGTTGCATGCACAAATGCAATTTATTATCTCAACTGCAACATTAGAAAATCTTTGCTTTAGTTCAACAGACATTCTATCAAGGCACAGATAAAAAAGCTTGTTTCGAAAGTCCACTTGAGAAGTTTGGTCCAGTACTCCCACTGATGCCTCAACAACAAAATCATCCATCTGTTTCTGTTTTTTTCTTCTATTCATGTCACTTATTTCCACATTATTCTTGTTACAAAAATCCACAGCTTCCTTAAACAATTCATTGCTACTGTCCTCACTCCGCATCTCTTCAAGAGTGTGACGAACCGAGTCCACAAAATCTACTGCAGTGGACAGATCTATATCTTCCTTTTGTAAAACTTTGTGGATGCCTTCTGTTACTTTTAGAAGAGAATACAAAATTACCAGGCAGTAAACTGTGGTTGACTTTTGCAAGGATGATGACAGTCCAATTGCTTTTGGAGTGTGAATATTAACAAGACACTGAAGTACAGGTGCACAGCAGTTCATCAAGGCCTTGATTGATCGGATCTGGCAAGACCAGCGAGTATCTAACAACTGGACCAACTCTGATGGACTCAAGCCGAATTGACACTGTATATTGACAAACTCATGATGATGAACAAGAGAAGTGCTAAAAAACTCATATGTACTTTTATAGTGCAGGAAAATTATTTTGTTTCAGTAATACATTTGCATGCATGGCAAAGTACAAGATTCAGTTCATATGCATAGCAGTGCACATACACAGCCTCTGGATGACACTAGCAGAACTTAGCTTGAACTCCCCTTACCTACTTCCCCACTCATAACAGACACACCATCATATGCTTGTGCCACACATTTTGCACTTGTAATTCCACTTTGTTAGAGACATTTTAGTAGTGATTCCACGATGAAGTCAGTATTAAAAGATTTAAGTTCTGTGAATCCTATAAAACGCTCTGTAATGCTTCCAGTTCCAGGTACAATATACCTCACACAAACTGACAGCTGCTGCTCTTTATGTTTGTCTCTTGCTTCATCTGCCATAATTGCAAACATTCCTGATCTGTTAAGTTCAGCAACTATCTTTGAAATTACCTCTTCTGTGCAACATGCAATCACCTCATTTTGAGTTTGTGGAGAAATATAAGTGGCATTTGAAGGTGCCTTATAGGTTTGTAGAGAAGGATCAAATTGTTTTAATATTTTCAAGCATTCCAGAAAATGTCCTTTATTTAAACTACCATCCATTTCATCATGACCTCTGAAAGAAAGTCCTTGCCTACCCAGAAATAATGTGACAGTAATGATGCACTCAAGATAGCATTGCCTGTCATTTACTTCTTTGATCTTTGCTTCTTATAATTTGTGGACAATATCACCAGTATGCTTTGTCTCCTTAAATGCAGCCCATAAGGTGTTTGCATTTGCTATATATGAAGTCTTTTCATGTTCTCTAAATGAGTCAAGTGCCCTTTTACAATTAACAAAACCTGTGCTTAACAAGGAATATTTATTAGGGTGAGTGGCTCCATATTCCAGCCCAAAGCATCTACAAGGATAGCAAAAGGCAGCATCCAGATTAACAGAAAATTCTAACCAGTTGTAATTTTCAAACCAGTGAAACTGGTATGACCTTTTTTTCCTTCCAAATGTATGTTGTGGGTAATGCGGTAACTTACTCTTGATAGGCCCAGTCTCAAGTGTTCCCAAATCTGTTATATTTTGAGCATTTACTAGTTCACTATTCATTTTATTTATATTTTCTGTGTCAACATCAATATAACTGCAACTGTTTCTGGTCGCTTGTGCTTGATTCAGCATCCTCCTCATGTACAGTGGTACATGATACACTAGAATGAGGGAGTGCAACATTATCGTTACTTTCTGAATTGGTAATTACTCTCATTTCTTCATGTGTATTCTTTTCTTTGGACTAAAAGAAATGGTGGATATTCATTTTATGAAACAGTGGAAACCAGCAAATTTGGATGCAATAATTTATTGCAATACAACTGAGCCAGACACTGCCACGTCATGGCTCACAGGAAGGCAATAGCACTGACACACTGAGTTTTAATGCATCACTCACTGCTGTGGATTACAACAATAGAGACATAATCTAAATGATTTTCTTTTTTGTGTGTGTGTGTAAATACTGACTGAGCCTCTCAGGACCCCCTTCCCCAGTACACTTCACAAGCCAGGACACAGCACACATCCTTTGGCTGAACAGAATCACAAGGTGCTAAGAGGTAATTTCAGCAGCCTCCAGCACAGCTTGTTTCAGTTGTGGGTGTTAGCCCATCAACGTTTCTCGAACTGTCCCACCCGCCCCACCACCAAGGGCCAGCCCTCAGTTTAAGGACCGCCCGAGTCATGTGACTTCCTGCTCAGCTTTTTTGTAAGTCCTTATAATCCCCTTAGCAGCTTATACTAACACTCCTCTAGAGGGCCCTTCCAGCAATCTCTCACTTAGATCCACCTAGCCTCTCTATCACCCTTTCTTTCCTCCTCTCTACTGCCTGACACTCTAGTATCCCTTCTCCTCTTCACTTCTTCCCTCTTATCTTATACTACCCCTGTATTCCTCTCTTCCCATTACCTGCCCACCTCCTCACTGTCTAGCCTCCCATCCACTCACACCCTCTCTTCCCCCCACACTGCCCTTCCTCTGGTGGCCAATAAGAGTTGCCACCATACCCCACTTTTTCTGCCTGCCACTCGCAATTTTATGGGACATCTCCCACAGCCACTCTAGTTTACTCAGGTACCACAAGGACCCCCCCTCAGGGTTTCGAACCTGGTACCTTTTGCGCTATTGTCCATCACCCTGCCACTGCGCCACAGTGACTCCTTCATTTCAGGGTGTCAGTATGTTCCCCTTATACATAATCCCTGAAGTACCTCAACTCAGTACCATTTCTGCTCCTGCCCATCTCCGCAGCCTGGCCTCTCTCCTGCTACTGACTCTATTCCTCCCACTGTTGTGCCCACCACCCCTCCCCAAAGTCCCACCCCTGAGCAGCTCCTCCCTGCCCCTCGCTCCAGTAGCTCCCCATTTGGCAACCCCTATAACCCCCACCCACCAGCACACCTACCCCTTCCTCTGGCTCACCCAAGCTCCTCATGGCCCACCCTCTTCCATGTTATTCCTACCCTATGCTCCCTTCCAATACCATGCTCTGAGCCAATGAACTTCACTCATGCTCCCCCCTCCAGGGTAGTATATATGATACCTCCCCCTGTTTAGAATTATCTGCAAGCTGCTCATGCTATCCAGTAACATCCACCCCAACCCAGGCCCCAGCAATTCTGGCCTACCACACTCCCCCCATCTCTGGGCTACATATAGCATCTATGAATATATGAAGCATACTAAAGAAATCTACAGCCCTGCAATGCTGGATTATGCAGCACCAACCAGACATTCTTACACTGGTTGAGACCTAGCTTTCCAAATCCACCCAGACTCCTTCATTTCCATCCCCGGCTACTCTCTTTTCAGGGAGGAGAGAGTTGACAAGAGGGGCAGTGGCTGCACAATGTATTTACGCAACACCTTACTGGGCCAAGCCCTACCCCCACCAAAACTAGATATCAGCACCCAAGCTATGTCTCTAAAAATCATCCCTGATTCCTTGAAGGGCCCCCTTATAATCACGGTGATATATATTCTCCCATGGAAGCAAACCCCTGTACTCCTCTTCCTCACGGACAACCTCGTCAGCCTTCCTCACAAGATTGAGCACATCCTTCTGGGTGACCTCAACATAAACTGGCTCACCAGCTCTGCTACCTTGGCCAAGGATACACTTGCAACCCTGGACCTCTCCCAAGTGGTAACACAGCTAACTAGATACAACCCCTCTACTGGCATGCACACCCTGCTGGACATCGTCTTCTCCAACCGACCCCATAAAATCATGGACGTCTCGGTCCTACAAAACTCCCTCAATGACTACTCCCCAGTAATCTTCTTGTGGTCTGGCAGGGTGCCTAAGCATGTACCAAGAGTCATAGTTTGATGATGCCTCCATCCAGGTAACATTTCAAAATTCAAATAGCATCTTGCCAATTGGGAATGGTCCTCAATATACCTCACCACCAGTACTGATGTTGTGCTTGATTACTTCTCCAGCTCCTTCACCTTGGCCTGTGATACTTTTGCCCCCTCAGAAAGACCCAACCTGGATTACTCCATCCCTTCTCCTACAACTCAGGGAAAGAGGCAATCTATGGCACAAAGCCACTGACTCAGGCAAACCGGCTGATATGCAGGCATACCGAGCCAAAGGTAGCAAATGTACCTGGCCATTTGCAAGGCTAAAGCTGAATACTACAGGTCTACCCTTCCACCTCCTGGGAGTCATCCCATACATTTGGGATAATATAAAAATACTAAACAGCAAATCCTGGGCCCCCCTCAGCTCACTATAAATGGCACCATCACCACAGACCAGAAGGGTATAGCACACAGTCTCAATACTACCTTCAGCGACCTAAGCTCGGTGCTCCCCAACAATTTATTCAACCCAATAATCATCTTCCAACCACCCACTGTCTCTCACCCACTTCTATCTTCAAACAATCACTCCTCAGGAAGCCAAGCCCTACCTTGCCAAAGCCCTCAATGGGTCCAGCACCTATATAACCCCTTGGATATAAGGCTCCTCCGCCTGGCCCTAGATGTGCTGCTCCTCCCCCTTACTGGCCTGATAAACTGCTCCCTCTGCCTCAGGAAGTTCCCCAGTGTCTGGAAGACTGCAGTAATAACACTGATTCACAAAGGTGGAGACAGTTTATCCCCTGGGAACTACCAACCAGTTTCCATCCTCTTCCCCTCCAAAGCCCTGGAAAAGGTAGTGGCAGATCAACTGGCTGACTACCTCACAATCCACCACCTGCTCTGCAAGGAGCAGCATGGTTTCCACTTAGGCCACAGCACCACCATGGCAGTCCCTGAATTTTCTAGTTTCCTCCACGTTGCACTTGACAAGGACCATCTGGCAGGAGCTGTGTTCATTGACCTCTCCAAGGCTTTTGATACGATCAGTCACCCCTCCTACTTGACTCCCTCCTGCAAGTGGGCTTCTCCCAAGGGCCCCCTAGCTTGGTTCATGAGCTACCTATCCTCAAGGACACAATGCTTTAAGATCAACATAACACTCTCCAATACCCACCCCGTACACTCTGGAGTCACCCAGGGTTCCATCCTGGGACTGCTATTTTTCAGTCTGTTCCTGAATATACTACCCAACTTGTGTGCCGGCAAGGTTGTACTCTACGCAGATGATGCTATCCTCTGTGCCTCCCATGCCAACCCCGACAGTCTTCAGGCCTCCTTCCAGCACTCCTTCAATCAGACCAAATACTGGTTCATGGATCATAGACTGAACATGAACCTCAAAAAGACAAAGACCATGATATTTGCCCACCACCAAAGTAAACTTAAAAACTGTCCCCCTGCAGATCCTCTCCAGCTCCGTCCATCCCCCTGAACAGGTCACCTCCTATAAATACTTTGGCATAACCCTTGACTCAGCTTTCACCTTCCACACTCACATAAATGCTGTCACATCTGCGACCAATGCATGTATCAGCCTCCTATACCACCACAAAGACTGCCTGCCACCTGAAGCTCTCTGGCTAGTCATCACCTCATTGGTCCTGTCCTTAATTGACTATGACCTGTTGATCTATGCAGCTGCAGATGCCACCACCCTCAGCAAGTTAAGAATGTCCATCAATAAAGCATACAGGCTTCTGTCCAGTACTGACTGGCTAACACAAACCTGCACCCTCTACTCCAACACTAAAATACTCAACTTCGAAGAAAGGATCCAACACCAGTCCTGCCTCATGGCCAGAAAGACCCTCCTTGGACTAACGATGCCTAGCAGTCCCAATGGTGAGGACATCCCTAGCCTAGAGAATGTTCTCCTACAGATCCCCATCCTGGTTCAACTACCTCCCTACGACTGTCACCAGTCTGCCAAGAACTGATGCTTTCAAAGTCACCCTCAGGAACCACTTACTCGCAATCTGCACCTGTAGGTACCACTAATGATGGGCCAGCAGCCACTTGGCCGCCACCCAGCCAGAAATGTATGTATAACCAAGTTAACTCCAGTGACAAAGTTTTGTTACTAGACTGCCTCTGTAATTGTCCTTATAGTAATATGTCTGTTGCAATGCAAATAAATGCCTAGCTAATCCTTTGTGTAGACTAGTATAGAGGCTCACTGCCTCTTCTGTATTCATTGTTTTCTGCACTTAGCATTATTATTATGATTGTAGTAACTCATGAAATCTACTGCTCTACCCATGCCTCCCATTCCAATCTGATTTTATATCTGAATGTATGGAGATGTACTTAATGTGTCTTAATGTATATTACATTGTGGAGCCTTTGGAAATGAGTCACTGACTCAAAGGATTGTAATTCTGATCTCTTACAAATAAAAAATAAAATAAATAAAAAAATCTCAGGTACTCTGGGTCACTGATGAGGTGGTCCAGAGACTGCTGTGATTTAAACTGCAACAGCTACATTTTTTATTTTATTAGTAGATTACAGTGACACACACTGTTGTCCTCAGCCCTCCCACAACAAGCCAGGTAGTGGTACTGGCAAAAAAGAAAAAAATCTCAGGCACTCTTGGTCACTGATGAGGTGGTCCAGAGACTGCTGTGATTTAAACTGCAACAGCTACATTTTTTATTTTATTAGTAGATTACAGTGACACACACTGTTGTCCTCAGCCCTCCCACAACAAGCCAGGTAGTGGTACTGGCAAAAAAAAAATCTCAGGCACTCTTGGTCACTGATGAGGTGGATCAGAGGCTGCTGTGATTTAAATTGCAACAACTACAGTTTGTTTCTTATTAGTAGAGTACAGTGACACACACTGCTGCCCTCAGCCCTCCCACAGCAAGCCAAATAGTGGTACTGTCAAAAAAAATTAAATTCTCAGGTACTCTGGGTCACTGATGAGGTGGATCAGAGACTGCTGTGATTTAAACTGCAACAACTACAATTTTTCTTATTAGTAGAGTACGGTGACACATACTGCTGTCCTCAGCCCTCCCACAACAAGCGCAGTACTGGCAAAAAAAATCTCAGGTACTCTGGGTCACTGATGTGGTGGGTCAGAGGCTGCTGTGATGTAAACTGCAACACCTACTATTTTTTTTCACTTGAAGAGTACAGTGACACACACTGTTGTCCAGTCAGCCCTCCCACAACAAGCCCAGTACTGGCAAAAAAAATCTCAGATACTCTGGATAACTGATGAGGTGGATCAGAGGATGCTGGGATTTAAACTGAAACAACTACATTTTTTTATTAGAAAACTATGGCAATACACACTGCTGCCCTCAGTCCTCCTACAACAAGCCAGGTAGTGGTACTGGCAAAAATAAAATCTTTGGTACTCTGGATCACTGATGATGCATGGATCATTCACAATCACAAAATTCCCCCCTCCCAGTGCCCACCTAGACTGTGCTGGGTTGATGACTGTACTGATGAGGCTCACTCAGTTCTCAAATCAGTCAGTCACACAAGCTACAGTGCAGACTAAAGTTATGTTTCTCTCTTTCTGTGACCTACTGGCCTAGTAGACCTACACTGAAAACTAGACCTTTCTACCCTTGCCTCTAGTAAGTGGCAAAAAAAATGCAAGAACTCCAAGACGTTAGCAGCAGTTACTGAAAAACAGAAAATGAATTTTATGCCAAAAAGTAAAAATATGAAAGTAGTATTAACAATCAAATTCCACTCAGCACAGTGACGAACCGTACACTGACTGAACTGCAGTGATTTTTGCTTTCACTCTCTCAGTCTCTCTCTCAGACTGAAAAAGCCACACCTATATCCCTACTCACATGTCACTCACTGGCCATTCACATAGCTCTGTTGCTTATGACGACAGTCTGTAGTCCCTGATGCTTAATAGTCATGTGACTATTAAGCAGCATAAACTACAACATAGTATCCCACAATCCACATGGCAGTATGGCACATGTAAGAGTGAAGTGTCATGTGACTGACAAGAAGAAGCATAGCAACAGAAATGTCAGTTCCTGCCATTCCATCCACTTCTAGTCTCATCAGGCTCCTCAATTCTTGTTTCACTGTCAGTATCATCACCAATCACCAGGCTCTCTATCTGCTGCAGCTAGCTAGCTGCTGCTGCTTGTGTTGCTAGTCTAAAGTCTGGATGGACTCTGCCAGTGCCAAGTGCCACACTGTCTTCTCCCATTCCTGTTCGCCCTCCCTGACGAGTCCCCGCTCCCCTTTGCAGTTAGTTCACACACTCATCTTCCTTCCCTTGACTGATGTAGTCTAGTCACTAGCATTGCATCCTAAGGCACATGCAGGCTGACTCACAGGAGGGGCTCAGTTACTTAACTACTACTCCTCTCCATTACACTGACTAGTGTTTGTCTTTTTTCTTCTCTGTCTCTCAACTGATTGACTGACCTGACACTCACCTTATCACCACAGCACCAGACCCAGTCGAGTCATCCAGTTACCAACCTGTCATGACTCTCTCCCCCTTGGCTCTGCTTTAACTCCATCACCTGCACAATGCGGTTGGTTCCTCCTAAAAATCCAGGCAAAGGGGAAGGCAGCCAGGCAAGAAGAAAGCAACTACTCACTCAGAAGCACTACAGCCTTTAATACATTCACTGCATTTCCTTGTCATCTCCCCTCTCTGTCCAGATTCAGAGAACATTGCATTGCTCCACTGTGCCGCCTCCAGACCTCCGCTCTGCCTGAGAGACCACCATCACCAAGGCAACCAGAACTCCTCAATCAACCACAGACATTGGATGCCATGTGTGAGGAGCTGTTTTTGGTTGATTTGATTGGTTGCCATGGTGATGGTCATGGAGGACGAGTAATGGGCACTGTGTCAGCTGTCAGTGACAATCCAGGTGGACAGCCGATTAGTGGTGGTGGCTGATGGTGGTGGTAGCACAGTGGTAGGCAGTGGCACTAGGACTGGAGGAGATGGAGTCAGCACAGAGTCAGGAATCAGATGGAGTGGAGCCAGAACTTGGAGACAGAGACAGAGCACTGGGACCTCCAGGTGAGGTGAGCGGGGTGCCGCAGCTTGAGAGAGGCACACCAAGGCCAGGGGGAGCAAACTTTGTGTCTGTGGAGGGAAACGGGGTACAGCATAAAAAATTGGGGCATGCTGCATTGGGACAACTTCAAGGCTTAGGCATGCCAATTTGCAATGCGGGCAGATGGGGGCAGACTGAGATTCTGAGAGTCAAAAACCCGGGGCACTGGCAGCAGAAAAGAATGGACAGTGCAGTACAGAAAAGGTTTGGGGGCCCCAGACAAAATCTTTGGGGCTCTAGCCCTGAAGGCCAGCCCTAACACCGCCCCTGAGCTCCACCCCAAGCTGGGAGCTCTGTACCAAAACTGTGGTTGCATCCCTTTGCTGGCTCACCGAGAGATTGGGCAGAAAATGATCCTCCCAATTTTCAACTATGGTGACGTAGTCTACAGTGCCGCCCCAAAGTCCACCCTAGCCAGACTGAATCCCTTTGCCACTCCTTCTGCCATTTTGTCCTTGACTGCACACCAACTGCACACCACTGTGACCTTTACAGGACCCTCAAACTCCTGTCCCTACAAGACAGGTGCCTCGTACACTGTGCTGGTGTTACGGCAAAATATTGGGCACATTCCTTCCCTCCTTATCTAGCCTCAGTACTATCAGCCTCTACCTTCCCAGGTTATTCACTGTGAAACATTAACTCGTGTCTTCTGTCCGTCCCTCTCAGGGCTACCGTGGCAGGCCAATCAGCTTTCACTTATTGCATGCCCAAACTTTGGAACTCACTTCCCCTTGCTATTTGGCTGAGCCCCCAAGGCTGAACATCATTTCTCTTCTTAAAGCCCATTTATCCTCCACCTGCACCTGTACCCACATCAGCTCTAGGCCCTGACAGCCATAATGCACTTAAAGGCTGCTATGTGAATCATTGATTTTATTATGTATCTGAACGACTTCCCATTGCCACTTGCCTTGTTCATTGATCTGTGCTCTGCATTTAATCCATGTTTGTTTCATAATGTCAGCGTAAGAATGTACAGTTGCCCAATTTGCTTTGTACTGCTCTTAATCCGGTATGTTTTATAATGTGTTTGTAATGTACTGTCTATTTGTCCATCATGAATGTATCCATTTTACCCCTCCCCCCAGGTCACATCTGGAATCAAGCAGTTGTCTGCTCAGCATGCCTTCCCGGTAAAACCTTTAAATAAATAAAATCAAATTTAATTAATATCCCTCAATAGGATCCTATTTCTACTACTGAAGTCAGCTATGTGATCCTGGCACTACAGTGAAATATAGTTGCACATATTGATGCTCTTTCAGCTGAGTCATACCATTATGATGTGGAGTTTTGGTCTAAGATATTGGCCTATGTTTTTACAATAATAAATAAAAAATAATGATCAAATTTAATTTGAAAGATGGTGTAATTGTTCCCTTATTTGAAAAGGGGGCCACAAATGACACAGCATGTTATAGGCCCATAACACTTCATTCAAAAGCTCAAAAACATAGTCATGTTCCCGTATTGGACCTTGTGATAAAAGATCCAGCAAAAAAGAGATGATTTGATACATTTTATTGGACCAACATAGATGTTACAAAAGAAAATAGGTGCTTGAGCTTTCAGATTACATAAAATCTTTCATCAGAAAAAATAAGTTGGTTTGGAAGAATACACTTTCTTAAAGTCCAGATCATAGATAAAAAAAAAATATAAAATTGTTAAAAATCCCATTGGCTTAAACTGTTTTTAAAGAATCAGCACAGAACCATATAAAGACAACAGAGTCCCATCAGAAGAAATGTATGTCAAGGTCAAATGTCATAGAATAGATAAGCTTCTTCCCTGAGAACAGCCCTACAACATACAGATGAAATAACATGAAGAAATACATAGTATATGATGCTAAAAGTCTTATAAATGAAAAAAAAAATCTTTATGTTAGGCAAAAATATGGGTTTAAAGATGATCTGTCCTAACCAACTGTTTCCCACATTTATACAGTGTAAGTATCATTCAGATATGTATGTCCTAAAACCAGGGTACAATAAATACATTTATCTTTTGGCAAAAGAGCAATGAGAAGAACAGTTGGGTGGTGGAAGGGTATTTGTTTAAGGAAGTAGTTGAATATAAATATTCCAGTGTGGTATTTGATTACAGACTTAGAAGGAAATAACATTTTGACTCCATTAAAATGAATGCTCAACAGTCCTCTTTAACCATCTTTAGATTTGCAAATGCATTCGCTAATAGCTTCTTTAAAGCCCTAAAAACAGCACTTGGTGTGAAAGTAATAGGCCATAATTTGTATGGAAGTGAAGTCTGGGGATTGTCATGGAAACTTGGTAAATTAGAGCTTGCACATTTTTCTTTTCTTGAGAACTGTATTGGGAGCATCAAGAGATACCCCTACACTAGTTCTAAAACTGGAAACGGGCTTTAGCCTAGGAAGCTAAAGTTATTATAGGGTCAATACATCTGTGGAAAGAATAGAACTAATAGATGATGACAGATTACCCAAGATATGCAGGAATGATATGTTGCACAACTGTATAGTTAAGGAAAACAGGCATAAAAACCTTTTTATTACTGGAAGTTTATATAAAAAACGTTGGACTATGTGATATGCAGCCATATAATATTTGCTTAAATCCATCAGCTGTTCCCTCTGAATGTATGTGATAGAAACATTCAGATACCTCACAAGTATTAATAAGGCACAGGGTACTCAATCTCTGGTCTCCCCCCTTTCCTTACTTCTGTGGTCCCCTTGTGTCTGTCCCATGAATTCTGGAATCCTGTCCCCATTCTAGCACCCACCACCTCTGCTGAGATTCTACATTAACTGAGCAAGGAGAAATACTAAGGCTTCCTTTGGTTAAGCAGAGTTACTGTCTTGTTACTATTTTGTTTAGTGCTTACAGGTTGTGTTACTGTTTTGTTTTATGCTTACAGGTTTTACAGTTTGATCTCTCTTTAGGTTAAGCAGAGTCACTTTTTTGTTACTATTTTGTTTTGTGCTTACATGTTTTGTTTTGGGCTTACAGGTTTTGCAGTCTCTTTCCCTCACTGAAGGGGCCAATTGTTTTTCTTCTACAGCTCTTCCAGGGGATTAGGAGTGTAACTGGGGGGTGGAGCCGACAAAGGCTTAGTAACTTCCAACAGAACAAAGATATAAAGGGTCAGGTTACTTTTACTTTCATCCAAGTGTGCTGTAGTTGGTGGTGTTTGTTGGAGTCACTGCCAAAAGTTGATTGGTTTTCTCTATAGGTACCTGTACTGATTTTCTGCAGAAGAGGTACCCATCCACCCTGCCCCCATTCCCACCCACACTTTGCTCATCCTCTAATATAGTCCATGACCGCCTCATATTCTTCCTGCAGAAGTAAAGAAGGGGTGGGACTTGCTTCACATCTCAAAAAAAAAAAACATTCTTTAGCTTTACTCTACAGATTCTCTTTTGTACACTCAAGCCCAGGACAGGAGATTGGCATCTTAACTGTTTACTTTACACTCTATTTTTCGTTCATCCTATTTGTTTATTTTCCACTCTATTTTTTCATCCACTGGCAACACACATGAATGTCATTGGCTGCTAGCACTGTGGAACACTCTTCAATGGATACATCACCAGGAGTCAGGGCCATTGTCCCATATGCTGGGAAATATGTCACCTCAATTCTCAGCTCCATGAAACTTGGGGTGAGATCAACCTCCAACATAACCGCATACAGAAAAAGTATTCTTATGGGAATGTACCTCTGCATTGCAGGCACCAAACCAGCATGTCTCTCCCCCAAAGAACAACTAAGCTTGGGGAGTGGCTGCTGGTTAAGGGGAAAGAAGGCAGCACCTGGGCAAATCTCCCTAAAAGAGAAAACACTCTAAACACAGAAAACAAGTTTATGCCTCTTGCATCTGTACCATCAGAAAGGAGAGAGGAGGCCTTGGGTCAGCACAAAGCTGAAGGCAACAGGGTAGCAAAATATCATTATAAACAGAATTCGAAGGATAACAAGAAAAAGCTCATACTCATAGGGGACTCCATGACTCTTTGTGTGGGTCCCCACCTGAGCAGAAATGAGCTGGTGGATGTGCAGGACAGATAGATCTCAGGAGCGTCCACTTGGAGGGACACTGACCAAATAGTCAGCATAATTCAAAAGGAAGATTTACTTGTTTACTTGGTATTTAAGGGACGAAAGAAGTCCGACGCCCATTGGGATTGTCCCCCACAATTAATGTGGCACATTAGTTTAAATCCAAATTTTCTTCCAACCATTTATAAAGCCTTAGTTTAAAAATAGGAAAAGACTGTGAATCCACAATTTCTTGTGTCAAGGTATTCCAGAGTCTAGGTGCTCTAACTGTAAAAAAGTTTAATATTTTATTTGTATTAGCTTTGGATACATTGATTTGCTTGTTATGCAGTCTGGAAACAATCTGTCTGTTACAAAAATTTAATTTGAATTGCTGCATTAACTCAGGTGATTGCTGGACTTTATAGAGAAGAAGGAGATCCCCTCTAATTCTTCTTTTCTGTAAGGAATATAGTCCTGTAGCATGTAATCTTTCAGTATAGTTTTTAGTTGCCAGGTGAGGAACTAGTCTGGTTGTTCTTCTTTGGATCTGTTCCAATCTCTGGATGTCCTGCACCAAATATAGACTCCAAGGTGGTGAACCATAATCCAAGTAAGGTTTGACATATGTTCTATACAAGAGAATGATGCATTCTTTGGATTTAGTGACAAAAGTGCTCTTTATGCATATGAGTAATTTGTTGGAGGTTTTAGCCACCTTAGTGTATTGGTCTATATGGGAGAGTTTATTATTAATCAGTATTCCCAGATCTCTTTTGCATACCGAAACATTCAGAGGGATATTATTAAGGGTGTATGTCCGTAAGGGATTAGCTTTACCAAAGTGTAGCACAGTGCACTTGTCTATGTTAAAGTGCATTTCATTTGTTTGGGCCCAAGTTTCAATTAGTTTCAGGTCGTTGATTACCAAGGATCTGTTTAATGATGAAACAACCTTCCCCCCCAACTTAGTGTCATCAGCGAATTTTGATAGATGGTTAGCAGAGCTAATCTGCATGTCCCCAATAAAAATATTAAACAGTAAGGGTCCAAGCACAGACCACTGAGGGACCCCACATGTCACTTGACCTTCTTCAGATAAGGTGCCTTGTATCTTGACTTGCTGGCTTCTATTAGATAGCCAGTTGTTTATCCATCTAACTAAGATGGGAGAGTAGCCTGCTGATTGGAGTTTTGTAATATATTTGTTATGAGAGACCTTATAAAATGCTTTAGTGTAGTCCAGAAGAATTATATCTTGGGGGCAGTTAAGGTTAAGACCCTGGCTTATGTTTTCATAGAATGCTATTAAATTAGTGGTACAAGAAAGACCAGGTCTAAAACCATGTTGGGTTGGATTGTTAAGTTTTAGTAAATCCATTTCCCTTTCAAGAAGTACTTTAATGATTTTCTCCATTAGCTTAGAGAGAATGGATGTTAGATTAATAGGTCTATAGTTTTCCGGTTTTGATCGATTCCCTTTTTTGAAAATAGGTACTACAGTGGCATTTAGCCAATCCTTGGGGACTACGCCCTCATGAAGTGATTTATTAAATATAAGGGATAAGGGGAACGTTAAGGCTTTAGATGCTGCATGTAGAAATCTGGGATTAATACTATCCGTTCCAGGACTTGAAGTCTTATTTGAAGAGTTAAGTGTTGATAGCATATCTGCTTGAGTTGTTTTGTACTTACTGTTACTAAATATAGTAGAAGGGGTCAATGTAGGGCTTATTTTTGAAGGTATATGCTCTAACATCCTGGTCCACTTAGGGACCAACAACCTTGCTAGCGGGCTGGTAAAGGAGGTTAAGGAGCACATTGCCCAACATGGGGAGAAATTGGTTACCCTTTTGTCCAGCATTGCCTTCTCAGAGGTTCTGCCTGTTTGATAAAAGTGAAAATAGGCAAAAAATCAGAGAGAAAGAGATAGGTGAGCTCAACACATGGCTCAAAGAAGACAAAAAGTCACAACACTCACCCTCTTATAGGGATAAGGATCCTGGCATTCAGGCTTGGCATTGTATCTTGTCCCTTGGTCCTTTGGTCCTGATTCTTAAAAATAGACTGAGACCATGTTTAGAGCATAAAACAGACAAAAGACACATAATGTTTCTCTGTAGTCAGCTTTTTCACCTTTGAAAAAGCCTACTACGGTGAAACATTAGGTGCTTTTTGTCTGCTCTCCCACAGAGCGGCTGCTGTAACCTGCACTTGCACTTTGCACAAATAAATGTTACATGAATGGTGTTTTGTACTCTAAATATTGCCTCAGTCTATTTTTAAGAATCCAGACCAAAGGACTGAGCAACAAGATAAAATGCCAAGCCTGGATGCCAGGATCCTTATCCCTATAATAGGGTGAGTGCCATGACTTCTTTTTTCTTCTAAATAGTATCTTAGTCACTAGAGCACCAGCTTTCCTTTTTGAATGGCTCTGCCATTCAGTACTGCAGTGCTCATAGGCTGATGCCACACCAAGGAGAATAACTTAGTCAGAAACTGGGACAACTTCTGGGAAAGGGAGTTCTTTAAATTCAATGGCCTCCTCCTTACTAAGGAGGGGGGTAGGATGCTGGGTCAAAAATTTGATGTCCATGCAGGGCATTTAAACTAGCAGGTGGGGAGAAGACGGCAGCTCTAGGAGTAGCCCACATACAAACTGCCATCTCTCCCCTTCCAGCTAGAACCAACCCTACAGGACACTCCAGGATAACAGTTGCAGAAGGCAGAAAGATGGCAACCCTGTCAGAAACTGACAATGGCCAAACAAAAAAGTAAAGGGAGAAACAAGAACACAAAAGGAAGTATCACAAATGGGGTTACACTTCAGGAATGGACAGCTTCATGTCTCAATGCACGCAATCTGGCTGACAAGATGCCAGACCTTACTGCCACAATAGCAGAGGCAGGACTAGACTGAGTTGCTGTGACCAAAACATGGTTCATGAACAATCATGACTGGGA
The DNA here is from genome assembly GCA_016271365.2 of Neoceratodus forsteri. Classification (NCBI taxonomy): domain Eukaryota; kingdom Metazoa; phylum Chordata; order Ceratodontiformes; family Ceratodontidae; genus Neoceratodus; species Neoceratodus forsteri. The sequence goes on from CM057449.1 coordinate 581,932,231, forward strand.
GGTGACTATCCCAGGGTATAACTTGTTCAGGAGAAAAAGGACTTGGAATAAGGAAGAGGGTAGCTATTTATGTTCAAGATACCATAAGTGCTACTGAAATCCAGCAGGCACAGGAGGAAACTGAGGACATATGGATTACAGATGGGGTTGGAAGCTGGACACCCTTCCAAGTAGGTGTAATCTATGGACCCCCAAATCAGGAGGAGGAAACCAGGGACAAGGATTCCCTGTAAACCATCCTTCAGATGTCAGAGAAAGGGGACATGGTGCTGGTAGGAGACTTCAATCTACCAGACATTGATTGGAGTTCCCACACAGCAACATCAGAAAAAAGCAGGGATCTCCTACTTACACTACAGGAAGCAGGCCTAAGTCAATTAGTGAGGACACCCACAAGAGGAAAAGCAATCTTAGACCTGGTATTCACAAATAGCAAATAGGGTTCTGGGCGTCGAAGTGGGGAACCACCTGGGAAACGGAGACCACCACACAGTTTAGTTTAAGTTAAACAGGACTGAGAACTCCACACGATATAAGCTTAAGGTCCTTGACTTAAAGAGTGCAGACTTCACAAAAATGAAGGCCTTCCTGAGGGACAATGTTAGTAACACAACAGAAGGGAGTGTTGAGCAGTGTTGTACAAGATTGAAAGATGCAATAACCATGGTCACATCACAGTGTACCCGTCAGGTCAGTAAGAATAAAAAGAAGAGAAACTCACTATGATTTTTCAAAGAGGTGGCAACCTTGGTGCAGGAAAACGCAAAGCCTTCAGAAAGTACAAGGAGTCAGGCAAAGGGGCTGAATATAAAGAAAAGCTAAAAGAGACAGGGAAAGTGATAAGAAATGCCAAGGCACAGGCAGAGGTGAGGATAGCTCAGGGAGCGAAGAAGGGTGACAAAACATTCTACAGGTACGTACAAGAAAAAAGGAAGACAAAGAGAGGCTTTGTTAGAATCATGAAAAAGGACTGGAATCCCCCGGAATATGACGAAGAGAAGGCAGAGGCACTCAATGAATACTTTTGCCCAGTCATCACACAGGAAGCAGACGGTATCAGTACAACAACAGGCAAAAAGAATATTCCACTTGGAGCCACAGACGAGTCCCTTCACAGAGGAAAAGGTACTAGAGAAAATGAACAAGTTAAAGGTGGATAAAGCTATGGGACCAGTTGGGACACACCCAAGAAAACTTAAGGAACTTGGGAGGGAACTAGCAGACCCCTTAGCAGTGCTCTTCAATAAATCATTGGAGAGCAGGGAGGTTCCAGAGTACTGGAAGAGGGCAACGGTAGTGCCTCTCCACAAGAGCGGAAGGGAGTAAGCAAGAGTCAGAAAACTACTGTCCAGTTAGCCTAACTTCAGTGGTGGGAAAACTGATGTAGTCCCCCCTGAAGGAAAGAATTGTTGCTTAGAAATGTAGAAACATAGAATTTGATGGCAGTTAAGAACCGCTTGGCCCGCCTAATCTGCCCATTTCCCTACCTAATGGATAAGCTGCAGATCTTAGTTAACCAACAGCCTACTTCCTCCTACACCCCACTAGAATTGCCATATGTCTGTCCCATGTATTCTTGAATTTCCCCACTGTTTTTGACTCTATGACCTCCTCTGGAAAGTGGTTCAATGTATCCACAACTCTCTCTGTGAATAAATACTTCCTCACATTACCTCTGAGCCATCCCCCCTCTATCTTCAAATTGTGCCCCCTTGTTTTTGCACATCTCTTTTTCTGAAATATGCTACCCTCTTGGACTTTGTTAATTACCTTGAGGTATTTGAAAGTTTCTATCATGTCCCCCCTCTCCTTCCTTTCCTTGAGGCTGTACATCTTTAGTTCCTTTAGTCTTTCTTCATATGTCTTCTGATGCAGACTCTGCATCATTTTGGTTGCCCTGCTCTGGACAGCCTCCATCCTGTCTATGTCTTTGCAGAGCTGGGGTCTCCAGAACTGTACACAGGACTCCAGATGTGGTCTTACCAACTGTCTGTACAGAGGGCCAACAACTTCCTGTTTTCTACTGGTGATGCTTCTCCCTATGCATCCCAGTATCCCCCCAGCCCTCCTTACTGTCTTCTCACATTGCTGGCCCACCCTTAGGTCATCTGACATGACTACCCCCAGGTCCCTTTCCATTTTTGTTGTTGTCAGTATCTCACCCCTCATTGTGTACTCTTCCCCTGGGGTTTTGTTTCCCAGGTGCACTACTATGCACTTCTTTACATTGAATCTAAGCTGCCATATATTTGACCATTCTTCCAACCTTGCCAAGTCCCTTTTCATCCTTTCCACCCCACCTTGTGTATCAACCCTGTTGCAGATCTTTGTACCATCTGCAAAGAGACATACTTTCCCTTCTGGTCCCTCTGCAATGTCACTTACAAAGACATTAAAAAGGATCAGCTCTAGTACTGAACCATGCGGTACCCCACTAGTAACCCTCCTTTCTTCACTGTGGACTCCATTTACTATTACGCACTGTGTCCTGTTGTCCAACCAGTGTATTACCCAGGCTACCACCCTGGGACCCACTCCCAGGCTGGCTAATTTGTTCATTAATCTTTTGTGCGTGACTGTGTCAAATGCCTTGCTAAAGTCTAGGTAGGTCATGTCCACAGCCCCTCCCTGGTCTACTGCTTTGGTCACCCAGTCAAAGAAATCAATTAGATTTGTCTGACAAGACCTTCCTGCTGTTAATCCATGCTGCCTTGGGTCCTGTGCCCCACTGGCCTCTAAGTACTCAACAATTATTTCCTTCAGAAGTGATTCCATAATTTTCCCTACCATTGAGGTCAAACTGACAGGTCTGTAGTTTCCTGCCTCTGTCTTGCTCCCACTTTTGTGAAGGAAAGTGGTCAGCTTGACACAAAGCAACATAGTTTCACATCAGGGAGGTCCTGCCAGACAAACCTGGTAGATTTCTTTGACTGGGTCACCAGAACAGTGTATCAGTGTTGGTCAGTAGATGTGGTTTAACTGGACTTCAGTAAGCCATTTGACTTGATTCTGCTCAGGAGTCTAGTCAATAAACTGGAGAACATAGGACTCAGGCTTAAGGTAACAGGCTGGGTCAGGAACTGGTTAAATGGGAGAACACAGAATGTATTAGTAAATGGCACTCTGTCAGAGGAGGGTAGGGTGACTAGTGGGGTTCTGCAGGGTTTGGTTTTGGGGCCGATCTTCTTCAACATATTCATCAGCAACATTGCTGATGGACTGATGGGAAAGGTGTGCCTGTTTGCTGATGACACCAAAATCCAAAATCAGCAACAGGGTTGATGCACCAGAGGGGCAACAAAGCAAGGAATCTGATCTCTGAAAGCTGGAGAAAAGGTCAAGGATCTGGCAATTGAAAAATTCAATGCCAAAAAATGTAGTCATGCACCTGGGAAAATGTAACCCAGGGAAACCATACTCAATGGGAGGGTAGCAGTTGGTTGGATACAAGGCTAGAATGAGACCTGGAGGTGATTATATCAGATGACTTCAAGGACAGCAAACAATGCCAGAAGGCAGCACTGAAAGCTAGTGGCTTCCTGGGATGCATAGGAAGGGGCATCACAAGCAGGAGGCATGAGGTGATCATGCCTCTGTTTCGATCCCCAATAAGACCCCACCTGGAATACTACATCCGGTTCTGGAGGCCACACATCAGGAGGGACATAGATAGGCTGGAGACTGTGCGGAGAAGAGCAACAAAGATGGTGCAGGGCTTGCACCTGAAATCATACAAAGCCAGACTCAGTGAACTCAATCTATACTCCCTAGAGCAGCACAGGAATCAGGGGGACCTGACAAAGACATTTAAATACCTTAAAGGCAACAACAAGGTACAGGTGCAGAACCTCTTTCAGGTAAAAGACTATAGCAGGACAAGAAGACATGACCTTTGCCTCAAGGGAAGTAGCTTCAGGAGCAATATGAGGAAATTCTTCTTCACAGAGTGCATTGCTGAACCATGGAATACCCTGCTGGATGGGGTGGTGGGGCAAAGATGGTGGTGGAATTCAAGTGGACAGGGGACAGGCATTGCAAGATACTCAAGCAGGCAGCTAAGTGGAAGGGAGGAAGGAAAACATGGGCAGACTTAATGAATCATAAGGTCCCCGTCTGCCAACAACTTCTAAGCTAATATTCTTCAGGTAAGGCTACCTCTGTCTGGAAGCTGCAATACTGGACTTAGGATTTGCAAGAAAGTGAGTTGTGCTCACAACAGAGGGAGGTGAACCTTACAATTTACAATTGTCTTTGGTCTGTAGCAGATTCATTAGGAAAGTTAATATTCTTTAGGCGGAGGCTACTTCTAACTGAAAGGTGAAATAAGGAACTTAGAATTATCAGAAAAGACAGTCTTTCAATCAACAGAGGGAGGTGGACCTTGCTTTACTTTTGTTACAATTGTTAAGATTTTCAGTGCAGGAAGAGTTTAAACCCAGAGGGACTGAATGCTGTTTACTGTGTCTGTCATTGTGCACAGCTGACTTGATTGGAGTTATTGATTGACTGTTTGCATTGCAATATTTGTAATACGGTGAGTTATTCACTGTGCTAAGAATTTGTCATAAGTCCTGAAGTGAGCTCAGGTTAGAGGCTATGTATTTGACCCAGACAGTGCCCAAGGGGGTAGAAACTGTTTTTTCATGTTTATCTTTGTGTGCCTTAAAAGGCCAGACCAGACTGTGTCAGGAAGTGCTTATATCACAGCTACTTATCAGCCAATAGTTTTGGAAGAGTCTTACAGACCTGATAACAGTACTATAAACAAGTGGTTTATAGCAGACTCATCAAAAAAGCTAATATTCTTTTCATTATTTTCCTCAATTTCCCTAGGAGCTACATTTCTTTCCAACAAGCATATAACCTCACAGTTTTTGCTCAAATTAGTACTTTCTCAAATGAAATGGAGCAGACCAGTGGGGACTGCTCTTAACTCTCACAGATCGGAACACTAGGAAATCACTGTGCATTGTTTCTCTTGCCTAAGGCTTGATGGACACCCATGACACGGTTTCTAGTTGCAGCCCAGTGCCAGTGTGGTATCTCAGCATCGACAAAGTACACTCTAGCTATGCTCACCCTATTGAGACTTCTCCTATTTTGCTTTGATCTGAGTAGCCTCATCTTGACGAAGAATCTCTCCTGTACAGATAGATACTCATGTGACACTCTGATTAGCCCACCACCATCATCCGAGTGGAAGCTACTGTTCCACCCCCTCTGCCCTCTTGCCTGCCTTGAAAGAAAACAGTGCTGTCTGTTAGATAACTTCCTGTACAACCTCTATATCTCACCCAAGCTGCTCTCTGATAGCTATCACAAACACCTCTCATGCCTCCAATGAGTACTTATGATGAGTTGTGACAGTTAACCAAGGTCTTGGGTCATCCTGACTAATCATACTAGCCCACTGTGGGCTGATGGCAGGGGACTAAAAATTACTCATCTGAACATTGGTAGCCAACTCCCCAAACTCCAGGAGTTGGAGGACTGGATAACACTCCATAATCTGAACATCTGGGGTGTCACCGAAACATGGCTGCAGCCAACTTGTCCTACTTCCCATTGTCACATAAATGGCTCCAACCTAGTTTTGAACAACAGACCAGGGACAACAAAAGATAGAGGGGTTATTTTCTATGTCAAAGACTACCTAACTGCCTCAGTTATTTCTTCAAGTAGTGTGATGACCCCCTCTCCTGAATGGATCCTGGCAGAACTAATCCCTGGGTCTGCAAAGAAACTTTATCTGGACTGTGTATGCAATGCCCCTAAGAGTGGGAATCATGGTTTAAACCAACTTATTGATGAAATTGCTAGGCTTCCCCCTGCTAGGGATCTTAATATGGTAGGAGACTTCAATCTCAATTGGCTGGAGTACAAACAACTCGGATATGCTGAACTCTTAAAACAAATATTCCTAACTCAGATCAACCAATCCCCTACTCTCCTCAATTCTAAATCCCATAACCCTACCCTTCTTGACTGGATTCAAACTAACAGAGAGGACAGGGTAACCTCTTTGGGGGGTTATGTCTGACTCTATTAGTGATTATTCCCCCAACTACTGCACCTGGTCCTGCCATAGACCATATCCACCACCCAAGCTCATTTCCTTTATATACATCTCCCTAGTTGACAGAACAGATCTATGGGAAGACCTCCCAGGAGTAAACTGGTCCTCCATAAATTAATTAATCAGTGTGGATGTAGCCATAGGGTTCCTCACAGTGGCACTATCCTCCATACAGGATAAGCACTTCAATCTTTCAATACAATGTATCAGGAGTGGACATACTAAATGGCTCACCAAAGAGCTGCTGGCTCAAATGAAGAAGGGGGATAAATCCTGGGTTTCCTATAAAGCCTACCTTACACCTGCAAACTGAAATGACTATCAAAGACACAGAAACTGTTATAAAAAGATGCAAAACTCCAAAAGGACTCATTTCTTAAATCTCAGAAAACAAGTAACCTAGTTGACTCCCATAGATTCTGGGCATCAGTAAACTCAGTTATGAAACCCACCCCTAGGAAGAATAATATAAACCTTATCACAGAAGTGGGGATCCTGACTGAACCAGCAAACATAGCAGACATCTTGAACAACAAATTTATAAATCTTGGCACTTATCTTACACAGCTCCCAACTAGATTGTCTAATCTTCAGCCAGATTTGGATGGCCACATGAGATCAAATTGTTCCACCTTCCACTTTAGAGCCATGTCTCCCTCTGAAGTTAGGTGTCACATACTGGCCCTACTCTGCACTCAGTTCCTGAGATTGGTGGCTGATGTCATTCCCAAACCAATCTCTACCATCCTTAACATATCATTGTCTACATTTACCATTCCAGCACTCTGGAAACAGGCTACAGTCATCCCCATCTTCAAGTCAGGGGACCCCAGTCTTCCCAAGAATTATTGACAAATATTCATACTATCCCACCTGAGCAAGATCCTGGAAAAGATAGTATTCCTTCAGATCTCAGATAATTTCTCAAAATATAATCTACTATTCTTGGACCAGTATGGTTTCCAGAAGGGGTATAGCACCACCACAGCACTTGCCCAATTTACTGACCATGTTTTAAGAGAAGCAGATAAGGGACTATTCACATGGGCTATCATTGTTGATCTCTGGAAGGCTTTCTACATGGTAGATCATGACATCCTTCACAGTAAGCGTTCCTCTTGTGGTTTCTCTCCTAATACATCAGATTAGGTTGAAAACTACCTCTCAAACAGGATCCAAATGGTCCATATTGGAGGGATCTTATCTTGCTGTTGCTTGTCCACATCAGGGTCCCCCAAGGGTTCATCCTCGGACCCCTTCTCTACTCCCTCTTTGTTAACCCTCTACTTTTGAAACCATCAGGCAGTCACAAGATTATGTATGCTGATGGATCTATGACCGGTCATCGACAGAATTTTTGTCCAACGACCATACAGCAAAACCGTCATGTTGATAGCATCTGCAGTCGGCATACGATTTCTCACTGAAACACATGTTTTCTTTGGGAGGCTTTGCCCCTGCACCCCCCCCCCACTAAATATAATCAACTCTGAATTGGAGCTGATTAGGGGACAGTGTGCAAGACCCCTGGAATACAGTGCCGTATTCCAGTGCTGACACTATAGCAACCCGGTGCTGTAGTCGCTACAGTGACAGTTGCTGTTGAAATGTCACTGTCGGCAGTGTATACCTAAGCTGACAACCTCATTTTGTTCAGCAGTGATGCCTGCCCCAGTAAACTTTTCCAAACCCTCACCAAGGATTTTCCAGATACATCACACTTGTTCACATCACACAGGCTTATAGTTAATGCTAAGAAAACTACCTGTAAATCCATGTTATTTGGATCAAATACTGGCTCACTAGATGCTCCTCAAACCATTTGCACACACTTAATATACAGTCCCCCAATGGAGCCCCACTGCATCAGGTCCATACCTTCAAATTTCTGGGAATAACACTTGATCCCCACCCCCTCCTTTGCAAACCACATTGGCATGCTGGTAAAATGGGTGACCAAACAACTGGGAGTGTGTTTCCACCTGAAACACCTTATGACACCAGAAATAAGACTCACCATAGGGAAGGGAACAGTTCTGCTTCTCCTTGATTACTGTTCCACCATCATTTCCCTAACCTCACCACAACTTCTCACTCGCCTCAACACAGCATACAACAAAATATGCAGGTTCATAACCCCATCCCCCTACCATACCCATCATTGCACACTGTACTTATCCCTTGGGTGCCCCCCCAGTCCCACAGAGATATAATGTTGGGCACTCTAATATTCAGACCACTCCATGAAGGAGAAAAGTCCCCATTATCTGTTCTGTTAACAATCAAAGAAGACTCTAGGAACCTCAGGTCTTCCTCCACACCAACTTCTGTCCTGCCCCAAGTCAAAAATGGATATAGGGGAGAGAGCCTTCTCTAGTACCGTACCTAGCTTCTGGAATGCCCTCCCAGAAGAGCTTTAGAACCTGTGGTCATCCCCAATTTTTAAGAAGCACTTCAAAAGTACACCTTGAAACCAATGGCCTGCAGGACCATCGGCAACATGGGTTTATGAAGGTCAGGTCATGTCAAATGAACTTTACTGAGTGATTTGATTGGATCACCAGGGTAATGGATTTGGGGGGGATGGTGGACACTGCATACCTTGACTTTAGCAAGGTGTTTGACACCATGCCGCACATCAGACTCTTACACAAAATGAGATGCCTAAGGCTGGGTCTGGTAGTAGTGAGGTAGGTGGCAAACTGGGTTGGGGAGAGAAGGCAAAAGGTAGACATTAATGGGGTGCCTTCCAAGGTGGACATGGTCATCAGTGGGGTACCACAGGGGTCAGTGATGGGACCACCGCTGTTTAACATCTTTATCTGGGACATAGAGGATGAGCTGGAGAGGAAGGTATGTCTATATGCAGACGATATAAAATCTGCAATAGAGTTGATACTCTGGACGGGGTTGAAAAAATGCACAAGGATCTGCATAAACTGGAGGAATGGTCAAGGGAGTAGCAGCTGTCCTTCAATACAAAAAAGTGCAAGATCATGCACTTAGGGAAAAAGAACCGGGGGTAAAGTAGATGGGGGGAAAGTCCTATAGGTAATCGAGCTAGACAGGGACCTTGGTATAATCATTTCACGGGACCTCAAGATGGCAAAGCAATGTGAGAGGGCAGTGGTGAGGACCAGAAGAATGCTGGGATGTGTTGGAAGGGGATCACTAGTATGAAGAGGGAGGTTACAATGCCATTGTACAAGCAGCTGGTGAGGCCACACTTTGAATATGGAGTCCAGTTCTGAGACCATGCCTCAGGAAGGATGTGGATAGAGTAGAGAGGGTCCAGAGGAAAGCATCACAATTGGTAAGGGGTCTTAGACAGTTGTCATATAAAGACAGTCTGAGAGACCTTAACATGTACTCCCTGGAGCAAAGAAGGGAAAGAGGGGACATGTTTGAGACCTTCAAGTACCTCAAGGGTATAAACAGAGTACCTGTGCACGACATTTTCCAGCTGAAGAGGCACTTGAAAACTAGGGGTCATGATATGCAGATAGAGGGGGGTAGGATCAGAGGAAACATTAGAAAATTATTTTTCAGGGAGAAGGTGGAAGACAGCTGGAACAGACTCCTAGAGGAGGTGGTGGGGGTGAAGACAGTGGCAGGATTCAAAATAGCATGGGACAGACACAAGGGCATTATTGACCTAAGAAGGGGGAATGTTAACCAAGAAAGCTAGCATCTAAAGTCTGGCTTTCAGACAGTGAAATTGGGCAGATTGGGTGTGCCTGGTGGTCCTTTTCTGTTGACACATTCTGTTTCTATGTTTCTATGTACCCACTGAAGACTGGAAGGGAGAGGGGGACATGACTGAAACCTTTAAATAAGTGAAGGGGATCAATGAGGTGAATGTGGGTATCTTGTTTTGAAGGAAGGAGGGGGCTAAAACTAGAGTCCATAGCCTAAGATTGGAAGGCAGAAGATATAGAGGCAATGTCAGGGGGCGATCCTTCATGGAGAGGGTTGCAGAAGCCTGGAATAATCTACCTGAAGAGGTGGTGGAGGCCAACATGGTGGAAGGATTTAAGAGAGCATGGGACAGACACTGGGGATTGTGAAATTAGGGGAAGGAAATGCCCCATAAGAGTAGAGATGAGTAGGGGTGAGGGAGTACGTGCAGACTCGATCGGCTGATAAGGTCCTTTTCTGCCATCAGATTTCTATGAATCTATGATTCTATGATCTCCGTAACTTGACATGCTGAACTGCACTTATATGTGACTCTTGTAAAAATGCAAAAGAAGCTCCATATTTGTTAAGTTCCTGCAGGATTCTAAAACGTTTCATAGGACCATTAAACCTTTTCACATTATAAGAGATCACAGTTAAATCAGCCATCGATCCAAACAGATATCTTTGTGGTAATATGATAATCCACAATAAATTCCCTGTATCAGTCCCTCCCCACATGTACTCAAACCTGTTCATCAGTGCACTGAAACCATATATCTAAACCTCGGGCAACTACTCAAATCAGAGCCAGTAACCAATCAGAAATAAGTAGAAACAATATTTTGGTCTGTCATCAACTCCTAACTCTAGGTGGTGTCTGTATTGCTTCCAAAAGTGCCATCCTGTTCCAGTCCTGAAAAACCTGAAAGGGAAATGGGCAATGCAGCATATACTAGCTGCATTCAGTCAACCTGTCTACCCTGACAGAATCTGGCAATGGGTGTACTATCTAACCCTGCAGAGTGCACCAAAATAGTCCTCCCTCCATCCCCTACATGCCTGCGAGCCCCATTCAGTGTCTGGGTAGTGGGCTGCATGAGGGGTCCTCAAACAGTAACTAGTATAGGTGGTGCCCCACAACAACCTCCCCCAACATTATTTCATTGCCTGGAATATTGACTTGATGTGGACAAGTGTATCCCCCAACATGTCTCCAAACTGGGTTACATTGAGGCCCCTGTGACACCAAATATAATGATCTACAAGGCCAGAAATCCCCACCCACAGACACATTCTTTGTTGCCCAGTAATGACACAGCCTACCCCCTGTTGTTGCTTGACCTGTCCACTCCAGTGCTATAATACAGGAATTTCTTCTATTATCAAAAATGCATGCTATGATAAGTCCACGCAATAAATAATGAAAGTTCATAGATGATGGTCTTCAAAACTCTTTTGGTATTTTTTTTTATAAAAAAAGGTCACTCCAGAGAAATGAGCCACATTTGACAAGGAGGGAAGAAGTGGCAATCAAAGGGAACAATCAATGATCTGTAGACAGTTTAAGTCTGAGGTCCCTTCCGCATCCAGTCTGAAAAATGGTAAGGTTTACTGCCTATTTAGTAAGACTTTTAATATGCTGTGTACTTTAGTTTAAAATGTGTAGATGGAAAATAAGAAAAAGTTAAAAGTCACAGACTAAATGTGGACTACATTGAAACCACCTCTCTATAAGCAAAAGGCTCATGCGAAAGGAATTTTAAGAATTCATACCGAGGTTTCTACTGTGTCACCCTTCAGGAATAGTTATCAGTAGAAGAAGGACAGGCTGTTCCATCCTTATCTGCATTGTGTGGTGGTTGTGCAACTCCCCCTTTCCTGCCACTGTTTTATTGTGAAGCTGTAGAGATTTATGTTTATGTTATCACCATTTTGCCCCAGGGAGCTGATCTGCTAGAGTGTGTCCATCTTCCTGTGTCCTGATTTCCCAGGAGTCCACCATCTTATTTTTTTAGGTTCCCTAAGCTTAGAGGGCTTTATGATGCCTTATAGATCAATGCCCCCTTTTGTGACAGCTTTTTTTTGGCATCCACCATGTTATGAAAGTACCCCTGAGTCCTTAAAGACCTTCAAAACATTTGGATAGTCACGCTTTCGTGCCTTTTTCTTTCAAGGCCATTACAATGAGCAACAGTTTCTATTTCCTGCCCATTGTCATGGGGGCATAGTTGTGCTCAAGAGTGGTGTTTGTCCCCAAATATTACTTCTCTTCTATAACAGACTTTTACTTTTAGAATATCAGTCTTGGTTCTGTAGTCAGGAAATGTGATTATCACTGACATGGATCTTGCCTTACCATCTGTGGGTATCACTACCAGGGCTCTGTGTGCTCATATAATGTTAATCAGATAATTCTGGTCCAAGTTCAGGAGCTCGTTTAAAAAATATCCATAGATTCTATCATATTCCCTGTCTCTGTCTTCTTGAGATCCCATAAATTAGGATATTTATCTGACAGGACCTATACTCCATGTCCACAGGTTTCTTCTGAAGGAGCAGCTCCCCATCTCATAGTTGGAGCAAAGCCCTATTTTACAGCTCCGTGGTGTAGGAGAGCTCCATGGTGGAGCTTTCCATTGCCATATCTTTTTTTTCCCTGTGCTCAGATGTCACGCTGATGGTCTGCCACCTCACTCTGTATTTTGGTGAAGGTGTCCAAATCTCAGAAGTTCCTTGAAAAGGTATTTAGAGGTGATGGAAAAGATAGTTTTTTCCTCCTCTTGATACTCGCTGCTGAGGGCTAGATCTGCAGAGTCAGCTTCCTTCCAGGATGAGCAGCTGGTGCTTTGCTCATGCTCATCACTCACTGGTTTCAGCATTTACAGAGTACCAACTACAAAGTTGCAGAGTCACTGCCTGGTAGCCATAAAAACATCCCCTATTGTGTTTGTTGTCATCAGTTTGCTTAATGCTGGAGTGGGGATGATGCCAGAATAAAGATTTGCCCAAAGAAGCTTTGCCATTCCAGTCTGCCTTTGAGGGCAACATCATGAGAAGTCAGCAGGTACATTTTCCATGATTTGCATAACAGCTGTTGAGGTGTGGTAGGGTCCCTGTCACTCTTCTTTCTCCTCATCTTCTCAGGCTTCTCTCATCAGCAATCTGTGAGATGGAGGGTTGTCTCTTCTCTCAGCCAAACATAACTTGAGAATCAACAATGTGGAATGGCTGATAGCCTTGAGCACATGTTTCAGTCTCATCTGATTCAAGTCTAGGATGCCACGCCTCCCTTCTGAAACAGTCTTTGCAAGGCCCTTTCTAGGTGGTTCCAAAAGGTGGACAATTGTTCTCCATTCCATTGTTTTGTCATCTTGCACTTCCACAGGAAAATCTTCACTGGATTCTGTACTTCCAAAGACATTCTGCAATTAAATAAGATACTTTTGGGCTGGAGTTTCTGGCTCTGTAATCCTCAAATAATGGATAATCTCTAGTGCAGGACATTGGTGACTTTCCCCTAGACATTTTCTCTTCTCAGCTTCAGGGTATTGTCAGTCTTGGATCAATGAAGCAGCATAGTGCATTCATGTCTCTAAGTCATCTTCTCAAACAAGAGTAAGTTTCATACCTGAGAAGGTTCTCAATCTTCTATACAAACTGGATTCAGACAGCACGTAGGTGGGTCAAGCTCCTACTGGTGGAGGTGGCATACCCGTTTGGTCACCTAACATCATCTGACTTCACTGGCTGTCTTCCCTTCAGCTTAGCCACTGGTGGAAACTCTCTTCAAAACTTTCAGTAGTGTGTTGGACATCTAGATTTTGGATGGTCATAATGGCAATGTCAGTATTGTCCACCAGGCACTGTCTCCATTTTGGTTCAGTCCATAGGGCATTTTAGTGACCTCCAAGGTACTGTGGCACTCGAATAATAGTGTCACCCATTGGGTGTTGCTATCCAGGGAACATCCTCATACTGCTGCTTTGTCAAGACACTTCACTCCAGACAGAACTTTTCCAATTCTACTGATAATAGTACTTGTGGGACTCCAAGTGGCAATAGGGCTTTCAGAGGATCCAACTCCCCACTTGCACACCAGCTGATCAATTTTTCACATGCCATGTCATCTGGTACTATTTTGGGAGTCATGGGAACCAAAATGTTCTTGTTTGCATTTGACTGAAATTGGTTCCAACAAGTAAACAGGAGATCCCAGCTGTACCTCAAAAGTTGTAACTGGGTCCCTGTGGATGTTGCAGCTGCTACCCCTACCTTGTGGGCTCAAACAAGGTTGGTGGGTTTGCATTTCAGCTTTCCTGATTGTGGAGGTTCTTATCAAGATATTTTAAGTTTTGCATGATACCTCTACCCAGAGTAGAATTTAAATGAGCCTGGTGTAAGAGCAGTACAACCCTCTGGGATGCAGTACCTGCACACCTCCCCACAGTGTCCCTTTACATGTGAAAAATTGCAATGCAAAATTAATATCAACAAAAATGCAATTAGTGACGTACCATTATTAATATGCTCATGAGAAAAAAAGGTAAAATATCAATGACATATTTATTGGTAGATACTAACAAGGGACAGGGGAATGCAAGCAAACATGTTTTAGGCAATTATGGAAAATTGTACAGTTGCAGTGCCAAAGTTATTCATTCAGTTAGGCTTGGCCTGTAAAACACTTAAAAAAAGTAGTAATGTCCACCCCCCTACACCCCACCATGCAATGCAATACAGTGGCAGAGTAAATAGTGTGAAACCTTTTAGTATTACCAGCCCACCTGTACTGGGGCACTACCCACTTCCAACTGGTAAAAGTTTAAACCCTTAAACCTCAAAGGGATATCCTAGTTATTCACTGGGTACCTTGTCATAGGAACGGTGTAGGCCCATTGACATTGCAGCTGGTTGGCCAGCAGTGATGCACTATAAACAGAACACTACACTTTAATAAAAGCAAATACCAATAGGCCATGCAATAGCTTAAATGGCAAAACCTCAACTGAGGTATTTGTAACTCCTGGCCTGTTGGCAAATCTGGACATTTTGGTGACAAACACTGTACAAAATTCCCAGTAGCAAGCATGCCCTGAGAGTACTCATGGTTCTGGTGTTACCAGCTTCCCTGTTAACTTGGGCTCCTCTTCCTCCACTCTGCATGTGCAGGTTCTCTCAGGTTGATGGTTCAGTTGTGCAGTTGGGTGGGTGGCTGGAAGATGCTGGTCTCAGTGACCTTTTGATATGGGTCAGACTCTCTGAATCCTGTAGTCATCTGGACTCCTCTGGCTCTTCCTTCTTCCTCCTTCATGGAACCAACAAGTCTAAGGAGTAGGGACCACATGCCTCACATCTGCATTTAGGCTTCAGAATCCTCATGTGGTGAATTAGCTAGTACCTGGCAGTAGTACTATCCGGCCCTCTCCCAAACTGTCTGCAGATTCAATGCACATTTTCTCATACAGATGTACTCAGTCAGTCTCAGGTGCTCACAGACTGGAGGCTGTGACACATATTAACCTCCTTTTCTCTCAAGGAAGGTTCACAGTCTCTTTTACAGGATAAAAAGTCATCCTGGCATGTTCAGTAGACACACAGTTCAGTTTCTGCATCACACAGGTTGTAGAAACCTTCAGGTCATTTCCTGACCTATTGGCTGTAGAAGCTCAGGCAGGCTTCCCTGATTTGGCTCTGGCCAGCAGTAGAAGCCTTCCTTGCTCTGTAAGAGCTCACTGCCGAATCTCATCTTCGGGATCTGCCCTCAGCATTTCTCTGGGGAAAGACAGTATTAGATTGACAGACAAAGCTGTCAGTCAATAGAATTGGTATTTAGAATGTTCACTCCATGCCCTATTGGTTAGTTGAAAGGGTGCCAAGCAAGCTAACAGTCACTTTTCCATCATTCTGTTGTGGTCACCTGTGGAGATCTCTGACATCCTATTGGCTGTGGCTGAGTTCAAGGATCAACAAGATAGAGAGTTCCTCACTAGCAGAAATATTGTTTTTTAAAAAAAAGTTATTTTCCTTACCTTGGTTGATAGCACACTCTGTGCTTTCTCATCTGGTGATGGTAAAAGGTTGATTGTGGCTTCTACTGCCATGCTGGGAACTCCATTACTCATACCCCCCACCCCAGACAAAGCAATGTCTTTGTAAACTGCAGCTGTCAGCCACGCTGTGTCATGGAGGAAAGATACAAAACTCATGTGTCTTTCTTTTGTCACCACAGTGTACCTCCAAGCTCCCTGATGCCCTAACTGGTGTCCCTGGGGCTTGCACATATTTGGCCATCTTTTTTGTGGCTTGTAGTGGTGAGAATTACTGGTGGGTGCACAGAGCACCAATCAATCAGTTTGAGTTGCTGTCAGCTCACACATTCAAGCAGGCAGCTGCTGAAATGTGTGCGCATGCTGTGCAGCTGTTTCAGGAACTGCCAACCAGGTTGTGGCTCAGTGAGTCTCAAGCCTCTGGTCCCCCACCAGGCTGAAGTCCCAGGGGCCAAGAGAACACTGGAATGGCAGCAAGAAAGCAGGATCAGCAGGGAAAGGCAGTTAAGCTCCCACAATGTTTGGGGGGTCATATAATGAACAAAATCATCAAGCAATAAAAACAGAATAATTAGGAATCATCTAGATTTTGATGGGGTGTGATCACGAGAAGCATGTGTAAATTAGAGCTATTTTATTCAACTGTTCATATACTACAACAAAGTGAATGATGAAATCTGGCCACAATTTGAAACTGAAATTTCAAAACAAGCTCAGAAGGCAAGAATATGGGAATTGAAATATCCCTTTTAACAGTAGTAATTACTGTATATAGATCATTGCTAGATAGATAGGTAGTTGATCAATGCTAGATAGACAGATAGATAGATAGATAGATAGATAGATAGATAGATAGATAGATAGATAGATAGGTAGATCGATCGATACTATCAATAATGTTTGCATTATAGAACAAAAACACTAGCAAAGTTCAGTTCAAATGTAATTTCTGGCATACAGTGTAGTTATAGAAAAAATAAAGACAATGATTTCTTCTTAACTTGTTTGTAGCCAGTAGTATATAATATTATAAAGTGCATTTACCTTACTGGTTTCTGGGCTTCAGTTGTAAAATGGGAATGCCACATACACTTAAAGCAAAATGAACTAAAAGGATATTCTCCTCTCTTTAATGCTGTATATACAAACTGTAATCTGAAATCTGTCAGAAATGTAAGCACTCCCACAATGAAATATAAACCTGCAGGGGTTACTTTGCCTATCTTCATTTCCATCAAATGCAAAGCCATTCCGTTTGGTGACACATTTACTCACTTGGGCAATACAGCTGTTAGGATTTTGCAAGAAATGTTACATCCAGCAAAAAAAGAATAAAATGTAGATAAAATTGTTTACTGAGCACACAACCTTTTGTATCAGGTAACCTAATTTGCTTTTAATGTATTCTGTTTGACTCATGGTCTAAACAGTTTGAAGACAGTGACATCGCTTGCAGATTTTTCAGTTCCAGATAATGTAATCACATGAATGTTAGTACTGTAGCTGTATGTGTCCTCATACAAACAGATACGTAGGTGATTTGATACATTTTATTGGACCTGCAAGCAATTTTCACTGCACAAATGTTCAGGCCTTAGAATTCCCTTCATAAGTTTCAGAATACAAACTTTCAGGCCTTACAGTGCCATTAGAAAATAGTTAGAGAAGTGCTGGTTTCATAGTGGTTGAGTTCTTTACTAAAAGGTGCATTTATGTGCCAACAGAAACTGGGAAATAATAAGTTACATGCCAACCTGCTACTGTGGTACCAAAATCAGAATCTGAAAAACATAGATGGCAGCCATTGATTCTCACACTATGCGAGCAAGCTAAACCTCTCTACCACCACCACTGTAACCTCAATACATATTAAAGTTAACAACCCACACAAAGCCTGTGACATTTGTTTTTAAAATACTTTTTTTACCTCATTTAATAGCATACTACCACCATCAGGTGGCTTGCTAGCAGAGCTTGCAAGCACTGATCAGACAAGCACTAGATTTCAAACCAGGCAGAGGCATTCACAATTATAAAATAGGAAGGGTAAATCCTACATCCTGACTGGCTGCTACCTGTGCATTAGATCTGTCTAATGCACACCTAAAAACAAGTGCAGACAATCTGGACACAGGAAAAATGAAACATATAAATCTTCAATTAGAACCTTGAGAAAGGTTAAGAATGTTAGGGACCACCATTTTGTTTAGTGTGAACTGACCAAATTACCCACATAATAGGACATAAAAACATATACAGGACACTGTTTCCCTGTAGCAAAAAGTTATTTTCATCATGTTTTTTTTTCGCCACAGTCATCAGCTGCCATTTCAGCACACGAACAACACCTCCCTCCCACCTGCTCACTTAATCACTCACTGCTGCGGCCCATTCACACACTTTCTCATTCTTCCTCTTGTTCAGTGTCTGTCAGTTCACCTGCAATCACAGTACAGACCATCTCTCTGGCACACTTCTTCCTCTGAGCTAGAATCCCCCCCAGCAGTCCTCAATCACAGTCTTGACTTAACTCTGCAGGTTGTCAGGCACACACGATTTGTAATGTCACCAGCAACTAGTTTGAGTCTCATGGAGGCAAACATACTGTTTAAATGGTCACTGGCAACTCCTTCAAGTCTCATCTCTTGCCTCACCCCACCCCCCTTCCCCAGTTTAATCCTTCCTTTTCAGTCCACATTTCAAATTTGAGCCCCTCTTCCAAGTTTAATTGTTCAGTTTACTAGGGAAGAAAAAAAAGCAAGTGGTTTCCTGACTCTCCTGATCCCCTCACTGTTCCAAACAGCACACACCCTCCCATCTGTTTTCACTTAACCACTTCCATGCATCTCTGTCCAGACTCTCTGCTACTCTCCCGCTGTCTCAAGACAGTATGCGCTGTGACCCACTCAAAGTACACTATAAAATAAATATGAGAAATAAATTAATAATTAGCTCTCTCTCTGTACAGCCATCTTTCCTCTCTGTGAAAGCATTGGCTCAGCCTCACTCACTCCATGCTGTCTGCTGCTTTTCTAGCGCTGGTGCACAAAGTTAAAAGAAAACTAACAAGAACAAATAAAAAAAAAATCTGTGCATTAACTGAGTGGAGGGGGCAAATATTACAAAATATCCATGATCTTTGGGGGGGTGTACATAAGCTCATTACTCTAAACACATAAAAAATTACAACTATGGAGGTCTTCTAAGGACAGATATCCTAAGTAAAAAAATGCAGATGATGAAGGTGGAGGAACTATTTTATTTCAAATAACAAGAAATATGTTACTCTCTTATTATTTAAACCTAATAGTTTTAATAAAACAAATGTGTGTAAAATAAAGAGGCCCATTTTACAAGTGCAATAAGACACACTGAGGGTTTGCATTATACAGTTTTAATGCATGGCCAGGGGCTGAAGGCACTTGGCTTGTAGTCTCATGCCTTACTAGACCCCTGGCCATACGTTAGAACTGTGTAATGGACACTCCATCATGTCTTATTGCTTACATGTCACCTCATCCTAACTCACAATGCCTAGCCACTGTCAAACTCCCACAACACATTAGGATATTTTACCTGTTTGAAGTTATTAATGATTCTTTGTGTTCCATCATGTCTTGTTCTTCCTTGTTGCCCACCCTGCCTTTTGTTCATCCTCTGGCCTCTGTTTCTCATTTTCGGCATCTTCTACTATAAGTGCTGCTCTGCTACTCCATCATCTCTGCTTCTATCTGAAATTTACTGTGGCCACTAACCTAGTTTAGCACAGTCTCCCTACCTTCATTTATTAGCACTTCCACCATTGTCTCTCAGTCTCCTCCTCCTCTTCTCCTCAGTGCTACCGTCACTGCTGTGATTGATACTATCAGCTGAACCAAGCTACAGAGTCTACTTTCCCAACCAAGATCACAGTCTCCACAGTCCCACATGGAGCAGTAAAAATAAACTGGCTAAAATTAATACTGGTACAGTTTGGGGGAGAGGGAGAGGGGGAAACCAATGTGGTGGGGAGGGGGAGAAATCAAAAGGAAAACCAAAAAAAGTAACACCCTCCTACTGATAATTCTACCAGTAGAAGGGTTATTTTACACCAAATTACTTTTTCTTTATTTTTCTTGAGAGTTTTATTCCTTAAATATAGTTTAAAAAAATGAAACAAACTCATATTTTCTAAGTGCAAAAATACCCTCCTGGGTGGGCAGTATGGTCTATACCCACCCTTCCTGGGGCAGTGGCAGCATTACATCCTTGGCAGGTGGGTATAGGCCAATACCGCCCACTCTGTCATATACTATTGCTTACTTTGAAGTGCACTGTAAGGCTTGAAAACTTGTGTGCTGTAAAGTACTTTTTGGTCTAATAAAATGTAACAAATTAAAAAACAGACTGAAATTCTGAGGGCTCTCTATTCTTCAGTATATTTTATTGGGTTTATTAAATAAGAACATATAATCTATGGGAGGTGCAGTTGCATATGAGAAAGGTACTTTGGATGAAAAGAATCAAGCATGTACATTTTATTTAATATACTGTAGTTTCTCCTCCCCACCCAAAAAAAAATTTAAAGCACTGTACATACACATCAGTTAAACTATAATTAAACATTAAAACATCCTAAAGTAAATAAATTGTTAGTACAGAGATATCCCTCTAACTATATGCCATCACTGAAATAATGAATGAGGATTAACAGAATGAAAAGAAACCCTCAAATGCCAGGAAGAAAGATGAGTCTTCCGAAATTTTTTAAAAGCTTCACCAGAGAAAATCTGATGCAGGGGATTTAATAAAGAATTCCACACATCAGGGGCATCCTGAGAAAAGGCCGTTTTTCTGGAAAATTTCAAAAAGCCAATGGAATTACCAACAGATTTTCCCTAGCTAACTGGCATGGTTTGAATGAGTGTGGGTGAAGGATAGCACAGCAGACCAAGAATTAGGTGCATAAAAAACACAGTCATGTGTTCATCATTTTATTTTACTCAGAAAATTGAAAAATAATAAAAAGCGTATATACAAAAAGCAAAATGAGGTTAGTCATACTCAACAAATGGTGGCTTAGCTTCAGCCTGAAATCAGTCAATGTGCCAGTACTTGTTCAAGCAAACTCCTGAGGTTTTTCTCTCGATGGTCAGTGTTCAACTGACCTTCCTATCTGAATCTCTAACCCCTAGTGGTGGGCTTTTATAAAAAAAAAGGTCTGGCCACTTGATAAGCCCCTTATCTAATACAGGGAAAAACCTAACTATCCCTAAGACAAATGTGTCAGGATGACCCACCATAATAACCAGCTTTTATTATTACATAGGCCCACATAAGCACATTTGGTACAATCTTGAAAGAACTATAGTTATAGACCAATGTATGTGAAATAAACACTTAAAAAGTGCTTAATCTCTCCTATTTCTACAATGACTGGTATGTTTACTTCTATAAATAGACTCTAAATAGAGCACTGCTCCCCTATAGTGAGAGCTCATTCACCTCCAGGCAACAGGTAGGCCCAGTTCTGGCCTAATAGGGTGGAGGAAAGGGATACAGGAAAACAAAACAGAGAACCCTTCTTGTTGCTTTTTTTTCAGGTATTTAAAAAACTTACAATATTGTAGTAGTTTTATTTCAAGTCTTTCCCTTGGTTACAGTTTAGTTTTAATGATCCTGTTTTTTTTTTTGTTTGTTTTTTTTAATAGAATGGGGGGTTCACTTATAACAAAAATGAGCCATCTCTGGAAAAAAAACCACTGCCAGGGTCCTTCTTTTTGTAGTAAAGGTACTAGAGGAATAAACATGTTCCTTTTTCATTTAGCTAGTCTCTCACTCTTTTTGCTTTCTGCCACTCTTTAGTCAAATGGTGCTCTCAAGCATACAAACTTCAGTCAGTATTTATATTCAAAAACAGAAAGTAAACAAACTGGGACACTTTAACTATATGCATATAAATGTTCATGTAATTAAGCACCCCAAGCACTTTATCAGCCAGCAAGTAAGCTAGAAGTACTTTATATCCCTTTAGAAGCAAGGGACAAAAGGCACTTTATGCATGTTTTCTCTTTACTGGTGTTCACACATTGTAAATATATTAATTTAGCTATCTTTGTACTTTACCCTTCTATCCATTTTATTAACCTGTATAATTATGCACCTTATAATTTCTTAAAGCCTTTTCTGTTTCAAGCATAAATTCAACACTACAGGCACTTTAAAGACCTACAGGTGTGTATATACAAGCACATTTATTTTCTTAAAGCCCGTGAGCAAATTATTCAACCTCCAACAAACAACTAGCCATTATTGCTTTGTGGATTCTGCACTTTAAATCTAGCAGCTCTTTCGAATTTGTGAAGGCAATACAAGCCCCTTATAAAGCATGTGCTAAACCTTTTTTTTTTTATTTTACATAAGCACCTTGCACGTTTATGCATCATAGGCACATTTCTCCAGAACAACAAAGGGACAGAAAGTGAAAGTTAAATACTAGGATAATGGATAGTTAGAGCGGACAGTACTTAGGTAGGTGGCCAACCTACCTAGACAGAAAAATGAAAAGACAAAGAATAGAAAAAAAGGATGCTGTTGCAATAGACTATGCAGAATGAAGGGGAGAAGATACTGTAGAAATATGTCCCTGAGTGCTATACCATTTGTTACATAGAGGTCAGCTCTATCGCACATGGCTAAGTTTATGAATAAGAGGTTAGGAAGTCTTTTATGTAATTGGGATCCAACTTATGCAGGACCTGGAAAACCATCAAGAAAATCTTGAAGGTGGTGCAGGAGAAATGTGCAAGATCAGTAATAAATGAAAAGAGAGATAAGGTATTCAAATTGTTTGGTTACTGCATGTCTTTCCAAACCACATGGGTACAAACTAATGTCTCACTCCTAGTGCAACATATCATGGGTGTGCAAATCTTTCACTGGGGCCAGGCTGACAAGGCTTAGTTGGAACATATTGGACTCAATTTACAAAGGTCATCGCAAGCTGCACTAAAGGCAGCTTGCACTGTTTGCCATTGCACTCAGGACCCTGCATCAAATTCACTGTTGAGAAATGTCTAGGCAGCAAAGTCCCATGGCTTGCAGGCAACCATGGTTCTGGGCCAAATAAATATTGCATCTGGAAGGTGTGCCACAAACCATGGGATGACCTTACAGCAACAGCACCATGGACAGCAGTCCTTGGTGGGTAGCACCCTCCCCAGCCCCGATCCACTTGTCAGGAAAGAAATCATGTCCCTGGTGGTCAAGTGGATGCCCCCAGCCTGATCCCTAATCTACCCATAAACTGTAAATATATTCATCCCTGGTGGACTAGAGGACCCACCCACCATGATCCCCTGTTAGTATGATAATTATATCCCTGGTGATTTAGCATTTCCTGCCTGATCCCCTTTTAGTAACAGACACACATACTCAGTGGTCAAGCAAACCCCGCCTCCCTATCCCTGAGCAGCCCATATAATATAAATATATTTCCCTGGTAGTCTAGTGGATCCCAACTATGGCAGGCAGTGCCTCAACACCCCACTCCCCTGTCCCATTCCCAAGCCAGAAACTGGCGTAGCTCTCCACACCCCTCCACCGTCAGCCACTGACTGAACTGTCACGAAGCGCATACTGTTTACAGTACACACTCATTGATTGACAGCTCTGTCAATCAATGAGGGAATAGTGTATACAGTATGCACTTCTTGACAATTCAGTTGGTGGCTGGCCGTGATGGGGTGTGGAGGGCTGCGCCAGTCACTTGCTTGGGGACGGAATGGTGGGGAGCAGGGTGGTCAGACACTGCCAGACAGGTTAGGAGTTGGGGTTGGGGTCCACTAGTCCACTGGTAGAGAAACAAATAAAGATATGTACAAGGTATCCTGAATAGAACAGGATCCACTGCTGTAATACTTGTCCTGATTAAGGTGCAAGGTAACATACCTCAAGTTTCTGGTTGTCACAAATGAAAACTGCTGGCAAGCTTTCAAGCATCCTGACTGGATGTTCTGGGTATTGATAATACTGGCCAGGTAGTATCCTTTGGTCAAGTAGTTATCAGAATTTAGGTCAGGGAAGCACCCTGTTTCCCCATCTCTGAGCAAATTAGAAATCATTGTGGGAACATAGTTTCGATAGGCTGTAAATATTACTTCTTTACCTATATGTCTTTGTTGAGCCACTAAAGATTGTCTCCAACTAATTAATTGATCTTAATTTCTGTAAACAAACATGTCATAGCATATATACCTTTCTTCAGTAACCAAGCCAGAATCCTCGTAACGCAGGGTTCAAAATAGACTCAGCCGATTGGTGCTCAAAATAACTGAAATGTCTCCTTATGGTTTCCAGGTGTGCTGAATTCAAGACAGACATGCCAGACCCAAAGATCCTTGAGTTGGCCACAACCATTTCATCCAGGTTCTGCAGCCATTTGAAATGGAAGACTATGCCTGGTGAGTGGCAATCACATTTAACAGCAAAGGAGCATAGCACAATGCCATATTTGTTCACACACAAGGTCCATATTCCATCATATCCCAATGTAAAAGATTATAAACAACATGTATCTTCTACTGTGGGAAAAAAAAAGCATAGACAACTTATTAAAGAGTTTGAGTTAGTGGATGTCTGGTGTCAACACCACCCAACAACTAGAATGTTTACCTTTTATTCTAACCCTCATAAACATTGCTTACGTCTTGATTACTTTTGTATTAGCGGAGAACACCTGGACTGGGTAGACTCAATGTGAATAGATAGTATCTATCTGTCGGATCATGCCACAATCAGTTTAGACTTAAGGATCCAAATGGAAAAAAACAAATACTGAATGGAGACTCACTACCTCCCTATTAAAGGACCCAGACTTTGTACAGCTGCTAGAGAACACGATCCTAGAGTAGTTCAGAAAAATACTACAGTGCAGACTTCCCCACAGTTACTTTAGGACACCATTAAAGTAATCTTTCAAGGACAAATTATGGAGTTTACAGCACAAAAAAAAAACACAAAAAAACAAAACAAAGAGAAGCTTAACTGCAGGACTTACAAGAGAAATTACAATTTTTGCAATTAGTGCGTATGCAAGGTGACCACTCAATACTCCCATTAATACAACAAACTCAAAACAAAATTCAGGAACTCTTAACATATAAAACTGAACAAGCTTTACCATGGCTAAGGCAAAAATATTATGAGGGTGGCTCCAGAACTGCGAAAATCCTGGCCTATTGATAATGAAAACAAAGCGAGCTGATCACTATTTTAAAACTAAAGGACCCACAAACAGGTGAAATGCATACTAAATCCTCAGTGATAATAAATATCTTTCACTCTTATTACTCTAACTTGCATACTGAAGAGATTCCCCCCACTGAAATCTTAGTTCAAGAATTTTAAGTTGTGGTGCATCTCCTAGCACTAACAGAGGCGCATATACAATCAATAAGTCAGGCTATCTAAGCCCCAGAATTAGTATCCACTATTAAAAATTTCAAAAATGGGAAACACTCAGGCTCAGGTGGCTATGGGGAAGAGCACTACAAGGCAACAATAGACACCATACAGGAATCCTTACTACGAGCTCGGCATAAAAGCTATGAAACAGCCACCTGTCCAATCTCATGGCAGCAGGCCTCTGTCTCAGCCATTTTAAAACCAAATAAATCAGCACATCTCTGTGATTCATATTGTCCAATCTCGGTTTTAAACCAAGATTACAAAATTTATACTAGTATCTTGGTACAGCGTTTAGATTTTGCAGAAAATTAAAGGAGGATTAGCTTTACTGAATCTAACGCTATATGGTACAACAGCTTCAATATATCACCTTCTACACAGGATGCAACAAATCTCATCTACTCCTCAGTGGCACAAATCAAAAAAGACCTGACCACTGTCCTGCTGGATGAGACCATTCTCTTTTAACCCACTCAGCCTAACTCAAGACCAGAACTCTTGACGTTTACTGCTGATATCTTATGCAACTGGAAACTCTTTCTGGCATGCCCATATAATGCTGTAGGGGCAAAATGGGTGAGTATTCCTGCTTTAGATGCTTCCTTTGTTCCAGCAAGATGGGATCACAGATTCCATTCCTGATTTGTTTATTTATTTATTTATGTCTTTGGTAACCAGGTAAGTTCACTGATCCATTGGTCCATTTTGAGACACAATCTGGGCCACAGATGAGGCTACAAAATAACATAATCAACAGAGACGATTTACAAAAACAGCAATAGTACAGAGTAGCACATATAATACAAGATATACAATATAATACAAGATTTGGTAACGTACCTCTAGAAGAGGTAATTAACACATGATGGAGACAAAGCAGGTCTGCAAGAATAGTTTCAGTGTTAAAGGTCTATCTAAGATGTCTACCTGCTGTAACAGTGGTCAGTAGGCTAAATTAGTAGGTGCATGGAAGCTTATATAGAGCATACAAGCTATACAAGCTGGCAATGATCTAGGATAATTAGGTGCATAGAAGCTCAGACTTGCTAGAGAAATATCAAAACAATGGATCAGTAGTACTGCAAAGAGGTAAGAACATGTTAGGAGAGCAGGGAGTACCGTGAGGCATGATGCAGGTAGAGATGGCTAGGGGACAACAGGGAGGCAAGTTGGAGGAAGGGCAGGTGTCCCAAAAGACGGCACAGCAGGTTCTGGTGCCACGATGGCCTGCACCCACTAGTGCTATCTTGGGGGAAATTGATGCTGACAGAGAAAGCTAAGGGACAAACAGAGTGGGGAAAGGCCAGAAATGTAGGGTGATGGAGTTGTCCCAACAGCTCACCAGGCCCTATAGTCTTGATAGCCCGCTCCCTCTGGTATTGCCTTGGGGGAAGTTAGAGCCTGACCCAACTAGGAGCCATCTGTGCAGATTGGTTTTGAAGGACAGATGGGTGGCAGAGAAGCAGATGAATACAGGTAATTTATTCCACAGGGTGGGGGCAGACACTGAGAAAGCTTGACTGCCCATGACAGAAGATATACATGGCACTTTGAGGAGAGGGGACAGAGGTTACCCTGAGGCTCCTAGGTACCACTCTGTCTGTGAGAAGAGAAAAGTAGGGTGAAGACTGGTGGCTCCTGAGGGAGAGTGCAGTTAGACAACCTATGGTATAGTCAAAGCAACCATGTAATGGGAGCCATCCAAGAGACTGGTAGAGAGCACAGTGGTGGGTGGAGTAAGGAGCTTGAAGCACAAAGCAGCATATGGAATTGTAAGTGGAGTATAAATGGGTTGACAATGAGGAGTAAATGAGAGAGTAGATGGGGAGCAGTAGTCTAGCAGGGGCAGAAGATTGCCTAGCGTGATGGCAAGGCGAGCTAACACGGATCGTAGTTGCTCTAGCCTGTAGGCAGCACCAAGTCTTTGGTGGATTTCCCCATGATGTTGATGTGTTCCACAAAAGTAAGAGAGGGGTTGAGGGTAACACCAATGTATTTGAAACTGGGAACAATGTCAAGTGGGGGACCTGCAGAGGTATGAACCAGGTGGGATGAGTTGGCTTTGGTGGCCTTGGTCAGGAAGGGTTTGGAGCCAAAGAGCATAGCCTTAGTCTTCTTGTTATTGACTAACAGTTTGCTGGAGAGGAATCAGTTGTGAGCAGTACCGTGGTTGATAGAAAGGGTGGATGAGATAGATTCAAGCGAGTTGTCACTATAGTAGAGGACTAAATCATCGGTGTAGAGGAGTGAATTACAGGTGAGGATATCTGCTGGGAGCATGTTTACAAACATGGAAAAATGCAAAGGGCCAATTATTGAGCCCTGGGGGACACCAGTACCAATAGGTAAAGTGGAAGAGTGTACTTTGCCTATGATGATAGTCTGGGATCTACTAGATAGATAACTGTGGAACGAGGACATAGTGTTAGATGAGCAACCAAAACTGCGAAAAGTGGAGTTGAGAAGTTTGTGGTCAACTAGGTCAAATGCTTTGGATAGATCCACAAAAACCACACCCATGGCCTTCCCCTTTTCCATATTTCTATGTATGTGGTCTGTAAAAAGTGTCAAGGCAGAAGAGGTACTATGATATTTGCGAAAATCGTGTTGGAGGGGGCATAGGAGGCTGTACTTTTACAGGTGTTCAGATAACTGGTAACAAATGATTTTTTTCAAGTAATTTGCTGAGATGAGGGAGGAGGGAGTTGGGCCTGTAGTTTTCTGGCACAAGTCAGTCACTGATTTTGAAAATAGGGATAATGTGTGCAAGCTTCCAGGAGTCTGGCACAGTGGAAGATGAGAAGGCAAGGTTGAAGATGCAAGTAAGGGGTTTGACAATGGTGGAGGAAATCAATTTTAGGAAAGCCAGGTAAAGATCATCACTGCCGGGGCTACTTCTGCTCGGCAGTGACTTCAGGAGTTTGGTAGTAACTCTCTGGCTAATGGCCTTAAAATAAAAAGAGGGTGGGGAGGTGGGATTAGTGTGAGAAAGAGGCAGTTTTGTCTGATGTTCCCTCCAACGGGTGGTTGAGGGGGGATTTCTTGAGATAGGCGGAGAGGTAGATGAACATGGTGTTGAATGTGTCCACAATTTTAGCAGGATCTGAGATGTTACCCAAGGGGGTTTTGATCTGGGTAATCTGGTTACCTATATGAGCGTTTAATATGGACCCAATGGAGGCCCAGACATTATGAGAGTTCCTGAGGGAGCTACTCTGTTGCGAGAGGTAGTACTTGCATTTTAATGATTTGGCTGCCTCTTTACATATGTTGCATTGTTGCCTATAGGCATTCCAAAGATGGGGGGTGTAGGATGCCTTGTAGGCTTTCCATTTGTGGTCCCTTTTTTTCATTTGCACCAGAAGTTCCTTTTACACCTATCACGTGCAGCCTCCTCTGACCCTTCTGGTAGTGAGGGGGAAATGCTTATTCTGTAATTTGCAGAGGACATTTGTCAGATAAGTAACTGCAGTCGAGATGTTATTTTGCAGGTAGAGAATGGACCAGTCAGCAGTCATTGCATCCCTAATAAATGTATTGGGATCCTGGTGGTTGAATATCCTTAAAGACAGTAATTTGGGGAGTGGAAGTTTGTACTTGTTATTTATGACTATAAACATGGGAGTATGGTCACTTATGGAGTCAGACATAGTGCAAGCCTGGAGGGTCAACTCTAACCTATTAGTGGCAATCCAGTCAAGAGTAGAGTGGTTAGGTGAGAGAAGGTTGAGTCTAGTAGAGGAGGAGATTACTTGCTCCAAGCTATGTGCCTTCAGTAAGCTGGCATATACAGACACATAGTCACCTGACCAGTTGAGATTAAAATCCCCAATTATTATGGTATCTCTGGGGGGTGAGATGCACCCAATCCCATCCAAAAAGCAGGATAGGCCCTGGATGCCCCCATTGGGAGGGTTGTAGCAGCATCCAAGGTATAGTTTTTTTTGTGTTATGCAGAGTGATCTCAGTGAGGATCCACTCATTAGTTGAAAGAGGAGGTTGAGGAGCCAATGCAGGAGGCAGATATACGATCCTACACTTAGAGTTCCACACCCCCACCCCTCTTCTTGCCCAGTCTGTCAAGGAGTAGAAGGGAATGGATGGGAAGAGGATACAAGGTGTCTGAATGACATGGTTTTAGCCTGGTCTCAGAGAGGCCTAGCATATGGGGCTTGTACATGGTCACCCATGCCTCAAGTTCAGCAAACTTTGCTGGGAGGCTGCATATATTCATGTGTGCAATTTTAAGGCCTGCATTTCTTGCCCAAGTTACATCAGTGGAGTTGATATGCATGTCAGAAGAGCCTGGGTTGCTTTCCATATCTCCACAAGGAGGAGGAGGAGAGAAAAGAGGGGAGTGGTTGGGGGTCAAACAAATGGCACCATATGGAAAGGGAGTGCACGAAGCAGTCCAGTGAGCGCTTCTCACAGTTTGATAGTATGACAAGGATTGTGAAGTCATGGGACATTAACTCATGGGAAATCACAGAGTTTAGGGGAATAGGGGGTGGAGAAGTAGATGAAAATTGGTTTAGGCATGACTGATCTGCAGCTAGTACTGATGTACAAAAATCTGTGGTAAGTAATAATTTGTTCAGTGATATAGCTAGTAGTAAGACCAGGGAGGTATTTACTTTGTGCAACCACATGGATGAGATCGCTTTTAAAAGGGGTGGTAAGAGAGTGGAACAAGTCAGGTATTGAAGACAGAGAGGCCAGTAGCCAAAAGAATGTGCAGCAAAGGAGTGACCAATCAGCTGCTAGGCTGAGGAGAGGGGCGAAGCAAGGCTCTAATTAATACCGTGAGGAGGTGGGAGGGGGTGAAAAATTCAGTCCAGAACACAGCACAGAAAGAGATTTCCCTGAGACCAGGGAGCAGGGGGCACCAGGTTAAGACTAGGTTTATTTCAGGCCTCCCACTTTTACTCTGATGGAATCTGAATTTCAACTATCTAAAACAGACTATTACAGACTTCGCCAAATTAGACTTTTTTTAGTCCAATCACCTGGCTTTTACGTGAACTTGCACATAATAGCCCTTATTTTATCCTTCATTCTAACATCTAAGGTTAATGTCACACATTCAAATTTTATCTCATGCTGTTATCAGCTGCTTTTAAATGTGCCCATAACCATCATGGATACTTTACAATTCACTTGGGAGGTTGAATTATCCATTTTCCTGACCTCAAAACAGTGGATGAAAATCTGGCATAGACAACATAAAGTTACGGGCTCTTATATCTGGAGAGAATTCAGCAGGAAGGTAACTAGTCAATACTTCAGGACCCCACAGACAACAGTTAAATTTCATCCCACAGAGGATTTCACCTACTAGAGGAGGTGTGGTTATGAAGTAGCCACACATACCATTATTTTTTGGACTTATCCAACCCTTACTTCCTTTTGGAATTATGTTGACAAAGTACTTTGAGAACTGGTACCTGATTTGGGCCCTTTGACCTCCAAAAAGCCCTACTGTTACATTACCCTCCACTGCTTAAACACAAAACCGTTTATACCTAACAAATGTGTTTTTGGTGGCTGCTAAGAAGGCCATAACTAAACTGTGGCTATAACAAACCTCACAACAGGTATCGCAATGGGAGGATATTGCAGACCATACATATCAAATGAAAAATGACAGCACAGCTGCCAACAGAATACTTCACTTATTTTACAAAATAAATGGACTTGTTGTCTGTTATTCATAGCTAATCACAGAAGCAACATCATTCCATAGCAAAGTTGCAAATAGAC
Source organism: Neoceratodus forsteri (assembly GCA_016271365.2). Taxonomy (NCBI): domain Eukaryota; kingdom Metazoa; phylum Chordata; order Ceratodontiformes; family Ceratodontidae; genus Neoceratodus; species Neoceratodus forsteri. The sequence continues at coordinate 581,963,242 of CM057449.1, forward strand.
TCTGGACCTGATTGTCACAGGCACAAATGAGTAGCCAAAAGAGTAAATAAAGTAGACTCAATTGAACTTTTCAGGTTTAGAAGGAATGATGAGTGCAGGCCTGCTGCTGGAGGCCAGCACTCAAACTAACAGCATGACAGGAAATGGGCCTGTCAATATAGTGATGACCACATCACAATTAACAATCTCAGAAATGAGATAAGGGTTGGTTTCACTAACACGATGGCCCAAATCTCACATTTCCATGGAGTCCTTGAAAGCCTGACTGAAACAGCAATGACCCACTGCACTAGGCTCAGAGAAGTGTAGTAGCACGTTAGAGAGATACAGGACCAGCCTGCTGACTGGGCACAAGAGAAAAAGCAGTTGGAAGTCACATCGGCATCCCTGGTAGCGAAGGTCAATGATCAGGAAAACTATGCCTTGTGCAGCAACATGTGCTTCATCGCGATGCCAGATGGAAGAAGGCTCAGATTGCAATATGTACTTCAAAAACTGACTGGATAAGCACCTGGACCCGGAGCTACAGGAAGTACCTATGAAACAAAACAGGCATACAGAATCCCTGGAAGGATTCCCAAGTCTAGAAAAAAGAGCTTCACACTATCTTGTGAAATTCATTCATTTCCAAGAAATAAAAGGTTGTACTGGAATCTGCGAGAACCTAGGGTCCAACTAGTTTTGAGGATGCTAGAGTGTGCATATTTTCCAGACTATAGCCAGCAACTACAAAGAGAAAAGCAGGAGTTCATTAACCTAAAAATCAGTCTGTACAGACAAGGATGGCAATTTCTATATTAATACTCCTCAAAATTGCATATCTAAAATCCTGGCTGCCCAAGGAGAATTTCTTTTTTACAAGTAAACAAAAAGAAAGACATCAAGGGACCATTTTCTTTATAGCAGGCATCTAGTATCGGAGGATGGCGGGGTGCCACTAAACACCAGAGAAACAATAAATGTAGATGGGGATGGTAATTGGAATGTGGGGGGTGCCACTCAACACAAGAGAAAATAAGAATATTACAGGGACAGTGATGGGAGGGTGGTGTGCACCACTAATCACCAGGGAAATTAAAAATAATTTTGGAACAGCGATCGGAGGTTGGTGGCACCACTAGACATCAGGAAAAATATGAAATGATATATGTGTGTGTGTGTATATATATATATATATATGCATGGAAGGCAATCAGAGGGAAAAGTATTAAAATTAGGATAATGGAGATCAGAGTGTGGGAGGGTGCTTCTAGACACCAGGGAAACATGGGTGTTATTACGCGGGCAGAGGTTGGCATGTGGAGGTGCCACTAGACACCTGGAGAAAGATGCTGCCAAACAAAACAGGAGTTTTTCATTATGAAAAATAATCTTTTTTTGTCACTTGTAACATGAAAAAAGAATCTTTTTTCATATCATGTGACACAAAAAATGATTTATAATGTTAAAAGAAACAGATTTTCAGGACATTTCTCGAACAGTAAAGTGCAGAATCCAGCTAAAGGGTTCACCATACATGAGCTGCATATGGTGGTAGCTCTCCAGAATGTCATTTTTGTGGTGTTTCAAATTTTAATTTTTGAGGAAAAAGGGGAACCAAGATGGCAGTAAATGAAAAAGGATTTTCCCCCTCATGAAAAAGGATGACATCAATATGAAAAATAATAATTTTTTAATTCTTACAGTTATTCTTAGGTGCTGAGAATTCTCGGATCAATTATTCAAAATTTCAAAATTAAATAACTTTGGAATGACTTAATATTTTTTTCACCAAACAAGCAAAAGGAACATCTGTGGGTCCAGTCTCTTTCAACCATGGAAATTTTAGGCCTAAATTACAAACTGTCTGGGTGCTAGCCAAGTTTACAGAAATCCAAGCAAAACTAATGGGAAAAAAAAATCCTGAAAAATTCACTTTTTGCACTATCCATATCTCAGAATCCTCACATCGGACCAGAATGAAATTTGGCACATTAAGAGATCAAAACACTGGGACAGTGAATGCCAAATATCATGCAACTCCATTGAACAGTTGTGAAGTAATTTAACTAAAAAAATGGGGTTTAACATTGAACTGCCGGTACAGCCCTAACTGTAGGGGCACTACCGCACCCCTATAATATATACAGTATGTATGTATATATGTCTACTGACCCATTATCATGAATAAGATACAACCCTGAGTATTTATTCACATATAATAAGCTGTGTGAATGCAGTGCCATGTTGTACCACTGAAAAGTTAAATAAAAATTACAAGTTTAAAAAACAAACATATATATACATAAACTGAACATTATTTATCAATGTCCCTGGGATAGAAGTAGCTGTAAGTCCACTAAGTGATCCTGGTCCCACCATATGATGATGTTCAGTCTCTACAAGAGTCTCTGATGCAGATGACTGCATAACATTGGGAGCTAGTAGTGATAGTTTAAAGGCCCTCAAAGCAATACTTCTCACTACTTCAAGGTGCTGGCTTTTGGTTGTTCCCGGCTCTGTAACAGTCACTTCTATAAGTGCCTGCAATGGATTGGTGCACTGGATTGATCAGCAGTGATGCATTAGTTAGTTTAACCTCAGTCATAGGGAAAATGATGGAATCACTTCTGAAGGAAAGAATTGTCGAGTATCTAGAGGCCAGAGGGGCACAGGACCCTAGGCAGCATAGATTCACAGTGGGAAGGTCATGCCAGACAAATCTGATAGATTTCTTTGACTGGGTAACCAAAGTAGTAGATCAGGGAGGGGCTGTGGACATGGCCTACCTAGACTTTAGCAAGGCATTTGACACAGTCCCACACAAAAGATTAATATACAAGTTAGCCAGCCTGGGAGTGGGTCCCAAGATGACAGCCTGGGTAAAGAATTGGCTGGAGAATAGGACACAGAGAGTAATAGTAAATGGAGTCCACTCAGAAGAAAGGAGGGTTACTAGTAGGGTACCGCCAGGAGTTCAGTATTAAGACCGGTCCTCTTCAATGTCTTTATAAAGCGACATTGCGGAAGGACTGGAAGGAAATATGTCTCTTTGCAGATGACACTAAGATCTGCAACAGAGTTGATCACACAAGGGTGGGGTGGGGTGGAAAGGATGAGAAGGGACTTGGCAAGGTTAGAGGAATGGTCAAATGTATGGCGGCTTAGATTCAATGCTAAGAAGTGCAAGGTAATGCACCTGGGAAACAAAAACCCAGGGGAAGAGTACACAATGGGGGTGAGATACTACCAACAACAAAATGGAAAGGACCTGGGGGTAGTCATATCAGGGACCTAAAGGTGGGCAAGCAGTGTGAGAGGGCAGCAAGGAGGGTGGGGGGATACTGGGATGCATAGGGAGAGGCATCACCAGTAGAAAACAGGAAGTTATTATCCCTCTGTACAGACAGCTGGTCAGACCCCATCTGGAGTACTGTGTGCAGTTCTGGAGACCCAATCTCTGCAAAGACATAGACAGGATAGAAGCTGTCCAGAGGAGGGCAACTAAAATGGTGCAAGGTCTGCACCAGAAGACATATGAAGAGAGACTTAAGGACCTTAATATGTATAGCCTCGAGGAAAGGAGGGAGAGGGGGGACATGATAGAAACTTTCAAGTACCTCAAGGGAATCAACTAAGTCCAAGAGGGTAGCATCTTTCCAAAACAGAGGTGTACAAGAACAAGAGAGCACAATTTGAAGATAGAGGGGAGGCGGCTCAGAGGTAATTTAAGGAAGTATTTTTTCACAGAGAGGGTTGTGGATGCATGGAATGGCCTTCCGGAGGAGGTTGTGGAGTCAAAATCAGTGGTGGAATTCAAGCATGCATGGGACAGTCATAAGGCAATTCTGGGGGTTGGGGGAAAGAAGAAGTAGGCTGCTGGTTAACTAGGATCTTCAGCTTATCCAGTAGGTTGGAAAATGGGCAGACTGGGTGGGCCAAGCGGTCCTTATCTGCGTCAAGTTCTATGTTATGTTTCTATACAGATGTATGCACTGTTGATAGTGATCCAATGGAGGTAGTGTTAAACTGACAATTGGTGTTTCCTGGGTATAAGCCTGCATGCACTTGTAATAAATTCATGGTTGTCAAACAACCAAAGCAGCAATGTTGTTGTCAGTTTCTAAAGACAAAAGAAACAAAGAAGTGGGATTCAGCCCCCTCCATCAGTGGTTGGTTGCTTCTGCCCTTTTAATAATGTTAAAGAATACCTAAACAACATGTTGACGACAAACTATTTAAAAATCTGACTCCGTAGGTGACTAAAGGAAAGGCTGCTGTATTCATTAATGCTAAAACTACATTTATATAATTTACCTAAATGTGGTTCCAGAGCATTTGAATATTGTAAAATCAGCCTTCCAATTTCAAAAAACTGTCTTACCTGCTTCCTAAAATGGCTGCCAAATGTGTTATGTGATGACATCATTGGAGCCAAAGTCAGAGAGATTTATGTCTCTCTATAGTGCTAACTAGTTCTTTTTTCCCTTTGTATAGCAGTGTTTCACGCAAATGGTCAAAACCATGTGCATTATTTTGTATAATACACATGTTAGGCTATGGTTCTGTTCATTTTGTTTACTTTAACATGCTGAAACTGTTTTAATCCAACCGACTTTCTCTGTGGCAAACCACAGTGCAGTACAAATCTTGAATAACCTGGTGGTCTAGTGGTACTGGTGGATCCAAGATGCTACAGTGGGGATGCTGGGGTGGTGTGGATACTTAATATGCACTTTTTAACATTTTTATTAAACCTTGATATTTTCTGCTATTATTCTTTTCTAGTACATTTTTTGACAGACCCTACAAATGTAATCCATAGTTTGAATGTAAAACATCTGTACAATCAATAAATCAAACTTCTTCAACCAAGTGAAATGCAGCAGCAGCAAGCAAATAAGTTACAATGGGGGGAGGAGTGCAGCCACCCCCTTCACCACCCCTTAGATCCACCACTTTTGTGTAGCAAAGTTCTTGTGCAGTACATTGTTAGAGTCCATACTTTCTCAAAAATCAAATATATGCTTGTCTTGTCTTCTTTTTCCATGGGAAATAAGAATAATAAGAATCAGCATTTATATAGTAGTTTTCATCTACATTGTATCCCAAAGTGCTTTACAAGCAATACTATACTGGTAGTGAAGTGACTGAACATGTAGTGGCAGCCATTTCATACATTAATATCCGCACACAACCTTGGACTATTGCTTGAACTGGTTTTATGGGAAGGGGAATTTTGGCCAGGACAACTTGATCAGGTAGTGATCATGGTGCTGGCAGACCCACATCTTATTTCTCACAGTAATCTGCTCATATTTCTCTGCTTCTGTCTTCCCCCTTCCCTGAATATAGCAGTTCCTTGCAAGAGTGGCCTTCTCAGTCCCCATTTGGTATTCATTCTTTACTACTCCTCTTCACACCGAAAACTGGTGAGCTCATCACCCTTCTGCATCATGAATGCAAGTAGTACAGTCCTCATTTATTTATTTATTTATTTATTTTTAACTTATCAAATACAAACATATATTTCCAGTAAGTCAGTCTGATAGCAGTAGGGAACAAGGGGAATGATGGGCTTTCATGTCCTTAAAAGACCTAGGCTACCTTTGATTAGGCACTATTAAATGATGGGTGTGTACATCATTATGCACGTCATTTAATAGTGCCTGATCATAGGTGGCTTAGATCTTATATGGGTAGGAAAGCTTATTTTTCCACTTCTGCCATGCTGCTATCAGCCTGGCTTACCAGAAGATCATGTTTATTATTAATATGTAAACATAACATGGGAGACTGTACTAACCACATTCATGATGCGGAAGGATAGTGAACTCATCAGTTTTTGGTATGGGGAACAGGTGAGAAGAATAAATGTCAGAGAGGAACTGAAGAGGCCATTCCAGCAGGGTACAGCTATATTCAGGTTAGTTGAAGACAGGAAGGAGAACGTTGAACAGAACACTGTGAGATCTGAAATGTGGGGCTGCCAGCATCATGATCACTACCTGTGGATGAAAGTAGCCAATGATGACAAATACTCAGAGTGGCAGGGCTGCACCTAAACTGTTACTTGAATTTAGTGTAGGGAGATTACCCTGGGGTGGGGGGGATGTTGACGTTTGTTAGAACAGTATTGAGGGAGTTGTGTATAGCTCATTCAAGATTTGGAAGGGTGGTAGCCAGCCAACTAGCACTGTAGAGAAGAGTTGTTTCTGACAGAAGAGAACTAGCTACAGAGCAAGAAACAGAAGTCCAGAACTACAGATTTTTTACTAATTAATCACTTCTGTCTCAGCAGGAGTAGTACCTGTTTGGGTTAAGCAAACAGATACTTTATTAGAAGAAGGGGGTCTCATTTAAGTAAAACCAAAAAAATAAAAATAAAAAATAAAAAGTGTTTTTTCTGAGGAAGGGGGCAGTATCACCTTAATTTACTGAGAGCAGAGAGTGAATCTAATTGGGGGTGTGGCTTAGCAGCTTAGGTGTACAAAAGCAGCTGTCTCCAATTACAGCTTCCAGCTGTTTCTGGCAGATGAGAACTGGTTGCAGAACAAGAAACAGAAGTCCAAAACTACAGTTTTTTTTACTAGTTTCCCTCCTTTGCACCCCTCCACCCAAAGCCAGTTCTAGTTTTATAGCCACTGAATTTGACTGACAACAGGAACTTCCTGTTTGGCAGTAGGAAGGGAAGGATCAGAGACACATTAGTTTCAGCAACCTTGAAGGAACCTAAACAAACAAAAAAAAAAACTCTTTATCCCCCCCCCCCGGCTGCTGGAGGTCTGAATCCAAGCATGGAGGAAGGAGACTACTGAAGACTACAGGAAGTTCCTGGATCAGAACAGGAAGGGTGAAAGTTGTAAGGGCACATAGGCAGTAGGAAAGTAAGTGTAAAAATACATAGAGGGAGGAGACAATAAGCATACAAAGCAACAGGAGAGGGGACACAAAATAAGTCAAGATGGGAGTGGTGCAGTACAATGGCTGTGGAGCAGCAGTGTTTCTGGAGACATTCTGGAGGCTGCGATGCTGCCCTGTTTGCAGGCACCTCTCTGGTCTGAGGGAGGAGGTTGCCCATCTCCAGGCTGACCTGGCTAGGATTCGTGAAACCTCTTCCCCCACCCAGGGACCACCAGGGCCACCACCGTTACCTCAGAGGTTGCCAAGAAAGAGAAGCGGTTAGACCAAGGTGGCCTCAGGAAGGGAGAGGGTGGTGGAACAGAGGTGCATCCCTTCAGTTGTAGATCTCCACAATTCATAAGCTGTTCTGGCAAAGAGTGGTTCCTCTATGGAGGCACCTGCAGTGGACACCAAGGAGGATGCTGGGAACTTCCACAAAGGAGACCCACAAGGGGGGTGGCATGAGACCCCACACGGGAAGGAAACAACTCCTGGTGGGGGACTCAATCATTAGGGGGTAGACATGGGGGAGGAAGGGAATAGGGAGGTAAGGTGCCTGCCTGGTGCCACAGCTTGGAGGGACAGGAAGCGAATCCTCAGGATCACGGGAGCAGCTGCACATGGGAGGAAGCTGGATGTCATTGTCCATCTAGGGACAAATGACCTGGCTGTAAACGGGATCAGAGTGGTGCAAGAGGAGTTTGTGGAGTTGGGAAGGGGCCTTAGACAAGTCGCATGTATGGTAACCTTCTTGGAGGTGCTGCCTGTCTATGGCAAGGATGATTCTAGGGTATTCTGCACCATGGGAGTAAATGAATGGTTGAAAAACTGGTGTGGAGCTCAGGGTTTTGGCTTCATTGGGGACTGGGGAGCCACCTGCAGGGATGCATGCTTATACTGGCGCGATGGTCTGCATCTGTCTGGGAGGGATCCAGGATCCTAGGTGACAGGTTTAAATGCTTCATTGGCAAGCATTTAAACTAGCCAAGGGGAGGCACTGAAAAGGAGCAGGGAAATCCGGCCTACCCCAACAAAGCACAGTAGTTAGAGAGGTAAACACCAAGGCAGAGAAGTCAGTAGGGAGCAGGACAGGGATAAATGCAGAAAAAGGTGTTAAGGACAGGGATGGGGCTAAAAGGTGTAAGGCCATAAAAAATAAATGGAAGGTGATGAGTACCAATGCCTGTAGTCTGTGCAACATGCTCCCTGAACTAGTGGCCTTAATGGAAGTGGGATGCCTGGATATTGTGGCAGTCACTGAAACATGGTACACAGAGAACCATGAGTGGGAAGTCAACATACCAGGACACACAGTCTACAGGAGGGACAGAATGGGTAAAAGAGGAGGAGGAAGAGTAGCTCTCTATATAAGGTAAGGGATTAAAGCAACAGAACTATGGAGTAAACAGGAAGTTGATGAGACACTATGGGTCACCCTGGAGACAGGAAATGGCACCACAATCTGCATGGGGGTTGTGTACAGACCCCCATCTCATGGGGAGGAAAGGGACAAGGAAATGACAGAAGGCATCCTTAAAATGTCAGAAAAAGGGGAGATATTGTTGATGGGGGACCTGAATATGCCAGATGTTAACTGGAGTACCTTTGCTGCAGGCACATCCAAGAGCAGGGTCATTCTTGATGCCCTACAGGGGGCATGCCTCAGAGAGCTAGTGTTGGAACCCACTCAGGAGGGAGCAATCTTAGACCTGGTACTCTCAAATGGGGAAGAAGAAAGGATCTCAGATTTAGAAGTGGGTAGCCATCTGGGAACAAGTGACCACCAAACAGTGTGGTTCACAATAAACACAGCCATAGAGTCAAGCCATACAAAAACAAGAGTATTTGACTTTAGGAAGGCTGACTTTGGGAAAATGAGGGAGTGTCTTAGAAAAGCACTAGCAAATGGGCAAGAAGGAGGGGGTGGAGGAACAATGGGGAATAATCAAAACAGCCATCGCAGAGGCAACAAGCGTTTGAATGAAGCAAATCAATAAAACAAAATGAAGGAAAAAAACACTGTGGTTCTCAAAAGAGGTGGCAGGGATGGTTAAGGAGAAAAGGATAGCATTCAGGAACTATAAGGAAACACAGAAGGAACAGGACAAAGAACTTTATCAGTTAAAGCAGAAGGAGGCAGGGGAAGGCAGTCAGAATAGCAAAGGCACACACTGAGGAAAAGATAGCCAACTCTGTTAAGAAGGGGGATAAAACTTTTTATAGGTACATTAGGGAGTGAAGAAAGACCTAGGGAGAGATACAGAGACTTAATAAAGGGGAGGGAATGAGGGCAGAGGGTGACAGTGAAAAAGCAGGGATACTGATTGATTATTTCTGCTCAATACTCACAACAGATGAGGAGGTAGAGGTGCCTAAACCAAACAAGGGAGAAACTCTGAATAGGGGGGGTCGATACCAGTCCATTCACAGAAGAAAGGGTTTTGAAAGAACTCTTGAAACTGAGGGCAGACAAAGCAATGGGGCCTGATGGGATTCACCCAGGAATACTAAAAGAACTAAGGGTAGAACTAGTAACACCACTGACTACTCTCTTTAACAAATCATGGGAGGATGGAGTGGTACCTGAGGACTGGAGGAGGGCAAATGTGATTCCACTTCACAAAAGTGGGAGCAGGGCAGAGGCAGAAAACTACAGACCAGTTAGTTTGACTTCAGTGGTAGGGAAAATGATGGAATCACTTCTGAAGGAAATATTTGTTGAGTACCTAGACGCCAGTGGGGCACAGGACCCAAGGCAGCATGGTTTCACAGCAGGAAGGTCATGTCAGATGAACCTAATAGATTTCTTTGACTGGGTGACCAAAGTAGTAGACCAGGGAGGGGCTGTGGATATGGCCTACCTAGATTTTAGCAAGGCATTCGACACAGTCTCACACAAAAGATTAATATACAAGTTAGCTAGCCTTGGAGTGGGTCCCAAGGTGGTAGCCTGGATAAAAAACTGGCTGGACAACAGGACGCAAAAGGTAATAGTAAACAGAATCCACAGTGAAGAAAGGAGGGTAACTATCAGGGTACTGCAGGGTTCGGTTCTGGGACCAGTCCTCTTTAATATCTTTATAAGTAACATTGGAGAGCACCTGGAAGGAAAGGTATGATTCTTTGCAGATGACACAAAGATCTGCAACAGGGTTGATACACAAGGTGTGGTGGAAAGAGTGAAAAGGGACTTGGCAAGGTTGGAGGAATGGTCAAATACGTGGCAGCACAGATTCAGTGCAAAGAAGTGCAAGGTAATGCATCTGGGAAACAAAAACCCAGGGGAAGAGTACACAATGGGGGGTGAGTTAACAACAACAACAAAAATCGAAAGAGACCTAGGAGTAATTATATCAGATGACCTAAAGGTGGTCAAGCAATGTGAGAAGGCAGTAAGGAGGGCTGGGGGGATATTGGGATGCATAGGGAGAGGCATCAACAGTAGAAAACAGGAAGTTGTTATCCCTCTCTACAGACAGTTAGTGAGGCCCCATCTGGAGTACTGCGTGCAATTCTGGAGACCCCATCTTCACAAAGACATAGACAGAGAGGAGGCTGTTCAGAGGAGGGCAACCAAAATGGTGCAAGGTCTGCATCAGAAGACATATAAGGAGAGACTAAAGCAGCTTAATATGTATACCCTTGAGGAAAGGAGGGAGAGAGGGGACATGATAGAAACTTTCAAGTATCTCAAGGGAATTAACAAGGTACAAGAGGGTAGTATCTTTCAGAAGAAGAGATGTGCAAGAACAAGGGGGCACAATTTGAAGATAGAGGGAGGACGGCTCAGAGGTAATGTTAGAAAGTATTTTTTCACAGAGAGGGTTGTGGATGCATGGAACAGCCTTCCTGAGGAGGTTGTGGAGTCTCGAACAGTGGGAGAATTCAAGAATGTATGGGATAGGCATAAGGCAATTCTAGTGGGGGGCAGGAGGAAGTAAGCTGTTGATTAACTAGAATTTGCAGCTTATCCATCAGGTAGGGAAATGGGCAGACTGGGTGGGCCAAGCGGTCCTTATCTGCCATCAAATTCTATGTTTCTATGAGGACAGAAAAGTACTAGAGAAGAATTCCTGGGAACTGTCCTGCAGGGTTCTGTAGATTACAGTAAAGGAGTAGACTGACACTGGAAGTCGGGTGGATTCGCTCAAGGTATTAGTATGCCTCTCCTGCTAATAATATTGTTATTCATTGTATGTGCAGCCCTTATGAGGGTATGGACAGCAGTTTTTATGGTGGGTCAAGATGCTTATTGCTTGGTCCTCCAGGAAGTCCTAGTTGTTAGTTAACGAGGGGGAAAAACACAACAGGGGAACTGTACATACTGTCTTCACTGTGCAGAAGGGTAGTGATCCACTCAATGTTTACTGTGGGAGCAGAAGTCAAACATTGAGAAATTGGACTGGAGAGTGATTTGGAGGCATTTTTTAACAGTGCCAGCTTATGATGTGTATCGGTATAGGTGTGCACAACTCTCTAAGGTACAAGATTACATTCTGAGGTGTGATAATTCTCTTCATGAGACTGTAAGCACATCTGCAGCCCCAGGCAGTACTAAGGATAGGATATGGATGGTGGGGCATTCAACAGAAAGCAGGCTAGGTGTGGGGCGGTGGGGGTCACATGGAAAAAGAAAGCCTTATTTTTGGATTAATAAGAGAGCATGAGCTCTGGAATTGAACCAGACCGGTACTTTGTTGTGTGACCCTGAACAAGTCACTAAACATCCTTGTGCTCCCAGACCACACCTGTAAACAAGCTTTCAGTTTAGTGTGCCTCTCCTGGTTAACAAAAAACAAAATTCAGGGCATCACATAACCACTACATCATCGGGTATTTGAAGTATTGTACTGTACTGTGGTTTGCCAAAGAGAAAGTCAGCTGGATTGCAAAACATTTTCAGCAAGTTAAAGTAAACAAAATAAACAAAATCATAGCCTAACGTGTACTGATCAAAATAATCCACAAGTTAACACATGGTGTTGATCATTCTCGTACAACAATTCAAAACAAAGAGGAAAGAAGAACTAGTTAGCACTGTAGGAATATATGTGGGTATCTGGCTCCGATGATGTCATCATGACTCATCACTTAACACACTTGGCAGACATCTTAAGGAGAAACTAAGGCTGTTTTTTGAAAGTGAAAGGCTGATGTTTACATTTTCCAAAAGCTATGAAACTGCATTTATGTTATTTACATAAATGCAGTTTTAGCATAAATGTAAACAGCAGCCTTTACTGTACCTCACTATGAAGCCAGATATTGGAGTTTGCAGTTTTGAAAAACTGCTTGTTTAGGTACCCTTTAATAGATTTGCATGAAACTACTTGTCAGTGGCTTTCTTGCCAGTAGTCACTCGGACTTTGTACACTGTGGAGTTACTCTACACACATACAATTTCTTTTTTCATATCTGGCTACAGCCCAACTGTCTGCTTTCTCTTAATGGTTTTGTCATCCCCTGATGACCACCCATGGACACATCAGGTACTGACAAAATCATTTTTTGCCTAAAGTGCTGTGAGATCACCCAGACTGTTTGTGTCCCTGGTCCTGCATACAGCAGAATTCCAGTCTCTGGTAACAATTGCAATTTCATTATTATGTTTTTTAAACAGTATACCTGCAGGAATCAGCTATTATCATACCCAATTCCAGTGTTTATGTAAGCTGCTGAGGTCCATGGGCCCACTTTGTTTTTCTGTGAGACTTGCCACAGACTGTGGGGTGTGAAGAAGAAGGTCCATGACCTCCACTGAGCATCTTGAGTGCTGCACAAGGAAACGTAGAAACATAGAAGTTGACGTCAGGTAAGGACCACAAGGCCCATCCAGTCTGCCCATTTCTTTTTCTACCTTATGAATGTGCCATAGGCCTTTGCTCTGTAAATGGCCTATCTATTCATACTCATCTGTATTGCTTCCTTATGCCTATCCCATGCCTGTTTGAAGCCCTGCACTGTATTCATATCCACCACTTCCTAAGGTAGGCCATTCCGTGCATCCACCACCTTTTTTGTGAAAAAGAACTTCCTCACATTACCCCTTAATCGGCCTCCCTCTAATCTCATGATGTGTCCTCTTGTCCTGCTATTTTTTTTTATATAGAAACATGTTAGACTCTTTCACTTTGTTAATGCCCTTAAGTTGTTTGAATGTTTCAATCATATCACCTCTCTCCCTCCTTTGCTCTAGGGTATACATATGAGCTCAGTTAATCTGTCCTCATATGTTTTCAGATGCAGTCCCTGCACCATTTTGGTTGCCCTTCTCTGAACTGCCTCAATTTGGTTAATGTCCTTGTGAAGGTGTGGTCTCCAGTACTGCATGCAGTACTCCAGGTGGGGCCTAACCAGTGTCTTCTAAAGAGGGATTATTACCTCCCACTTCTGACTTGTGTTACCCCTACTAATACATCCCAACATCCCTCTAGCCTTACCTACTGCTTTAGAGGTCTACTTGGAAGATTTCAAGTCATCAGTGATAATGACGCCCAAGTCTCTTGCTTCCCTTGTGACTGCCAACAACTCCCTCCCAGCCTCTAGGTGGCTTCAGGGTTTCTCTTCCCTATGTGCATGATCTTGCACTTCTTTGTGTTAAACCCCAGTTGCCACTCTTCTGACCATTTTGCTAGTTTATCCAGATCTCTTCTCATTCTGCCCACACCATCTGGATCATCTACTCTGATGCAGATCTTGGTATCATCTGCAAACAGACAAACCTTACCATCCAATCCATCTGCAATGTCACTGATGAAGACATTGAAGAGGACTGGCCCCAGGACTGATCCCTGAGGTACTCCACTTGTGACTTCCATCTCTTCTGACTGTATACTGTTTACCACCACTCTCTGTTTTCTGCCCGTCAACCAGTTTGCCACCCAGTTGACCAACATCTGACCCACCCCGAGCCTACACAGCTTATTAATCAATCTTCTATGTGGAACAGTATCGAAAGCTTTGCTGAAGTCAAGGTTGGCAACATCAACTGCTCCCCCCTTGGTCCACCACTCTGGTTACCCAGTCAAAGGAGTCTATGAGATTCGTTTGACAGGACCTTCCTTTTTGTAAACCCATGCTGTCTTGGATCCTGTGCTCCTATGGATTTCAGGTGTTGCACTATCCTTTCCTTAAGGAATGTCTCCATAATCTTGCCAACTACTGAAGTAAGACTGACTGGTCTATAGTTCTCTGCTTCCTCTCTGCTACCACTCTTGTGGAGAGGGATCACATGAGCCCTTCTCCAGTCTTCTGAGACCTCTTCTGTGCTCAGAGACTCACTAAATAGTTCTGATAATAGCTCTGCTACTTCCACCCTTAGCTGCTTTAGTACCCTGGGATGTATGCCATCAGGTCCCATTGCCTTGTCCACCCTGAGCTTATCAAGCTCTTGTAGGACCCTTTCTTTTGTGAAGGGACTAGTGCACACCTCCCTCCCCTTCCCCGTGTCCATGGTGCAGAGCTGCGGGCCCTGCCCTACCTTCTCTTCAGTTAATACTGAGCAGAAGAATTTATTTAGGATAGATGCTTTTACATGGTCCTCCTCCTCACACACACCCTTATCCCCTTTGATCTTAGCAATACCCCCAGCTGGACTTTCTCCTTTCACTAATGTATCTATAGAATGTCTTGTCACCTTCTTTCACTGTTTGTGCTAGTGTTTCCTCAGTTTGGGCCTTTGCCTGCCTTACTGCCTTTCCTGGTTTCCTTAGGAAAGTTTGGTATGCCTTCCTATCTTTATTCTGCTGCATTTCCTTATATTTCCTGAAGGCCAGCCTTTTGAGTCTGACCTTTTCTTCTACTGTGTTTGAGAACCAAAGTGGTTTCCTTCTTCTTCTTTTCCATTTCCTTTTCTCACTAACACAATGGGATGTTGCTTCAAGTATTGTATCTTTAATGCTTTCCCACTTTGTCTGTACCTTTGCCTGTAAGGAGTTCGACTTTGGCATTGCCATGGCTATAGGAAGCCTTTCTGAAGGGCGCTTTAACCTTTTAAACATAATGTTTACAGACTACAGAAGTGGCCAGAAAAATAATGTACTGCAGTAACACACCGTAAAATAGGGATATGCCATCAAATGCAGTAAAACTGTCATACAGCCAGAAAGCTAAAATGTTGTGAGGGAACAGCAAACCCACAGGAAAACCCAAAATAGTGCAAACCAAATGTTGGGGTGGTGCCAGGAGATGAATTTGCAGAACAGGCTAGTATGCAACCAGAAAGACACTGACTGCAAGCCAAACCAAAAGTCAGCCCCCTCCACACCCAAACACAGTGCTGATTCCATACCATGGACCACATATGAATAATAACACAGGGCATCTATGATGAAATGTTAAAACTTTAAAATGCTGAAATTAAATGGTTAGTTTCAGAATATACACTTAATTTCTCTGTTTAATCAAGGCTCGTGAGACGAAAGGGTGTCTGAATTTTTGTGGACTGGATTTCAGCCAGTTGCTCCCTCTTGAGCAACGGCTAACCTTCAGTATAACTGAGAAGTGAAAGTTTTCAAATTTAACCCTTTCTTAGTTTTAGTTTGAGGCACCTTTTTCAAATACCTGCCCCTCTCCCCTTTGGAGGAGAAAAAAAAAATTCTGAGCCTGTTGTGCTCAGCAAGCACTACGGTACAAGAAGAAAAACCTGTTGCTAGCACTAAAGGGGTATGCCATAAGTTGGAACCCCTCTTGGAACTGAGATGGCACAGATGTGCCAATGCAATCAAAAAGCTACAAATGTCTTCAAATAAGCAAAATAAATAAATATACACATACATACATACAGTACATACATATATACAGTACATATATAACTGCAGAGGAAACCTTTTCTTTTCATGGTTAGGAATTGTGTTATAGAAACATAGAATTTGATGGCAGATAAGGACCATTTGGCCCACCCAGTCTGCCCATTTCCCTACCTAACAGATAAGCTGCAGATCCTAGTTAACCAACAGCCTACTTCCTCCTACCCCCCCACTAGAATTGCCTTATGTCTGTCCCATGCATTCTTGAATTCCCCCACTGTTTCTGACTCTACGACCTCCTCAGGAAGGCTGTTCCATGCATCCACAACCCTATCTTTGAAGAAATACTTCCTTACATTACCTCTGAGCCATCCCCCCTCTATCTTCAAATTGTGCCCCCTTGTTTTGCATCTCTTTTTCTGAAAGATGCTACCCTCTTGGACTTTGTTGATTTCCTTGAGGTATTTAAAAGTTTCTATCATGTCCCCCCTCTCCCTCCTTTCCTCAAGGCTATACATCTTTAGTTCCTTTAGTCTTTCTTCATATGTCTTCTGATGCAGACACTGCATCATTTTGGTTGCCCTCCTCTGAACAGTCTCCACTCTGTCTATGTCTTTGCAGAGATGGGGTCTCCAGAACTGTACACAGTACTCCAGATGTGGACTTACCAACTGTCTGTACAGAGGGCCAACAACTTCCTGTTTTCTACTGGTGATGCCTCTCCCTATGTATCCCAGTATCCCCCCAGCCCTCCTTACTGCCTTCTCACGTTGCTGGCCCACATGTAGGTCATCTGATATGACTACCCCCATGTCCTTTCCATTTTTGTTGTTGACAGTATCTCACCCCCCATTGTGTACTCTTCCCCTGGGTTTTTGTTTCCCAGGTGCATTACTTTGCACTTTTTTGCATTGAATCTAAGCTGCCATACATTTGACCATTCCTCCAGCTTTGCTAAGTCCCTTTTCATTCTTTCCACCCCACCTTGTGTATCAACCCTGTTGCAGATCTTTCTGTCATCTGCAAAGAGACATAATTTCCCTTCCAGTCCCTCTGCAATGTCACTTATAAAGACATTAAAAAGGACTGGCCCAGTACTGAACCCTGCGGTACGCCACTAGTAACCCTCCTTTCTTCACTGTGGACTCCATTTACTATTACCCGCTGTGTCCTGTTGTCCAACCAGTGTTTTACCCAGGCTACGACCCTAGGACCCACTCCCAGGCTGACTAATTTGTTAATTAATCTTTTGTGCAGGACTGTGTCAAATGCCTTGCTAAAGTCTAGGTAGGCCATGTCCACAGCTCCTTCCTGGTCTACTGCTTTGGTCACTCAATCAAAAAAATCAATTAGATTTGTCTGACATGACCTTCCCGCTGTGAATCCATGCTACCTTGGGTCCTGTGCCCCACTGGCCTCTAGGTACACAACAATTCTTTCCTTCAGAAGTGATTCCATCATTTTCCCTACCACTGAGCTCAAACTGACAGGTCTGTAGTTTTCTGCCTCTGTCTTGCTCCCACTTTTGTGAAGGGGAATCATAGTTGCCCTCCTCCAGTCCTCGGGTACCACCCCATCCTCCCATGATTTATTAAAAAGGGTTGTCAGTGGTGTTACTAGTTCTTTCCTTAGTTCTTTTAGAATTCTGGGGTGAATCCCATCAGGCCCCATTGCTTCTTCCGCCTTCAGTTTTAAGAATTCTTTCAGAACCCTTTCTTCTGTGAAAGGACTAATATCACCCCCCCCCCACCCAGAGTGCATTTATTGACTGGATTAGGTATTTCCCCCTGCTTTTGCATTTTGAATACTGAGCGGAAGTATTCATTCAGTATCCCTGCTTTTTCAATGTCACTCTCTGCCTAACCATCTTCCTCTTTGTTCAGCCTCAGTATCCCTGCCTTAGTCTTTCTTTGCTCCCTAATGTACCTATAAAAGGGTTTATCCTCCTTCTTAACCGAGTTGGCTATCTTTTCCTCGGTTTGGGCCTTTGCTATTCTGACTGCCTTACCAACTTCATTCTACTTTAACTGGTACCGTCCTCTGTCCTGCTCCTTCTGTGTTTCCTTATACTTCCTGAATGCTATCTTTTTTCCCTTACTTTCCCCACCACTTCTTTTGAGAACCCTAGCAGTTTTTTCTTTCATTTTGATTTGTTTATTTGCTTCACACAAAGACTTGTCGCCTCTGTGATAGTGGTTTTGATGTTTCCCCATTGTTGCTCCAGCCCACCTTCTTGCCTTTTTACTAGTGCTTTTCTGAGACACTCTCCCATTTTGACAAAATCAGCCCTCCTGAAGTCCAGTACCTTCACTTTTATGTGGCTTGACTCTACAGCTAAGTTAATCGTGAACCACACTGTTTGGTGGCCGCTTGTTCCCAGATGGCTACCCACTTCAAGATCAGAGATCCTCTCTCCATCCCCATTTGAGAGTACCAGGTCTAAGATTGCTCTCTCCTGAGTGGGTTCCAAAACTAGCTGACTGAGGCATGCTTCCCTGTAGGGCATCGAGAATGGCCCTGCTCTTGGAAGTGGCTGCAGCAAAGGTGCTCCAGTCAACATCTGGCATAGTCAGGTCCCCCATAAGCAATATCTCCCCTTTCTCTACCATCCCAAGGATGCCTTCTATCATTTCCTTGTCTATTTCCTCCCCCTGAGACGGGGGTCTGTATACAACCCCTGTGCGGATTGTGGAGCTATTTCCAGTCTCCAGGGTGACACACAGTCCCTCCTCTCCTCCCTGTTTACCCCTTAGTTCTGTTGCTTTTATCCCTTCCCTTACATAGAGAGCTACTCCTCCTCCTCATCTTCCCTCCCTGTCCCTCCTGTAGATTGTCTACCCTGGTATGTTGACATCCCAGTCATGGTTCTCTGTGTACCATGTTTCTGTGACTGCCACAATATCCAGGCATCCCTCTTCTATCAAGGCCACCATTTCAGGGAGCTTTTTACCTAGACTATGGGTATTGGTACTCATTACCCTCCATTTTTCTATGGCTTTATTTCTTTTTGCCCCATCCCTGTCCCTACTGCCTTTGCCTTTTTCTCCATTTAGCCCTGCTCTTCACCCTATCAACTGCTCTATTTTGGTGTTTACATCACTAATTACCCTGATTTTGGGGGGGGGCTAGGATTTTCCTTCTCCTGTTCAGTGCCTCCCCCCTTGGCTAGTTTAAATGCTTGCCACTGAAGCATTTAAATCTATCACCTAGTATCCTGGTTCCCCTCCAGGATAGATGCAGACCATCACACCTGTATAGGCCTGCATCCTCCAGGTGGAGCCCCAGTCTCCAATGAAGCCAAATCCTGGAGCTCTGCACCAGCTTTTCAACCAGTCATTGAATCCCATGGTGTGGAGTGCCCTACCCTCATCCATGCCATAGACAGGTAGCACTTCCGAGAAAGTTACCATGTGTGCTTCTTGTCTAAGGCCCCTCCCCAACTCCACAAGCTCCTGTTGCACTGCTCTGATCCCATTCTCAGCCAGGACATTAGTCCCTAGGTGGATAATGACATCCAGCTCCCTCCCCCCTTGCTGCTGCTCCCACAGTCCTGAGGATTCATTTCCTGTCCCTCCAAGCCATTGTGCCAGGCAGGCACCTTACCTCCCTTTCTCCTCCCTCCCTCCCCGTCCTACCCCCTAACAATTGAGTCCCCCACCAGGAGTTGTTTCCTTCACCTGCGGGATCCTGGGCCACCCTCCTGTGGGTCTCCATTGTGGAGGTTCCCAGCATCCTCCTTGGTCTCCACTGCAGGTGCCTCCATTGAGGAACTGTGCTTCACCAGAGTGGCAAATGAATTGTGGAGATGCACAACTGGAGGGATGTGCCTCTGTTCCACCATTCTCACCCTCCCTGAGCCCACCGTGGTCCAACCAGTCCTCTTTCTTGGCGACCTCTGAGGTAGTGGCTGTGGCCTGGGTGGTCCCTGGGTGGGGGAGCAGGTTTTCTGACTTTTGCCAGGTCAACATGGAGATGAACAACCTCCTCCCTCAGACCAGAGAGGTGCCTGCAAACAGAACAGCAACGCAGTTTCCAGAATGTCTCCCGGAAGACTGCTGCTCCACAGACAGTGCATTGCACCACTCCCCACATGTCTGTGTCCCTTCCAGTTACAAATGCTTTTTGTTTTTGTTCTTGTTTTAGTGTGTGCAAGCTTGTGAGTGTCTCTACCCCCTATTCAGTGTGCTGTGCCTTTAAGGATATGAACAGGTGAATGTTGTTAGCAGTTTTGAGGAAGTAATGCCAGAGCCCCTGCTATAAAGGAAGTTATGTATTTGGGGCTGGTGGGGTGAGGGGAAGGTTGGGTGGGAATAAACCTATGATGTCCAGAAACAATCACCTACAACTCTTACCCTCCAACATGGGGAGTACCTTCCTTCCTTTCAGACACCTGTTTCACAAAGGCTATGTAACAGGTCTAGTCACAACTGACTGCAAATATCTCCCAGCTACAGTTCCTCCCTGGCAAATTAAAGTTAAAACTAAGAAAAGTCCACCCCAAAAAACAGAATCAATACTAATTACTTACACAGGTCCAAAAAGTAATAATTAAGTTCAGTGTAGTCTAGAAAATAACTTCCTTGATTCAAGGAAGCTGTGGCTGCTTTCTCACTCTCCCTGCCTTCAATGTGACAAGGAGACTGCAACACCTCAGAGACAAAAAAAAAACCTTTTCAGCAAAAAAAAAATAAATAAAATAGGAGCAAACAGTAATTTTGCTTAGCCTAATGATAAAAAGTCACAAAAATGTAAGCACCACCTGTAATAATTTCACAGAAGATATACCCTGTAAGAAACACTTTGCTGCAGAGAAAAATACAGCAGTAACAGAGGATATACTGTACCTTGCAAAAGACAATTTGAATCAGAAGATTACAGCACTGATCTGTTAGCATACACCTGTAGGCACACCTTATAATAGTGCAGCAGAAGGTATACCCAGCAACAGCAATTTGAATCAGAGAAAAACAAAGCAATAAAATGTTAGCAACAAACAGTAATAATCCCTGTGAGTACAAAATAAAAACAACACACAGTAAATCTGCCTAGCCTAAAGTCTTAATCCTTTCCCTTTCACTGGTAAGGTTCTTAGTTCTGTCCTTTCAAACAAACTAGAAGGACAGAGCTCAGGTGAAGCTAGGTGCCTTGGCCAGCAAACCTAGCCTTCCACCTCCAAGATATCAACTAACCTGATCTTTTAACCCTTATTTCTGTTGGAAGTTGATGGCAGTTTACCAGCTCCACTCCCAGATACATACCTAATTCTCTGGAAGAGCTGTGGGAGGAAAGCAATTTGCTCCTTCAATGTGAGAAGGAGATTGCAACACCTCTGAGACAAAAAAAACTTTTCAGCAAAAAATAAATAAATAAAATAGGGGCAAACCGTAATTTTGTTTAGCCTAATGATAAAAAGTCACACAAATTTAAGCACCACCTGTAATAATTTCACAGAAGATATACCCTGTAAGAAACACTTTGCTACAGAGAAAAATAAAGCAGTAACAGAAGATATATCTTGCAAAAGACAATTTGAATCAGAAGATTACAGCAGTAATCTGTTAGCACACATCTGTAGGTACACCTTGTAATAATGCAGCAGAAGGTATACCCAGCAACAGCAATTTGAATCTGAGAAAAATAAAGCAATAAAATGTTAGCAACAAACAGTAACAATCCCTGTGAGGACAAAAAAAAAAAAACACACAGTAAATCTGCCTAGCCAAAGGTCTTAACCCTTTCCCTTTCTCTGGTAAGGTTCTTAGTTCTTTCCTTTCAAGCAAGCAAGAAGGAAAGTGCTAGAATGAAGCTAGGTGCCTTGGCCAGCAAATATAGCCTTCCACCTTTCACTAAGTCCAGACCTGAGAAGGTTGTAGTAGTTGCCTGGACTCTGTGCCTCTTAAGGGGTGATTTTGTGTCACAGATCCCCTCTAGTGAATAAGGTAGGGGTCTAATTACATTAGCTCATATCAGTATGCGTATGAATTTGATTCATTCATGTCACAAACCCTCACTCACATAAAAGCACAATACAGTTCTGCATCAATTTTATCCAGTCTAACATAATATCTTCCCTTGCCTGTTTGCTGAACCTATAATTGAGTTTGTGTGTGTGGGGGGGTGAGGTGGGGCTGGCAATGCTTTCAATACCCAGATCCTCTCCACTGTATTGCCCAGAAACTACATTTGTTTCTTTTGAAATAGGTGGTTGCAAAGTATTTGTGAACTAAAACCTTTTTTGTATTGGACTGCAAAAGCCTAACAGTGGAAAAGACTTTATCCTACTTATTTGTTGCTTCTGAGTCTGCTAATTAAAGACAGATACTTATGTGTGTGTGGGGGGCAATTCTCTTCTGTGATTAGTCTGATTTAAGGAATTAATTGGCCCCAGGTTCAAACCAGAATATGACCAGGAGTACTTAACTTCTGATCACATGGTCTGATACAGAAAAGCATCACTAGATCAACATTTTCAAAGTCATCATGGACTTATTGTTATTATAAAACACATACAATGAATAAATAAAAACAATAAGACATTGTTTAAACCATAGAGCAACACTTTTCCCCAAATGCAATTTCCTGAATTAAGTGAATGTCACTATAACAATTTATGTCTGAATATTTGCTGATTAAAATAACACTTTCTTTCTGTCTCATTAACTGAGGTAACTTTGTTCAAAACTTTCACAGTACATGAAGCTAATGTTTTTGGCAACCAATGCAACTTAATGCTTAGGGGTGTGTGTGTGTCTGTGTGTGTGTGGGTGCATGTGTATGCATGTGTGTGTATGTGGAGGGAGGAATGTCAGAAAGAGCAATAAAAGGTTTTTAAATTCTGGGTGATCAAGTCAGGACAGGGCAGAATTGTTTCTGAAGGAAGAAGTGATCATTCAGCAACTCAGTTTTTAGTATTTTGCTTCAAAAAGGCTTCTACATGTATGCCATATGTGTCACATCATGATCTATATCAAGTCCATGTTTCTAGCATTTTTCTATATGAAACTGAAAGTAAAGAATAATTAAACAGCTAGAAATGCTGAAGATAAGTCCAACTTTTAAAAATATCTCCAAAAAGATGGAACATAGCCTAGGCATATTGTGTCAGGGCAATCTTTTATCAAGGGTAAGTAGGAGTTTTGTCAATTTACTGAGTTGGAAAACCCTACCCAAGGAGCTGCATTCACTTTATAATGTCTGAAAATTCCACCTCATAAAACTAGAAGCTGTGTCCATTTTATAACATTTTAAAAAACCACCACTTCGCAATTAGAAATTGTACCCATTTTTTTTTACTTTTAAAAATACCACCCTGAATTATGTAAACTGGAGATAACTAAGTCAGAGTTTTGAAAACTGGTCTTAGCTTTGAAAATTAGACATACTGTAGGGGTGATTTTGGTATGTCCAAAGTTTAATATTAGAAAATTACATCTGGGCATTGGCTTTGAAAATCCCCCAGAGTATATGCCAGAAATGTTTTTTCCATGTCAACAAATGCCCCCCCCCCAAAAAAAAAAAAACAGTTTAACATAATCATCAGGAGATATTTGCATGGTACACATATGTACAGTATCTTAAAAGTATTACTTATGTATCACAGAAATATATGTATCCTAGAAGTATAAACTACAAGTCAAACACATGGTAAAATGATCATTGGCAGAAATTTATACTGCAATTTTAAAATAAATGGATACATTATTTAAGCTGAACTCAGTGATTATTTTTCTAAAACAGATGATAACAGGAAGCATTGCATTGATATACATGGATAATGCATTGATATTAAAGTGTCATTTCACCCTGTTTCTATGTATGGTATTTGAATTTTTTATTGGTCCTGTGCTCTAAATTTTGTCTGGTTCATGCCTAAAAGTAGGCAGTTACAGTATTTGCCTAGTGCAGTTGCCTGGTTACCAAAAAGTAACTAAATAATGAATTAATAATTAAGTAATGAAATAGGATTGTTTTACTTCAACAGATAGCAGCAGAGAGCATTATATTGATATTCACTTAAAAAACCCAACATGTTAGGGTTTGTTTTTAATGCTGCAAAAGTAAGTACATACATGTATGAGGTTAAATAAATACTCTTGAACCTTGTAGAATCTGCTGGATGATATGTCTCAGGCTTTGAATGATTGTAAAAAGCAGTGTTGGCATTGTCCTATGTCCAGGATTGTTTTTCTCAATACAGAAAAATATGCACACACACACACACACACACACACACACACACACACACACACACACCCAATGCTTGGAGAGAAAGTGCCACAATTAGGGTAATGCCAATTCTGCAACCCACAACTGTTCAAAGGTCAATGAACACTGTACAATTGATTCAAGACTCAAAGGACTTTCTGTTACCCATACATTGCATTTTCTTATTTTGTGGCATTAAGTTTCAACCCTGATTCTTTAAAGTAGTTTTAGCAATGAAGTTCCTTATTTTTTACAAATGAAACTGTATATCTGATACATACTACTTTGTATTACACAATGCCAGATGACACTCAGCCCATTTCAATAATCTACAAACACAATGGATAGCTTCTTGGCAGCTGTGCCATAGACAAACAGGGACATCAAATAACAAAAATTATCAGCACCAGCATGCAACAAACAAGAAGACACAAGTTAAGTGAAATCTCCAAACTAAACAAATAAATAAATAAATAATAATAATAATACCCAGATGCCATGCAAAGTCAAATAAAGGCACACTTATAAGTGACTGGCAATCACATGACAAGCTAAACTGACCTTAACTAGTTTCACACAGTGGTGCTTTGTCAGAAGGTACCACTTGCCTGTAAACATAGCTCATAAATAATTTTGGGCTCAAACAGTAAATGATGCTTTTTAAAAAGTGGCTACCTAAAATAATATACAAGCAGGAGGAATTGCTTTAATAGTGAAGGGTAATGAAAGGCATGCAATTGAAACCCCTAATCACACTGAAAATCAATAAATAAGATTAAAGAATATGGTATCAGGGAAAATCAACAATTGATAAAGAATGCTAAAAAATAGTACCAAACAAAACAGATACCAAATAGGCTTATTAAATAAAAACACAAGAATTCTGGGCCATTAAAAATCCACTAGAGAAAGGAGGTAATGGAATTAACGTACAATGGGCAGAACTACTGGATTAGTTCTACAAAGACCACCACTAATATGTCATAGTACACCATATTTAGATACAGTATAACAATCCAGAAGATTAACCTGGTTCAACAAGATGGCTAAAGTTCCATTTTAATAAGATTCAGTATTCTTTTTCATCATTATGAGAGTACTAGAAGCTGTGCTGGTATTGAACTGGGACTGAAACAGATGAAGCAACAACAACATAATTTAGGATCTATATATATATATGTGTATATATATATATATATATATATATATATACATACATAACAAGCAGAATAACATAATCAGGGATGCACAATTGTCTTGGAAATGATAAAATATCAGTCATATAATTTAGTTCCAGATATTTGAGTGTGCCCAACTGAATAAGCCAAAAAGATTCTCTCTTAAGGAAGAGGTTAATAATGTCCTCACTCATTGGCTAATTTTGACTTTAATTCGGTAATGGCATTCCATTTTTAACATCCATATTATGTTGCAGTTTTAATATGTCCACAAAATAAAGGAGATCAAAGATCAAGATTGACTAAAGTAAGAGGTGAAACTGTGATACAAATAGTCTGGTAATGCGATCACTCATGCTGTACACTAGGTTTAAACTTCCTAGAGGATCCATGGATGCTAAATCCTCATTGTTCCACAAAAGAGGGACCTCCTAAATAGAGAAGATGTATACAGAAAACATGGAAAAGAAGATATTGGTTATATACTGTATTTTGCACATCACTTTTTCAAAAATGGTTTAAGGTCCCAGTCTGCATTCAAGCATCTTGGCTGTAGACATCCTAGATGAAAGATCTAGAATCTTTCTCTTTCTAACAATTTGTTTTCCCTGTCTCCACCCCTGGGGCTTCTGGTTACAGATTCAAGGGCCATAAATTTCATGCCCTCAATACTGTTTCCATGTGCTTCTGTATAGTGTCTTACTAATCATTTCTGAAACAGACTTGCCCTAATATTTCAAATATGCTCTTGGACTCTTTGTTTCAATAGTCTGATGGTCTTATCCTAATATAAGTTTACACAGGTAATAGCTAGCATAGACTACATAGGCACTGTTGCAGTTTAGAAAGCTTATGATTTCAATCACTCTGTCATAGTTTTCAAGATCAAATTTATTTCCCTGGAAACACAGAATGCAAGCACTACATCTTCCACATTTAAACATCACTTTGGATGGTGAGGGCAACCACTGTGTGTAAGCTGCTTCAGTTTGAGCTTGACTGAATCTGCCATATAACAATTTGTCTTTCAGCTTTTCTGCCCTTGAGAATGCAATTACAGGGATGTTTTTATGTTTTTTGGCCACAATTGGAGCATTCAAAAGAATTGGTCAATATTTTCTCACAGTGGAAAGCCAAACACACAGAACAATTTGGCAATAATCTCCACCATTAAACCCAACTCTAGGGTATTTTAAAAATTCAAATTTATTGTAAATAGTACATAGCACCCCCATATAGTCGACTTATGTTTCACATCACACAGCTGCTTTATCAAAAACATAGGTGCCACCAAGTGTTAGCATATAAATAGTGCATTACCATATATTGGAATAAAACCTTTACCGTATTGATACTAACAGGGGTTCTCTATAGTGTATCTAAAGAGATAAGTACATATTGAATAATATCTATGTATATATCTATAGTCCAGTAACATACTAATACTAAAATATAATAAAAAACTAATCATACATAATACAAATGCGTATAGCAAGCCACTATAAATGCATAACTAATAAATTATCCTGCTATCACAGATATGCGACAAAAATACACTATGTAACTAATATTATGAATTACACAGTCTGAATTTAACATCTGATACTGTATCAACACAAGGACTGAATGTTCATTGATATTAGCCATACATATGCTAATGACAGTTACTGAAAACAAAAATAAAAAATACAATGCAGAATTTCCTATTACTAAATGATACTCATTACTATTATCTCATTTTTTCTTTTTAATCAAAGGGGCCAACTGAAAATGTTCGTTCAGTCCTGGAAAAGCACAGGCTCCCAATGTGTATTACCAAAATGTCTCCTTACACAAAATCAGATAGTCTAACTCTCCTCCTCTAGAACCAATCAAAACCTGTTCAATGCCCATAAACAAAAATGTATAATCCTTTCCTTTCTTTTTGACATGTTGTGCAAGTGCATTATCAGCTGTACCAATACAAATATGTCTCACGTGTTCCATAATTCAATTTTTCAATTTCCTCTTGGTCTTGCCTCCATAAAAGCATGTGCATGTACATAATGAAACATACACAATAGCTTCTGATCCACATGTAATGACATCTCTTACTTCAAAATCTTTCTCCCATTGTAGAAAATATATTTCCAACCTTAATATAAGGACAAGCAGTACAGTTACTACATTTCCAGCAACCAGGAGGAAGATTCTTCTTTCTTTCCATTTTGTTTGGCTCAGAAAAGTTATGCACAACTCTATCAAGAATGTTTTTCCCCTCTTATATGTAACTTGGAAATCCACAGAGGTCATATTTCTTAGGGATGGCTCAACGTTCAGCATGTGTAGGTTCCCCTTAATAATGTTCACAATGCAATGATAATGGCTATGGGGGTAAAAGTAATAACAAAATTAGGACCTTGTTTCTTCATGTTATTCCTTTCACTACTTACTATACTTCTACTTTTAGGTATCAGGACGGCATCCCTCTCCATCGAATCTACTTCTCTCTTGGCTTTTTCCAGGCAGGTGGGGAATATCCTCTTCTCTCAGATCTTTCCAACATCAATTTAGAGTTCACATCATAAATCCCCTTAGTGCTACAATTGCATTTAGATCTCATAAGTTGACCTTTTTGGGATATTCTTAACCATCCGCCTGGGGTGACAGCTATCATAGTGTAATACCACATTGCAATCTGTAGCCTTTTGATGCAAAGTTGTTCGGATGGCCACCTGACCCCCCCCCTTTCCATGCATGAATCTAAAAACACAACCCTATTCTCACTTGATGTAGCTGTACATTTCAAATTTTGATTGCTATTCTCTTGCTATTTTACAAAATTGTCCAATGCATTTTTACTATTTTTCCATATGATAAAGATATCATCAATATATCTTTTGTAAATATCCAAACTTTCAAAAATGGATTTACATTTTGATCAAATATTACTCAATTTTCCCATTCAGCCAAATAAATATTTACATAATTTGAGGCCATGGCCGCACCCATGGGCATTCCCTTTATTTGGTAAAAAAAATATTGGTACCATATAGGAAAACATTTTTAGTTAGGACATGTTCTGTAAGTTCTAGGAGAAATGCAACAAATTTCCCTCAATATGTGGTTTCTCTATATAAGGCATCCCCAAATGTTGCAAACCATCTCTATTGGGAATATTGGTGTAGAATGTTGACATGTCCATTGTTACCAGCAGCCAACCCGATGCAATCTCCACTTCCTTTAGAATCTCTAAGATATGCATAGAATCTCGTGTATAACCCCTAAGTCCCTGAGCCACCCCTTTAATATGATCATTGATGAACTGTGCTATTGGTTCCATCAAAGAACCATTAATAGAGACAATAGATCTCATAGGAGGATCCGTGGTGTCTTTATGGATTTTAGGTAAACCATATGGCACAGCTCTTCGAGGATACGTAACAATTAGAAAATCACCAGTCTCAGTGCTAATAACCCTATTCACCTCAGCATTGTGGATACATATGTCTATCTGTTTTTATAAGCCATAGCTGGATCTAAACTCAATTTCAAGTAGAAAGTGGTATCAGAAAGCAGCATTTGAATTGCCCTATCGTACTTAACTTTGTTCATCACCACCATAGCCCCGCCCTTATCTGTTTTTACTCTCTGGCTGTTTCAGGGCTTCCCGTTCTTCTCTCATGATGTTCTGTTTCACCTTCTTCTGGGGGTTCTTCATAACTTCACAAATTTCTCTCTCACAAACCCTCAAGAAGACCCCTACTGTTGAATTCATAGGTGGTATAAATGATGATTTCTTCTTCCAGAAGAAGAAGAAGGGGGAATACAACCTTTTATAGGTATATCAGGGAGCGTAGAAAGACAAAGAGAGGGATAGTGAGGCCGAATAGAATGAATGGTGGGTGGGCAGAGAGTGATAGTGAAAAAGCAGGGATACTGAATGAATACTTCTGTTCAGTATACACAAAAGAGGAAGTGGGGGAGGTGCCTAATCCAATTAACAGAAGCACTCTTGAGAGTGGGGTCGATCCCAGTCCTTTCACAGAAGAAAGGGTTCTGAAAGAACTCCTAAAACTGAAGGTGGACAAATCAATGGGGCCAGATGGAATTCACCCCAGAATTCTAAAAGAATTAAGCAGAGAACTAGCGACACCACTGACTACCCTTTTTAACAAATCTTGGGAGGATGGCATGGTACCTGAGGATTGGAAGAAGGCTGATGTGATTTCCCTTCACAAAAGTGGGACAAAGACAGAGGCAGGAAACTACAGACCTGTCAGCTTGACCTCTGTGGTAGGGAAAGTAATGGAATCACTTCTGAAGGAAAGAATTTTTGAGCACCTAGAGGCCAGTGGGGCACAGGACCCAAGGCAGCATGGGTTCACAACAGAAAGGTCATGTCAGATGAAGCTAATTGATTTCTTTGACTGGGTGACCAAAGTAGTGGACCAGGGAGGGGCTATGGACATGGTCTACCCAGACTTTAGCAAGGCATTTGACACAGTCCCACACAAAAGATTAATAGTCAAATTAACCAGCCTGGGAGTGGGTCCCAGGGTGGTAGCCTGGGTAAAACATTGGCTGAACAACAGGACACAGAAGGTAATTGTAAATGGAGTCCACTCTGAAGAAAGAGAGGTTACTAGTGGGATACCACAGTGTTCAGTACTGGATCCAGTTCTTTTTAATGTCTTTATAAGCAACATTGCAGAGGGACTGGAAGGAAAAGTATGCCTCTTTGCAGATGACAGAAAGATTTGCAACAGGGTTGATACACAAGGAGGCATGGAAATGATGAGAAGGGACTTAGCAAGGTTGGAGGAATGGTCAGAAGTATGGCAGCTTGGATTCAATGCAAAGAAGTGCAAAGTAATGCACCTGGGAAACAAAAACCAAGGGGAAGATTACACAATGATGGGGGGAGTAGTAACAACAACAAAAATGGAAAGGGACCTGAGGGTAATCATTTCAGATGACCTTAAGGTTGGCAAGCAATGTGAGAAGGTGGTAGGGAGGGCTGGGGGGATACTGAGCTGTATGGGGAGAGGTATCATCAGGAGAAAACAGGAAGTTGTTATCCCCCTGTACAGACAGTTGGTGAGACCCCATCTGGAGTACTGTGTCCAGTTCTGGAGACCCCATCTCTGCAAGGACATAGACAGGATGGAAGCTGTCCAGAGGAGGGCAACTAAAATGGTGCAGGGTCTGCAAGGGAAGCCATACGAGGAGAGACTAAAGGAGCTTAATATGTATACCCTTGAGGAAAGGAGGGAGCGGGGGAACATGATAGAAACATTTAAGTACCTCAGTAGAATCAGCAAAGTCCAAGAGGGTAGCATCTTCCAGAAAAAGAGAAGTGCAAGAACAAGAGGACACAATTTGAAGATAGAGGGGGGACGGCTCAGGGGCAATGTGAGGAAGTATTTTTTCACAGAGAGGGTGGTGGACACATGAAACAGCCTTGCTGAGGAGGTTGTGGGGTCTAAAACTGTGGGAGAATTCAAGAATGCATGGGACATAAATAAGGCAATTTTTGTGGGTGGGTAGGAAGAAATAGGCTGTTGGTTAAATAGGATCTGCATCTTATCCTCTAGGTAGGGAAATGGGCAGACTAGGTAGGCCAAGCAGTCCTTATCTGCCATCAGAGTCTATGTTTTTATGTTTCCACTTTCCACAAAATTTATCATTCTTTACCCCATCATCATTATTTTCTCCATCTTGTTGATCTACCTCTACCCCCCAAGCCGGTCATTGTGCAGGAAGCCCAGGCTCACTCAATTTGAAGACAAAAAAACAGGAAGGGGCACCAGAGGTAAGGGGAAGGGTAGGGCCCAGAGAAATGGACAAAAGGGGGTATCAACAACAAGAAACCTACAGGGGGAGATGGCAAATCCAGTACAGGAGAGGGTACAGAAGGAGGGGCAATTATCAGAAATGATACAGAAGAGTGAAAATCTTGCTGTTAACATATTGCACCAGGTTTACCCATGCCGCAGCGACAGTCATCACAGAGACATCCCTGACAGCGACTGTTGCAGTGCCGACTGTTGGCATTGCAGTGTCGGGATGTCTCTGTGTATCCATAGGGGGGCTGTGCCCCTGAACCCCCCCCTCTGCCCCCCACACCCACCAGTCTCTAGGATTCTAACTCCGAGTCGGAGTTGGCCCGGGGGGGCAAACACCCAGTGAGGCAGTCCCAATCGCCATACAGACCAACACAGTGACTGTTGGATTTGCCCGATTCCTGTCGCTGTGGTGGTCTTTGCAATCAAGGAGTCGCTGCGGCAACCATTTACGATCAGACCATAGTCTGAGTGATACAGAATGCAGTGTACTCAACAGGGGACTATCATTCATTCCCACCAATATGATGAATGAGTTTGATACAGTGGTGGACCTCCATACATATGCCCATAAGCTGAATTTATAAATTTTATTAGAGAAGTCGCCGGACACTAATCTTTTGGACACCCTTCCACAAAAAGGGAAAAATGATGATGATGGGGTAAAGAATGATAAATCTTGTGGAAAGTGGAAGAAGAAATCCCTCATTCATACCACCTATGAATTCAACAGCATGGGTCTTCTTGAGTGTTTGTGAGAGAGAAATTTGTGAAGCTATGAAGAATCCCTGGAAGAAGGTGAAACAGAACATTATGAGGGAAGAACGGGAAGCCCTGGAACAGCTGGAGAGTAAAAACACCATCACCATTAAGCCCACAGATAAGGGTGGGGCTATAGTGGTGATGGACAAAGTTAAGTACAATGGGGCAATTCAAATGTTGTTTTCTGATACCACTTTCTACCTGAAATTGAGTTTAGATCCAGCTATGGCTTATAAAAACAGATAGACATATGTATCCATAATGCTGTGGTGAATGGAGTTATTAGTACTGAGACGGGTGATTTTCTAATTGTTTCGTATCTTTGCAGAGCTGTGCTATATGGTTTACCTAAAATCCATAAAGACATCACAGATCTTCCTATGAGTCCTATTGTCTCTAGTAGTGGTTCTTTGATGGAACCAATAGCACAGTTCATTGATGGTCATATTAAAGGGGGGGCTCAGGGACATAGGGCCTATATACATGTTTCTATGCATATCTTAGAGATTCTAAACTAAGTAGAGATTGCATCAGGTCGGCTGTCGGTAACAATGGATGTATCATCTTTGTACACCAATATTCCTCATAGAGATGGTTTACAGCATTTGGGAAATACTTTGTATAGAGAAACCACCTATTCAAGGGAATTTGTTGCTTTTCTCCTAGATCTTACAGAACATCTCCTCTTAGTGCTCATCTCCCTCCAAGTGAACCACACTGGTAGTCCACCAAGGTCAGGAACTGATAATCACCCCAGCTTTCTCAACCACCCTCCACCCTTACCACAGACCCTGGGCCCAAGCAGCCACCCCCTATCTGCCCTCCATATTCCTCCACCCCCCAGGCCATCCTTGGACCCACCTTTCCTATCCTCCACACACTACCCATCCCCTGCACTCTAACTACTTGGCCCCATTCTCAACCCTCAGCCAGGGTCTCCAACCACTACCCCCCTTTAGTAAGATTTCACACACTATTATTACTACTCTTGGGAAATGTTCACCTTAACCCAAGTCCTTCCCCCACCCACGCACCCAGTACATCACCCACAGGCCTCCGCATCACCACTCTGAACATATGCAGCCCTGCCCAAAAAATCCACAGCGCTCCAATGTTGGGCCACCCTACACCAACCAGACATCATTGTGCTAGTTGAGACCTGGCTTTCCAATTCTACTCCTGACTCTGTGGTCTCACTCCCAGGGTTCACCCTATACTGGGAAGACCGGGTGGGAAAATGTGGAATTGGCTGTGTGATCTATGTCCAAGGCTCACCCACACCTGCTCCCTCTATTTCACTGCCAGATTTCTCAATGTCAATGAAAGACTCCACTACCAGACCTGCCTCCTGACCAAAAAAAATTTTGCTAGGTCTCTCTCCTCCTGGGGTCACCACCTTCCACCAAATTGCCACCCCCATCATCTCCACCCACTATGAGGAAGAAACTATCCTGGTGGTTCCCAGGGTAAAAACATCCCTTGCCCAGAGATCCTTCAGCAACAGAGTTCCTGACAGGTTTAATGTACTCCCAGCCACCATCACCAGCACTCCCAAAATTGCCCCTTTCAAAGTGGCTCTCAGCAAGCATCTCCTCAACATCCACTCCTGTAACTGCAACTAGCTTCTCTCTCATGCTCTCTAGGGCCCTAACCCTGACAAGGTCCACTTTGGACTGCTGCTACCTACAACAATGACTAATCTATCACTGGCTCATGAATAAAATGAATTAAATTGTAATGCAAGGTCTCTCATGGCAGCAATGTTTCCTGTTCATGTGCTTATATAATTATCTCCACCCAAACTTATATGTAATATTATCTGTAAACAATGTCTGTAATGTAAACAATGTCTGTAATCCATACATGACAGCTAATCCTTTGTAACTGTACCTTTTTGTCTTTTCTGTCCTCCATGTGATGAGGTACCTTTGTAAATGAGCCCTTGGTTCAAAGGTTGTTAAACTGATGCTTCAAATAAATAAATGTCTTAACTAAAAATGTTTTCCTATATGGTACTGATATTTTTACCAAATAAAGAACGGCCATGGCTATGGCCATGGCCTCAAATTATGTGAATATTTATTTGGCTGAATGGGAAAATCGAGTAATATTTGATCCAAATGTAAATCCATTTTATGATCGTTTAGATATTTACAAAAGATATAGCTATGATATCTTTATCATATGGAAAAATAGTGAAATCGCATTGGACAATTTTGTAAAATATCTAGAGAACAGCAATCAGAATTTGAAATTTATAGCTACAGCAAGTGATAATAGTGTTGTGTTTTTAGATTTATGCATGGAAAGGGGGGGATTAGGGGGACATCTGAACAACTTTGCATCAAAAGGCTACAGATTATAATGCTGTATTAAACTATGATAGCTGTCACCCAAGCACGTGGTTAGGAATATCCCCAAAGGTCAACTTATGAGAGCTTAACGCAGTTGTAGCATTAAGGGGATTTATGAAGTGAGCTCTAAATTGATGTTGGAAAGATCTGAGAGAAAAGGATTTTCCTCCACCTGCCTGAAAACAGCCAAGAGAGAAGTAAATTTAGTGGAGAGGGATGCCAGCCTGATATCTAAAAGTAGAAATATTGTAAGTAGTGATAGGAAAAATAGGAAGAAACAAGGTCCTAATTTTGTTACTGCTTTTACCCCCATAGCCATACCATCATGAACATTATTAAGGGGAACCTACACATGTCGAACGTTGAGCCATCCCTAGGAAATATGACATCTGTGGATTTCCAAGTTACATTTAAGAGAAGAAAAAAAACATTCATGACAGAGTTGTGCATAGCTTTTCTTAGCCAAAGAAAATGGAAAGAAGGAAGAATCTTCCCCCCTGGTTGCTGGAAATGTGGTAACTGTACTGCTTGTCCTTATATTAAGGTTTTAAATATATTTTCTATAAGGGAGAAAGATTTTGAAGTAAGAGATGTCATTACATGTTGATCAGAAGCTATTGTGTATGTTGCATTATGTATATGCACATGTTTTTATGTGGGTAAGACCAAGAGGAAATTGGTAAATCAAATTAGCCAACATGTGAGACATATTCATATTGGTACAGCTGATAATGCACTTGCACAGCATGTCAAAAAGAAAGGAAAGAAACATAATTTTTTGTTTATGGGCCTGGAACAGGTTTCGATTGGTTCTAGAGGTGGAGATTAAGACAATCTAATTTTGTGTAAGGAGTCATTTTGGCAATACACATTGGGAGCCTATGCTTTTCCAGGACTGAACAAACATTTTCAGTTTGCCCCTTTGCTTAAAAAGAAAAAAAAAATAAAATAATAGTAATAAGCATCTTTCAGTAATAAGAAATTCTGCATATTTTTAATTTTTGTTTTCAGTAACTGACATTGGCATATGTATGGCTAATATCAATGAATATTCAGTCCCTGTGTTGATAGAGTATCAGATGTTAACTTCAGACAGTGTAGTTCATAATATTAACAACAGTGTATTTTTATAGTATTTGTGTGATAGCAGGGTAATTTATTAGTTATGCATTCATAGTAGCCTGCTATATGAATTTGTATTATGAATGATTAGTTTTTTATTACACTTTAGTAGTAGTATGTTGTTAGAATATAGATATATACAGTTATTATTCAATATGTACTTAGCTCTTTAGATACACTATAGAAAACCCCTGTTAGTATCAATATGATAATAGTTTTATTCTGATATATGGTAATGCACTATTTATATGCTAACACTTGGTGGTGCCTATGTGTTTGATAAAGCAACTGTGTGATGTGAAACATACATCAACTATATGGGCGGTGCTACACACTATTTACAATAAATCAGAATTTTTAATTTACCCTAGAGTTGGGTTTAATGGTGGTGATTGTAGCCAAATTGTTCTTTGTGTTTGGCTTTTCTGGATGTGCTTTCGGCTCCTCCTTTGGGTTTCCTTAGCTGCTGGATTTTTGTTTTTATTTTCTCACTGTGTTGCCAATCTGACCATCAGCCCTATTTTACTGGGTTATAAAGCAGACGTTATGTGACTCCTTGATTTTCTCTTTGGGTTTCAGTAAGCCAGCCCTCTCAGTGTTTGTTGCCCTTTCTAAAGTCATGTTCAAAGTTGCTTTGTCATATCCCCTGTTTAAAAATCTTTGACAATGTTCTTCAGACTGTGTGGAAAAATCCTCATCTCTAGAACAATTTGTTCTAATCTTGAGAAACTGACTGTAATGTATAGAGCTAACTAGATGCCTTGGGTGGGATCTGTCTTCTCTTAATAACATATTGGTTGCTGCTAATTTCCTAAAGTTTTTAGTCTGAACTTCATTAGATTCATCTATGAAAAGTGTGACATCTAGAAAATCCACCTGTTTCCTAGCCATTTTGTATGTAAAGCATATATTCAAGTTGTTCATATTTGCCCATTCTATAAATTCCATTACTTTCTGTTCTGGGCCATCCCATATACAGATGGCGTCATCAATAATGCAATGCCGGCTCAGTATATGTTTGAAAAATAGGTTAACTCTCTCAGTCAATATACATTTCTCCTCCCACATACCCAAAAACAAATTAGCACAGCTAGGGGCAATAGCCACCCCCATTGCTTTCCCTAGTAGTTGTAGGTAAAACTTGTTGTCAAGTTCAAAGTAGTTATATGTAAGTACAAATTGAATAGCTTCCAAAATAAATGGTGCAGTAATATGTCCCTCATGTTGCTTCTCAAGAAAATATTTGCATGCCCTACTGCCTAGTTCATGTGGAATACTCGTATAGAGTGATTAAATGTCAGTACTTAGCCATATGTAACCAGGATTCCAGCAGAATTCTCTGAGTCTGTCTAGGAGATCCCTAGTGACTCCGAGATTCGAGCCTGAATTGCCCGTGTCAAGACACTTTTTTAGGAAATTGCTTACAAATTTGTTTAAATTATCAGTTAGGGATCATATTCCAAACACTATCAGCACTCCAAGTTTTTTTTTCAAGTCTCTTGTGGATCTTTGTGACTGCATAGAATGTTAGAATAATAGGACAATCTGTTCAAAGAAAATCAAATTCATCATTTGAAATGTGACCATTTATTCTTCCCCACTCAAAAATCCTGAGTAATTCTTTTTTGAAAGTATATGTGGGGTTCCCTGCCAATCTCTTGTAATTAGTTTCATATGACAACAAGGACTTAACTGTACCAGTTAAGGCAGAAGGAAGCAGGGAGGGTAGTCAAATTAGCAAAGGCCCAAACTGAGGAAAAGATAGCCAACTCAGTTAAGAAGGGGGATAAAACCTCTTATAGGTATATCAGGGAGCATAGAAAGACAAAGGGATGGATAGTGAGGCTGAATAGAATGGACAGTGGGTGGGCAAAGAGGGACAGTGAAAAAGCAGGGATACTGAATGAATACTTCTGTTCAGTATTCACAAAAAAGGTGGTGGGGAGGTGCCTAATCCAATTAACAGAAGCACTCTGGATAGGGTGGTTGATCCCAGTCCTTTCACAGAAGAAATGGTTCTGAAAGAACTCCGAAAACTGAAGGTGGACAAAGCAATGGGGCCAGATGGAATTCACCCCAGAATTCTAAAAGAATTAATCAGAGAACTAATGACACCACTGACTACCCTTTTTAACACATCATGGGAGGATGGTGTGGTACCTGAGGACTGGAGGAAGGCAAATGTGATTCCCCTTCACAAAAGTGGGACCAAGACAGAGGCAGGGAACTACAGACCTGTCAGTTTGACCTCTGTGCTAGGGAGTTATGGAATCACTTCTGAAGGAAAGAATTGTTGAGTACCTAGAGGCCAGTGGGGCAGAGGACCCAAGGCAGCATGGGTTCACAGCAGAAAGGTCATGTCATGTGAAACTAATTGATTTCTTTGATTTGGTGACCAATGTAGTAGACCAGAGAGGGGCTGTGGACATGGCCTACCTAGACTTTAGCAAGGCATTTGGCACAGTCCCACACAAAAGATTAATAGTCAAATTAACAAGCCTGGGAGTGGGTCCCAGGGTGGTAGCCTGGGTAAGACATTGGCTGAACAAAAGGTCACATAAAGTAATTGTAAATGGAGTCCACTGTGAAGAAAGATGGGTTACTAGTGGGGTACTGCAGGGTTCAGTACTGGGTCCTGTCCTTTTTAATATCTTTATATGTGACATTGCAGAGGGACTGGAAGGAAAAGTATGCCTCTTTGCAGAGGACAGAAAGATCTGCAACAGGGTTGATACACAAGGAGGTGTGGAAAGGATGAGAAGGTATTTGGCAAAATTGGAGGAATGGTCAGAAGAATGGCAGCTTGGATTCAATGCAGAGAAGTGCAAAATAATGCACCTGGGAAACAAAACCAAGGGGAAGATTACACAATGGGGGGAGGTAGTAACAACAACAAAAATGGAAAGGGACCTGGGGGTAATCATATCGGATGACCTTAAGGTTGGCAAGCAATGTGAGAAGGTGGTAGGGATGGCTGGGAGATACTGGGATGTATAGGGAGAGGCATCACCAGCAGAATACAGGAAGTTGTTATCCCCCTGTTCAGACAGTTGGTGAGACCCCATCTGGACTACTGCATCCAGTCCTGGAGACCCCATCTCCGCAAGAACATAGACAGGATGAAGGCAGTTCAGAGGAGGGCAACTAAAATGGTACAGGGTCTGCAAGAGAAGCCATATGAGGAGAGACTAAAGGAGCTTAATATGTATACCCTTGAGGAAAGGGGGGGGGACATGATAGAAACATTTAAGTACCTCAGTGGAATCAACAAAGTCCAAGAGGGTAGCATCTTTCAGAAAAGAGATGTGCAAGAACAAGGGGACACAATTTGAAGACAGAGGAGATGGCTCAGGGCAATGTGAGGAAGTATTTTTCACAGAGGGTGGTGGATGCATGGAACAGCCTTCCTGAGGAGGTTGTGGGGTCTAAAACTGTGGGAGAATTCAAGAATGCATGGGACAGACATAAGGCAATTTTTGTGGGGTATAGGAAGAAATAGGCTGTTGGTTAAATAGGATCTGCAGCTTATCCTCTAGGTAGGGAAATAGGCAGACTAGGTAGGCCAAGTTGTCCTTATCTGCCATCAAAGTCTATGTTTCTATGTTTCATTCTACATCGTTATCTTGACTCATCACCACCATGTTTCCCCCTTTATCTGTAGGTTTTATTGTGATATTATTCATTGCTAATAATTCTCTTAATGCTTGTTTCTCATGAAGGGTTACATTATTATACTTAAGGGGTGGCAATTATTTAAGAAATGCATAAACTGTATTAAGTACTACATTCTCATATGCTTTAATGAATTGGTTTGAGGAACTGGGGCAAAAGAGATATTTTTTTTAAATCCCTTCACCTTCAACTGTAGTTTTAATATGTTCCTTGATGGCCCCTTCCACTGTAAATAGTCCCTCCTGGGCAATCATACTATCTTCATTTTCAAACAACAGAGCTTCTAATGCTGATTCATTTTTAATATCCTGCTCAGTATATTCATCACTGGCTATAGTGGTCATACTATGTTCCGCAAGGGGAGTAATGGGAGCATGGTGGGTAGATATTTCAGTAGGTGAGAGTGTGGACTCACTCAGTTCTGCTATCATATTAGCTAAATCTGTGGTGTTTATGACCCAGTCCTCCTCACATTCAAAATTACAATCAAGACCCATTGTTGAATTCTTTTT